>CM038674.1:350846845-352046845 GCA_021605145.1 Aegilops bicornis | reverse complement strand
GCATCGAACAGAGCAACACTTATCATTTTTCTAGGTCTTCCGACCAGGTGGCGACGGGCGGCGTGCGGAAGCAACCAGCAGGGGACAGCGGACGAGGGCGGCACCGGCGGGAGGCGGGCGGAGGCAACTGGCGGGAGCAGCGGACGAGGGCGGGGCCGGTGGCCGAAGCGACCAGCAGGGGCCGCTCGCCTTGCCAACCACCTCACCGCGGGTGACCTCGCCCACGGCCTGGAGGCAAGGTAGGGGCGTGGGCGTGGAGGCGAAGCGACCAGCAGGGGCGAGGGCGGGGGCACGGGCGGTGACCGCTGCTGGTGGTGCAGGGGCCGCTCGCCTCTGAAGGAAATATGCCCTAGAGGCAATAATAAAGTTATAATTTATTTCCTTATATCATGATAAAATCTTTATTATTCATGCTAGAATTGTATTAACCGAAAACATGATACATGTGTGAATACATAGACAAACAGAGTGTCACTAGTATGCCTCTACTTGACTAGCTCGTTAATCAAAGATGGTTATGTTTCCTAGCCATAGACATGAGTTGTCATTTGATTAACGGGATCACATCATTAGGAGAATGATGTGATTGACTTGACCCATTCCGTTAGCTTAGCACTTGATCATTTAGTATGTTGCTATTGCTTCCTTCATGACTTATACATGTTCCTATGACTATGAGATTATGCAACTCCCATTTACCGGAGGAACACTTTGTGTGCTACCAAACGTCACAAGTAACTGGGTGATTATAAAGGATCTCTACAGGTGTCTCCGAAGGTACTTGTTGGGTTGGCGTATTTCAAGATTAGGATTTGTCACTCCGATTGCCGGAGAGGTATCTCTGGGCCCACTCGGTAATGCACGTCACTATAAGCCTTGCAAGCATTGTAACTAATGAGTTAGTTGCGGGATGATGTATTACGGAACGAGTAAAGAGACTTGCCGGCAACGAGATTGAACTAGGTATTGAGATACCGACGATCGAATCTCGAGCAAGTAACATACCGATGACAAAGGGAACAACGTATGTTGTTATGCAGTTTGACCGATAAAGATCTTCATAATATGTAGGAGCCAATGTGAGCATCCAGGTTCCGCTATTGGTTATTGACCGGAGACATGTCTCGGTCATGTCTACATAGTTCTCGAACTCGTAGGGTCCGCACGCTTAAAGTTTCGATGACGATTGTATTATGAGTTTTTGTGTTTTGATGTACCGAAGGTAGTTCGGAGGCCCGGATGTGATCACGGACATGACGAGGAGTCTCGAAATGGTCGAGGCATAAAGATCGATGTATTGGACGACTATGTTCGGACACCGTAATGGTTTCGGGGAGTTTCGGACATATACCGGAGTACCGGGGGGGTTACCGGAACCCCCCGAGGAGTTTAATGGGCCAAGATGGACCTTAGTGGAGAAGAGGAGAGGCGGATAGGGCTGGCCGCGCGCCCCTCCCCCTCTAGTATGAATTGGACAAGGAGGGGGGCGGCGCCCCCTTTCCTTCCCCCTCTCTCCTTCCCTTCATTTCCCCTCCTACTCCAACAAGGAAAAGAGGGAGTCCTACTCCCGGTGGGAGTACGACCCCTCCCTGGCGCGCCCTCCTCCTGGCCGCCGGCCTCCTCCCCCTGATCCTTTATATACGGGGGCAGGGGGGCACCTCTAGAGACAACAATTGATCTCTTGATCCTTAGCCGTGTGCGGTGCCCCCCTCCACCATATTCCACCTCGATCATATCCTAGCGGTGCTTAGGTGAAGCCCTGTGTCAGTAGCATCATCATCACCGTGACCACGCCGTCATGCTGACGGAACTCTCCTGTGAAGCTCTGCTGGATCGGAGTTCGCGGGACGTCATCGAGTTGAACGTGTGCTGAACTCGGAGGTGCCGTACGTTCGGTACTTGGATCGGTCGGATCATGAAGACGTACAACTACATCAACCACGCTGTCATAACGCTTCCGCTTTCGGTCTACGAGGGTATCTGGACACACTCTCCCCTCTCGTTGCTATGCATCACCATGATCCTGTGTGTGCGTAGGAAATTTTTTGAAATTACTACATTCCCCAACAGCCTCGACCACGACAGGAACGGCGACCTCGCCGCTCGCCTCGCCCACTACAGGAACGGTGACCTCGCCCACGCATGGGGGACTCGCCGCCGCCGAGCATGGGGGACTCGTCGCCGCCGTAAGCAGACCTCGCCCACGTATGCACCCCTCTCCTCCCTCCTCTCCTCTCTGTTTATGTCATTGATTTGATGTAGATTTGTTAGTAGAATCTCCACACACACACACACACACTCATTTGATGTAGGTTTGTTGTAAGATTGGAAAAATCTCTTGGAAATGGCATTGATGAATTTGGCAGAAATTGTGAAGAGAATTTCTGTTGATGAAACTGTTAGGAGAATTGTTGTTGATGAAATTGTTCAGAATACTTTTGGAATTCAGTCAACTTTTAGCGGTGAATTATGTTGTCAGCAATCAGTAGAACAGAGCTCTTTGTTCTATTTTGTCCATGAGTAAATTGCGGTGATGAAATTGTTGTTGGTCTTTCCCTAAAACAACATCCTTCTAAATTCCTGATTTATTTTGTCCATGAGTAAATAATGAATGCTGAGTAAATAGGATCCTAATCCATTTGACCGATTCATGCCATGAGTAAATATTGAACGCTGATTTATTTTGTCCAACAAGTTGGTCTTTCGCTGAAACAGGATCCTGGGGTTGATGTAGATTTGATGTAAAATTGTAAAATATGAAGGGAGTCATTTAACTTTGCAATGATGTTATTGTTGGTGGTTTAATCACAATAGTTCTTTGTGGCAGCATATTTTGTCATTGTTGGTGGTTTAACCACAATAGTTCTTTGTAAACCACCTCTGTTTTTTGTGAACCAGCAGGTTTTTGTTAGCTTTTCTTTTCTCCCATGTGAAATCAGTAAACCATGTGAACTGGGCTAAAGTAGTGAGAAATTGGAAATAGCTAAATGTTGTGGTTAGGCAGTTAGCATATAAAGTTGGGTGCCATTACTGAGCATCCATTTTCATTAATTAATGTTGATGCACTTAGATTGATTTCCTAAGTTGCAACAATTTGTTGTCTTTGGCAGATGGACAGAAGCGGGATTAGAAAAGGAGTTAGAAAGTTCTCGAAAGAACATATGAAAGGAGTTGATAATTTCATGGCATTTGTTCGGGCAAATTTTGCTAATGATGCTCACATTCTTTGCCCATGCTGCGAATGCCTTAGCCGTTCAAGAATGGCTCAAGGAAGAGTGGAAGATCATCTGCTTCTTAATGGGATGTCCAGCACATATGATAGATGGATATATCATGGAGAACCTTTAGACGGACAACCTCAACATTTTGAAGGCGATACAATGCCCCTCATATGATGGGTGGTGGTGATGCTGGCATTGATTTCATGGAAAAGGTTTTGCGACAAAATGTTGGTTTGGAGGAAGAGGATGGGCATGAAGATGATAGGATTCCTGACCTATTGAAGGATTTGTATGATCTTTGAAGAACGTCTTGATGGACGTAAGTCGTTGTTTCTTTGAGGTGTTAGAGGAGGCGAAGCATGCAGCTCATGAAGGGGTAAATTTTCAAGATTTACCTTCGTCGTGAAGTTACTCCACATCAAGTCTTTCTACCAGATTAGCAATGCTGCATTCAACACAATACCCTGCCTTTTGAGCTTGCAATTCCCTGATAGCTGTGTTCCCAGATCTTATGATGAAGCATTGAGCATAATCCGCAGGTTGGGGTTAGGTTATGTCTCAATACATGTGTGCCCAAATAACTGTGTCTTGTTTCGGAAGGATTTAACAAAGCATGACAACTGTCCACAATGCAATGCCTCTAGGTGGAAAGATGCTGATGGGAAGAAGTCAATATCGGAGAAGGTACTGAGGCACTTTCCGTTGATACCAAGGCTGCAGCGGATGTTTATCTCGAAGAAATCATCGTTGGAGGTACAATGGCACAAGCTGAAGTGGCAGCCTATGGACAATGAGCTGAGCCATCTAGCAGACGGAGAGGCATGGAAAGAGTTTGATAGTATACATGTAGATTTGTTGCAGAACCAAGTAATATAAAACTTGGCATTGCCACAGATGGGTTTAATCCATTTGGGAACATGAGCACGTCTTATAGCATGTGGCCAGTTTTTGTGGTGCCATACAACCTGCCACCATGGGCATGCATGGATTAGTCCAACTTCATGATGTCATTGCTTATCCCGGGTCCAAAGTCTCCAGGAAAGGATTTTGATTTCTTTATGGAGCCCCTCGTAGAAATCTTGCCCGACTACGGACTAGTGTACCTACATACGATGCCTTGAGTCCGGAAGAAAAGTTCACTCTACGTGTTGCAATCATATGGTCCATCCATGATTTCCCGGCTCTGCACACTCTGTCTGGGAGGATCACATCGGGTTATAAGGCATGTGTCCATTGTGACAAAGACCCTTGCTCAAAGAGAATAAGGAGCAAGATCTGCTATATTAGCCTTGCCGCTTTCTCCCCGAAACCATCATTTGGCGAAGAAGCAAAGATTTTAATGGTGAGAATGAAACCCGTGACAAGCCAGCTGAATTCACTAAAGAAGAGCTGGAGCAGCAACTTGAAAAGGTGAAAGATGTGAGACCACGAAAGCTTGTGAAGAAAAGAAAGCGCGAGGAAGGTCAATGTTGGGACCGGAGGTCTTGTTTGTGGGACCTGCCATACTGGGTTGATCTGAGATTAAGGCATAATCTCGATGTAATGCACATTGAGAAGAACATATGCAAGAATCTGCTAGGGACATTTCTGAACATTGAAGGGAAGACAAAGGACACAGCTGGTTCTAGGCTTGATTTGGTGGACATGGGCATAAGAGAAGATTTGCATCTACAGCACAATGAAGATGAAGATTCATTTGAAATACCACGAGCATGGTATACAATGAGTAAAGAACAAAAGCTTGCATTCTGTGAATTCCTAAGAGCGGTGAAATTTCCAGATGGTTATGCTGCTAACCTAGCAAAGTGTGTTACTTCTGATGGATTCAAGCTTTCAGTACTGAAAACCCATGATTGTCACATCCTCCTCCAAATGATTTTACCAGCGGGCCTCCGAGGAATCATGGACAAGGATATATATGAAGCGGTTGCTGAGCTGGGAAAATTCTTTAGAGAACTGTGCTGCAAAATACTCAAGTTAACTGTCATGGAAAGACTTGAAAAAGAAATCCCAATTATTCTTTGCAAGCTCGAGAAGATTTTCCCTCCAGCTTTCTTCACCGTGATGGTCCATTTGGCGGTGCACTTACCAAAAGAGGCAATGCTTAGAGGCCCTGTGCAATACGGTTGGATGTACCCAATGGAAAGAAGGCTCCTTACTTGTAAGCGTTATGTGCGAAACACGGCAAGACTGAAGGTTCTATTGTCAAGCGTATGTCATTGACGGGTGCTTCACTTTTTGCTCTAGATACTTTGGCGATGTGGAAACAAGATGGAACCGGCCGGGAAGAAACAGAGAGCGGTCTGATTCTCAAAGTGGTGATGTCTCTGTTTTCAACCATGGTGTGAACTTTCTTGGAGCCTCACAATACTTGGAGGCTGGTGATGAGTATGACAAGATGGTTTGGTATGTGCTCAGCAATTGCGCCGAGGTTCTACCATATACCGAGTACGTTATATCTTGTGCACTCATTATATATTTTTTTGCTTGGTTGGCACCAGCCTAATGTTTTAATTCAGATGTTTTGTTTGCATTGCAGGAAATGCAAGGAAGAGTTAAATCAGGAAGAAAGCAAGATCCGTGTTGATAAAAGGGTTGCCAAGGGGTTTGCTAAGTGGTTTAAGAATCATGTGAGATCTTTAGCCACATGTTTGATGTTTTCTGTGTTATTCACCAACTGTTAAATACCATTGTTTGCTAAATGGTTTATTCGTGCAGATTGGAAGTTGCATGAGGAGAAGAAGGTCGGTGATGATCTATTTGCTTTGGCATGCTTACCAGATAAGCGAGTGAGAGTGTATTCAGCATGCATTGCTGACGGTGTCCGGTACCACACCGTTCACCGCGAGAAAAAAAGGAAGACACAGAATAGTGGAATCGTCACTAAGGGGTCACATGATCGTGAGATCATTGACTTCTATGGTCAGTTGAGAAGCATCGTAGAGTTGCAGTACAACTCCAGTGGAGGCATACATCACTCGGTTGTCTTATTTGGCTGTGACTGGTTTAAGCTTGGTAGCAAGAAGAAGAGAGACTCTTTTGTCAAATATGATGGCCACTTCAAAAGCATCAACACTGCAAGGTGCTGGTATAAGAGTGAGCCCTTTATTCTAACAACACAAGCAACAATGGTGTTTTATCGGCCAGGCACTCTTTTGCACAGAAAATGGCAAGCTGTGCAAAACTTCGAGCACAGACACTGGTGGAGTGTGACTGAAACTGAAGTGGAAAAGGGCCACGGTGGTGGTGGACTAACATACCAGGATGATGACTCCATGGAAGTTTTTTTTGCAAGCTGATAATGACTCCATGGAAGTTCCGGTGCAAAGCAGAGTGCGAAGGGACCGGGAACGTGTGCTCGTTGATGCTGCAATAGTTGAAGGCATCAAGAAAAGAAGAAAGGTGGTAGCGGATGGACATGAGAGCGAGGATGAGGAAAACAGGACTGATCATACTATGTTGCAATATTGTAGTGATGATGAGGAAAACAGGAGTGGGCATAGAGTTCCTTGTTTTTGTATTGACGACGATGAGTAGCGAAGGTAAATTTTGTCTCCTTGGTGAGCTAATCCTATTTTCTCTCCTTGGTAGTTGTTGATGTGATCCTGATGTAGTTTTTGTACTACAATTGTCTAGGTACCAAAATGCATGAGACTGTGTAGTGATGGAGAGGCAGATGATGGTTGAAGATACAATGCAAAATGATGTAGTTTTGGTGATCATGAAGTTTTGGTGATGGCAGATACAAAGCAAAATGAATATGTTGTTTTGGTGAACTGAAGATGCAAAATGGTGCTCTGGTAGTGGTGATGTAGTTTTGGTGAACTGAAGATGTTGTTTTTAGAGCGATTTTTTTGAACTGGAGATGTTGTGGTGTAAAATGCTGTTTTTTTTTGAACTGAGTAGTTTTGGTGATCATGTAGTTTTGGTTGTGATGTAAAAGATTGTAAAATGATGTGATCCTTAAGTTTTTTTGAACTGAAGATGTTGATTTGATCACCAAAATTCAGTTTTGGGTTTGATCATGTAGTTTTCAGAGATGTTTTGGTCAGAACTGAAGATGTTGCTTTAACTGAATTTTGCTTCAACTGAACATGGGCGTGCTCCATCATACAGCCCGTCTGATCCCACGTGCGGCTCCATTTGACTGTGAGCAAAAAAATATGCGTGAGCGGGGACTTGAACCCACGACCGTGCGCTCATTTCACTGTGTTTCTACCAGTGGGCTAGGAAGAGACTACTGGTCTTCTCCTCTATGCCATCTCTTTTAAAATCATCAAACTACTCAAGTATCAAACACACACCTCGCTGACAAGTGGGCCACTCGACCCACTCGCTGACAAGTGGGCCTACCGAGTTCGTATTTTTGAGCTAATTTTTTAACCGTACGTCTGAATGCAACAAACGATATGGCGTTGCAAAGCTTGAGAAAATGCAAAACTTTTTTGTATATATTGTTTCTCCTAATTCCTTACAGTTTTAAGTAAAATTGGAAAATGAATAAAAACGTATTTTTGGCATAATTTCTACATACTTTATCAGAATGGTCCAAATAATATACCGCTGAAAAGCTACGGAATGAAACTTTTTCATTTTGATGGTTTTCTATGATTCCCAGCTGTTTTCAAGTAATTGCAAAAATGGCGAGATCATTCGTTCTGCCTTTATCGCGAAACTGATTATTAAAAAATGCACCACGTGAAGAATCTGATCTTCTCGGCACGTTTTCTTGAACTTCATTCAGTTTTTCACGTGTTTTTTTTTCTCGTATATTTCTATCCACGACTCCTAGCTCTCCATCCACTCACCGGAATTGAGCAAGTGATATACCGATGGAAAGCTGTTGTAAACACGCGACTTTCCCGTGTTGATCATTTTTTCATACTCGTAACGATTTTAAAAGTTTTTCATCGGAAATTCATTCAGCGTAGTAGTTGAACTTCATGCTATTTTCACGTTGAACTTCTGTAACGTATTTTTGTTTGTACACGCGCCTGAACTTCCCTCTGTACGAACCCGACCTTCGGGCTATCTTTGCAACCGTGGCTTCCCCCACGAATTATTCTGTTTAGTAGTGTTCTATATGATGTTAGTGTAATCTAGAAAAGTTTTTAGCAACTAAATACCGGTTTTAAAAAGAAATCTCGCTCGCTGGCGGATTTTTCTCTCGGGTCATGATGAAATTGCGTTTTTTTTGCGATTTTACTGCCTGATTCGTTCGACCTGAACTTTCCCTAGTGCTAGGTTGAACTTCCGTCAACATTGCCCAAATGGGGCTTGCGATATACCGTTGGAAAGCTATGGACACCAGTATCACGACCCAACTTCAAATTTTGGCAAAATGTAAGTGGTTTAAGAGCAGTTTTGAAAACCGTTTTTTCTTCATACAAAAAACATGGATCGTATTTTCGATCACATTTCTAAACTGTTTATCGGAATGAGGCAAATAATATGGCGTTGGAAAGCTGATGTAAAACCGCTCCTTCCACATGCTGAAAGTTTTTTCTAATTCCCTATGGTTAAAGAGCAATGTGGAAATCGTAAAATTTCGCAAATCAAACAACCGAGTTTGTATTTTTGTTGCCACTTCTAAACGCCTAATCCAATTGAGACAAATGATATGGTGTTGGAAAACTTATGAAAATGCACTTTTTCTCATGTTGAAAGTTTTTTCTAATTTTTTATAGTTTAAGAGTAATTTAGAGAACGGTACAAGTTCTACCAAGTTTGTATTTTCGATATATTTTTTTAATCATACGTCCGAACGTAGCAAATGATATGGCGTTAAAAATCCTAAACAAATGTGAAACTTTTTGGTGTATATTGTTTCTCCAAATTCATTACGGTTTTACGTTGATTTTGAAAATGGCTAAAAAGGTATTTTCGCCGTAATTTCTACAAACTTCATCGGAACGGGGCAAATAATATACTGTTGAAAAGCTACGAAAAATGCGAAACTTTTTCATGTTGATGGTTTTCTCTGAATCCCGGCCATTTTCAAGTAATTTTAGAAACAGCGAGATCACTCGTTTTGCCTTTATCGCGAAACAGATTCGTCGAAAATGCATCGCGTGTGTCGGTGTACTAGAGTAGGGGTACCCTAGTATCCCGAACTTGTGCACGGGCAGTTGCAGCCCTCCGCGGCAAGGCTTACCGGGTGACCGCCAAGGTCCTCCGTGGTTCCTTTGGAGCCATTCAAGAACAAAGTATTCAGGCCAAGGGGACAAGGCCCCGGCAAGAGGAGCTTGCTGGGAAGGCCACCCAAGACATCTTTGGAGACAAGGCCCCGGCAAGAGGAGCTTGCCGGGAAGGCCACCCAAGGCACCTAGGAGACAAGGCCCCGGCAAGAGGAGCTTGTCGGGAAGGCCCGGTGAGCGACAAGCTTCCGGACGCGACAAGACAACAACATGACAAGGCGCTTGCAGGCAGACCACCACTGCACTACTGCGCTCCAAAGACATCCACTAACATGTCGCATACAGGACCTTTCGGTAGCGTGTGGCAAGAGGCCGTCTTGCCACGGAGCGCCGGTGGCAAGCGGCGACGACAAGATTGCCATCGTGGCAAGCGGTGGCGCCTTTGACGATCCCTTTACGCTTTGTTAGGGCGGCGTGAGCGGGCATTTAATGCCTTTGTCCCCTGCCGTCAGGGTTAGGTATGATACACTGTACAAGTAGCTGTACCAAACACTCCTTTTCCATTTTTACCCTTGTCTACGTTGCCACCTGTCGGAGACCCCTTTAGCATATAAAAGGAGGCCCATGCGCAACGTAGAGGGGGGGTTCGAAGGTTGGAAAGGTTCGAAGCCAGAGAACACTCACGCTCGGTCTCATTAGCAGCTTTTGTGTACTGTAGCACTCAGCGCTCCTGAGCAAGAACTCAATACATCCAGACATGCAGCAGTAGGAGTGATATCTCTCCGGAGAGCTCCGAAGCTGGGTAAACCGCTCGTGTGCTTCGCCTCGATCTGCTCTTCGTGCGACCTCCGCCCCCTGCCGAACCGAAAGGGGCTCGGTCCGCCGGTCCCATAGGTGTTCGTGGGTGGATCAGTTTCCCCCGACATCTTTGGCGCGCCAGGTAGGGGTGCGTCGAGGTTGTGTGAACCTGATCCGGCGTCCACACGAAGCTAGATCTTCATCATCTTCATCGACATGCCACCGAAGAAGAAGGCTTGGCGGCAGATGTTCCGTCTGCGTCGAACCCACCACCACCGGAGCAAACAGGTGGTGGGGTAGACGCCGGGCGAAGAATGGACGTCCGACGGGGAGCCTACGGTGCTGCCAAGTCCAAGGACAAGGCTGCGCAGACCTCGGCGTCCGTACATGCACCGCGCCCGCCTCAGAGGCGCGGGACCGACAACGTCATGGTATTCACAACGCCATACGCTCGTTGGACCAAGATCGAGCTGGTGGATCTCGGGATGCTCAAGACCAGCATGCACGCCAACGTCTTTGGCGCGAAGCAGGCATCGGTCGCCGACGGGATCTTGCTCCTTCTAACATAGTTAGAAGTCCGAGCATATCCGCCTCGCGCCGTTCGCCATCGCCACCCACCACTCCAAAGAAGCTTTGGCGAGAGCTCAATTGCTCTGTATTACCCTCCAACAGCCGACAAGGTCGATGAATGGAGGCCACCATTCAGAGTCTCATCGGCTTTGCTAACGGCGACGCCCGCTGCAGCCGAAAGTGCATCGCTGCCGCGGCAGGACTGCCAAACACGAGCCGGTGGCGACGAAACTGGTGGGGGTGCAGCCACCATGCACTCTCCGCCCCGAAGGCCAAGATCGCCGAGTCGCCGGATCCACCTCGACAGTGACTCCACCGCATCATCGGATCCACGAGCTCGTCGCGATCAGCGCCAAGTTCTTCACGAACGACAGCAAGAAGATGCTCGAACTCGCATCGAGCGCCGAAGAGAAGCGCGGCTTCAATCCGACCAGCGCGCTGGGCCCTCTGTCGACATGCATGCGCCCGAAGGAACCAGGCGACTTGCCGTCTGTGTAGGTTGCCCTGCGTTCACTTTCGTGTCTGCGGCAAGTCCAAAGGGCCCAAAGAAGAAGAATTTCAAGCCGACGTGCGAGAAGTACGACGGCAAGACGCATCCGTCGGAGTTCCTCGGCATCTACACCATCGCGGTGCAAGCTGCCGGGGCGAGACGACAAGATCTGGCCAACTACTTCCGGCGGTGCTCAAGCCCAATGTCGATCCTGGCTCATGCACTTGCCGGACAACTCCATATCCTCTTGGGAAGATCTATGCCATCGGTTTGTCGGCGCCTTTTACAGCGACCACAAGCCCCATGGCCAAGAAAGCGACCTTCATCTCGCCGCCTGAAGGAAGGAGAGCCCTAGCAAGTACATTCAGAGATTCAGCCGCGTACAGCACAACATCCCAGATGTCCACCCTGCCGCGGTAATCAGCGCGTTCCATCAGAATGTGCGAAACCGCAGGATGCGGGAGGAGATGGGGATGTGCAAGATTAGAGACGCCAGTGAGCTATATGCCCTGGCCGACAAGTGTGCACGTGCTGAGGAAGGGAGGAGACTCCCCGGAGAGAATCTTGAAGCGGGGAGGATCTGATAGTGAGGAGACCGCCCCGACAAAGAAAAACCGGCGGCGGAGCAACAGGAAGAAGAAAGGCAAAGATGTGCTAGTTGTTGAGCAGTCCGGCAATGGAGGTGGCGCCAAGAAAGCCAAAGCTGGTAGCTCCGGCAAGGAGGTTGCCGCTGGCACCAATCGCCAGCTGTGGCGGTCGCCGACAAGCAGACGGCTCCAATGGCGATCTTGCAAGATCCACCGCACCAAGGGCCATGACCTCCGTGAGCCGCAAAAGGTCGAGCAGCTTGTCGAGCAGCAGAAGGCTGAATCTGAACGACGCGACAAGGAGAAGGCCCAGGAAGGCGCTGGAGGACCTAGCAAGAAACGCCCCGGCCGGGGAGGACGCCGCGGCAAGGCCAAGCAGCGGCAAGGAGACAGACCTCCAGCGGCGCGACAAGGATGAAGACGGCAGCGATGATGAAGGCATGGATGAGGACGAGACCGATGGCGAGGGAGTTCCGAAAGCCACAGAGGTCACGTGCGTTGACGGCGGTGCTTCTCTGCATACTTCACACCGCCAGACTCAAGCGGTGGATGCGGGAAGTCAATGCGGCGAACCATCCGTCGAGTCACGCAAGCCTCCGAAATGGTCCGGCATGCCTATCATCTTTGATATTGAGGACCACCACGATCGGCGTAAGCTGCGGTCGGGTGCTTGCCGATGTTGGTTTCACCAACTATCCGCAACCTCAAGGTCACTAAGATGCTAGTTGACGGCGGGGCGGCTTGAACCTGATCTCCTCCGCGGTGCTCCGAAACTCCAGATCCACGATGGCGAGCTCGAAGAGACCGGCACATTCCAAGGAATCAATCCGGGAAGGAGCAAGCGAAGGGAAAGATCACGTTGCGGTGACATTTGGCGTGAGTTGAACTTCAGGGATCGAGAGGGTCACCTTTGACGTTCTTGACTTTCCATTGCCTTACAATGGGATACTTGGCCGTCCACACTCGCCAAATTCATGGCAGCCTCTCACTATGCATACAACATCTTTGAAGATGCCAGGCCCGATAAGTGTCATCTCTGTCCTGGCGACAAGAAGGATGCTCTTATCTGCGCCGACAAGATCTACCGGGAAGCGAAATGCCAGATTGCAAGCCACTTGCCGCTGAAGCTCCCGGGGCGAAGAAGAAGACCAAGTCCGGCAAGAGCTCTGATGCCCACTCCGGCAAGCGCACCTCTTTGGAGTGCTGCGCTACCGTCGAGGACGCACCATCGAGCTCCACCGGCAAGTGTAAGAAGACGATGGCAGCTCCACCAGAGACCAAGAAGGTGTCCACCAAGGAGGACGGCACTGGTGGTACCTTCACCATCAGTGCCACTCTCGACCCTAAATAGGAAGGCGCGCTCGTTGCTTTCCTGCGGGCGAACGTCGACGTGTTTGCGTGGCAACCGTCGACATCCCGGTGTTCCTGTGAAAGTAATTGAGCACCGTCTTGCCGCTTGTCCTCATGCGTGGCCCGTCAAGCGAAAGTTAGGAAGCGAGCGGTGGGCGCCAAGAATTCATCACGGAAGAAATCAAGAAATTGGAAGCGGCGAGGCCTTGTCGGAGGAGTGCTCCATCCTACGTGGTTGGCCAATCACAGAGTTGTATGCAAGAAGGCAAACGGGAAATGGAGGCTTTGTATCGACTTTACCGATGTCAATAAAGCTTGTCCCAAAGACCCATTTCCTTGCCGCGCATCGACAGATTGTTGATTCCACGGCCGGATGTGATTTTCTTTCATTTCTGGATGCATACTCAGGATATCATCAGATCTTCATGGCAGAAGAGGATGAGGAGAAGACCACATTCATCACCCCATGTGGCACATACTGTTTCTGTAGCGACCCGACCCAAAATCGGTCAAGTCTCTTTGTAGCTGTACCATACCAAGATCATGATGGCACACACAGTACATTGATGTAAAGATTCAAAGTTCAATCACACCTGAATTTATTACACGATTCTCATATCGAGTCTTTATTACAAGATAATAAATTCGGCCGAAGGCCAACTCATGAGAAATAAACTAAATAAAGCTGCGGAAGCGTAGACGAATAGCGAGTCCATCCGACTCCATAGGGCAATCGCCAAGCGTGGATCATAGCCTCACTCCTGATCGAAAAACTCCTCTACAACATAAGACGTTGCAGCCGTGTAGGTCAGCATTTTGAATATGCCGGCAAGTCAAAGAGAAAACAACAATAAAAATTACTAACACTATATGCAATTTGGCTGTGGGGCTCTAAGTTTCATTGTTTTGCGAAAAAGCCAGTTTTTTTCCCTACAACAAGGACTTGTTTGCAAATACTACAAAATGTTGGTAGTTATTGAGATGGTTCCGCCAACCAATGTCTCATTCCCAATTATTAAATAACCCCCTCAATTAATTTATTAAGTTCGGTGTTGAGATATCCGAAATACTCCAAGTTCCAGAGGCTCAAATTGTCCGTAGAATCGGGGACACGAGCTAACCGATTAGATCTTCACTCTGCAGAGGTTTGCGCACTTTACCCGCAAGAATCGTTCCCTCCTTTAAGTCTTCGCACTTCACGGTGTTTGAAGACGGGACGAGCAACAGGGTCTTCAGAAGAGTTCCTCTGGGCCCTTTGCCGGTGCCCATCCAATCCTACCGTTCTTCTACATCTCGTAGCACCGTCGGCCAGAGTCACGCCTTAGGGTCGACCAAGCCAGAGCCCATAATGGCTTGCGGCTGCATGTAAGCTTCCGGTCAATGGGGTATCCATCCGTCTCTTCGTGGCTGGGTGAAGCTTTCCGCAAGATGTCATGGCGCTTCTCCATGCATCCCGGCCAGCCGCTGGTTTCTCCAGGTGCCCGTCAACCGTCCTCCACCGATGGTGAATTTTGAAGTCCATCTTGAGCTTGAAGTCATGGGGTTGTCATCATCTTGACTCTCACATCTCCCTTATGAATCACTCAACCAACCCGTCTCTGAGCATAGCAAAATAAACTACTTCGTCCCGGGCCATGGTAACAAGGGGAATTGGTTTCATCCTACCTCATGATACTACTCAAGAACATAACTTAAAAATTCTCCTACTGCATGCATGGTGGGGAGGCATAATTCTAATGCAACAAAATCATAGGTATTGTAAAACATGATCAAATGACTTGCACTGGTGACGGTCTTGAAAGCTAGGGACTCGTGATAGCAGGCTTCGCACTCAGGAAATTCTACCAAGCAAACAATAATCATATAAGCATACAAACATACAATCACTTAACATAACAGCATGCTAACATAAAACACACAAAACAATCGAACCAACACCAAAGAAAACTCAAGAAACCCAAGCCAACAACTAACAAGAAAATAAAATAAACTTTTTATTTTCTGTAAATAAAAGTTCAAGTTCTAAAACTAGAGAAACTAATCTAAAATAAACTATAACATAGGTAAAATAAAATTATTTACTAAATAAAACAATAGGAAAACAGTAGCTAGTTAAATAAACAAGAAACACATGATTTCGACTAAAACTATTTTTTTATCAAAAATACCCAAATAAATTCCTACTGCTAGGCAAAGTCAAAACAAAGCAGTGACAAAAAGAATCACTAAAATAAAATAATCCTAACTCATTTTATAGCAGAAATACTAATCTATCTAAAACTAAAATAAAACAATTTCTAATAATTTAAAGATGGCCAAACATATTTTCTACAGAAACTACAACAAATTTGCAAACTAACAAAAAAAGAATCAACTAAAAATATTAAGTAACCTAAAAGATATGGATTTTACAAAACTGGAACTATTCTGTTAAAACAGAAACGAAAAAATATAACTAAAAAGAAAAACTAGCGCTAACGGGCCTATCTAACGCTCAGGCGTCATATAACTAAAGCGTGCCCGAGAGAATAAACCGATCGGGCCGGTCTAACTAAACCGCTAACTAAACCAAAAAAAACCGTAACTAAACCGGCCTTTTTAAAATAAAACCTACCCCTTCGTAGATCTAATCTAGGCCCTAGGTTTTAGGTCGAACGGTGGTGGGGGGTTTCCGGCGGCTTACCGCGGTGGCGACGACGGCGGCTCGGGCGGCGACGGCGCGGTGGCTCCGGTGGTCGGGGACGACGGCGGAGACGTCCGTGCGTCTGGCGGCTCGAGGAGGTCGGGGTGGAGTCGTTGGAGCCTGGGGGTCGGAGACGAGCGGGCAAGAGTAATGGCGGCGGTGGCGCTCGGCTCCGGCGAGCAATGGCGGCGAGCGGAGGGGGTTTCGGGGGTCGTGAAGGGGCGGAACGGGGTGAGAGGAGAGGTATATATATGGGCGGGGTCGACTTGGAGGAGGGGGCGAATCGGGGGAGGATCCCGCGATCTCCGGGATTCCGGCAGCGGCGGCGATTCGGGCGTGGGGAGGCGTGGGCGAGGGGAAAGAGACGAGGGCGGGCCCGGGCGCCACGAGAGGGGAGAGGTGAGCGAGCGGGCGACCGAGGAGGGTTGGTGGCGGCTCGGGCGTGGGCCGGCAAGGCCGGGTGGCTGCGCTGCCTCGGTGGTGGGCAGTTAGCTGGCGGCGCCGGGGTTTTTTTCTTTTTCCTTTTTTTTGAATTAGGGAGAGGGGGAAATATATAAAATATATATTTTTATAAAGGACATATATATATATCAAAATAATCAAGGGAATTTACCCTACAACTTGGACATTTTTCCAGAGGCAAAACTCAAACTTAAAAAAAAACCTTTTCTAGAAATCCCAAATAAAATCAAATTTGAATTCAATCTTTTTTGGCAAAACTTTTCTTCTGACATTTTTGGAGTGTCATGTTTACTCCTCTCATACTTTTTCTCAAGTATTTGTCAGGCATTGTTTTGAAGTAAATTCAACTCCAATTTGAACTCAAATTCCAACAAACTCAAAAGCCTCTGAAATAAATCAAATGTCACTCAATTCAAACAATAATGCATAGATGCTTAGCTATAATTGTAAAACATTCCAAATGGGAAATTTGGGATGTTAAAAACCTACCACCTTAAGATGAATCTCGCCCTCGAGATTCGGGTTGGCTAGCAAATAGGTGCGGGTGGTCTCGGCGGAGGTCTTCTTCTCGCTCCCAGGTGGCTTCCTCCTCGGAATGATGACTCCACAACACCTTGCAAAACTTGATGATCTTGCTGCGGGTGACTCTGTTCAGATCTCGAGAATTCGGACGGGTTTCTCCTCATAAGTCAGATCACTGTCGAGCTGTATGGCCTCTAGGGGCACAGTGTCTCTCAACGGAATATCGGCCATCTCGGCATGGCATTTCTTCAGCTGAGAAACATGGAAGACATCATGAACTCCGGACAATCCTTCCGGCAATTCCAACTTGTAAGCAACTTCTCCACGACGTTCGAGGATTTTGTAGGGGCCAATGAACCGGGGTGCTAACTTTCCTTTAACACCGAACCTCTTGATTCCACGAAGTGGGGACACACGAAGATATGCCCGGTCTCCCGCTTCGTATGTTACTTCCTTGCGTTTACTGTCGGCATAACTCTTCTGCCTCGACTGAGCTACCTTGAGCCTATCTCGAATCAGCTTGACTTTCTCTTCGGAATCTCTGATAAGATCGGGACCGAAAAGTTTTCGATCTTCAACACCATCCCACAGCAATGGTGTTCCGCACCTCCTTCCGTATAGAGCTTCAAAAGGGGCCATCTTCAGACTGGTCTGATAACTGTTATTGTACGAGAACTCCGTGTATGGCAAATTATCATCCCAGCTAGACCCATAGTCTAGCGCACAAGCTCTCAACATGTCCTCCAGGATCTGGTTGACTCTCTCAGTCTGTCCATCATCTGCGGATGAAAAGTCATCTTGAACTCCAGCCTCGCACCCAAAGTTTCATGCAATCGATTCCAAAACCTTGAGGTAAATTGTGTTCCTCTATCGACACGATACTCCTCGGAACTCCATGCGAGACATACGATCCTGGTCATGTATATCTTGGCTAACTTAAGCGCTGGTATAGGTAGTCTTCACGGGATGAAATGAGCTACCTTGGTCAATCGATCAACCACTACCCGGATGGAATCATAACCTGAACGGGTCCTGGGTAATCCTGTGATAAAATCCATTCCAAGTTTTTCCCATTTCCACTCGGGAATCGGCAAGGGTTGAAGTAACCCAGCTGGCTTCTGATGTTCCGCCTTTACTCGCTGGCAAACATCGCATACTGCTACGTACTCAGCAATATCCTTCTTCATACCTGTCCACCAGAAACTTTCCTTCAAATCCAGATACATCTTGGTGTTACCGGGGTGAATCGAGTACGGTGAATCATGAGCCTCTTGAAGAATTAGCTTCCTGAGTTCGGGATCATTGGGTACATAAATACGATCCTCGTACCATATAGCTCCGTATTCATCCTTACGAAACCCTTTAGCTTTTCCTTCATTCATCCTTTTCTTTATCTCATCAATTTCCTTGTCCGACTTCTGGGCTTCACGAATTCTTTCGGCCAAAGTGGACTGAACTTCCAGAGCTGCAACATATCCTCTCGGAACTATCTCCAACCGGAGATCTCTGAGGTCATCGACTAACTCCTGGGGTAATCCTCCCGCTATAAGAGTATTCACATAACTCTTACGGCTCAAGGCATCTGCTACAACATTAGCCTTTCCTGGGTGGTAATGCAATCTCATGTCATTGTCCTTGATTAACTCTAGCCATCTCCTCTGCCTGAGGTTCAACTCTTTCTGCGTGAAAATGTACTTCAAGCTCTTATGATCTGTGTACACATCACAACTATTTCCGATAAGGAAATGTCTCCAGGTCTTGAGTGCATGCACTACGGCTGCTAACTCCAAATCATGTGTGGCGTAATTCATCTCGTGAGGTCGTGGTTATGCGGAGGTATAAGCTACAACTTTTCCTTCTGCATGAGTACTCCTCAAGGTCCACTGGCGAAGCATCACAATATACTGGTAATCCTTGTGTATGTCCGGCAAAATCAAGATCGGGGCTGTAACCAAACGTTTCTTCAATTCCTGAACCGGCTTCACAATCCTCGGTCCAGATATACTTGGCGTCCTTCTTCAACAGCTCGGTCATGGGCTTGGCAATCTTCGAGAAATTCTCAATAAACCTCCGATAATATCTTGCGAGTCCGAGAAAACTGCGGATCTCCTTGATCGAGGTGGGTGATCGCCAATCGATGGTGATACAACCTTGGTGGGGTCAATCGCTATTCCTTCTCTGAAATAACATGTCCGAGGAATCCGACTTCCTTCACCAAAATTCACATTTGCTGAACTTGGCATACAACTGATGTTCTCGGAGTTTCTCGAACTAGGCATAAATGTTCCTTATGCTCTTCCTCGCTCTTGGAGAAAATTAGTATATCATCGATGAACACCACGACAAACTTGTCCAGATATTCCATAAATACCTTGTTCATCAAATTCATAAAGTATGCAGGGGCATTAGTCAATCCAAATGACATGACGGTATACTCATATAAACCATACACAGTGGTGAATGCTGTTTTGGGTATATCCTTTTCACGGATCTTCAACTGATGATACCCTGATCGAAGATCGATCTTGGAGAATACCTTGGCTCCAACTAGCTGATCAAATAGATCATTAATCATCAGCAGAGGGTACTTGTTCTTGATGGTCACGTCGTTCAACGAACGATAATCCACAACCATTCTCAGGGTTCCATCCTTCTTCTCTACCAAAAGAACTGGGGCTCCCCAAGGTGACGAGCTTGGCCGAATATATCCCTTCTCCAATAGTTCATTAATTTGCTTTTGATCTCTTCCAATTCGATTCGGGGCATCCGATAGGGTCTCTTGGATATTGGGGCTGTGCGCAATAACTCAATCAGAAATTCAATGTCTCTGTCGGTGGCATTCTGGTAATTCCTCCGGGAACACATCGGGAAAATCTTGTACTCTTGGCACTTCCTCTGAACAACTCCCATGAGGGAATTCACCGATTCTTCATCGGGATACGCGGATACATACTTGATCCTCTTACGCTCCGGAGTGGTGAGCGAGAATCGTCTTCTTGAACACGATCTATGTTTCCTTCAAACTTCGTCAACCAATCCATGCCTAGGATTACATCCAAGGTGCAGGTTTCCAATACTATGAGGTCTGCGGGAAATTTATGGTTTCCGATGTTAAGGGTTGCATGACAGCCTAAGCACCGCCATCATTTCTCCTCTGCGGGCCCGGCGTGAAGAGGGCTTCTAAGGGTTCTAGTGTGCAACCCGTACTTTTCCACAACTACCCTTGATATAAATGAATGCGTTGCACCGTAATCAAAGAGTACCAATACCGGACGTGAATTTAATAAAAACTTACCAACCACGATTAATACGGCTAATCATAGACGTCCTCCACGTCAATGTGGTTCACCCGAGCACGAGGAAAAGGGTTGGGCTTCTTTGCTGAGCTTCCATTGCCGCTTTCCATTCCTCCGCTTGGCCTCCGGGCAGTCGGTGGCATAGTGCCCTGTTTTACGGCACTTGAAGCAGTGATGTGACTCAGATCCTACGAGCCGGCGGGGACGATCTTGGTTGCCATTGCCGTTTCCATTACGACTTGTTGTCATGGTTGCGGTTGTTCCCATTCCCTCCATGGTTATGTCCTCCATGGGTGTGATGGGTATGCCCTCCAGTATGGGGCATAACGGGCTTCGCTGAGCTCGAGTTGTACTTTCCCCGCCATACTTCCGCTATGCGGCTATCAATCTGATGTTGCTTGCCTTGAGTATGGTGGCCTTGTCTACCAGCTCACGGTAGTTGTTGAAGGTAGCCACCATTAGCTGCATTCCCAGCTCGTCATTGAGTCCCTCGAGAAACTTTTTCCTGCTTTGGCATCTGTGGCCACATCATCCGGGCATAGCGAGCTAACTTGCTGAATTCATCCACGCATCGCCCCACAAGACGGTTCCCTGGGCGTAAGTTGCGGAACTCACGCTTCTTGAGACTCATGGCTCCGGTGAGACATGAGTGGTGCGGAAAGCTTCTTTGGGAACCGATCCCACGTGATGGTGGCAATGGGATAAGTGGCGGTGTAGTTCTCCCACCAAGAGGCTGCAGGTCCATCAAGTCGATGTGCGGCAAAGCGCACCTTCTACGCATCTGTGCATCCAAAGATGGCTAACTCCTTCGACCTTGCGGAGCCAATCATCGGCCACAATCGGCTCGGTCTTGCTAGAGAACACCGGCGGATTCAGCCTTAGGAAGCGGGTCAAGTTGTCAACAGGGGTGGTGGCAGTGGATTGTTGTTGTTGTTGTTGTTGTTCGGTTACGGATGAGCATACGCATCGAGGGCATTCTGCTGCTTTGGATCACCGGGTGAGCTCCGGCGGAAAGTTGAAACCGGGGTCACGTCTCGGAGGCATCTGGTGTTTTTGGAGTGGATGAGAAAATTAGAATAGAACAAGGGTCTAATGAGAAAATATCACTACCCATATGAATGCACAATCATAATCACACCAATCATTTGTTCAATCATCTCAAACATGGTTCAATCTCGGATTACAAATTCTCACGACTAATCGAAAATAAGGGCCTAACTGGTCGACAGAAAAATAAAATAACATGGCGGTCGACTAAATGTCTTCATCAATTATCCTTGCGTCCTCTGGTGCGGCGTCCTCTGGTGCGGCGCCTCCTCTTGCGGCTTTCTTCGGTGGAGCTCTCTTCATAATCCTGGTCATTGCTCACGAGGGGTCCGTCATCTCCACTCGGAAAAAGGTCTTCTCCTGTGTCCATCTTTTCCTCTAATGCGGCAACATCCATCTTCACTTGTCGACTCTCTCCATGAAATCCTTGATTTCTTCTTCATGGTCAAGGAAGTCCGCGTGTGCTTTCTCCTCCAGTTCCAGTTCACGGAACAACAGCCTCCTGTGTACCTTCGAAGTTACGCATGAAGTCCGGATTTCCCGTTTCCTGAGGAGACTCTCCAAGTCTTGGACATATGAGAGAATGGAGAAGTCCTCTATGGTACGGATGATATCTCCATTCCTAGCTCTGCGAGAAATCATGGCGAGGTCTGATGGGTCGAGCTTGGCCCTGTACTCTTCTCGGAGATGTCCAAGTGCACGATATATCGCCATGTCTCTTCCAAGAATCCAACTGAAATTGGTAAACTCAAAGTCAATGGGCTCTGAATGTCCTCCGAAGGTCCTCCCTGGAATGTGCACCTTAATCCTGTAGTGAGTATCCGTCGGAAGTGCATTGGTAGGCTTCCCGGTGATTGAGGGCAGAGCAATCTTCAGCTTCTTCACGATCTGAACCAGCTTCTTGCCGAGAGGCATCGTCTCATCTGGCTGACAAAACTCCGGTAGCAGAACTGGGGCGAACTCGGCGGCCATCTAGAATGTTGAAAATCGGAGGGAAGTCAGAAATGAACAGGGGAGAATTACGGAATGATAAGGACATACAATAAATAGTCTCTTCCTATGGCTTTCCGATCCTAGGGGTTACGTCCTACGGTCAGCGTGGGCTCTGATACCATCTCTGTAGCGACCCGACCCAAAATCGGTCAAGTCTTCGTGGTAGCTGTACCATCCCAAGATCATCTTTGGCACACACGATTACATTGATGTAAAGATTCAAAGTTCAATCACACCTGAATTTATTACACGATTCTCATATCGAGTCTTTATTACAAGATAATAAATTCGCCAAGGCCAACTCATGAGAAATAAACTAAATAAAGCTGCGAAGCGTAGGCGAATAGCGAGTCCATCCGACTCCATAGGGCAATCGCCAAGCGTGGATCGTAGCCTCACTCCCGATCGGAAAACTCCTCTACAACATAAGACGTTGCAGCCTGCGGTAGGTCAAAGATTTTGAATATGCCGGCAAGTCAAAGAGAAAACAACAATAAAAATTACTAACACTATATGCAATTTGGCTGTGGGGCTCTAAGTTTCATTGTTTTGCGAAAAAGCCAGCTTTTTCCCTACAACAAGGACTTGTTTGCAAATACTACAAAATGTTGGTAGTTATTGAGATGGTTCCTCCAACCAATGTCTCATTCCTAATTATTAAATAACCCCCTCAATTAATTTATTAAGTTCGGTGTTGAGATATCCGAAATACTCCAAGTTCCAGAGGCTCAAATTGTCCAGAATCGGGACACGACTAACCGATTAGATCTTCACTCTGCAGAGGTTTATGACTTTACCGCAAGAATCGTTCCCTCCTTTAAGTCTTCGCACTTCACGGTGTTTGAAGACGGACGAACGAAACAGGTCTTAGAAGAGTTCCTCCGGGCCACCGCCGTGCCCATCCAATCCTACCGTTCTTCTACATCTCGTAGCACCGTCCGCCAGAGTCACGCCTAGGGTCGACTCAAGCCAGAGCCCATAATGGCTTGCGGCTGCATGTAAGCTTCGGTCAAAGGGGTATCCATCTGTCTCTTCGTGGCTGGGTGAAGCTTTCCGCAAGATGTCATGGCGCTTCTCCATGCATCCTGCCAGCCGCTGGTTTCTCCAGGTGCCCACAACCGCCCTCCACCCAAAGAGTGAATTTTGAAGTCCATCTTGAGCTTGAAGTCATGGGGTTGTCATCATCTTGACTCTCACATCTCCCTTATGAATCACTCAACCAACCCCGCTTCACGAGCATAGCAAAATAAACTACTTCGTCCCGGGCCATGGTAACAAGGGGAATTGGTTTCATCCTACCTCATGATACTACTCAAGAACATAACTTAAAAATTCTCCTACTGCATGCATGGTGGGGAGGCATAATTCTAATGCAACAAAATCATAGGTATTGTAAAACATGATCAAATGACTTGCCTGGCTGACGGTCTTCGAAAGCTAGGGACTCGTGATAGCAGGCTTCAGACTCGGAAATTCTACCAAGCAAACAATAATCATATAAGCATACAAACATACAATCACTTAACATAACAGCATGCTAACATAAAACACACAAAACAATCGAACCAACACCAAAGAAAACTCAAGAAACCCAAGCCAACAACTAACAAGAAAATAAAATAAACTTTTTATTTTCTGTAAATAAAAGTTCAAGTTCTAAAACTAGAGAAACTAATCTAAAATAAACTATAACATAGGTAAAATAAAATTATTTACTAAATAAAACAATAGGAAAACAGTAGCTAGTTAAATAAACAAGAAACACATGATTTCGACTAAAACTATTTTTTTATCAAAAATACCCAAATAAATTCCTACTGCTAGGCAAAGTCAAAACAAAGCAGTGACAAAAAGAATCACTAAAATAAAATAATCCTAACTCATTTTATAGCAGAAATACTAATCTATCTAAAACTAAAATAAAACAATTTCTAATAATTTAAAGATGGCCAAACATATTTTCTACAGAAACTACAACAAATTTGCAAACTAACAAAAAAAGAATCAACTAAAAATATTAAGTAACCTAAAAGATATGGATTTTACAAAACTGGAACTATTCTGTTAAAACAGAAACGAAAAAATATAACTAAAAAGAAAAACTAGCGCTAACGGGCCTATCTAACGCTCAGGCGTCATATAACTAAAGCGTGCCCGAGAGAATAAACCGATCGGGCCGGTCTAACTAAACCGCTAACTAAACCAAAAAAACCGTAACTAAACCGGCCTTTTTAAAATAAAACCTACCCCTTTGTAGATCTAATCTAGGCCCTAGGTTTTAGGTCGAACGGTGGTGGGGGGTTTCCGGCGGCTTACCGCGGTGGCGACGACGGCGGCTCGGGCGGCGACGGCGCGGTGGCTCCGGTGGTCGGGGACGACGGCGGAGACGTCCGTGAGTCGGGCGGCTCGAGGGGAGGTCGGGGGTGGAGTCGTTGGAGCTCGGGGGGGGGGGGGGGGTCGGAGACGAGCGGGGCAAGAGTAATGGCGCGGCGGTGGCGCTCGGCTCCGGCGAGCAATGGCGGCGAGCGGAGGGGGTTTCGGGGGTCGTGAAGGAGCGGAGGGGGAAATATATAAAATATATATTTTTATAAAGGACATATATATATATCAAAATAATCAGGGGAATTTACCCTACAACTTGGACATTTTTCCAGGGGCAAAACTCAAACTTTAAAAAAAACCTTTTCTAGAAATCCCAAATAAAATCAAATTTTGAATTCAATCTTTTTTGGCAAAACTTTTCTTCTGACATTTTTGGAGTGTCATGTTTACTCCTCTCATACTTTTTCTCAAGTATTTGTCAGGCATTGTTTTGAAGTAAATTCAACTCCAATTTGAATTCAAATTCCAACAAACTCAAAATCCTCTGAAATAAATCAAATGTCACTCAATTCAAACAATAATGCATAGATGCTTAGCTATAATTGTAAAACATTCCAAATGGGAAATTTGGGATGTTACAGTTTCGTACGGATGCCTTTCGGATTAAAGAATGCTGGTTCAACATTTGCAAGAGTAGTCCATGACGCTTTTGAGCCGCAAATGCACAGAAATGTGGAAGCCTACATGGATGACATAGTGGTCAAAAGCAAGGACAAGGCGACTACGATTCAAGATTTAGACGAAACCTTTGCAAATCTGCGCAAGATCAACCTCAAGCTCAATCTCGAGAAGTGTGTGTTTGGAGTCCCTTCCGCAAGCTTCTCGGGTTCTTCGTGTCTCTGGGAATTGAAGCCAATCCCGACAAGATCAAGGCCATTGAGCAGATTGAAGCACCAAAGCGCGTCAAGGATGTACGAAGACTTGCCGGTTGTGTAGCTGCTCTCAGCAGGTTTATCTCTAGGTCTGCTGAAGGCATACGCCATTTTCAAAATTTTGAAAAAGGCAGGTCCGATGAAATGGACTCCGAAGCGGAGGCTGCGCTACCGCAGACTTGAAGAGATACTGCCCTCCACTCCAACACTTGTCGCACCTAAGCCACAAGAGAAGTTGCTGCTATATATAGCGGCAACCAATCAAGTGGTTAGTGCTGCGTTAGTAGCAGAGAGGAGGCGGGCGATGAGCTAGCAACCATGGCAGATGCATCCAAATGACGAAAGGTGGGGGCTTCACCCCGCAAGCTCTGGTCCCGACAAGGACGGATCTACGCAGACGCATGAGAAGATGCAGAAAAGAATGGTGCAGCGCCAGATTTACTTTTGTCGGTTCCCTTCTGCAGGGGGCTAGGTCAAGGTACTACGGTGTGCAGAAATTGCTTTCGGCCTCCTCATGGCCTCGAAAGCTGCGCCATTACTTCCGTGCACATGAGATCACGCCGTCACTGCTTTTCCGTCAAGAGGATCTTGCAAAATCCAGAGGCAACAGCAAGATTGTCGAGTGGGCACTGAACCCATCAAGCTTTGGCCTCAAGTTTGAGAGCACTTCAACTATCCAAAAGCGAGCATTGGCGGAGTTCATAGCAGAATGGACGCCAACACAAGATGAAGAAATTCCAAACGAGCATCCCGTCAAGGAAGCAAGCAAAGAGTGGCTGATGTACTTTGATGGTGCCTTCTCGCTGCAAAGCTGACGGTGAAGCGTGCTACTTGTTGCACCCACCGGAGAGCACCTCAAGTACGTAGTCCAGATGCACTTTCCCAAGGAGCAAGCAACAAACAATACTGCAGAGTATGAAGGTTTGCTTGCCGGTCTCAGGATCGCAATAGACCTTGGGATCAAGAAGCTCATTGTCAGGGGTGACTCACAGCTTGTCATCCGCCAAGTGAACAAGAGTTATCAGAGTCCGTTGATGGAAGCTTATGTTGATGAAGTGAGAAAGCTAGAAGAACGCTTTGACGGCCTACAAATGGAACATGTTCCAAGAGCTCAAAACGACATTGCCGATGGCCTGTCAAAGTGCGCTGTACTTAAGTTACCTGTGGAACCAGGGATTTTTGTGCTCAAGCTGACTTAACCGTCTGTAACGCCATCAACCGGACAGAGCAAGAAGAGGAAGTTGATCTCTGGTGACAATTTTCCGGCAGAGCTTCCCGAAGTCGCGATCAAGAAGGTCCTCAAGATCAACACCAAGGGTGCCGAGGAGCAGTCTGCTCGCAAGCCCTAGGGTTTGTTCCATTGAAGCGACGCTCCCGACAAGTTTTGCTCCGGCAAGCTTGCCGGGAACGATCAAGCTCCTACCGAGCCGCAGGTTCTCGCCAGGAAGCAGATGTTCCCGCAGCAGCAGATGTGCCTTTAGTCCTTATTGTCGAGCCAAGCTCCAAAGATGGGCACAAAGCAGATTGTCCATTTCCTTCAGACAGGAGAACTTCCCAAGAGCAAGAAGAAACGGAAAGAGTAGCCCGGCGGTCAAGTATGTACCGGTTTGTCGACAACACATCGCATGTAAGAAGACTCAACGGTGTGAAATTGAAGTGTATTCATCAGGAAGACGGACAAAAGCTGTTGGCAGAGATACATGGAGGCATATGTGGTCACCACATTGGCGCCAGAGCACTTGCCGGCAAAGCGTTGCCCAAGCAAGGTTTCTTTTGGCCGACAGCCCTCCAGATGCAACTGCACAAGTAACCAAGTGTGAAGCGTGCGGTTCCATTCCAAGCAGATACACTAGCCAGCTCAAGCTCTCCAGACGATCCCTTTATCCCGGCCATTTTCGGTCCGGGGCTCGACATCCTCGGCCCCTTTCCCCGAGCTGTCGGGGCGTTGAGTACTTGTACGCGTTGCAATTGACAAGTTCACAAAGTGGTGGAAGTGGAAGCGGTGAGGAAGGTGACAACCAGTCGTGACCAAGTTCTTTAGGTCGATTGTTTGCCGCTTGGAATCCCTAACAGGATCATCACCGACAACGGCACGCACCACGAGCCGCACCTTCATGCAAGACGTCCAAGATCTTGGCGCCAAGGTTGCCTTCGCTTACATTGCTCATCCGAGAAGTAACGGTCAAGCGGAGAGGGCGAATCTTTGGAAATCGCTGGCTGGCTCAAGACCAGAACTTTCGACAGTGCTGCACAAGTGCGTAAAGAACTGGATTGAGGAGCCGGTGGTTCTTTGGTCGATCAGGACAACGCCAAATCGAGCCACCGCCGACACCTTTCGCTCTAGTCTATGGAGCAGAGGCAGTTCTCCCCACGGAACTCGTGATACGGATCACCTCGAGTGCTCGCTTATGATGAGCTTGAGCAAGAGCGGTCGTGACAAGATGACGTCTTTGCTCCTTGAGGAGGATCGTCTTCAGCCGTCTGAGCTGCTCGATACCGACAAGCTTTGCGCCGCTACCATAGCCGCAAAGTTAATGCGGAAGTCTCGAGGAAGGCGACCTTGTTCTTGGCGCATTCAGTCCGCCAAGAATTCCAACAAGTTGACGCCAAAGTGGGAAGGCCCTTACCGGGTGAAACGAGTCACTAGGCCTGGCGCCGTGCCTTTGAGACCGAAGTTGGCATTCCGTGAGCAACTCCTGGAACATTGAGCATCTTCGTAAGTTTTACTCAGAAGCGCGGTTGCCGGAACCTGTTAAAGCAACCACCTTTTGTACAAGTCTTGCCGATGTTGCATGTAATCCTTTGTACAAAGCCGAGCAGACCTGCATAAGTAGAGCTAATGTGCCGCACATCTTGTCAATTTCATGCTTTCTACTTCTATTTTTGCATGCGTTATCCGACACTTTGTGCAGCACCTACCCTGGTAGCTATAACGAGCCATAAGGCTCCATATCTTTATTTTCTCTTCTTTCTCTTTCTCAAAGAAAGGAAGGTTCCCTCGCCCACAAGTTTGCCGGGGGGAAAGGAGAAGATAATGGTGTGGACCAAGCGTCGCTCAAGGAAGTCTAGCCTTGTCGGGAAGCAAACGACAGAAAAGCTAAGTTGCTAAAGTTTGGGCAATCAGTTTTAAATTTTTTTAAGTTATCTTCCTCGAACGACCGTACTTTGTATGGAAAACCTGTGCGCGGAGGAACCAACTCGTAGCTGGTTGCGCCCTTACTTTGTTTCGAGTCTGCTCAACAACTTAAGTGAGCTGCAACTAGTTGCGACAAGGTTTCTTGTCGGTAGCAGCACCGCCAGACAGCCGACGTCCGCACTTTTCAGCGCTTTCGCCTGCCAGTGCCTCGTGACAAGTTCCCTAAAAGCGTAGGGGCAAAACATACAAAGGAAGGAACCAAGTAAAGGAAATAACATAGCAATTGCTACCGAAATAGAGTTATATTACAAGATAGCTTGTCGCAGCTCTAATAGATTGTTCTCATAACATGACCAAAGCGGCAAGAAAAGAGAAAGCGGGCGGCCTAATCCACGCGATCGCCCTCAACCCTCTTGATCCCGCTCACCTGTCCCACGATGGGTGCGACGAGGGTCTTGAGCGCTTCCACATCAAGATCCGGCAAGGACTTGAGGATGTTGGTGAGGTTGAGGCCTGGATTACGGAAGGCCACCTTCATCAGCACCTTTTGAAGAGCTCCCGCGCAGATCTGGCGCGACTCCTCGGCCAGCCGCTTGGGGATTTCTTCCCGGAGTCGCTGGAGGGCCGTCACCACGCCCTTGAAGAACAAGTTGAGCTTGGCGCTAGGTCGGAGGTGCTCATCGGAGGAATATCCAAGATCCTCCATCCCTAGCTGCGCCCGGCTCCTGTCGATGGCTGCGGCAACATCCACGAGACCCTCGGTCCGGTGCTCCACATTCTCCCTAAAGGTATTACAGGCGGCAAAGAAGACTTCGCCAAGCGCCTCGTCGGCCTTGATCTTCTCCTTCAAGGCCACCTCCTGCTCCTTGGCGCCGTCCAGCGCCTGAGTCAAGGTGGTCAGCTTCAATTCAAGATCTGCGTTGGAGTCCTTGGCGGCGCTGAGCTCCTTGCTCCTCCCGGCGAGACGGCCCTCCAGCTCGCCAAGAGTGTAGGCGCCCTTCTCGCGCTCATGCTTGAGTGCAGCAAGCTCCTCGCCGCTCTCCTTGAGATTGGCTTCCACTGCATCACCTTCGTCTCCGGCTCCTTCTTGGCGGCCTCGGCATGCGGCAACATCCTTTGCTTCCTTGAGAGCCCGCCAAATGTTTGCTCGCTTGGCTAGATCCTCCTCATGGCTGTCAAGATTAACCTTCCTCTGCGCCAACTCGCCTTCTGCGCAGAGATAGCTTCTCGGCGGCAAGCAGCTGTTCCTCCTCGGCTTCAGCCTTCTCGAGGAGGAAGGCTTTGCGCTCTCGGCGAAGTCGCTCCCGCTCCTACGCCAGGACCGGAGAGCTTCTGGTTGAGGCCCCGGAGCTCCTCAGCGCTTCTCGATGTCTGCTCCCGCCCTCGCGACAAAGCGCTTCCGGGATTCCAGCTTGGCTTGTCGGGCGCCGTAGAGCGACAGGCGGCTTCGCGGCATTGCTCCTCCTCGAGACTTCGCCTTCTTTGCTGTTTGGTGCGTCAACCAGCGTCGATCCAGCGGAGGCGAGCAGCTCTTCGTCAAAGATTTCTCCTTGGCCGGCGCCACAGAGCTCGGCGCCCATGGGAGCTTGATGAAGACGACATCGCTGCCTTCAAATAGGCGGGCTGGGGCTCTTGAACCCGGCAGCTGCCGCTGACGGAGGGATCGGCGGCGGCGTGGCGCTGGCGCTCGCTGACCTCGGGGCCGTCGGTAATCGCCGGACCCTCGCCCGGCTGCGGCGGCAGCTGGCGGCCTCTTCGGCCGGGCTCGTCGGCGCCCGGCTTCTTCTCCGATGGCAGCGGCGGCGTCGATGTGCCGCAAGACGTCCTCCTCGCCGGCGGCCTCGGTCTCCATTGGCTCTGTGGCGAGATGGATCCGACGACCGGAAAATGAAGAAAAGTCAAGCAAATATTCAAAAGAAAATCAGAAGAAGAAGAAGACAAGGAAAGTTTTCAAGCAAGAGGATTACTGTGCTAGGGTCTGCAGTCATGGTCTCCGCCACTGTGGGATCGGGCCGGTGATGTCCCTTGTCGGAGAGTTGTCCCTTGGGAGAATCGCCCCTTGCGGAGAAGTCTCCCTTGCCGGAGAACGCTCCCTTGCCGGAGAATCCTCCCTTGGCGGTGTAGTCGGCGAAGGCATGTCGGGGCGGCAGGGCACTCTGGTAAGGCTGCTCTGCTCCTACACAAATCAGCAATGATATCAAGAAAGAAAGGGCACCCATGCACACTTAATAGCAGGAAGTAAACCATATACTTACTGTTTGGGGGCTACTGGGGGCTGCTTTGAGGAAGAGTTGCAGCGTCCGGCAAGATGGTCTCAGACGCGCCTCCGCTGTCATGGTGGGTTCGTCCTCGATGACAATCACCGGGGCCTTGGCTCTCTTCGACGCTCTCGGGCGGCGTCACGAAAAGGAATAGGTTCGGAGTGAAGCAAATTAGATACAAGACAAAGCAACAAGCCGAAGAACTACAAATGCTGCAAAGAATCTTACTCTTCTTCTTCCTCGTCGGAGCCGAGCGCGGAGAGATCAAATTCTGGCTCGCCTCCAGTACGACGAGGCAGAGGAGTAGGTTCCCTTGGCCGCTTGGCGGGAGCAGAAGCGGTGGTCTGCGAGGGCCCCGCCCTAGTTGCCGCAGCGGCGTGAGGTTCTCCCGCGGCAACAAAGGTTGCCGCGGTGGAAGGCTGCGCCGGCGGGCGGCTGTTGACCCATCTGCCGCCCTTCGTCTCCGGCCTTGCGGAGACGCCTTCTTGGTGGAGCTGGGGGCTCCGCTCGCGGCAAGCTGTCTGAAGGAGGGGAGGAGGCGCCCTCGGCGGGCTCACTCGACTCAGCTTCAGGCCCGACAAGCTCTTCCTCGTCGGCAAACTCCCTTCGCTCAGCAAGGCTTGCCGCCTCTGCTGCCTCTGCTTCCTCCACGGTGAATCCGAACTCACCCGCGGCAGCGGCTGCTGCCGCCTCTTCCAGCCTGAGTGGCGTCGTTGCATCTCATCATCGGTGGTGTCGCGGGTGAGGCTCTTACATTCATCGGGCGGATCGGCACTTCTACCAGGCTGTCAAAGAACACTCGCGACGACATCATCCGCAAGCTCTTGCCAGGTTGGAACGATTCCATGCGAAGTCGCTGGCAACGGCATCATTGCGCGGATGCGGTCGAGCGAGGAATTGTTGCACAGCCGGGACGACATTCTTCGGCAACTGAACGCTCCGGGATGCTCAGGATCGTGCTTGAACAGCTCCAAGAGCATCGCGTCCAGCCTGTGATGTGAAATTGAAGTTGAGGCACGGGCGCAGCTTCATGATATCCGCCGCGTTCTGGAACTCCCAGGCGGGTCTCCTCCTCTCCTGCAGGGGGGCGATACGGCGACGAAGGAAATCTGCGCCAACGGCGCCTACAGTGAGTCCGGCAAGCCTTAGGCGTAGGATCCGGATGACGGCAATCTTCAGCCTAGCGTCTTCCGGGGCCAGACTGCCCCAATCGTTGCAGCAGACCATCGAGGTTTGGCGGCGGTAAACGGCTGCGGGTTCTCCTCGACAATCCAGCACCGGTACCGCTCTCCACTCATCCCATTTGTCATGGAGCTCTCCCTCCAGATAAGCTTCCTTCTTGCCGGTCCTCGAGATCCAGCGATCCCACCGGAAAGAGGCTCCCTCTCTCAACTCGGGGCATAAAGAAGTGGCGGAAAAGGGCTACGTTTGGATGGACTCGACAAAGTTTTCGCAGAGATGTGCGAAACCGCCATGGTCGTAACAACATTGGGGGTGAAGTCAAGGAGGCGGAACCCGTAGGGTGTTCATGATATCGCAGAAAAATTCAGAGAAAGGCGGGCGAGCCCGCAGAGAAGAACAATGTGAAGAAAGGGTACCCATTCGGAGCCGGTTCAAGTGGCGGTGGGAGTACCTTCGATGCGCGGATGCGCTCGCGTCTCCGTCGACGAGAAGAGGTAGTAGATTCCCTCGGCTCCCTCATGGCGAAATGGGGGGGAAGATTGCCGCTCCTTCAGCGCCGCAAGCACGCGCCTCGGCCGACTTCACGGCCTTCCCTTGTCGGCTTTGGAGCCATGGCGGAGGTGGTGAGGAGATCGGCGGCATTGGTGATGCCGGTGGCGATGGGGGCGGAGCGCCGCTCTCTCTTGACCTTGGGAAGAAGGAGGAAGCAGCGGGATTTTTCGAGATTGGGCAAAGAATCTGGCGAGATGGGCGAATCGCCTGCTTCCCGCTTATAAAGAGGGAGGGGCGGACGCCTGCCTTTCCGAATAAAGAAACCACCCACGATCTCTCACACGACGCCGCATTCGACGCTGCAGGCTGCTTGTGGAGGGCGTGGTGGGTCCGGGGTGAGTTACTGGCGTAACACAGGTCGCGCGTGTCTGCCGTGCCTGTTTTGGGCATGGCCCAACAGCGCTTCGACTGCAGGTGTGTGGCCCAGCCCGGGCTCTGTCGGTGTACTAGAGTAGGGGTACCCTAGTATCCCGAACTTGTGCACGGGCGATTCAGACCCTCCGCAAAGAAGGCTTACCGGGTGACCGCCAAGGTCCTCCGTGGTTCCTTTGGAGCTATTCAAGAACAAAGTATTCAGGCCAAGGGGACAAGGCCCCGGCAAGAGGAGCTTGCCGGGAAGGCCACCCAAGACATCTTTGGAGACAAGGCCCCGGCAAGAGGAGCTTGCCGGGAAGGCCACCCAAGGCACCTAGGAGACAAGGCCCCGGCAAGAGGAGGAGCTTGCCGAAGGCCCGTGAGCGACAAGCTTCCGGGACGCGACAAGACAACAATCATGACAAGGCGCTTGCCGCACAGACCACCACTGTACTGCGCTCCAGCACATCCACTAACGTGTCGCCACAGGACCTTTCCAGCGCTGGTGGCAAGAGGCCGGCGCCGGAGCGCTGTGGCAAGCGGCGCCGACAAGATTGCCATCGTGGCAAGCGGTGGCGCCTCGACGGTCCTTTCGCAGACCGTTAGGGCGACGTAGATGGGCATTTAATGCCTTTGTCCCCCGCCATCGTGGTTAGGTATGATACATCGTACAAGTAGCTGTACCAACCACTCCTTTTCCATTTTACCCTTGTCTACGTTGCCACCGCCGGAGACCCTTTAGCATATAAAAGGAGGCCCATGCGCATAGCGTAGAGGGGGGTTCAAGGTTGGAAAGGTTGAAGCCGGAAGAACACTCACGCCGGTCTAGTTAGCAGCTTGTGTGTCTTTGTAGCACTCAGCGCTCTGAGCAAGAACTCAATACATCCAGACATGCGGCAGAGGAGTGTTATCTCTGGAGAGCTCCGGCCGGGTAAACCGCTTCGTGTGCTTCGCCTCGATCTGCTCTTCGTGCGACCTCCGCCCCCCGCCGAACCGAAAGGGGCTCGGTCCGCCGGTCCCATAGGTGTTCGTGGGCCAGATCAGCCTCCCCGACAGCGTGAAGTACTTGAACTTCTATGGCAGTTCTGCCTGAACTTCACTCTGGTTTTCACGTGCTTTTTTTGGCACGTAGGTCTTCATTCACTCACCGGAATTAAGCAAGTGATATACCGATGGAAAGCTGCTATAAACACGCAACTTTTCCGTGTTGATCATTTTTTCATACTTGTGACGGTTTTAAAAGTTTTTCTTGTGAAATTCATTCAGTGTAGTAGTTGAACTTCCTGCTGTTTTCGAGTTGGACTTACGTGACATATTTTTGTTTGTAATTTTCCCATCCATTTTCGTCAGTGTTACACAAATGATATTCTTTTTATACAAACCTCTCTCACAATATTTTTTTAACTTTCTCCGACCCAAGACTTGAACTTACACAAATGATATTCCTGTCGTTTTGAAGTAAATTAAAAAATGACAAGATCATGATTTCTTCCTTCATCGCGAATGGAAATGCACTGCATGAAGTAGTTGAACTTCTCGGGCATGTCTGTTTGAACTTCACTCTTTTTTTGACGTGATGTTTTTGCACTCAATGAAGTAGTTGAACTTCTAGGGCATGTCTGTTCGAACTTCACTCTGTTTCACTTTATTGTATTTTTCTTATATGAAATACTCACCATGTAGTACGTGAACTTCTGGTTGTTATCACTTTGAACTTCTCTCTGGTTTGAGAAAATTATTTTAAAACACAAACACAACATATTTTTTATGTATTTTGGACATCTAAATACACGGTGAACCTGTCTCACAAGAATTTTTTGAACTTTTCCTCACCGAGCACTTGAACTTCTAGCAACCATTTTTTTCGTTTATGAGTTTTTTTTAAAGTGCAAAAAATGGTGTTGTGTTTTTTATTTTTTGAACAGGTAAATCCTAGGTTTCAATAAACTCCGAACTTCTCTGTTATTTCAATATGAACTTCAACTTTTCGAACTGCAACATTTTTTATTTTTGAACTTGTTTGTTTATTCTATGGTAACTGAGAAAATCACAGGTTTGTAATAAACATTGAACCACCCTATTATTTAAATTTGAACTTCAAGGTATTTTTTAGAAATTGATAAACTTACAAAATAAAATTATGTTTTTTTCACTTTCTACGAACTTACTATGTTATATCATTTGAAGTTTTTTTTTTTCTTGTGTGCGACATTTTTAGGCTTTTTTGCAATCGGTGAAATGGCCTAGGCGGTCCATTTTGTTCATAGATGAATTTCTTCACTATGTGATACATGTGGACTTCGGAATTTCTGAAACATGAACTTCGCATGCTCTTATAATTGAAGAAATTACACAGAACAATACACAGACACTTCGTGTGCTACATGCACGACCAACACATTAGCAAGCTTAGTACCAACGTACATAAGTAGCAGCACACTAAGATTACATTGTTTTTGTTCTAATCATTCAGAATGTTTTATCTTCCTAAGAGGATGGAGAATGATATATCTACAAGAAGACCATATGTAGAAAAGCATCATAATCTTTAACCATGGACAACAGCTAGTTCAAACACAACACCAAGGACTATAATAGTTAATCTCTCACAGAAAACTCTCTCTAGCGTTCTAGTTGAACTTCAACAATAGCACACCAACATTAGCTAGAGGGTGAGGCAGGCCGCATCAACAACAGCTAGAAACGACCAGCAAATAGAGGCTAGGTCGTGACGACGGCACCGAGATGGAGGAGGTGCCAGGCTTAACGAGCAAAAATAATCGTGGACCTGAATAGTCTCAATCAGGTAGGTAGGCATTACAAGAAAAGAAATAGCAAGTACATCAAGTTCCAAAGGCTCTTTCACACACAGATGTGCAACAAAATTGGCATTCCTTATTACATAGATGAACTTGAACCTCTAAAAACTTGTGAGATATGAACATCTTTCAAAGCCATCGACCGCCTCGAAAAAGCCCTCGAATCTACACCGTGCATCAAACTTGGCCTTTGGTCTCAATAATATTATTTCAGAATCCATTTTCAATCGCCATCAACATGGTTGTCCCTGCAGGCCAACTATCAATTTTACGATTCTAAAAGTACTAGCTTTTGGCAAAATGTGTACAAGCTACTCAAGAAATTGAAGATAGTTGCAAACAACATACGAGCTACAGCCTAGCATTTTGGCAAGTACGTGAGTGAAGACTTGTGATTGTTCTGATTCTGAACTTCACATTTTTTTGATCCGAACTTGTGATTGCTTTTTTTCGCAGAGTGCAGCGCAACTGCCGGTGTTGAGAGGCCGGCTTCGCTCCATCAGGTAGCCTCGTCCACCACCGCACAGGACGGCGAGGAGGGGAGGAAGGAAAGACAGACCTCGCAGCAAGCGGGGGAGGAGCCGGAGCAGCGCCATGTCGGGGGTGCATGGTGTCAACAGCTATGTTTATTATAAAACCTAAATTACTTCACAGAACATAGTTAAATATTTTAACATCACAAAAAACTATGTTTTTTTATACAAGTTGTTTTTCTAGGTAGTAGGACGTGCTTGCGTTGCACACGTTCCTCTACCACACACATATTTATCCTCTCACGTGCTTCCGTTCTTCCCTCGCTTAACTCTGAACTCGTGTTGCACTACCAAAAGCTAATAGCAAATGCAATCCTAATTAACATACGATGCCGAGCATCATCTCCAGTCAAAGCGAGGAAGCCTTAATTAACAAAAATTGCACAATTTTGTACTCTCCGACCTTGGGTAGTCTTTGCGCAAAAGGCGTGGCGGTGCTCTTTCTTGTTGTTGATCCACGAGTGATCCAATTAACACAAAGTTAAGTTGAACTCCATGCTTTTTTAAAGGGAAACCTTGTGTTCAGAAGCCATGTCCTTGTCGTTTCAATCTTATGAACTTCATATGAATTGGGAATGAAACTCGTGGTTAGTGTTACCTTCTTTTTGCTAGCCATCAGGTTGAGGAAGGAGAGCACCCGCTGGTTGACGAGAGAGCCCGGATCGCGCAAGGATCAATTCCATTCACCAACATAAACATATGAGCTGAGACCATGGGAGAAGCTAAAAGTACACAACTCGAACACCGGTCGTGAAATTTTCTATACCACAAACGTTGTTGAATCCATTTCTTTAACTGTTAAGAATGGATGATTTTCTTTTGTGAATGATCTCTTCCAACATATGTGCTAGAACTGCTAAGAAATGAGCATTTTTGCTGTAATGCACATAATGAACCCCTTAATTTCAGACATGAAAACTAAATAATTATGTTTATATGCAGCCGAACTGATTCATAGAGGAGACGAGGAGGTTGATGGAGAAAGATGGTTGCAAGCCGGTGTAGGCGGTGGCAGCGCCAAAGTGAAGCGCCGGAGGAAGGGAGTGTCGCCGCCAACAAATGGGAGATGAGGCACATGGAGGCCTGAGGTCAAGAACCGGCTGAGGAATACCATGTAAAAACCAAAACAGAAAAATTCAGTACACATTCTGTCGAACATCAAAACTAGAAAATTATGCTCATCTTTAGAAAGCAAGATACTATAGCAACTAGATTTGTAGGAGAAACATCATGCTAGAATAAGTTGGACTGCACATATTGAACATGTACGCGATGTGAGCTGGCGGCAAAGACACGCGAGCATGGTCACTTCTATACATATACATTGCTGCTAACCAAAATCACAAAACATCTTGAACATGTACGGGATGGAAGTGATGTGCTCACCTCACCTTGACTGTTGTGGACTGCTGCTCACGATGGCCTCGACCTCCCCGACATGTGTGGCCGGACTGGGATGGCGTTGGGTTTCATTGGATTAATCGGGAGGAGGAGGAGGTGTGGTATTCAGGATGAGGAAGAAGGGCGGCGGGAGTTCCACTGGAGGAAGAAGGGCGCTGAGGCTAGGATGGTAGGGGCAACGCCCGATTGATTGAGGGTAGGGAGGGTAGCGCGGTGGCGGAGGAAGCGAGATCCGAGCGTGCAGTCAAGCTTTGGCCTCGGACGAAGCTGCCGCTTAGGCCTTGGCAGTTCGTTGATGGCGCGAGGTGAGTGGCCATGGCGGTGGGATCCAGCGATTGCAGCCCGAAGCTTTCTCGGGTGACTTCTTTGTTGCAGGTTGTTCTCCGATGGTGGCGTCTGCTGGGACGCGGGCCTTCGAGGAAGCACAGGAAGAAGCGAGGGAAGCCGCCGTCGAGCTTTCTTGCAGGGGTTGCAGCGGCTTAGCCGATCCGGGTACGCTATGTCGCGAACCGGGCGACGAGGTAGGATCAATGGCGCCCGGCGGATCTGGCGGGTAGGTCGTTCCGGCAGCTGGGTGGGCGAATGACAGGCGGCGGTGGAGGTCGCGCGCAATCCTCGCTGACCAGTGAGCGTTCTGGTTGCTAGATGTGGTGGGAGGCGGCGGGGCGAGGAAGGTCCAGAACGCCGGGGACGGGGCCGGGCGGGCGGGCGGTTGGTGGCCGTGGGCGGCGGCGGCGCATTTGGTGGCCGGGCTACAAGCGGCGTGCAGCCGAGGTGGGAGGCGGCGCGATGCGATTCGGGGATCGAGGGAGGTAAGGTGAGGTGAGGGGATCGTGGGAGGGGGTGGATGGGTTTTTTTTTCTTGTACCGGTTCGGGAGTTCGGGAGGTCCTGCATGCGCCCTTATAGGATGATCGTGATCCAAATAACTATTCTAATCCTGGGATTAGAATAGTGTTGTCATATATATACATACATAAATACTATTCTGATCACGGGACCAGAATAATATTCTGATCACAACCTGACCTGCCCCGCTAGTAGTACGTTGAACTTCCCCGTGAACTCGGTTGAACTTCCGCCAAAATTGTCCAAATGGGGCTTGCGATATACCGTTGGAAAGCTATGGACACCAATATCATGACCCAACTTAAATTTTTGGCAAAATATAAGCGGTTTAAGAGCAGTTTTGAAAACCGTTTTTTTTCGAACAAAAAATGTGAATCGTATTTTCGATCGCATTTTTAAATTGTTTATAGGAATGAGGCATATAATATGGCGTTGGAAAGCTGTTGCAAAAACGCTCCTTCCACATGTTGAAAGTTTTTTCTAATTCCCTATGGTTAAAGAGTAATTTGAAAAAACGTAAAATTTCGTAAACCGAACAGCTGAGTTCGTTTTTTCGATGTCATTTCTAAATGGCTAATCCAATGGAGGCATGTGATATGGCGTTGGAAATTTTATGAAAATGCGCTACCTTTTCATCTGGAAAGTTATTTTCTAATTTTGAATGGTTTAAGAGTAATTTAGAAAATGGTCCAAGTCCAACCGAGTTCATATTTTCGAGATAATTTTTAACCGTGCATCCGAATGCAGCAAATGATATGGAGTTGGAAAGCTTGAACAAATGCGAAACTTTTTGCTATGTATTGTTTCTTTACGGTTTTAAGTCAGTTTCGAAAATGGCGAAAAACGTATTTTCACCGTAATTTCTACGAACTTTATCGGAATTGGGTAAATAATATACCGTTGAAAAGCTACGAAAAATGCGAAACTTTTTCATGTTGATGGTTTTCTCTGATTCCTAGCCGTTTTCAAGTAATTCCGGAAACGACGGGATCATTCGTTACGCCTCTATCGCTAAAATGTATTCTTCGAAAATGCACCGCGTGAAGAACCTGAACTTCTCGGTGTGTGTACCTAAACTTCACTGCTTTTCACGTGATTTTTTTGCTCGTAGATCTTCATCCACTGCTCGTAGCTCTCCATCCCACTCACGGGAATTGAGCGGGTGATATACCGATGGAAGGCTGCTGTAAACGCGCAACTTTCCCGTGTTGATCATTTTTTCATACTCGCGACGATTTAAAAAAATTTCATCTCATATTCATTCAGTGTCATAGGTGAACTTCCTGCTGTTTTTACGTTGAACTTCCGTGACGTATTTTTCATTTGTAATTTTCTCATCCATTCGCCAAGTGTTACACAAATGGTATTTCTTTTGTATAAACATCTCTCACAATATTTTTTGTAACTTTCTCCAACAAAGGACTTGAACTTATAACAATAAAACTTTTAGCATGTGCTTTTTTATTTCCTTTTTAATACAAAATGCACATTGTGTAGTACATGAACTTCTGGCAGTTATCAATCTGAACTTCTCTCGGTTACGTGAAAATATTTGAGTTTTTTTATGAATTTTTAATCTGATTTTCTTAATCCCTTTTTAAGAATTTTGAAGCGCTCTATTTTTAATAGTTGAACTTCTTGTTATTTTATTTTTGAACTTCTTGTTTCCATTCTTTAATAACAAGGAAAATCTGAGTTTTGCAATAATCATCAAACTTCTCCATCTTTTTAATATGGACTTCCTGGTTTTTTTTTCTTAATACTTTTCTATGAAATTTTGAAGCGTTATATTTTTAGAAGTTGAACTTCTTGTTTTTTATTTCTGCACTTCTTGTTTCCATTATATAATAACGAAGATAATCTGAGTTTTCTATAATCATCGAACTTCTCCATCTTTTTAATATGGACTTCCTGGTTTATTTCTTAATATTTTTTTATGAAATTTTGAAGCGTTATATTTTTTAAAAGTTGAACTTCTTGTTTTCTATTTTTGAACTTCTTGTTTCCATTCTTTAATAACGAGGAAAATCTGAGTTTTCTATATTCATCAAACTTCTCCATCTTTTTAATATAGACTTCTTGGTTTATTTCTTAATCCTCTTTTATGAAATTTTGAAGCATTATATTTTAAAAAGTTGAACTTCATGTTTTTTATTTGTGAACTTCTTGTTTCCATTCTTTAATAACGAGGAAAAACTGAGTTTTCTATAATCATCGAACTTCTGTATCGAACCGCTCTAACTTTTTTGTTTGAATTTCTTATATGTATTTTTAGAAATCTGAAAATTGTAGTTTTGTTAGAAACATCAAACATCTTTGTTATTTTGAATTGAACTTATTGGTTTTATTCTTTAGTAACAAAAAATCGAGTTTTTAATTAAGTATCAAACTTATCCATGTTTTTAAAATGAAATTCTTGGTTTACTCTTCAGTAACGAGACAAACTAAGTTTTTAATGTACATTGAATTATTCTGTTTTTTAAAATTGAACTTCTTGGTTTAATCTTTAGTATCGGGGAAAATCCAAATTTTTTTAAAAGGGGGAAAATCTTTTTAAAACTTTTTTTGTTGTTCCCTTATTTTAATTTATTAGTTATTCTTTAGAACAAGAATCTGAGGTTTTTATAAACTTTGGACTTCTCTGTTGTTTTAATTTGAACTTCTTAGTTTTATTCTTTAGTAACGAGGAAAATCGAGTTTTTTGAACTTCTTTGTTTTAAAATTTTGAACTTCTTGCTTTTATTTTTTAATAATGTGAAAAATCCGAATTTTTCATAGACATCGAACTTCACCACTTTTTAAATTTGAACGGATACTATTGAACTTTCAAGAAATAATGCAGAACAAGAGAAAAGGGACTAAGAGGCAGACACATCATACTAGCTAAGTACAAACATTAATTAGGCTAATTACAAAATGACTAGTCTTTGTTTTCCAAACGCAACATTTCTGTGCTGGGCCATTTTGTGATAAAGTGGTGAGTGTTTCCCACACACGCTTTTTCGCTCTTATTCTCTCCTATTTATTTTTTTTAACCACTACAATATCCCTCTCTTATGTGTTTTCTTTCTCCATAGATCAATGCAACTTGAGTATCTTGAGTATGTAACTTGAAAGGAAAAAAACGAACACACGTCCAACAAGTAGTCCACAAGCACACATGTCTAGTAGTCGGCAGCAGCAAGTCACGCAGACAATCTTGGTAGTAGGCGTATGGCCGTAATAGAACTTGGCACAGTTGACATATAGATGTACTAGAACCTGGTGTATAGCTGTACCAGAACTTCATGGAACGTCTCTAAGCATCTCAGAAATAGCTCATTGACACAAAATAAAAAATTGGAAATTTACAGCAAATCCCCTGAATCCGCAGAAACACACATGTCGAGTGGATGAATTTATTTATCATTTTGTCTTAAGGTGGCGCGGAGACGAAGTGCAAGCCACACTCTCAGACTTGTGTAACATGTGAAAATAGGATTGTTATATATCTTCGGTGGCACTTCACACGCGTTCATTTGGACTAATAGTCCAAACGTCAGCTGTCATTCAATCATTCAAAGAAGTGAAGTTCAGTTAACAGAACTGCAGAAACATAAGAAGAAATGCATCAGTTGTTGACATAAGACTTGCAAACAAACAAGTAAATAACTATTATAGAGGGCAGCGGAAGACTTGCAGAAATGAGGTGTGACACTAGAAAAGAGGAATCTACAAATTAAATGTTGGTCTTAGACTATAATTAACACTAGATCTCCAACTTCTAGGCTATCGGAAGTTATATCATACTGATATACTGTCACCACAAAGTGTCTTTAGTGTCACGTTATAAGTGGGAAGTTAATGACAAGTAAAATCCTGACTAATACTTGAGAACCATGTTGCTATCACAACCAGAAGATCAACACCTCAAATTCTCATTAAAACAACAAAAGCTCATTGACCTTCAGCATCAAGGAATATCAATCAATTAAATTCCGAAACACTCCACAACTCTAAACCGTAGTTCCTGAATGCAATCAGTCGCTGTTGCTCCCGAATTGTTCCAACCACAGCATGGAGGAAGAGTTGTAGCAGCAGCATGGAGGAAGAAAGGCTCAGCTCTGGAGGTAAAAGCCAGCGGCGCAATGAAGTTCAGTTTGGCCGTGGGAAGAAAGTCAGCGCTAGTGAAAGTTGAATGCACTAGTGACAGTGAAAGCAAAACACAACTTCTCATCCAGTAGTCCATTAATTCTGTTGCATTATTAGAACAGAACCAACCTACTGCCGGGAGCCAATTATTTCAGAGTAGCAAGTGTAAAGGAGAAAAAGTACATTAAATAATTTGTTCTCCCTCTCACGGTAAGACAAAAAGTAGCAAGAGAAAGCCCGCAGTAGCGCCGAACTCTAGAAGGGTGGCGAGCATGGACACCACTGCACTCCAGCTCCTCGACCTCAGCAAGAAAGAGGATGCAGCATGCAACAGCCCTAGACTTCAGTGCCTCAATCGACACCACGGCAGCTCTGCAGTGTCCCGCATGGCGTCGAGCTGAACTTTTGAATATCAGTTGGAAGTGCAGACTTCTCTGTGTCGGTATTGCAAAAAGATCTAACACAAGTCGAGGTATGAAAAGCAAGATGTTTGGAAAAAAGAAACAAAAAGAAAGAGATGTATCAGTCGAGCATACCATGCTGAAGCTACGCGATTGGAAGAAAAGAAGGCACGATGGCGAGGCTTCTCGGCAGATCGAGGGACGGCGAACTTGTAGCATCTCCCCGCACATGGATTTGGAATACAGCGACGCCGTTCTCGGACTGCATCTGGGTGCGTGGAGTTCCATCGGCGGGAACTGGGAGGCAGGGGAGCTTGTCGAGGAGTGTGGGGGATTCAGGGGGAGAGAGTCCACCACTACGGTGGATTCAGGGGGAGGGATCGGAGGCGGCGGCTGCTCTTGCGATCCGGGGACCGGTGATGGCGCTCGGGAACCAGGGCAGACCGGCAAAAGCACGGGCAGGTTCCGGGGCCGCGCCGCCTTGGGGAGGAGGGGAGGGGCCGCACCGCCATTGGGGAGGAGGGGAGGTGGCTGCGAGGGAGGTGACCGGCGGTGTGCAGGGTTGGTAGGTCCCGGCGGCGCCGGTTGGGGCGGGGGGCGAGCGGCGAATCGATCTGGGGCGGGTGGCGGGCATCGGCCGGTTTGGGGCAGGAGGTGCGCGAGGTAGGTGGGGGATATGGATCGGGAGGTGGTGGATCGGGATTGAGGGAGGTGGGGTGGGTTTTTTTTTATTTTCTTTTGTTTGTCGCTGCCCGGTTCTGAAGTTCGAAACATCCCGTCGGGCTCTTATAAGGCTGACTGTGATCAAATAGTTATTCTAATTTCGGGATTAGAATAATGTTGTCCTATATATATATAGACACACATTTGTGAAGATATAGTTGCATAACCAAATTAAACATCCACTTACATAGGTGGTTACTACAACCATGGCATTTGCACACATCAAAGTAAACTATTACATGCATAATTACATAGTGGCTACTACACACATGATATTTCCACACACACTATTGGAAAGAGCGAACGATAAAGAGAGTGTTTGCCGTCAGCCACCTCTTTACTGTCCGCTAGCAGATGGCATGGAATCTTTGTCGTCAGCTAACGGACGGCAAAGAGGGTGGGTGGCCCACTAACGAGAAGAACTTAACGGCCACTTTCTTTGTCGTCCACTGGTGGACGGCAAAGAAAGTGGCCCACCTAACAGCCGTTCCCCCCGGCCCCACCCCACTACCTAGGCCCTTTGTTGTCTGCTAACAGACGGCCAAGAGATTTGACCTAACAAAAAAGGTCAGCGCTCGCGCCCACGCCATCCTCTTTCTCTCCCCTCTGTCTCTCTCCCCTCACCGCACCGTCCCCGTGCCCGAGCCACTCCCGCTCGACCCCCACCGCCTCCGACCGAGCCGCCTCGACCCCCACCGCACACGCCACGCCGACCCCCACCGCCCACGCCAACCCCGACCCCAAGGCCACCACGCCGAGCCGCCTCCGCCTCGCCACACCTGCCTCCGTCGATTGCCCCCCGCCGCTCCGCCCACCGGTGAGGTTCTTCCCTTTACTTTTTTTCTTTTTTTCTTGCTGTTTTAGTTGATTTAGATGTAGCAAAGAAGTTGATTTAGTTTTTTTTTCTGTTTATTTTAGGTTTTTTTCAGTTTAGTTAGTTTAGGTTTAATTAGTTTACGTTATTTAGTTTAATTAGTTTAGGTTATTTAGTTTAAATAGTTTAGGTTTTTTAGTTTAATTAGTTTAGGTTATGTAGTTAGCTAGATTAGTTAAATAGTCATAATTAAAGGAAGTAAAAAAATATGAAAGAAGAAGAAGAAGAAGAAGAAGAAGAAGAAGAAGAAGATGATGATGATGATGATGATGATGAGGAGGAGGAGGAGGAGAAGAAAAGAGGAAAAAGGAGAAGAGGAAAAAGGAGAAGAAGAAGAAGAAGGAGGAGGAGGAGAAGGAGGAGGAGAAGAAGGAGAAGAAGAAGAAGGAGAAGAAGAAGAAGGAGAAGAAGAAGAAGAAGAAGAAGAAGAAGAAGAAGAAGAAGAAGAAGAAGAAGAAGAAGAAGAAGAAGAAGAAGAAGAAGAAAAAGAGGAGAAGATGAGAAGAAAAGAGGAAAAAGGAAAAGAAGGAGGAAGAAGAAGAAGAAGAAGGAGAAAGAAAGAAAGAAAGAAAGAAAGAAAGAAAGAAAGAAGAAGTTTAGGTTGGTGGGTGGTTTAGGTTAGTGCTAGCTAGGTCGAGGTGTCGAGGATCGAGGGGAATATATATTAATTAGTTCATGTTATTAGGTATTCAATTTTTTATTATGTTCATGATGATGATACACTTAAATTATATACATATTATTCATGTCAGGTATTCAATTTTTTATGTTGTACTAATTTAGTTTACTCTTTGTCATTGCAGGTGTTGACATATGGTGGGAGCGGGTCGAGAGCGCTCTGAGCCTCCTTCCTCGGCTGCGTCTTTGGGAGGTCTTGTTATTCCACCCAGCCCTTGAGTCTTGTTGGTAGACAGCATGCACACACACCGACGGGCGCTTCTTCTTCGGCCGGGAGAGGTCAGGGGAAGACGAAGAGGGGTGCAGCTAGAGCCGGACGTGGCGGCGAGAGAGGTAGGAAGGCTGCTGCGCCTTCCTCGCCGCTACCCCCAGCCGAGTCTCCGGACCACCAGGGTGCTCCATCTCAGGTGGACCCGTCAGACTTGGACCTGTCTCGGACTCCGGTCCACGAGCCTCGGGTCGCCGAGCCTTCGTCCCACGAGACTCGGGCCCCAGAGTCTTCGTCCCACGAGACTCTGGTCCAAGAGTCTTCATCCCACGTGACTCTAGAGACTAGTGGCCATGCTGATGGCGAGGAGACCTGGTCTGATGATATTTTTAGCGAGGGTGAGCTGGTTGAGCAGGGCAAGAAGGTCTACCAGCACGGTGGTACGAAGCTCCCGGCCGTGCCGGCGACCCATGATCAGAGGTGGTTGATTGAGCCTAACGGGGAGAAGTAAGTGCATTTACTCTTTTTAACCTTTGTCCTTCATGTTTCTTCAAATTAATATCTAATGTGTTGGCCTTGTCATACTGCAGGGGTTGGAAATACGGCCCTAGTGTCCGCAGGCCCAACTAGGTCCTTGGTGTGCTTTGCCGGCGCCACTTCCCGGGGTGGGTCACGTTGACCGGTGAGGGTCAGGTTCCGCAGCTAGCACTGAGCTGGGAGCTGTACGTGGATGCCCCAGTCCCGCCAGAGGATAGGGTCGACGGTGTCTTGTGCGAGACGGTGGCCGACATTGTGAGGCAGCGGTTTTGTGTAATTTCTCCTTTACAGAATTAAAAATCAACAGTGCCTAGTGATTGTACTAATAAGCGTTGTCTTATTCGATTGCATACCTTCTACAGGTGTAGTGAGTAACACGAGGAGGAGGCGGCTAGGGTTCTCGAAGTCGAGTGTAAGCGCCTACTTCAGAACTTACGCCACGAGGCTAGGGTGCGGGCTGTACGAGACTACTACGCCTCGACTAACATTAGGAGGGCCAAGAAGAAGTGTCGCGCCAAGTATCTGAGTAAGGAGAAGTACATGAAGGTAATTACCTATTCTTAAGGCCTTGTACTTAGTTTCCTTGATTTCAGTCGTAGGCGTAGCGCTGAAATTTCTCTTTGCCTAACTTAGGTGCCCCCGAGATGGTGTGCGGATAGGATGGACTGTTGGGAGGCATTGGTGGATGAGTGGTGCTCTCCCCAATGGCTAGCCAAGCACAACAAGGCTAGGGATAAGTGTGCCCAAATGCAAGGTGTGCCACACCATCAAGGGAGCTCGAACCCGTTTGAGCATGGGGATCACTGGGTATGTGGTTTGAGCCCTTAACGATTCATGCAATTTCATTCTTCATGCTAGCTTGAGCCCTTAACTAACATGTTGTTCCTCTCTTTTAGGCGAAACACAACAAGAAGGGCGTGCCACCACTGTACGACCTCTATGCCATGGCCCATACTGCCCCGTTCAAGAAGGCCAAGGCATTCTCTAAGGATGACCTTGATCATCCAGAGAGCTTCACCAACATCTCCTCCCACAACAAGCTTGTGAGGTATAGAGACTTTGGGAAGGCAACGAAAGGGGATGACTTCAACCCGAGCCAGAGTACTTTTGATCCAGAGCTCGTGATGCTATCTGGTGAGGGGAGGAAACATGGCTCGGTAGGCATTGGGGATAGAGTGATACTTGTCCTAGAAGTCTCCCGGAGATGAAGAAGCACCAGGCGAGGTCTCTTCCTGAGATACCACCTCGACCACGGCCAATGGAGCTCGCCATCGAGGCTAGGGCCTAGGAGCTTCAGGCGGAGGCAAACAGGCAGGCTAAGCAGAGGGAGATCGAGCCGGAGGAGAGGACGGCTAGTTTGTTGGAGGCGGATAGGAATCGGAACGACGCGTCTCACCGGGCCCTATACGAGCTCCTCGTGGTAAGTTTCTCCTGTATATTAGGCAAATCATGCATGAAATGTTTGTTTCATTACTAACTAATATGACTGACTCATGAAAACAAAATGTGCAGTCTGTATGCGAGAAAAACTGTCAGACCCCTCCGCCGATGCCCCAGATTGCTATAGCGGACACGGTGAGTTTCATTTGAATGGTCATTAGTTACTAGTATTCACATTTCAATTGCATCATGCTAAGGATACATTGCAAATGATCTTTGGTGCAGCATGCCTCCCGACAAGCATCGACCGATCCTTCTCCGTCTCGCACTGGCGCAACCCCGACTCCAACCGGTCCTTCTCCATCTGGCACTGGCGCAAACCTGACCGGTCCTTCACCTCCGTGATGACGGTATGTTTTCTCTAGTGTTTTTCTTACCAAATGCATAAAGACCTAGACTTAGCTTTATTTCCTCCAAAATGCTTACCATAATGACCTAGACTTAGCTAATCTTCCTCCAAAATGACATAATTAGCTTACTTAGCTCCAAAATGATCTATACTTAGCTTTGTTTCCTACGAAATGACCTAAGTTAGCTCTAATATGCTAAGTTATCTATAATATGCTTAGTTACCTATGTTTGCTCAATAATGACATACACTAAGCTTACATATGTAAAAAATGGCATAACAATCTTGGTAACATCATATATGTCATATAGTTAGCTTATTTTCCTTGAAATGACATAATAAACCTAATTAGCTCCAAAATGATCAATTTTACCCAAGTTAGCTCCAAAATGACCTAAGGTAGCTCTAAAATGCTAAATTAGCTCTAATATGCTTAGTTACCTGGGTTAGCTCAATAAAGACTTATAATTAGCTTACTTATGTCAAAAATGGCATAATATGCTTAGTTAACTAAAAATGGCATAATTAGCTAGGTTAGCTCCAAAATGACCAAGTTTACCTAGGTTAGCTCCAATATGATCCATTTTACCTAGGTTAGCTCCAAAATGACCTATTTACCTAGCTTAGCTCCAAAATGACCTACACACTTAGCACTTTTACATAGCTTAGCTACAAAATGGCATTTTCTACCTCAGTTAGAAGAAGAAGAAGATAAAGAAGAGGAGAGGAGACTAAGAAAGAGAAGATAAATTCTTCTTCTTCCTTTTCTTCATTTTCTTCTTCTTCTTCTTCTTCTTCTTCTTCTTCTTCTTCTTCTTCTTCTTCTTCTTCTTCTTCTTCTTCTTCTTCTTCTTCTTCTTCTTCTTCTTCTTCTTCTTCTTCTTCTTCTTCTTTTTCTTCTTTTTCTTCTAGCTAGTCTTCTTCTTCTTCTAACTTTCATCTTTCCTAATTTGCAGATTTACTTTAGATGAGGAGCTAGCGTTCATGGAGTCTACTCTTCTCCTTGTGCTTCTCTTATGTTTTTGGAAACTTGTTGCAAACTTGTTGGTTGGATATGTATGTATGGATGGAACCATTTTATGTTGGATATGTTGTTGGAAACTTGTTATATATATGTTGTTGCAAACTTGTTATATATATGTTGTTGGAAACTTGTTACATATATGTTGCTGGAAACTTGTTTTATATATATATATATATATATATATATATATATATATATATATATATGTGTGTATGTATATATATATATATATATATATATATATATCTGTGAAATTCTGCGAAACTGAATGAATCTAAGAAAAAACAGGGGCTGTATAGGCTCTTTGTCGTTTGTTGGCAGACGGCAAAGAGCATTGAAATCAGCCAGCAGACGGCAAAGCTGCCACATGGCAGCTACCTGTGCAACCCGGGGGCACTGGGCTGGCATATATGGTGGTTTTGCCATATGCGGGCGGACGGCAAAGACCTTTGCATCTTTGTCGTCTGCCAGCAGACGACATAGCATGCAACATAGTGGCAACCTGGGCTGGCCTATATGGGCACTATGCCGTCCGCTGGCAGACGCCAAAGATGCAAAGGACTTTGCCATCCGCCAGCAGACGGCAAATCACGCTGTTAACCGCCTAACAGACCTAACCTGTCATGTGTGCCGTCCAGGCTCTTTGCCGTTTGCTGGCGGACAACAAAGACCATTTCATCTTTGCCGTTCGCCAGCAGACGGCAAAGTGCCCTTTGCCATAACTTATTCAGTTGGACCTGTTGCCGCCAGTAGACGACAAAGTGCCTGATTCCTGTAGTCACACCAATAAAGTAAACTATATATTACATGCATGATTAACTAGCATAAACGATCATCTGATCATCGTCTACTTCTTGTGACACTTGCTCTGCTTGTGGCTCTATCCGGGCTCGTCGATTTGGGTAACGAGGCACTTCCTCATGTCAACGATCCGCCTGTGCATCTCATAGCATGTGCACACGCTCTTGGTCGCGAACCTGAGGTGAGGTTCATCCATTTGCCGCATCCAGGCCCTGTGCCAAGATACGAGACTTGTTCTCTGGGCATCTTGCTTCACCTTTTCGTGGTAGGGCTCGATGATGGCCAAGGCGAGTTCAACCAGGGAGTCCTTCTTCATGCTGCCCTAGACCCTGTAGTGCTCACGGATTTCGAAAAGGTTCTTGCAGGCCAAGCCCGTAATACTGAGCACTTTTACATCGTCGGTGGTTTCGGCGAACTTGTAGTTGGTGCTGGTGTCAAACCTGTTGAAACGGTCGCAAGGCTCTGTGGCCATGCAGTAGTGGTAGATGATGACATGATGGCACACGCACAACTGGGCGACGACAACCTTCTGATCTATGCCGGGATGACCGGCGGTGGTCTGGAGGACGATGCCGACCACCTTGTACTTGTCTCGAGCAAGCAACTGCACAACGTTGTTGATGTAGTCGTCCACCATGGCCGGGTCGATGGTGTACACCACTGAGAGATCCATCTCCTTCGCGTGGGTCTCCACTCTATGCTCGCCGAACTCCATTGGAACACCGCTAGACATCCCCTCTCTATGTGTCGTTGTGGGTGTGCTTGTTGTGTTGTGGGGTGCGATCGAAAGGTTGAATAGACAAAGGTTATAATGGTCGCAGGAATTAAAGGGGAAGCCGGACGGCCAGGAATATCTGCATGCCCTGATGGCAGTTCTAATTTGCAGCGCGTAACTTCATCGTGCCACACATAACTACATCGCTTGGCAACGCGCGCGGCGCAACCGCATGCATATGGGGCCGCCGACGTGATTGTGCGCACGCCCAACGGAGGGACGTGAGCAGAGCGCTCCGCGGTCGCCTCAACGGCAAGCAACCATATATATATGCATATAGAAGTTGAACGCGCAAGGAAAAGCAGTCCACAAGCCGAGCGCGCCGACGGACACGAGCACAGCGCGCCATCGGATGCGAGCAGAGCGTGCCGCGGCACCTAACAGCGAGTAGAGCTTGCCGAGGGACGCGAGCATAGGCCGGCGCAGTGATACATGGCAAATAAGACGAACTGTGCGAGTGATGGCGGAGACATCAAGCACAAATCAGATTAGAGTTGCGTGTGCGATACGTGGCATACAGTTGATCCATCCGAGTTGTTTGTGATGGAATAAGCTGTGTGTGTTGCGGGCAAATGCTTGCTGGTATATAACCTTAAATTTAACCAAAAAGTGTTAATGCATGTTCAAAAAATTGTATAATTGGAAACTATGTTCAAATACGAATCCAACGATATAAACTTTGGCAACATGCATTCTTATTTTATTAGTTAAATCCTACTTATATACCAGGACGGGGGTATAGTAGGTAATTGAATCGCAAACGTTTTTTTTGTATTAAGTACGTGTACGTGTCCTTTCGTCCTCCTCTCCCATGTCTTGTCACCCCGCTGCCGCAGACGGCTTACAGTGCAAGCTTACGCAGCGCGCGGGGGCGTTCTTTTGGCCAAATGGTGGCTCGAAGTGGCGCCAATGAATCGCCGGTGAGCCCGTTCCCGCGCAACTTCGCAGGTTCCCGCGCAAGCTTCCCGCCCGACTCGGTGAAAATCCCCCAAAATCCCAATGCTTACCAGCCTGCTATATAAACCCTCACGTCCGGCGAGTCCTACGTCGCATTTTCCCCCGCCCTCCCTGTGGCTTATCTCGTCTACTTCTCCCACAATCGCCAATGGCACCAGTCCGTTGTTGTCGCTCAGCCACTCCGCCGTCATCAGAGGGCAGCTCCAGCTGGGAGGCTACACCACGGAGGCGGCTCAGTCCCCGACGTAGTGTAGTGCGTGTGGTGTCCCTGTTGGGTGTGCGCGGAACACCCACCACACGCTCCGCCGCGGTGCCGTCGGCAACAAGTGCCGGCCGCCGTTGCCGCCACACAACCGTCAAAAGCCAGGGCCATCGCCCGCTCCGCCGCTGTGGCCCGAAGGCGGGAGGTGGCCGTCGTGGCCGCCACCCCACTTCCGGCCATCACGCGCTCCGCCACCGCGGCCCGAAGGCAGGAGGTGGCTGTCATGGCCGCCATCCCACTACCGGCCATTACCCGCTCCGCCACCGCAGCCCGAAGACGGGAGGTGGCCGTCGTGGCCGCCACCCTATCGTAGGCCGCCGTGGCTGCCAACCCACCGTCGACTGCCGGGATCATCACCCGCTCTGCCACCGCCTCCCGAAGGAGGGAGGCGGAGGTGGAGGCCCACACGTGCGTCAACGACCTTGCGAGCTACATCGATTTCCTGTGGGAAGAGGAGGAGTGATGTAGGGTGGAACCCTGGACGGTCGATCTTTCACGAAAGGAGCGGATCCCAACTAAGAACACGAAGAACACGAGGGGAAAACGAGGGAAAACACAAGAGGAATCACTAAACCAACAAGATATAGTCACACATATGCTAGATCCTCGAAACACAAGGGGAGATACAAGATCCAAGTCCAACAAAGGACGATATAAAGGTAACCGGTTCTTCTCCGTGAGGAGGTCTTGATGGGGCCACCCAAAAGGGGGTCCTGAATCCAACGTGGATCGTCTCCGTAGAGGGGCCGCAGTCTCTCTCATGGAGCAGATCCGTATGGATGAGCAATGCTCTATCTCACATATGAGCTAAAGCAATGCTAACCCTAACTAGGAGGAGGTGGGGGTCTATATATAGTGTTAGCCCACGAAGGGGTAAGTGAGAGGGGGATACATGGGCCCTTGGCACATTCTCTGCCTTGCAAGACAGGTGCCGGATGTCCGGGCTGGGGGACGGATGTCCGGCGGCTCACGAAGAGCCGGATGTCCGGGCTGACGGGGTTCAGCTTCGGGTGCGTTCTGTGATGGGCGCCGGATATCCGGGGATCGGGCCGAATGTCCGGGCTGGTCTGGACGTCCGGGCTAGGGCCGGATGTTCGGGGCCTATAGCAGCTGGCTCTTCTTCCTTCTCCTTCCTTTGGCCCCGCGCACACTTGGCCTTGGTCCCTGGGCTCTCCATAGTCTCCTCGGGTGTACCTGAGTATGCACAAGGTCCGCGCTTGAAGTAGCATCCATGTCTTACATGCGGAAAGGGAAGATTCGGAAAGGAACGAGTTCACCTTAGGTCCAATGGCGTAGGCTCGAGTGTACATGGGGATGATCGTAGGATGCTCCGCATCATCTCCCCTCCCTTGGGAAAGATCCGACCATGGATCGAAAACCTCATCACCATGGAAACGGTTGTCGTGGACGGACTTGTAGTTGGACGAAGTGGAAGACATGGTGCAATCCAAGTACTCCAAGGTGTCTCCGGAGTGGTACACATGCGAAAAGAGCAAACACAAACGACACTTGGAAATACAATGGTTAGCGCACACAAGGTGTCCATCATATAAGAATGAGTCTGTGCGGCAAGATTGTTCATGGCAAAGCGCATGAAGCTTAACAAGATGATATAGAATGAGATGTAAAGCATTCATGGGAGCAAAAGCATTCACTGTGCACACAAATGTATTGTGAATGTGATCAATGCAACCATGGTGCAAAATGATGTCATAGTGAGGCGGTTTATCAATAGCATGAATATGGCAATGGATGCTCAATATGAATAAGTTATCATTCAACTGATGGTAGGCAATATGATCATGATGTATGAATATGCCATCAAGAAAGATCACAACAAATTTGCTAAGGAAGTGCACAAGCTCATATATCATGGATGACATCGAAATACAAGATGCAACAAGGCAATCATAATGTGAGTCAATCCATGCATAAGATGCAAATTTGTTATGGGTGGTGTTGTACCATAGCTTGATGTCGTGGTAGAAGTGTTGGTCCGGTGGTGCATCCGCTAAGTCCAAGCATTTCTCAACTTGAAGGTCCATAGGGTCCATCTCCAATGTTGCTCCTCCATTCACGAGATGTATCTGTAGACAACAAGAAGGAAACAACAATGAAAGAATGACCCATCCAATATGCGTATTTGAGAATGGCTCAAAGGGAATGAGTTCACCTTTAGTAGTTTCTCGAAAATGTTGGTGTTGCACATCGTGTACGCCTTCACATGCCCAATATGTCTCGTGATGGAAATGCCTTGTGAATCCTTCAAAATGAAAGAACATGACAAACACTCGGAAAAACAAATGAGGTTAGTGCAAATGTAGCACCTATCATTCGAGTGGTGAGATACCCAACAAGTGTTCTCATCATTCTTATCATAAGAAAGGACAAGGGAGTATTTCATAGTATGGAGGCATAAGATGCGATAACAACCAAAGGCATTAGGCTCAAACAAACAAGCATGCTTCACAAGTAATATGCCCAAGTCTCCAAGATAGATAAGCGTAGCATGGGTGCACTCCCTATAATGGCATATGAGAGGTGCAACTAATGGAGACAAGAGACAATGATCAAGATATATCATGTGAGAGGCATGAGCATGTATGTCATCAACCCAAGAAAGCGAGTAAGGGTGAAACATGGGTGATGCGACAAAGCAAGAAATCAAAACGATCAAGTCAAACAAGCTAGTAGTGCGAAGATGCAACGTACTAGAAAGAATCATGGCAAGCATGTCATGTGTGCAAATAATGGTCATGAATAATGCACATAACATATCGCAAGCATGAAAGCAAGACATGAGCAAAATATCATCAATGTATTGGCGAGAGGCCATGTGTAAATAGCAATGGGACATTATGACTCTCCCAACACAACAATCAACAATAGCATGTAGCACAAGGAAAGCATGGTAATAGCAACAAGTATCTCCACCAAGCATGCAAATACACATAGAAGTAGCATAATGGTGAATCATGGGTAGATGCAAACAAGGGTCACAATTGCATAGCAAAGACATAGAAATAGGCATAACATGCAAAGTGAACATGATAGTATGGGCGTAAGGTAACAAGTAATATATAGTCCATAGCCGTGTGAGAGCCAAGTAGAAGAGATGCACGTGGTCCTTGCGCGAAGGGAACGGTGGTAAGGATAATCCACGGGATCCCAAGTCATCGTTGCTCTTAAGAGCTCGTTTCATCAACTCTTGGGATTGAGAGGTTGACGAGTATACGTGAGTACCTACACAAAACAAAGGCAAAGGAAAAATTGTGTGTGCGTGGTATATGTACACATCATCCATCATGATGCATACGTGCATGTGTTGGTTAGCACAAAATAGCCGATGCTCAAATAAATGAGATGCGTGATATAGAAACATGTCATCCATCATGAGAGGTTTGTTATTATGTATAGCATAATGGAGACTCAAATTGTGTAATGCATCATGAAAAATATGTAGAGCATTGTTATTCATGGAATGCATATGGTGCACGCAATTATGGGAATCATGCAAAGTACGGAATGCATCAAGATCTAATATGTATGAGGAAACTATGTGGGTCTCCTCATGAGCATTAGTGGAAACATCACATGGATAATATTGACAACACCCAAAACAATGCATATTTGGAACAATGTGATCATGGCATGGCATAGTAGATGAATTCATAAATCATGTAAAGGAAGCATAGCAATATCATCGCATGAAAAACAAAAGCCAATGACCATCATCTCATCATCTATGCCATAAGTGCAAATGGGATTTATTTTAATGGGGCATGCATAGTTACTATGTTGAGATTGAAATGATTCAATATGGGAGATCTCACTCATAGCATATGACAAGTTCAATGGATTGTCAAACATGAAGTGACCAACAGAATTTTCACATGATATCCTATGGATCATAGCATCACAACTAGGCAACTCAACATGCTCATCATCATATTCATCATAAATTGGTAAGTCATGACATGAAGAAGTCGCACTAGCATGAAGCATGGCAATAGGTGTGTCAACATCATGGGAGCAATCGATGTCAAGATAGTCCACTAGTGGGACAAGAGAAGCACGATCACCTATGTTACCTTTGGAGCATCGCTTATGTGTTGTAGGTGAGGTGTCGAATACCAAGTCGTGATCATCTTCATATTGATGGAACCATGTGGGGGATGCATCATGTTCCACCATGGCCATCGGTTTTGCCATTGGAGGTATGGACTCGTCGAGAATAGGCATGTCATCATGTAGGAGACCTAGCACCAAAGAAAACACACTCAAAGTAGAGGTTAAGTTGTTAGAAATCATAGTGGCCTCACGTGCCGTGTCAACTACCTCACTCACTAAGTGTTGTGGCTCACTCACTCCCAGTAAGATGCTCTCACTCATATGGTTGGTGGAGTCACTCAAATGGATCTCAACCTTACATAGGATGTGTGGCATGCTCTCAACTGTGGGGCTAGTGGGGGTCACACTCATCCTCTCATAGGAAATGCACTCAATGTCATATATGGTGGAGTCACTCATGTCAATCATGGTGGGGTGGCTCTCCTCACATGGCAATAGGGGCATCTCTTCATATGGGGGTGTCGGAGAGATGTTGGTGCAAATGTCTCCATGCTCAATCATGTCGCGATCGTAGCCATCGACGAAGGCCGAAAATGGCACATCATCACTCTCCTCCAAGACCAAAGATAAGGTCTCATATGCAGTCTCGTAACTTGACTAGGAGTATGAGTGACATAGTCAGACCATTCAGCTTCTTGATTGGCTCTGCTTCAATCCACTTGGTGAATTTGTCCACGACGACAAGTAGATGGGTCTTGCCGCCACGTGCTGTCTTCAATGGGCCCACCATGTCCAGCCCCCAGACGGCAAATGGCCAAGTGAGGGGGATGGTCTTGAGTGCAGAAGCCGGCAGGTGTTGCTTGGAGCTGAATTGTTGGCACCCTTTGCACTTCTTGACCGAATCCTTGGCGTCGTCCAAAGCGGTCGGCCAAAAGAATCCATGACGGAAAGCTTTGGCGACAAGGGATCTGGAGGCCTTATTGTGGCTACACCCGCCTTGGTGGATGTCTCTGAGGATTGCCTTGCCTTTCTCTGGCTCTACACTATGCCTAACAAGCTCTTTGTTCACTATTATGTATGCTCCCACACGGCGTTGCACCTGCCGGGCCGAGATATCGGCGGCAGGTAGCTCTCTGCTCATCAGGAAGTTGAGGATGGGCTGCTCCCATGATGGTGCTTCTACCACTGTCATCACAGACCCTGGAACCAAGGCGGTTGGGTTGGGAGGCGGCGGGCATCGACGTCCTGGGAACGGGGGTACCCAGACTTGCCTGCCTGCGGCCTAGGGCGTGGCTCATCTAGCGGCCTAGCACGTCCCATCTTCACCGACAACCACTCAAGACCCTCGCGAGGCGGATGACACAAGACCTCCTCAGGGGCGGCCTCCCTAGGCTGGCTCCCGAGGAGCGGAGATATCTATGCAAGGGGTACCTCGCGAGGTTCACATGGCGTGAGCCATGACGATCGCGACCAGGCGGGCGCCAGCGGGCGCAGAGTACTCGTTGCCTCTTTGGTGCTAAAGGGGCAAGCGCAGGCGAGGAGTCCCGAGGCATCAGGCAAAGGTTTCCATATTGGTGCAACGAGACCAAGACCAGCAGGACGGCAGGACGGAGGTCACCGCGGAGCCCACGACGACGTCACCACCAGAGTCTTTGGCAGGCGAAGACCACCTTTTGTCAGGATATCTTGTACTAGTTGTCCCCCTTCAAATTGGCCGTTGTGGGATCCCTTCCCGCCTAATATTCGGGAAGAGGACCCGGGCCACTATAAAGAGGACTAGCCACCACCCTAGCAAGGGGACGGATCATTCAGACCATCCTCAGCACACAAGCTCACCGAGCTCAAGAACACCTCTCCTCAGGAGGCTGTTCTTCCCTTTTACTTTTTCATCCTCGGCCTACAAGGCAATCCACCACACCACACTAGAGTAGGGTATTACACCACAATGGTGGCCCGAACGAGTATAAACCCTCGTGTCTCTTGTTCTTTGGGTTCGTCGAGTTTATCCTTGAGATCGTTGCGAGAGCGAGCGAGAGAGAGAGAGAGAGAGAGAGAGAGAGAGAGAGAGAGAGAGAGAGAGAGAGAGAGAGAGAGATCTTCATGCGCACCCGAGTGTTCGAACCTCGAGGGTTTGCCGAAACCCAGAATCCGACATTTGGCGCGCCAGGTAGGGGGCCGCCAAAGCCTTTCTTCTGTCGATCCGTGCTCCGCTGCTCCACCGGATCCATGGCAGACGCTCGTCGAGCCCATGCCGAGTGCCGGGCCGCCCTCGCCGCCTGCGTTGCTCAGACGGCGCCTGTCGGTGGACCTCCCTGCCATTCTCCATCGCCTGCTGCCAACGCTGCCACCGGCCCGGCAGGGAACGAGCAGAAAGCTTCGTCGCTGCACCCTTCCATGCGGCGGGACGGACGCACCGCCACCCCGTCACTGACTCAGGCCGACTCGTCGTTCCATGCTCGTCGCGCGCCCACGGCCGCGTAGGCTCCGTTGCTCATGGCGCATGAGCTCCTGCGCTACCGTCCGGTCGACGACCTCTACGATGACTGGCTCGACCGCATCGCCGAGCTCGTCACCGCCGCTGGGGGCTCTCCTGCGCCGTCCCTTTCACTACCTCGACCGCCTCCAGCAGTGGGCGACGTCGCCCACAGAGCGCATCCACCGCCTCTGCATCAAGACGCTGCCCTCGCACCAAGACGCGCGGCCCCGCGGCGTGACCCGCCGCGCCGGGCACCCGTGCACGAAGAAGGAAGCTGCCAAGAAGTCCCTCGGCCGCAAGAAAATGCTCCTGCGCTCCCAGCACCACAGCGCCAAGACCGTGCGCCGCCTGCCGCGGTGGCGCGTGGATATCAAGACCAGGCTCCGCCTCCGCTACAGGCTCCGGTGACCATAGCAGGTTGTCGTGCCTTCACTCCCGAGCTACGCAGCGTTGTCTGGCCCGGCAAGTTCAAGCCGGACCTGCCTCCGCGCTACGACGGCAGCCCCGACCCCGTGGTGTTCCTGCAGCTCTATGAGCTAAGCATCAAGGCGGCCAACAGCGATGAGAAGGTCACGACGAATTGGCTCCCTATGGCCCTCAAAGATGGCGCGCGCTCGTGGCTCCTGAACCTGCCCGCGGGATCGATCTCCTTCTGGGGCGAGATGCGCGAGCGTTTCATCGCCAACTTCCAAGGCACTCGTGACCACCGGCCGGCTGCGGGTGACTTGCGGCGCATCAAGCAGTAGCCAGGGGAAACCCTGCAGAAGTACATCCAGTGCTTCAACAGCGTTCGCCTCAAGATTCCCAAGGGGACAAACAAAGCCATCATCTCTGTGTTTTCCGATGGCGTCTGCGACGTCAAGATGAAGGAAGAGCTCGCCATCCACGAGGAGCTATGCATGGCCCTGAAATGTTTAACATGGCAACCAAATGCGCAAGAGCTGAGGAAGGACGCCTTTCCCTCCTCGAGCTCCCAGCTACCGACGAGGAGGACAAGAAGGCCAAGGTCAAGGACGTGAAGCGCAAGGCGGCTGCCGTGCTCGCGGTAGAGCCAGAGATGAAGCGCGGCCGTGACCACCCTGAGTCGTCCAAGGCCAACCACCCATTCCGTGCCTTCCACAACGTTCACAGCCACAACACCGGGACCGTCAGAGCTCGTAATATCCGTGATGGGCGCTTCGGTCGACACCCCGAGCGCAACGACAGGGCTATGGCTGAGGAGGAGGACGAAGTGGGGGACTTTGGGACGACCGCGGCCCCTGCCAGGTATGGCGCGACCAGCCTCGTGAGGACCGCTGGCAGGACCCACCTCGCGAGGGTGCCTGGAGAGGCCAGCCCTGTGAGGACCGCCGTCAGGGCAACGTCGGCCTCCCTCTACTGCCGCCACCGCCGAGGAGGAACAACAACCATCATCAAGACGAGGGGGCTGGGGGCTTCCAAGAGCCTCGTGCCATCGCCTGCATCTTGGGTGGCGCCCAAGCCCTAGCCTCTCAGCATATCTTCAATTAGTTTGCCTGTGAGGTGAATGCGGCCCTTCCCAGACTCGAGGCCACGCGCCCGCTCAGGTGGTCCAAGTGCGCCATCACCTTCAAATTTCATCGAGACCAGCTCCGGTCTTGGCTGGAACGATCGGCGCCCTCCCGATGCTCTGCTCACCCGTCATCAGCAACGTCCAAGTTACCAAGACCCTCATCAACGGTGGCGCAGGGCTCAATGTCCTGTCCGTCAAGATGTTCGACAGCCTTCAAGTGCCATATGATCAGCTGCAGCCTAACAAGCCCTTCTCAGGAGTGACCGACGGCTCTACCACCCCGATAGGGCAGGTCCGCCTCCCAATCACCTTCGGCCAGCGCGACAACTACCGCACCGACCTCATCGACTTCGACGTCGCCCACATCCGCCTGTCGTACAACGCCATCCTTGGGTATCCAGCCTTGGCCAAGTTTATGGCAGTGACCCACCACGGCTACAACGTCCTCAAGATGCCAAGGAGCGGCGGCATCATCACGGTCCCATGTGAAGAAAGAGATGCGTGTGCTCCCTCAAGCGTGCCTGCCAGGCAGAAGCAGTCAAAAACCCAGACAATGAAGGCACAAGCAGTCAAAACCCCAGACAATGAAGGCACCGTGTACCCTCCTGAGGCCATCCCCAAGAAGAAGAAGAAGCAACTACTCCACCCAGCGCCTCAAGGAAGCGGTGTGTCCAGTGGCACCACCTCAGGATCTGCACCCGCAGTCGGGGCGCCTCCCTCCCTCGCATAGGAAGGCGTGCCCAGCGCCCTCCTCAGGCTGGGCTCAGGGGCTCTCTTTTGGAGGGCCTCAGACCTAGCTAATGTCACCAGGGAGGCGCTCGGGCACCACGTGGAGGCGTGCTTCACTACACATTTCCCTCAAGAGGGCACGAGGCATGGAGCGCCTAGTGCTCGGGAGTTCATCACCAAGGCGATCCAGGAGCTGCAGGAAGCAAGGACCATACGCGGCGACCGGCGCCCACCACCCGGCGCAGCTCCCCATCCTGGCGAGGGCGGCGGGCTACGCGTCTGCGTCGACATTCTAGGGCTCAACAGGGCTGCATCTCAGGGACGTTTCTAGCCTTCGCACGTTCGATGATGCGAGGGTCCACCTCGCAGCTACGTTCACATGCCATTCGGCTTGCCAAACGCGGTTGTCACCTTCCAGCGCCACCTGCAGAGCATCCTGGTGGCTCAGGAGGCCAGACATCACGCCGTCCTGGAGGAGATCACGACGGTTCTCTAGGAGCCACCTGAGCCCGTGGAGCCTCCTGAGGCTCAGGACCCTGGCGGCTCGTGAGGAGCAACTCTTCAACATGCATCTTCAGCTACTCCAGCATCGCTCTGGCTACGGTATAAGGTGACTCTTTCCAGTTCATTCAGTTGGGGGCGACCCTCGGGCACCATTATCCCCAAGTCACACGGGTCTGTCCATGCGACGTGTATCCTTTTGCATATTTAACTTACTCTGCTGGGAGCGCCCCTCGGGCTGCATCTTCCCCAGGCCGCTCGGGCCCGTCCCAGTGGCATATGTCGTTCTTGCATTTATCTAAGCTAACCTGCCTCTCTGCTTAAGTCATCTCACGGTTATCGCCTACTTGATTGCTCATGCTGGACAACGCTTGTGCTCGGGTCTGTCCCTGCAACGCTGACAAATCTGAGCGGTCGAGCTCTGGCTCGTGGCATGCCCCATGCACGTCACCTCACCAGGCCCTCAGTGCCATCATCTTCCTGCGGAATGACCAGTGGTAGACCGGCAAGCGCGGCTGCAATCTGTATCCCTCCTTGCGCTAACCTATAGGAACCTCTAGAGGCTGATAGCGGACGTCACCGCATGCTCCTTCTTCTTCTTTCACGTAATTCGCTTGCACGTTAAAGGGGGGCTCCTGAGCATAGTGACTCAGGAGCTCTTACTGGCTCGCCAGCCCTCACCCATGGCCTTGACCATGGCACCGCGACCTGACATACCAGTGGTGGATGAGCTCGCTCGAGGGTCGGGACCCGAGGACGTAGAGCACATAGAAGAGATTGAAAAAGAGAGGGAGGCTCGCACAGGCCTAACCCGGCTACACTATAGACATTGACGCGTGAATCTGGCGCTGCACAAGGGATTGACTCTGGACCGCTAAGATAAGTCTCGCACTTGGATCAGCCAAGCGGTGCGACACAGATTCTCATCCCTTGCAGCCTTGCTACAGCGACGTCGCCTTCCTTTCCTGCCTTCAGGTATTCGCTTGCACGCTAAAGGGGACCTCTTGAGCATCGCGCCTCAGGAGCTCTTACTGGACCTCGGGTCGCTCACCTCCTGGCCATGACCACGACATCGCGACCTGACATACCAACGACGGCTGTAGCCTGCCTGGGGACCAGGACCTGTCAGCATAGGGCACCAAGCTACCGCGAGGTTGGGAAAGGGGGGACTGAGCCGAAGTAAGACACGCAGTCATAGATCTTCATAATAAGGATAATATTAACAAAAGGCACTACAGATCCTTTACACGCCCCCATGGGGTTCATCTCGATTCCTCGTGGGGAACAAAAGGATAAGGTTTCTAGGAGCCCTGCCTACAAGCATCGCTGCCGACACCATCATCAACAGTGGGCCACGGGGGGCCGGAGCCAACCCCATCCAGATCAACAGCGGTGACGGGCGGACACCGCTGCTGCGCTCTGGGCATAGTGAAAGCACAAGTGCTCCCTAGGTTGTTTTGGTAATTAATGACAACATATCTCTTGTTGGACTAACACTTTTATCTAGTATGTTTCAGATAAGTTCAACAATGGAGTGGCATGGACTAAAGGATGTGGGAACTCCTTCAAGATGCTAAGGACAAAGGATTGGCTCAAGCTTCAAGCTCAAGACTCTTCATTTTACATTTTAGTGATCCAAGATCACATTGAGTCTATAGGAAAAGCCAATACTATCAAGGAGGGATGAGGTGTTGCTTAATGAGCCTCTTGCTTCATGTGCTTAGTGATATGCTCCAAAACCCTCAGCTACTTTCCCACTTCCACATATATGTCCTAAACCTAAAGTCAAACTCGGCCCCACTGATTCTTTCTATCCGGCGCCACCGAGTTTGGATATCTTAGCCACTGCCACAAACCCTAGGCAAATCGGTCTCACCGATAGGGATCTCGGTCTCACCGAGATGGGATTGTAATCTCTACGTGTATGTCCATTATCAAAATCGGTCTCACCGAGTTTGAGCAACCGTACTACCGAGATTACAATGCAAACTCTCCGTTAACTTATTATTAAAATCGGTCCCACCGAGTTTGATAATCGGTCAAACCGACTTTGCCTGACCAACTCTCTGGAAAGCTTATTACCAAAATCGGTCCCACCGAGTTTGTGTAATCGGTCTTACCGAGATTACATTATGCCCTAACCCTAACCGAATCGGTCCCACCGAGTTGCATTCCGGTCCCACCGAAAACCCTAACGGTCACATTATTTGCTAAATCGGCCTGACCGAGTTTAAAGATTCGGTCCCACCGAGTTTGGTAGATTGTGTGTAACAGTTAGATTTTGTGTGGAGGCTATATATACCCATCCACCTCCTCTGCATTCGTGGAGAGAGCCATCAGACTGAACCTACACTTCCAGCATCCTATTTTAGAGAGAGAACTACCTACTCATGTGTTGAGGCCAAGATATTCCATTCCTACCATATGAATCTTGATCTCTAGCCTTCCCCAAGTTGCTTTCCACTCAAACTTCTTTCCACCAGATCCAAAACCTATGAGCGAGAGTTGAGTGTTGGGGAGACTATCATTTGAAGCACAAGAGCAAGGAGTTCATCATCAACGCACCATTTGTTACTTCTTGGAGAGTGGTGTCTCCTAGATTGGCTAGGTGTCACTTGGGAGCTTCCGACAAGATTGTGGAGTTGAACCAAGGAGTTTGTAAGGGCAAGGAGATCACCTACTTCGTGAAGATCTACCGCTAGTGAGGCAAGTCCTTCGTGGGCGACGGCCACGGTGGGATAGACAAGGTTGCTTCTTCGTGGACCCTTCGTGGGTGGAGCCCTCCATGGACTCGCGCAACCGTTACCCTTCATGGGTTGAAGTCTCCATCAACGTGGATGTACAATAGCACCACCTATTGGAACCACGCCAAAAACATCCGTGTCTCCAATTGCGTTTGAATCCTCCAAGCCCTTCCCTTTACATTCTTGCAAGTTGCATGCTTTATTTTCCGCTGCTCATATACTCTTTGCATGCTTGCTTGCTATATGTTGTGAATGTTAAACTTGTGCCTGAACTCCACTCAAACTTTAAAGAAACTTAAAACTGCAACTTTGGTACTTAGTGTCTAATCACCCCCTCGAGACACCTCTTCTCAAGGTCCTACAAGTGGTATCAGAGCTTTGGTCTCCATTGCCTTGGTTTAATCACCATTGGAGGAAGATGGATGAGTCTACTTTGGGGAGTCTTAGACATATAGTGCCTATTCTTGACGGAGAGTATTTTCGTGAGTGGAAAAATGAGATGCTTATTATTTTCAATCAATATCATTTTAACAAGTACATTGCTAGCCCTTGTGCACCTTATGTTGATCCTATGCATCCTACCCTTGATGAAGCTATTGACATGACTAGAAATCTTAGAACTGTTAATCTTATCACTAGAGGCTTGCCTAGAAACTTGATTAGAATCTTGCCTACTTTTGAGTGTGCCTACACTATATGCAAATTTCTTGAGGAACGATTTCCAGATTATTCCTTAAAAAATCTAGATGAAATTCTCCACAAGTCTATTGCTTTGAGCAAAATGAATACTAGTGATCCTATGTTTGGTGATCGTCTATTTGAGCTTACAAACCTTATGCGTGCCAAAGGAAATGTTGGTATTATTAGTGACATTATTTCCGAAGCTATAAGAATTCATAGACAAGATTATTGTCAAACTCATTCTAATGAATCACCCTCTCTAGGATTTGATCCACCACATGACGATGTTGAACATGGATACTATGATGAGGATGATGATAGTGACTTCGATCTTGATGATGCAATGAGACATTTTGGTCTTATGGCAAATCTTGAGGATATATGTCGGAGGAAAGGAATGGGTTCTTGATAGTGGATGTACCGATCACATGACCGGAGATAAAGATATGTTTCGTGAGCTTGCTGAAAATGATGGTCCTCGAAAGTTTGTCACTTTCGGTGACAACTCAACGGGTAAGGTGGTTGGCCTCGGTAAGGTGGCCATCTCACATGATAGCTCCATACAAAATGTTATGCTCGTTGAATCTCTTGGTTACAACTTACTTTCGATTATCTAGACTTGCTGATTTCGGTTTCAATGTTCTATTTATCAAGTAGATTGCCAAGTGTTTCGTCGAGATAATCATAAAATGGTCTTTACTTGGTGTGCGAGAGGTGATCTATACATTGTTGATTTCACTAAAAAGGCTCAACCTAAAACTTGCTTCATTGCTAAATCCTCAAAAGGCTGGTTATGGCATAGACGATTAGGTCATGTTGGTATGCTAAACCTTGACAAACTTATTAAGGGGAATCATATCCTTGGAGTTAATGATGTCATATTTGATAAGTATAGACTTTGGCAAAGGTTTGTCAAGGTGTAAACAGGTTGGAGGAAGGCATTCCGTGAAGAACATCATGACCACGAAGAGGCCACTCGAGCTACTTCACATGGATCTCTTTGGTCCCAACTCTTACAAGAGTCTCGGTGGAAATTCTTTTGGTCTAGTTATAGTTGATGATTTTTCCAGATTTACGTGGGTGTTCTTTCTCGATGATAAATCGCAGGTCCAAAAGATCTTCAAAAACTTCGCTAGGAAGGCCTAAAACCAATTAGAAGTGAAGATCAAGAAGGTTCGCAGCGACAACGGAACGGAGTTCAAGAACGCAAATGTGGACACCTTTCTTGATGAAGAAGGGATTTCACACGAGTTCTCTACGTACACACCTCAACAAAATGGAGTTGTTGAGAGGAAGAACTGGACGCTCATCGAAATGGTGAGAACGATGCTTGATGAGTACAAGGCGTCAAGCACTTTTTGGGTAGAAGCGGTTGAGACAGCTTGTCATGCAACAAATCGCTTGTATCTTCACAAGCTACTCGGCAAGATGGCATCTGAGCTACTCACCGTAACAAACCCCAAGTTGGATACTTTCAGTATTCGGCTCAAAGTGCTACATTCTTGATAAGCATCGTCGTTCTAAATTTGCTCCTAAGTCTCATGAAGGTTTCCTACTAGGTTATGGCTCAAACTCTCACACTTACCGTGTCTATGACAATTTCACCCGAAAGGTTGAAGAGACGGTAGATGTGAAGTTTGATGAATCTAACGGCTCGCAAGTAGAGCAATTGCCAATTGACGTAGGAGACAAAGATCCTTCGGAAGCAATCCAAGACTTGTCTATTGGCAAGGTCCGTCCAACGGAGGTGAAGGAGAGTACCTCGTCCGTCCAAGTGGAAGCTTTTACTTCACGACAAGGTGAACCAAGAGTTAATACGGAAGCATCCACAAGTGGGACACACCAAGATGAAGAAAGCGAGGAAGTGCATCAAGATGAATGTCAACAACCTCCTTCTCCACCACGACAAGAGAACGACAACGCCAACAATGAAGAAGGCCAAGAAGAAGAACAAGATGAAGAAGATGTTCAACGAAGACCCAAGCAAAAGCTTTCACGAGTTCGAGCAAGAATTGCTAAAGACCATCCCGTCGAGCAAATCTACAATGATATTCAAACCGGAGAATCACTCGCTCTAAAACTCGTTTAGCTAACTTTTGTGAAAACTATTCTTTCATCTCTAGCATTGAACCTATGAAGGTCGAAGAAGCATTGGAAGATCCGGATTGGATAAATGCTATGCATGAAGAGCTACACAACTTTGAGAGGAACCAAGTTTGGACATTGGTTGAGAAGCCCGACAACAACCACAACATCATCGGTACCAAATGGGTGTTTCGCAACAAGCAAGATGAAGATGGACAAGTAGTTCGCAACAAAGCACGCGTCGTCGCCCAAGGCTACACACAAGTCGAAGGTATGGACTATGGTGAGACTTACGCCCCGTTGCTAGACTTGAGTCCATTCGCATCTTACTTGCCTATGCTAATCACCATGATATCACCTTGTACCAAATGGACATTAAAAGTGCTTTTCTAAATGGTGAAATAGAGGAGGAAGTTTATGTTAAACAACCTCCTGGCTTTGTCAATCCTAAGAAACCCAATCATGTTTACAAACTTCACAAAGCTCTTTATGGACTTAAACAAGCTCCTAGAGCATGGTATAAATGCTTGACCAAGTTCCTTATTGAAAAAGGCTTTGAAATTGGGAAAATTGATTCTACTCTTTTTACTAAAAGGGTTAATGGTGAACTCTTTGTGTGCCAAATTTATGTTGATGATATTATATTTGGTTCAACTAACCCTCATTTTAGTGAAAAGTTTGGGAAGCTAATGTCGGAGAAGTTTGAGATGTCTATGATGAGTGAACTCAAATTCTTTCTTGGTTTGCAAATCAAGCAAACTAAGGAAGGTACTTTTGTCTCGCAAACAAAGTACACCAAGGACTTATTCAAGAAGTTCAATATGCAAGAATGCAAAGGTATGACTACACCCATGCCTACTAGTGGACATCTTGACTTAACCAAAGATGGTGAACCGGTTGATCAAAAGGTTTACCGCTCTATGATTGGTTCATTGTTATATCTATGTGCTTCACGTGCCGATATTATGCTAAGTGTGTGCATGTGTGCACGATATCAAGCTGCCCCTAAAGAATGTCATCTTAAGCCGTGAAAAGGATAGTGAGATACTTAATCCATACACCAAATTTTGGCATTTGGTATCCTAAGAGGGCCTCTTCGATCTTGTTGGCTATTCCGACTCGGACTATGCCGAGACAAGGTTGATAGAAAGTCCACTTGGTACTTGTCAATTTCTTGGTAGATCTCTTGTGTCTTGGTCCTCCAAGAAACAAAACTTCGGTATCCTTATCCACCGCCGAAGCTGAATATATTGTCGCTGGTTCATGTTGTGCTCAATTACTTTGGATGACCCAAACTCTTAAAGATTATGGGATATATGTGAGACATGTTCCATTGCTTTGTGATAATGAAAGTGCTATCAAAATTGGTCATAATCCCGTGCAACATTCTCGAACTAAGCATATTGAAGTTCATCATCATTTCATTCGAGATCATGTTGCTAAGGGTGACATTGATCTTAAGCATGTTCGCACCGAAAAGCAATTAGCGGATATATTCACTAAACCTCTTGATGAGAAAGTGTTTTGCAGGTTAAGAGGAGAATTGAACATCATTGATGCTTCAAACTTGGAGTAGAAACTCCATTGGATACATGCAAGACATGAGCTTATGACTAATCCTTGATATTTCTCTTATGATGAAAATCTTATGTCTTGGATATATTTGTATCTTGCATGTTATCTAACCCATGTAGGTACTTGGTTGAATCAAATTCCATGAGGTTGAAACCTACTCATATCTTGAGCAATCTCTACATCACCAAGTCTCTACACAAGGTGGTTGAAGACAAGGAAGCACGAAACCATTCAAACATATCCTTTGACAAATTCTATGTTGAGTTTCATGATTGTCATTTTTGGATATACAAGTGCTCTTCCTTGAAAGAACTAACCCATGTAGGTAGATGGACTCAAATTCCAAGTGGTGCTTCAAATTCTTGATGAGCTACATCAACCTTGAGCAACCCACGCAAGTTCAACTACATGAACAACACCACCAACCAAGGTATGTTATTCCATCTTAGAGAAGCTTTACTCCGAGTCATGAGTTAAAGCAACTCGACAAGATGTGAATACATCAAGATGCTTAAACGAAAAATGGCAACCCCATTTTGAGCTTAAACGATGAGTATGGCCTATGATCAAGTGATCTCACTTGACTCCTAAGTCAATATACTCTAACATAGGTGACTTTGTCGCCGACCATCTCTAGATGAAGTTCTCATGTGTTCTTTTCTGAGTTTTTGCATTTGTCTCATGCATTTGTGTTTCCCCTTCTTTAAAAAAAACTTCATCTAGATTTCTTTCTGTTTTCTCTGCATTTTTTTGCATCTAATTCCTTGCATATCTTTCAGTAAATTCCTTGCAAATCTTTGTGAGATCTTACTAGTCTAGTGAGCTGAGGTGACAAGTGTTCTCTCTGCGATGAACTCGGTTCAACCGATTTGTTGTTTTCGGTCCAACCGAATCCTTTCGGTGCAACCGAAGCCTACAACTCGGTGCCACCGATTTCATAACAGGAAAAACACTTTGCCACATATTCTGTGTTTCGTCTGTTCCAGCTCCACTCAATGAATCTTGTCCTCTACAAGCATCACATTTTTATCATTGCTTTATGATGTGACTCAGGGATCAAACCCATTCACGACAAATTCGGAGGGGAGAGAAAGATTACATCTTTATCAAGCCCTTCTTGGAAATTGATGTCAAAGGGGAGAGAGATCACATCAAAGCTTATCATTTAGAGAGAGAGATCACATCGAGAAGGAGAGAGGGATCCGTCAGGGGGAGAGAGAGATCTCCAGGGGGAGAGAATACTAGTAGAAAGTATCTCTCAAGGATCACAGATGCTTGGTGTTCAAGAGGAGAGATGTCCACATGTCTTCTTGAGGGGAGAAACATGTTCATATGATCTGTTGTGCTAAATTTTGCATTAGCATACATTAGCTCTGAACTTTAGCTCGATCATCATTCATATCTTTCAGCTCTGTTTTCCTTGACTCTTATTTTCTATTCCCTATCTTCTCCCAGTATCCCATCTTAGATTCAGGGGGAGCAAGACATCTAAGGGAAAGAGATCATTTAAATTCATTGCATATCTTTACTCTTGGGGACATGTCTAATCCAATGTGGTACTTAGTACTCACTCTCTACATGTCATCGCAGTCTTGGTATTCTTGTGGTTTCTTCCGTTTGCTCTGGCTAGTAGATGCATCTGTGTTATCTAACCTTGTTTACGCAGGTTCATTCCATCCTAAGCCAACTCAAGACCACAAGGTAAGTATATGCATCACAATCATGTGTATGAGGAATTCTTGCGATGTACATACTGGTTGCAAGAAGGACTCATGGGCATGAAGGTATTCTCTTTAATACGTTTTGCTCTGATGCATATAGCCAAGATACATGTAACACATTGCCTGCTCTATCATGGTTATGCTATCACATGCTTCTATATTTCATATTCACATGATTGCATACATGTAGGGGGAGCCTATGCTTGTTACATGTCTTTCTAAAGCTTTACTTGCTATTCCTTATATCTTTATCTAAAGCTTTGATGTATGTTGCCATCAATTACCAAAAGGGGAGATTGAAAGCACAAGTGCTCCCTAGGTGGTTTTGGTAATTAATGACAACATATCTCTTGTTGGACTAACACTTTTATCTAGTATGTTTCAGATAAGTTCAACAATGGAGTGGCATGGACAAAAGGATGTGGGAACTCCTTCAAGATGCTAAGGACAAAGGATTGGCTCAAGCTTCAAGCTCAAGACTCTTCATTTTACATTTTAGTGATCCAAGATCACATTGAGTCTATAGGAAAAGCCAAAACTATCAAGGAGGGATGAGGTGTTGCTTAATGAGCCTCTTGCTTCATGTGCTTAGTGATATGCTCCAAAACCCTCATCTACTTTCCCACTTCCACATATATGTCCTAAACCTAAAGTCAAACTCGGCCCCACTGATTCTTTCTATCCGGCGCCACCGAGTTTGGATGTCTTAGCCACTGCCACAAACCCTAGGCAAATCGGTCTCACCGATAGGGATCTCGGTCTCACCGAGATGGGATTGTAATCTCTGTGTATGTCCATTATCAAAATCGGTCTCACCGAGTTTGAGCAACCGCATTACCGAGATTACAATGCAAACTCTCTGTTAACTTATTATCAAAATCGGTCCCACCGAGTTTGATAATCAGTCAAACCGACTTTGCACGACCAACTCTCTGGAAAGCTTAGTTCCTAAATCGGTCCCACCGAGTTTGTGTAATCGGTCTTACCGAGATTAAGTTATGCCCTAACCCTAACCGAATCGGTCCCACCGAGTTGCATTCCGGTCCCACCGAAAACCCTAACGGTCACATTATTTGCTAAATCGGCCTGACCGAGTTTAAAGATTCGGTCCCACCGAGTTTGGTAGATTGTGTGTCACAGTTAGATTTTGTGTGGAGGCTATATATACCCCTCCACCTCCTCTGCATTCGTGGAGAGAGAGCCATCGACCGAACCTACACTTCCAGCATCCTATTTCTGAGAGAGAACTACCTACTCATGTGTTGAGGCCAAGATATTCCATTCCTACCATATGAATCTTGATCTCTAGCCTTCCCCAAGTTGCTTTCCACCAGATCCAAAACCTATGAGAGAGAGTTGAGTGTTGGGGAGACTATCATTTGAAGCACAAGAGCAAGGAGTTCATCATCAACGCACCATTTGTTACTTCTTGGAGAGTGGTGTCTCCTGGATTGGCTAGGTGTCACTTGGGAGCCTCCGACAAGATTGTGGAGTTGAACCACGGAGTTTGTAAGGGCAAGGAGATCGCCTACTTCGTGAAGATCTACTGCTAGTGAGGCAAGTCCTTCGTGGGTGACGGCCATGGTGGGATAGACAAGGTTGCTTCTTCGTGGACCCTTCGTGGGTGGAGCCCTCCGTGGACTCGCGCAACTGTTACCCTTCGTGGGTTGAAGTCTCCATCAACGTGGATGTACGATAGCACCACCTATCGGAACCACGCCAAAAACATCTGTGTCTCCAATTGCGTTTGAATCCTCCAATCCCTTCCCTTTACATTCTTGCAAGTTGCATGCTTTATTTTCCGCTGCTCATATACTCTTTGCATGCTTGCTTGCTATATGTTGTGAATGTTAAACTTGTGCCTAAACTCCACTCAAACTTTAAAGAAACTTAAAAACTGCAACTTTGGTACTTAGTGTCTAATCACCCCCCCTCTAGACACCTCTTGTCAAGGTCCTACACATAGCGAGAGCTCGGTGGCACATAGCTGTCGTCGCTCGTCTTTAGAGTCTCATAGGGCTCGGGAGAGTCGCTGGACTCCCAAGCGTCCTCGCTGTTGTCCGAGGAGCTGCCGGTGAGGCCAGTGGCAGGCCCGGCTCCTGCCGCAGTGCCATCCCAACGGCCCCCTCCAGGGCAGCACTCCAGGAGGCAACCCTCCTCATCGAAGACCTTGAAGAACATCGTGGAGGCACCATCGTAGTCGAAGTGGATGGCGAGGGCGCCCTCCACACGGCAAGTTCAGGCGACCTCGCCCCATCCGTGGGTCATGAAGATCTTGCCCGGGGACACGACCTCAACCTCCGCCCCAGTCGCCGGGGCGTCGCACTCGGCATGCTGCAGCCGTAGCTCGAGCGGCCCCCTTGGCGGCATCCCTACGGAGAAGAGCTGCGGGAAGCGGATCCATGAGCGTGGTGGCATCGCCGCCCACACCACAAGTTCACGCGAGGAGTCCTCGTTGTGGGTTCCTGGGCGGCAACGCGCACCGCCACGGCAAGGCCACTGCGGCCACGTCACGATCGGCACCGATTGCTGCCTCCTCCTCCAGAGCCCTCTGCCTGGGCGTACAAAGGCAGCGGGTAGCCAAGGGGAGGCCGCTCATGCCCAGGCCTCATCACCTCCAGCCTCATGATCACATCACGGGAGCGGGCGGGCCAGCCTCTTGTTCGGCAGGAGTGGCTCCGGCTCTTTGCGGGGAGCCTTCCCCTTTTCAGCGGCAGAGAACCTCCGTATCGGCGGCATGAAGGTCGCGGCAAGGAGGAAGAAGAAGAAGCGGGCGGAATGGAGGAAGAGATGAATGACGGGGGCTCTGCCCCTCTCCTCATTTATAGCCCAAGGGAGGCCAACCGCCGGCCTCCATGATCGCAGGTAATGATGGTTTTTCCGCATGCAACACGGACTCGTCAAGTCATGTAGTTGCCGAGGCAGCGTGGGGAAGCGGAGACGCCCACGTCCTGTCAGTCACCATGCGTCAATCAAGGCTGCAGGCTATTGTGGCCCGCGGTGCTCCACACTTGCCCCTTGGCTTCGCCTAGAAGCCAAGTCCGAGCACGCCTTGGGCCCAGGGGCTACTATCGACGTCCTGGGAATGGGGGTACCCAGACTTGCCTGCCTGCAACTCAGGGCGTGGCTCATCCAGTGGCCAGGCACGGCCCATCTTCACCAACAACCACTCAAGACCCTTGCGAGGGGCCAAGCCTCGCGAGGCGGACGACACAAGACCTCCTCAGGGGCGGCCTCCCTAGGCTGGCTCCCGAGGAGCGGAGATATCTATGCAAGGGGTACTTCGTGAGGTTCGCATGACGTGAGCCATGACGACCGCGGGCAGGCGGGCGCCAGCGGGCGCAGAGTACTTGTTGCCTCTTTGGTGCTAAAGGGGCAAGCACAGGCGAGGAGTCCCGAGGCATCAGGCAAAGGTTTATGTATTGGTGCAACGAGACCAAGACCAGCAGGATGCCAGGACGGAGGTCACCGCGGAGCCCATGACGGCGTCACCATCCGACTGTTCCAGGAGCAGCCGACACGAAGAGGGACTCTGATTCCGGCGAAGGCTTGATAGACGGCTTGCGCAGGCACTGGAGGGAGACGCCGGCTAGTATAGCCTACCGGGTGGAGCCAATCCGTGCCAGGGCATCTTCTTGCTCGTTGTCGGCCCGTGGCACATGAAGGAACTCACACCCGGCAAAATATCGAGTGATCTGCTGGACGAGGAAGCGGTAGCTCGCCATGTTTGCATCCATGGCATCCCAGTCGCCGGACGACTGCTGGACCACGAAGTCAGTGTCGCCATAACATAGCACTTGGCGCATGCCAATCTCTTTGGCCAGTCGGAGGACGGGGATGAGTGCCTCGTACTTGGCCACATTGTTGGAGGCGGCAAAGTGAATATGCAGCGTGTATCTGAGCTAGTCGCTCTTGGGAGAGGTGAGGATGATGCCGGCTCCCAGACCAGTGCACATCTTCGAGCCATCAATGTGCATCTGGCAATGGGTGGAATCCGGCGCTGGCGGCAGATAGTGGGTCTCGGCCTAGTCGACGAGGAAGTCGGCCAATGCTTGGGAATTGATGGCGGTGCATGGCTGGTAGAGGATGGCGTGGGGAGCTAGCTCGATGGCCCACTTCACTAGCCGGCCTGATGCATCTCTGTTGCCTATGATCTCGGCAAGTGGGGCGGTGCAGATGACCGTGATGGAGTGCTCTTGAAAGTACTCCTTGAGCTTCTTAGCACATCTTCTGGTAGTGGGGGTAATTCTGCTTGGAGGCTGATAGTACCTCACTCAGGTAGTAGACGGGCCTCTGGACCGGCTATGCCCTGCCGTCTTCTGGGCACTCGACCATGATGACGGTGCTGAGCACCCGACTGGTAGCGGCGATGTAGAGGAGCATGGGCTCCTTAGCAGTCGAAGCCGCCAGGACAGGCGGCGTGGTCGACATCTTCTTGAGCTGAAGGAAGGCCTCATCCGCCTTTGTCATTCCACTTGAAGTGAGTGGTTTTCTTTATTAGCTGGTACAGGGGGAGAGCCTTCTCGCCCAGCCGACTGATGAAACGGCTGAGGGATGCCAAGCACCCGATGAACTTCTGGACGTATCGCGACCAGGTGGGTCTCTCCATCCGCTCAATGGCCTTGATCTTCATAGGGTTGCACTCGATTCCTCGTTCAGAGACAAGGAAACCAAGGAGCTGGCCGGCTGGGACTCCAAGGACACATTTCTCCAGGTTGAGATTGATTTGAAATGGCGCAAATTATCAAAGGTCTCCTTGAGATCCTCCAGGAGGGTGCCATGCTTCTCCGTCTTCACCGCAATATCGTCTACATAGACGTGGGCATTTCGGCCGAGTTGCTTGAGGAGGCACTTCTGCATGCAACGCTGAAACGTGGCACCAGCATTTCTCAAGCCGAATGTCATGGTCAGGTATCAAAAGGCTCCGAATGGTGTGATGGAGGCGGTCTTCAGCCGATCAGCCAGGGTTCAACTTGATCTGGTGGTAACCAGAGTAGGCATCCAAAAAAGACAACAACTCGCATCCGGGTATGGAGTCAATCACGTGGTATATCCGAGGCAGAGCAAACAGATCTTTGGGGCAGGCTTTATTGAGGCTGGTGTAATCAATGCACATGCGCCACTTATTGTTCTTCAATACAAGGACCGGGGTGGCAAGCCACTCCGGGTAGAACACTTCCATGATGAAGCCGGCTGCCAGAAGCCGGGCGATCTCTTCACCAACAATTCTTCTCTTCTCTTCTGATAGGCGGCGGAGGGTTTGCTTGACTGGTTTTGCATCCGATCGGACATGTAGCTTGTGCTCGGCGAAATCCGTCGGAACACCCGGCATGTCTTTGGGAGACCATGCAAAGATGTCCCGATTCTCACGGAGGAAATCGACGAGCTCACTTTCCTATTTGCTGTCAAGGTTGGCCCCTATGACAGCGTGCCTCTCCGGGTGCTCCGGGTCCAAGGGTATCTTCTTGGTCTCTTTGGCCGGCTGGAAGGAGCCCTGAGCTTCCGAATCCTTGGGGTCTGGGGACAGGTCCGGCTGCTTGCCAGCCATGGCCACAACTCGGTGAAGGAGCCGCTTCTCTACAACAATCACAAGGGACTCGGCCAGCCGACTGCTGGCAACAGCGCATGCGGCCGACTTTTGATAGTCGCCGGTCATGGTGATGATGCCCTTGGTGCCAGGCATCTTCATCTTGAGATAAGCATAGTGCGGCACCACCATGAACTTGTGCGGGGGAGGCCGGCGATCGCTCTGCTACTCGACTGCTCGAGGGCAGCCGTCTTGGTCGCGCTCGATGGTGATGTGGGTGCATTGCGTCCGACTGCGGCTAGCAGCCGGCTCTTGATCTCGTCGATCCCAGGCACCGCCTGTCGGGGACCGGGAGTTCATGGCATGCTCGCGGCGGGGGGAGGGGGGGAGGCTTTCAGCCTGCAGGCCGGGTTCCACCACGCGGCAGTCGGCTTCTTGCTGCGCAGTGGCCGCATCGAGGAGCTGCTAGACGCGCTCCGTGATGCAACATCGCTCGTCGCCCTCCAGGTGATCCAGCTCGTCTGCCGTCGCTCGGGCGGCGCGCAGGTTCTCCATAGGAGTGGCGTAGATGGGTCAGTTGGCTCCCAGCATGTTGGCAATGGCCGCGCCACGCTGCCGGACCGTGCCCGCACGGCTAGGCTCACCAGCAGCCGGCATGCCGCAGGAAGGCGCGGTTGATCTCGCGCTGGTAGGCTTCAGTGAGGTGTCTCATGGCCGCCAGTTTGTTGGCGCTGTCGAGGAGCCCGACGCAGCACGTTTCCAGTGTCGCGCCATCGGCGCTAGACACCATGGGCACGGACAGGCCCCGCATGGCTACCTGCAGCGGGTCCTGGTCGGCCCCGTCAGAAGCTCCGTCATGGCTAATGACCAGCACCTCCGTGACGGTGCTGGTGCTGGCGCTGCTGTCAGCAGAGGGGAGCGGGTCGTCGATGATCACCAAGTCATCAGGGAAGGCATCAGAGGACGCAGCATCGGCGTCGATGATCATGTCGACAGGCGAGTCAGTGGAGCCGACGGACTCCAGGTCGGAGGACGACTCGTTGGTGATGTGAAGCTTGCCGAGGAGGTTGACAAGGGATCTCTCGGAGTTGGCTGCTCCTGCGGCGGGTGCAGGCTCGTTGGAGGGGCATATCCCGCCGATGAGATCAGCGAGGCAACTTGAGGTGCAGGCTGCTTCCACGCCGCGCACCGTGTCAGTGCAAACGCCATCGGGCGTGCCGGGCTGGCTGCGCTCGCCAGGAAGGAAAATGGTTCCCGTCTAGAACGTGTCTCCGGACGACGGTGCACCTAGCCCCATGGTGGGTGCCAAATGTCGGGGATATCTAGAAACATATGCTAGGGGGTGGCTTATCATGGATGGGGACAAGAGTACGTCGCTGGGCTCTGGAAGCGAGAATGAGCGAGGCCGTGTACGCATGCGAATCTTACTTAGGTTCGGGGCTCTCCATGGAGATAACACCCCTAGTCCTGCTCTGCGGGGTCTCCCCATGATGACTATGGTCAATAGGGTAGCTCCAAGCTTACTCCTTGAGCTGTTCGGCTAGAGGAGGAAGAAGGGCGGGGCCAGCTCTACTCCTCTCTCTACGTGTGTGTGTATGAACTCTAGGGTTCTGAACCCTTTGCATGGGGAAGCCTGGGGGGTCTATATAGGCCCACCCCCAGGGGTACAATAGTAATATGGCCGAGTGTAGGACCCGGCCGTCAGTGTCTCTGGGGGGGCCGACTTCCCCGCCGGCTGCTGGGGCCCGCCGCTTGGTGGGTCCCGCCGGCTGTCGGGGCTCGGTCGACGGGTAGGGCCCACTGCCTGCTGGGCATGTCGACTGCTTTATACTGTTGCCTTGCTCGTGATGACGGAGGCCTTTTCGGGGGGAGCGTCGCTACAGTCCCGCCGCCTCGCGGGCGCTCACCGTAGCCACACCCCGTCTCATCTACAGGGCCGCTTGCTAGGAGTCGGCCTACCCTTGTCGCTGTCTGCTTGGGGTTCACCGCCTTCTGGTGACTCGCGCACAGGTAGGGCCCGCCGCTTGCGGGCCATACCGACCGCCTGTCGTGGGAGCGTGGCTCCTTCTGACGTAAGTGATGTCACGGGCTGCATGGCAACAGTGCCGCGCCGGGCGAGGGGTGTCCGCTTGGTACACCGCACTATGGCCATGATCCTCCCTGGATTCGGGGGTGGTAGGTCGCATTGTAGCCACGCCCCGTCCCGTCGTTGTTATGTGGGTGCAAACTTTGAGGGGACGAGGGGCCGCCTGCTCGGAGTCGGCTCCCTCGTGGCCGCCTTCTGATGTCTTGCCGTCTTCTAGTAGCCGGCCTCCTAGACCAGCCATCCCAAGAAGTCGGCCGCTCGTCCGGGAGGTGTAAGGGGCGCGCTAGCCCTGATGTCTTGAAATACCATCGGAGGCTGATGAGGCTACCCGTGGTCATTTACTCCGAAAAGGAACGACCTCTTCAGCGTGCACCTTCAGCTACCCCAACACTTCTTCAACAACGGTGCCATGTGATTCTTTGGTTTGTTCGGTTGAGGGTGCCCCTTGGGCTGCATCATCCTCAAGCTGTTAGGGCCAGCCCCTGCAACCTGTATAATTTTGCGCATGTATCAGAACTGGTTTCGCCTCTTATGAATTTCCTAAGATATTACAACCTGCAGGCCCGGTGCTTCGTCACCATGAACGTTGTGTGCCCTCACAAGCCCGCCCACGACCACCTCATGATTAAGGACTGACACGGAGTCTGTTCTCGTGTTCGTCCCTGCAGCGTCGCTAAACCCAAGTGGCCGATCTCTGTCTCGCAGGCCAGCTCCCGTGCACGTCACCTCCCGTGGTCCTTGGTGCCTTGTTCTCGCATGAGCTAATCGTGTGTGGATAAGTCAGGGCGCGCAACCCGGTGCCTCGCCGCCGTGGGAGCAGCCCGCCGGTTGTCTTTCTTTAGGATTATTGCATGAGAAGACTCGGCACGGCATCTGTGCTCGGGTCCGTCCCCGGAGCGTCGAGGAATCAACCGACTGAGCTCTGTCTGGCAGGCCGACCCCGTTCACGGCACCTCCTGGGGTCGTTGGTGCTTGGCCTTCTCATGCGATGTCCTCCGGAGGTTCACTCGGCGGAGGTGTCCTGGGAAACCACTGCCACCTATGGGGCCATGAGCCCCTTGTGGTTCGACAAGGGGGATGAGCACGTTGCACAAAGAGCGGAGAGCGTCGCGCAACATGGAAGAGATCACACGGGCAATTTTACCCAGGTTCGGGCCGCCGCGAGGCGTAAAACCCTACTCCTGCTTTGGTGGATTGATGGTGGATTGTGGTGAAAATGCGGCGCTCTAGCCCGACAGGGTTGCCTCGGGGCGAGAGCAGCTACGCGCGTATGAGTGTACAAGGGTCCGAATCCTTTCTATGGTTGCCATGGGCCTCCTTTTATAGATCAAGGGGTCACCACGGTGGCAAATCATTCATTGTGTACTGATTAGATAGCAAACAGTGCTACCATACCTAACTCTGTAGATAGGGCACAGGGCATTAAATGCTCCGCTTAGTGTCACATCATGTCCTGCTCGGTAAGGCTTGTATGGCTGCTCAGCCACCTTTTCTCTTGTCTGCATGACACATCGCTGGACGGGTGTCATTTGGAGGTAATTTCCATTGGAAGTGGCTGCCATGTGGCAAGAAACAACCACTTAGTCACTTGGCGGCTTGACACCGCACCGATCGATGACTTGTGTAGCTGTGAGGTGGTGCGGTAGAGCCTTGGCGGGGTAACTTGCCTTCGTAGGGGCCAGCAAGCCTGCCGGGTCGGTCTTTGAGGCTTGCTTCCGGGGTAACCTTGACCTTGCCAGGCTCGCCTACCCGGCAAGGGAGGTGTTCCCTTAGTGGTGTCTTACTCTTTTAGCTTGACTTGGTCTTCTTGATCTGCACTCTGATTTTTCAAAGAGTTGATCTCTTGTGCTTGGTCTGGTCCTGGATGTTGTAATCTTGATCTTAGGCCTGTGCACGGTCTGGGCAACAGACCCAGGGTTTGTTGCACCAACAGGAGCCCCCGGGCCTAGCCCGAACGCACTGTCGGGCGTCGTCGGGGTAGGCCCTAACCAGTGCGCAAGCGAGAGGGGATTTGATGCTTGTCCTTTGAGATCTTCTTTGCTTCTTCATTAACCTGAGCTCAGGTCAGTTTTCGGTTCTCCCGTGTGTCGTGTAATGCCAACTGCAGTGTGGGAGATAATGGGCCAAGATTTGCTGAGTACCCATGTCCTACGTTCATGGGGTGGTAACTGCCACCCCACTATCCTTCCCGCTCCAAGAGCTTCCGCCACGTGTATCGCATGCATTGCGCAAGGTTGGTGGCAGATGCGGAGGGCGCGGGAATGAGTGCCATGGCAGAAAGCCAGGTGTCGTGGGTTGGTGCAGGGGGTCGGCCTTGATTCTTCGAGCCATTGATGGCAAGGGGGATCCGGACTGGCCGAGTGAGGAGGCCACCTCCATGAGAAAAAATCCACCCCACTGCCCTGCCCGCCTATAAAAAAAGGGTGTGGTGTGGGACATTCCTCCACACCTCCTTCCCTCTCAATTCCTGCAGTAGTCCACGTCTATCATGGTGATAGGTCGAGGGTCCGCCTCCCTAGTGGCGACTAGAACTTCTGCTCGACAGCGTCTCCCTCCTCCCTCCGAAAATGCGGGGGTGGAGCCTGCTACGAGAGGAGGTGGGAGGGGCGAGGTCATGGTCGTTGTGGCGCACAGGGCCGAGGAGGACAGGGTGGCGCTTTGATTGCGCCCCCACTGGCCGCCCCTCCCCAGATGGAAGGCCACGTCGGAGATCAACCTCTAGAGTTTTTCATCAGGCTGTACAAGCCTCTGAGAGGCCACCTCCGTCTCCCTGCTCCAATTGCGAGGGCAATGGAGCTCGAGCAACCGCACGCATTAAAACTACACATGAGTGGCTGCAGGAATGGCAGCATGCGGGTGGATGTGGATTTCCCCACTCCTCATGTCATGTTCTTCTGCCGTGGGTCGAAGACCTTTGCTCGCGCCCATAGCCTATCGGAAGGGCACATCCTCCATTTTAAGTTAATGGAGGCCAATTTTCTTTCTGTGGGTGCTCTGGTGCTCCCTTAGGGTGCTGCGCGGAGAGCTCGACTGATGATGAAGGCTCCTCCTTGAGCGATAGTGACGAGGAGGATAAAGGACTGCTGATGCGACGACAGCGCCAATCGGGAGGGCGACGACTGCCTCCGGGCCGAGTACCAGCTGCACCATCACTGCTGTGTGGCGGCACCACCATATGCACCTACATCTCCTCTCCGGCAAGGTGATTTGCCTGGAAGTTGGGTGCAGGGGTGCAGGTGATGCCCCGGCTCCTCTGAAAGCACAAGTGCTCCCTGGGTGATTTTGGTAATTAATGTCAACATATCTCTTGTTGGACTAATATCTTTATCTAGTATACTTCAGAAAGTTCAAAACTGGCGTGGCATGGACAAGAAGATGTGGAACACCTTCATGATGCCAAGGACAGAGATTGGCAAAAGCTCAAGACTCTTCATTTCTATTTAAGTGATCCAAGTTCACATTGAGTCCATAGGAAAAGACAATACTATTAAAAGGGGATGAGGTGTTTCTTAATGGTCTACCCTCTCCAAGTGCTTAGTGATATGCTCCAAAACCCTCAACCACTTTCTCACGTCCTATTATGTCCAAATCCTAAAGTCAAACTCGGCCCCACTGATTTGATCGATCTAGCGCCACCGAGTACCTTGACATAGCCACTGCCAGAAACCCTAATGAGTTTGGTCTCACCGATCGGGATCTCGGTCTCACCGAGATGGCCCTGCAAACTCTCTGTTGCTCGTTGCAATTATTTTGATCTCACCGAAATAACCAATCGGTCTCACTGAGTTTGCTGACCAACTCTCTGTTTGCTCATTGCTGAAATCAGTCGCAATCAGTCACACCGAGACGAGGTTTTGCCCTAACCCTAGCACATCGCTCCCACCAAGTTGATCGTGTCGGTCCCACCGAGAATCCTAACGTTCACATTTTGAACTAAATCGGTCTCACCGAGTTCACCTATTCGGTCGGACCGAGTTGGGTCAAATGTGTGTAACAGTTAGATTTTGTGTGGAGGCTATATATACCCCTACACCCCCTTCTCTATGCAAGATAGAGCCATCAGAACATGCCGACACTTCCACTACTCATTTTCTGAGAAAGAACCACCTACTCATGTGTTGAGACCAAGACATTCCAATCCAACCACAAGAATCTTGATCTCTAGCCTTCCACAAGTTGCTTTCCACTCAAATCATCTTTCCACCATAGCCAAGTCTATTAGAGTGAGTTGAGTGTTAGGGAGACTATCACACCATCTATTACCTTTTGGAGAGTGGTGTCTCCTAGATTGGTTAGGTGTCACTTGGGAGCCTCCGACAAGATTGGTGAGTTGAACCAAGGAGTTTCTAAAGGCAAGGAGATCGCCTAATTCGTGAAGATCTACCCAAGTGAGGCAAGTCCTGCATGGGCGATGGCCATGGTGGGATAGAAAAGGTTGCTTCTTCGTGGGCCCTTCATGGGTGGAGCCCTTCGTGGACTCGCGCAACTGTTACCCTTCGTGGGTTGAAGTCTCCACCAACGTGGACGTACGATAGCACCACCTATCGGAACCATGCAAAAAATATCCGTATCTCCAATTGCGTTTGCACACTCCAATACCATCCATTTACTTTCTTGCAAATTGCTTTACTTTCTGCTGCTCATATACTCTTGCCATGCTTGCTTGAAATGTATTGTGAATGCTTAAACTTGTGCTAAAACTCCACCTCAACTTGAAGAATTTAAAAACTGCTACTTTTGCTTGTTGAGGGTCTAATCCCCCCTCTAGACACGTCTTCTCGACCATTTCAATTGGTATCAGAGCTTTGGTCTCCATTGATTTCGTTTAATCACCATTGGAGGAAGATGGATGCGTCTACGATTGGGAGTTTTAGACGTAGAGTGCCTATGCTTGATGGAGAGTTCTTTCGTGCTTGGAAAAATGAGATGCTTGAGAGTTTCAATGAATATCACTTGAAGAAGTATATTACTAGCCCTTGTACGTGCCTTATTGATCCATTGAGTCTCTTGACATGATCCGCAATTTTAGAACCAATAATCTTATCATTAGACAATTGCCTAGAAATTGGATTGTATGCTTCCCTACTGTTGAATGTGCTTACACCATATGAAGATATCTTGAGGAACATTTTCCAAAGTATTCCTTGAAAAATCTAGATGAAATTCTTTGAAAGTCCATAGCTTTTCATAAAATGAAACCTAGTGACCCTAAATTTAATGATTGTCTTTTTTAGCTTCATGACCTTATGCGTGCCAAAGGAGATGTTCGAATCATTAGCAGCAGCATCTCTCAAGTCATTAGAATTCATAAAGATGAACATTTACATGGTCATACATCTAATAAATCACTCTCTCTAGGTGATGATCAATCACAAGACGATGTTGAACATGGGATAATATGATGAGGATGATGATAGTGACTTTGATCTTGATGAGTCTATGAGATACTTTGGTCTTATGGCTAACCTTCGCGGCTACATGGATGGAGGAAAAGGAATGGGTTATTGATAGTGGATGTACCTATCACATGAGCGGAGACAAGGATATGTTTCATGAGCTTGCTGAAAACAACGGCCCTCGAAAGTATGTAACTTTTGGTGATAACTCAAACGTAAGGTGGTTGGCCTTGGTAAGGTGGCTATCTCACATGGCAGCTCCATCCAAAATGTTATGCTTGTTGAATCTCTTGGCTATAATTTACTTTCCGTATCTAGACTAGCCGATTTTGGTTTCAATGTCTTATTTATCAAGTAGATTGCCAAGTGTTTCAAGAGATAATCATAAGATGGTCTTTACCGATATAATGAGGTGATCTATACATTGTTGATTTCACTAAAAAGGCTCAACCTATAACTTGCTTAATTGCTAAATCTTCTAAAGGTTGGTTGTGGCATAGAAGGTTAGGTCATGTGGGCATGCGAGGTCATGATTAGCTTATTAAAGGTGATCATATCCTTGGTGTTAAAGATGTTATATTTGACAAGGATAGACTTTGCAGTGCTTGTCAAGCCGGAAAACAGGTTGGACGAAGTCATCCCATGAAAAGCATGAATGCCACGAGAAGACCGCTCGAGCTATTTCATATGGATATTTTTGGTCCCAATGGCTACAAGAGTCTCGGTGGTAACTCATTCGGTTTAGTCATTGTTGACAATTTTTCAAGATTTGCGTGGATGTTCTTTCTAGATCATAAATCGCTGGTCCAAAAGTGTCGTATTACGGGTTCCAGCAGACCATTTAGGTTCGAGCATAGGGGTGCGCACGAAGATCTCTCTCTCCCTAGCGCGCTTGCGCAACGATCTCTAGGCCTAGCTCGACGAACCCAAAGAACAAGAGACACAAGAGTTTATACTGGTTAGGGCCACCGTTGCGGTGTAATACCCTACTCCAAAGGTGGTTCTGTGGATTGCCTTGTAGGTCGGGATGAATAAAGACAAGGTAAGAACAGCCTCCTAAGGAGAGGTGTCCTAGGGCTCGGTGAGCTGGTGGGATGGCCTTGGTGGAATGGATCCAATCCCAGATCAGTTGCCTCCTATGGTGGTGGCTAGTCCTATTTATAGAGGCCTTGGTCCTCTTCCCAAATATCAGGCGGGAAGGGATCCCACAACGGCCAAGTTTGAAGGGAGACAACTAGTACAAGCTATCCTGACAAAAGGTGGTCTTTGCCTGGCAAAGGCTCTGGTGGTGATGTAGCTGTGGGCTCCCCGATGACCTACGTCCTGCCGTCCTGCTGGTCTTGGTCTCGTTGCACCGATATGGAAACCTTTGCCTGATGCCTCGGGACTCCTCGCCTGCGCTTGTCCCTTTAGCACCAAAGAAGAAACTGGTCCCTGCCTGGCCTTGGTCGTCATGGTTCATGTCACGTGAACCTCGCGAGGTGCCCCTTGCATAGATATGTCCACTCCTGTGGAGCCAGGCAAGCGAGGCTGCCCCTGGGGAGGTCTTGGTGTCATCCACCTCGCGAGGCTCGGCCCCTCGCGAGGGTCTTGAGTGGTTGCTGTTGAAGATGGGCCGTACCAGGCCGCTGGTGGAGCCACGCCATGGGTCGTAAGCAGGCAAGTCTGGGTACCCCCATTCCCAGGACACCGATAGTAGCCCTCGGGCCCAAGGCGCACTCGGACTTGGCTTCGAGGCGAAGCCAAGGGGAAAGTGCGGAGTACCGCAGGGCCCAACAGCCTATGGCCTTGATTGACATGTGGCGATTGACGGGACATGGGCGCCTCCGCTTCCCCATGCTGCATCAGCAACCGCCCTTACCTGACAAAAGGCTGGCGCTGAAGGATGCCGAGGCCACCAAGGAGCGCTGCCCGGTAGCGGAGGTCGAGCTGGAGAACCTGCGCAAGGAACGCGCTGCCGCGGCTCGCCAGCTCGAGGCGTGGGAGGAGAAGCCTTCTTGACGAAGAAGGGAATTCACATGAGTTCTCGGCTACGTAGACACGTCAACAAAATGAAGTTGTTGAGAGGAAGAATCAGACACTTATTGAGATGGCGAGAACGGTGCTTGATAAATACAAGACGCCAAAACACTTTTGGGCGGAAGCAGTTGAGACAGCTTGTCATGCAACAAATCGACTATATCTTCACAATCTTCTTGGCAAGACGGCATAAGAGCTTCTCACCAGTAACGAACCCCAAGTTGGATACTTTCGAGTATTTGGCTCAAGTGCTACATTCTTGATAAGAATCATCATTCAAAATTTGCTCCTAAATATCAGGAAGGTTTCATACTCGGTTACGGCTCAAACTCTCACACTTAAAATGTCTACAACAATTTCACCTGAAAGGTTGAAGAGACGGTAGATATGAAGTTTGATGAATCTAACGGATCGCAAGTAGAGAAATTGCTAATTGATGTAGGAGATAAAGATCCCTCAAAAGCAATTCAAGACTTGTCTATTGACAAGATTCGCCCAACGGAGGTGAAGGAGATACCTCGTCCGTTCAAGTGGAAGCCAATAGTATTAAGAGGTGATGAGGTGTTGCTTAATGGTCTAATTTCTCAAAGTGCTTTGTGATATGCTCCAAAACCCTCAACCACTTCCTCATGTCCTAATATGTCCAAAACCTAAAGTCAAACTCGCCCCCACCGATTTGATCTATCCGGCGCCACCGAGTTCCTTGACATAGCCACTGCCAGAAACCCTAATGAGTTCGGTCTCATCGATTGGGATGTCGGTCTCACCGAGATGGCCCTGCAAACTCTCTGTTGCCCATTGCAGTTATTTAGGTCTCACATAAATAATCAATCGATCTTACCAAAGTTTGCCTGACCAACTCTCTGTCTGCTCATTGCTAAAATTGGTCCCACCGAGTTCATGCAATCGGTCACACCGAGATGAGGTTTTACCCTAACCCTAGCACATCGGTCCCACCGATTTGATCGTGTCGGCCGACCGAGAATCCAATTCGGTCTGACGGAGTTGGTTCAAATGTGTGTAACGGTTAGATTTTGTGTGGAGGCTATATATACCCCTCCACCCCGTTCTCTATTCAAGATAGAGCCATCAGAACGTGCCTACACTTCACTACTCATTTTCTGAGAGAGAACCACCTACTCGTGTGTTGAGACCAAGACATTCCAATCCAACCACAAGAATCTTGATCTCTAGCCTTCCCAAAGTTGGTTTCCACTGGAATCATCTTTCCACCATAGCCAAAGTTGTGAGAGAGAGTTGAGTGTTGGGGAGACTATCATTTGAAGCACAAGAGAAAGGGATTTCATCATTCACACACCATCCATTACATTTTGGAGAGTGGTGTCTCGTAGATTGGTTATGTGTCACTTAGGAGCCTCCGACAAGATTGTGGAATTAAACCAAGGAGTTTGTAAGGGCAAGGAGATCGCCTACTTCGTGAAGATCTACCCAAGTGAGGCAAGTCCTTCGCGGGCGATGGCCATGGTGGGATAGACAATGTTGCTTCTTCATGGACCTTTCATGGGTGGAGCCCTCCGCGGACTCGCCCAACCGTTACCCTTCGTGGGTTGAAGTCTCCACCAACGTGGACGTACGATAACAGCACCTATCAGAACCACGGCAAAAATCTCCGTGTCTCCAATTGTGTTTGCACACTCCAATCCCAACCCTTTACTTTCTTGCAAATTACATGCTTTACTTTTCGCTGCTCATATACTCTTGCCATGCTTGCTTGAAATGTATTGTGAATGCTTAAACTTGTGCTAAAACTCAACCTCAACTTGAAGAATTTAAAAACTTCTACTTTGCTTGTTGATGGTCTAATCCCCCCTCTAGACACCTCTTATCGATCCTTTCAATTGGTATCAGAGCTTTGTTCTCCATTGCTTTGGTCGAATCACCATTGGAGGAAGATGGATGATTCTACGATTGGGAGTTTTAGATGCAGAGTGTCTATGCTTCATGGAGAGTTCTTTAGTGCTTGTAAAGATGAGATGCTTGAGATTTTCAATGAATATCACTTGAACAAGTATATTACTAGCCCTTGGGCGCATCTTATTGATCCATTGCATCCTACCCCCGATGAGTCTCTTGACACGATCCACAACCTTATAACCACTAATCTTATCATTAGAGGATTGCCTAGAAATTTGAATATATGCTTGCCTACTCTTGAATGTGCTTACATCATATGGAGATATATTGAGGAATGTTTTCCAAACTATTCCTTGAAAAATCTAGATGAAATTCTTTAAAAGTCCATAGCTTTTCATAAAATGAAACCTAGTGACCCTAAATTTGATGACTGTCTTTTTGAGCTTCGTGACCTTATGTGTGCCAAAGGAGATGTTGGAAACATTAGTAGCATCATCTCTCAAGTCATTAGAATTCATAAAGATGAACATTTACATGGTCATACATCTTATGAATCAATCTCTCTAGGTGATGATCAATCACAAGACGTTTTGAACATGGATACTATGATGAGGATGATGATAGTGACTTTGATCTTGATGAGTCTATGAGACACTTCGGTATTATGGCTATCCTTCGCGGCTACATGGTTGGAGGAAAGGAATGGGTTCTTGATAGTGGATGTACCGATCAGATGAGCGAAGACAAGGATATGTTTCGTGAACTTGCTGGAAACAACGGCCCTCGAAAGTATGTCACTTTTGGTGATAACTCAAAGGGTAAGGTGGTTGGCCTTGGTAAGGTTGCCATCTCACATGACAACTCCATCCCAAATGTTATGCTCGTTGAATCTTTTGTCTATAATTTACTTTCCGTATCTAGACTAGCTGATTTATGTTTCATTGTCTTATTTACTGAAGTAGATTGCCAAGTGTTTCGAAGAGATAATCCTAAGATGGTCCTTACCGGTATATGTAGAGGTGATCTATACATTGTTGATTTCACTAAAAGGCTCAACCTAGAACTTACTTAATTGCTAAATCTTCTAAAGGTTGGTTGTGGCATAGAAGGTTAGGTCATGTGGGAAAGCGAGATCTTGATAAGCTTATTAAAGGTGATCATATCCTTGGTGTTAAAGATGTTATATTTCACAAGGATAGACTTTGCAGTGCTTGTCAAGCCGGAAAACAGGTTGGAGGAAGTCATCCCATGAAAAAAATCATGACTACAAGAAGACCGCTCGAGATACTTCATATGGATCTTTCTGGTCCCAATGCCTACAAGAGTCTCGGTGGTAACTCGTTCGCTTAAGTCATTGTCGATGATTTTTTAAGATTTACGTGGGTGTTCTTTTTCTATGATAAATCAAAGGTCCAAAAGATCTTCAAGAACTTCGTTAGGAAGGCCCAAAATCAATTTGAAGTGAATATCAAGAAGGTTCGCAGCAACAACGGAATGGAGTTCAAGAACGCCAATGTGGATACCTTTCTTGACGAAGAAGGGATTTCACATGAGTTCTTGGCTACGTACACATCTCAACAAATGGGAGTTGTTGAGAGGAAGAACCGGACACTTATTGAGATGGCGAGAACGATGCTCGATGAATACAAGACACCAAAACATCTTTGGGCGGAAGCGGTTGAGACAGCTTGTCACGCAACAAATCAACTATATCTTCACAAGCTTCTTGGCAAGACGACATACAAGCTTCTCACTAGTAACAAACCCCAAGTTGGATACTTTCGAATATTTGTATCAAAGTGCTATACTCTTGATAAGCATCATCATTCAAAATTTGCTCCTAAATCTCATGAAGGTTTCTTACTCGGTTACAGCTCAAACTCTCACACTTACCGTGTCTACAACAATTTCACCCAAAAGGTTGAAGAGATGGTAGCTACAAAGTCTGATGAATCTAACGGCTCGCAAGTAGAGAAATTGCCAATTGATTTAGGAGATAAAGATCCCTTGGAAGCAATTCAAGACTTGTCGATTCGCAAGATTCGCCCAACGGAGGTGAAGGAGAGTAGCTTGTCCGTTCAAGTGGAAGACAATACTATTAAAAGGGGATGAGGTGTTGCTTAATGGTCTACTTGCTCAAAGTGCTTAGTGATATGCTCCAAAACCCTCAACCACTTTCTCATGTCCTAATATGTCCAAAACCTAAAGTCAAACTCGGCCCCACCGATTTGATCTATCCGGTGCCACCGAGTTCCTTGACATAGCCACTGCTAGAAACCCTAATGAGTTCGGTCTCACTGAACGGGATCTCGGTCTCACCGAGATGGCCCTCCAAACTCTCTATTGCCCTTTGCAATTATTTAGGTCTCACCGAAATAAGCAATCGGTCTCACTGAGTTTGCCTGACCAACTCTCTATTTGCTCATTGCTGAAATTGGTCCCAAAAAGTTCATGCAATCTGTCACACTGAGATGAGGTTTTGCCCTGACCCTAGCACATCGGTCCCCCCGAGTTGATTGTGTTGGTCCCACAGAGAATCCTAACCTTCACATTTTGAACTGAATTGGTCTCACCGAGTTCAACTATTCGGTCTGACCGAGTTGGGTCAAATGTCTATAACGGTTAGATTTTGGGTGGAGGCTATATATACCCCTCCACCCCGTTCTCTATTCAAGATAGAGCCATCAGAACGTGCCTACACTTACACTACTCATTTTCTGAGAGAGAACCACCTACTCATGTGTTGAGACCAAGGCACTCCAATCCAACCACAAGAATCTTGATCTCTAGCCTTCCCCAAGTTGCTTTCCACTGAAATCGTCTTTCCACCATAGCCAAATCTGTGAGAGAGAGTTGAGTGTTGGGGAGATTATCATTTGAAGCACAAGAGCAAGGACTTCATCATCATCACACCATCTATTACCTTTTGGAGAGTGGTGCCTCCTAGATTGGTTAAGTGTCACTTGGTAGCCTCCGACAAGATTGTGGAGTTGAACCAAGGTGTTTGTAAGGGCAAGGAGATCGCCTACTTCGTGAAGATCTACCCAAGTGAGGCAAGTCCTTCACGGGCGATGGCCATGGTGGGATAGACAAGGTTGCTTATTCGTGGACCCTTCGTGGGTGGAGACCTCCGTTGACTCAAGCAACTGTTACCCTTTGTGGGTTGAAGTCTCCACCAACGTGGATGTACGATAGCAACACCTATCGGAACCACGCCAAAAATCTCCGTGTCTCCAATTGCGTTTGCACACTCCAATCTCATCCCTTTACTTTCTTGCAAATTGCATGCTCTACTTTCCGCTGCTCATATACTCGTGCCATGCTTGCTTGAATTGTACTGTGAATGCTTAAACTTGTGCTAAAACTCCACCTCAACTTGAAGAATTTAAAAACTGCTACTTTTGCTTGTTGAGGGTCTAATCCCCCCTCTAGACACCTCTTCTCGATCCTTTCAGTTAGTATCAGAGCTTTGGTCTCCATTGCTTTGGTTTAATCACCATTGGAGGAAGAAGGTTGAGTCTATGATTGGGAGTTTTAGACTAGAGTGCCTATGCTTCATGGAGAGTTCTTTAGTGCTTGGAAAAATGAGATGCTTGAGATTTTCAATGAATATCACTTGAAAAAGTATATTACTAACCCTTGTGCGCGCCTTATTGATCCATTCCATTCTACCCCCTATGAGTGTCTTGACATGATCCGCAATCTTAGAACCATTAATCTTATCAGTAGAGGATTGCCTAGAAATTTGATTATATGCTTGCCTACTCTTGAATGTGCTTGCACCATATGGAGATATCTTTAGGAACGTTTTCCAAACTATTCCTTGAAAAATCTAGATGAAATTCTTCAAAGGTCCATAGCTTTTCATAAAATGAAACGTAGTGACCCTAAATTTGATGATTGTCTTTTTGAGCTTCGTGACCTTATGCGTGCCAAAGAAGATGTTGGAATCATTAGTAGAATCATCTCTCAAGTCATTAGAATTCATAAAGATGAACATTGCCATGGTCATACATCTAATGAATCACTCTCTCTAGGTGATGATCAATCACAAGACGGTGTTGCACATGGATACTATGATGAGGATGATGATAGTGACTTTGATCTTGATGAGTCTATGAGACACTTTGGTCTTATGGCTAACCTTCGCGGCTACGTGGCTGGAGGAAAGGAATGGGTTCTTGATAGTGGATGTACCGATCACATGACCGGAGACAAGGATATGTTTCAGGAGCTTGCTGAAAACAACAGCCCTCGGAAGTATGTCACTTTTGGTGACAACTCAAAGGGTAAGGTGGTTGCCCTTTGTAAGGTGGCCATCTCACATGACAGCTCCATCAAAAATGTTATGCTCGTTGAATCTCTTGGCTATAAATTACTTTCCATATCTAGACTAGCCGATTTCAATTTCAGTGTCTTATTTACTGAAGTAGATTGCCAAGTGTTTCGAAGGGATAATCATAATATGGTCTTTACCGGTATACGTAGAGGTGATCTATACATTGTTGATTTCACTAGAAAGGCTCAACCTAGAACTTGCTTAATTGCTAAATCTTCTAAAGGTTGGTTGTGGTATAGAAGGTTAGGTCATGTGGGCAGGCGAAATCTTGATAAGCTTATTAATGGTGATCATATCCTTGGTGTTAAAGATGTTATATTTGACAAGGATAGACTTTGCAGTGCTTGTTAGGCGGGAAAACAGGTTGGAGGAAGTCATTCCATGAAAAATATCATGACCACGAGAAGACCAGTCGAGCTACTTCATATGGATCTTTTTGGTCTCAATGCCTACAAGAGTCTCAGTTTTACGCGGGTGTTCTTTCTTGATGATAAATCGTAGGTCCAAAAGATCTTCAAGAACTTCGCTAGGAAGGCCCAATATCAATTTGAAGTGAATATCAAGAAGGTTCGCAGCAACAATGGAACGGAGTTTAAGAACGCCAATGTTGACACCTTTCTTGATGAAGAAGGGATTCCACATGAGTTCTCGGCTACATACACACCTCAACAAAATGGAATTGTTGAGAGGAAGAACCGGACACTTAATGAGATGGCGAGAACGATGCTTGATGAATACAAGACTCCAAAACACTTTTGGGCGGAAGCGGTTGAGACAGCTTGTCATGCAACAAATCGACTATATCTTCACAAGCTTCTTGGAAAGACAACATACGAGCTTCTCAACAGTAACAAACCCCAAGTTGTATACATTTGAGTATTTTTCTCAAAGTGCTACATTCTTGATAAGCATCGTCACTCAAGATTTGCTCCTAAATCTCATGAAGGTTTCTTACTCGATTATGGCTCAAACTCTCACACTTACCATGTCTACAACAATTTCACCCGAAAGGTTGAAGAGACTGTAGATATGAAGTTTGATGAATCTAACGGCTCGCAAGTAGAGCAATTGCCAATTGATGTAGGAGATAAAGATCCCTTAGAAGCAATTCAAGACTAGTCTATTGGCAAGATTCGCCCATTGGAGGTGAAGGAGAGTACCCCGTCCGTTAAAGTGGAATCCAATACTATTAAAAGGGGATGAGGTGTTGCTTAATGTTCTACTTGCTAAAATTGCTTAGTGATATGCTCCAAACCCCTCAACCACTTTCTCATGTCCTAATATGTCCAAAACCTAAAGTCAAACTCGACCCCACCAATTTGATTTATTCGGCGCCACAGAGTTTCTTGACATAACCACTGCTAGAAACCCTAATTAGTTCCCTCTCACCGATCGGGATCTCGGTCTCTCCGAGATGGCCCTACAAGCTCTCTGTTGCCCGTTGCAATTAGTTCTGTCTCACCAAAATAAACAATCGGTCTCATCGAGTTTGCCTGACCAAATCTCTGTTTGCTCATTGCTGAAATCGGTCCCACCGAGTTCATGAATTGGTCACACCGAGATGAGGTTTTTCCCTAACGCTAGCACATCAGTCCCACCGATTTGATCGTGTCGGTCCCATCGAGAATCCTAACGTTCACATTTTGAACTAAATCGGTCTCACCGAGTTCACCTATTCGGTCTGACCAAGTTGGGTTAAATGTGTGTAATGGTTAGATTTTGTGTGGAGCCTATATATACCCCTCCACCCCCTTCTCTATTCTAGAGAGAGCCATCAGAACATTCCTACACTTCCACTACTCATTTTCTAAGGGAGAGCCACCTACTCATGCATTGAGACCAAGACATTCCAATCAAACCACAAGAATGTTGATCTATAGCCTTCCCCGCTTTCCACTCAAATCATCTTTCCACCATAGCCAAATCTCTGAGAGAGAGTTGAGTGTTGATGAGACTATCATTTGAAGCACAAGAGCAACGAGTTCATCATCATCACACCATACATTACCTTTTGGAGAGTGGTGTCTCCTAGATTGGTTAGGTGTCAGTTGGTAGCCTCCGACAAGATTGTGGAGTTGAACCAAGGAGTTTGTAAGGGCAAGGAGATCACCTACTTCGTGAAGATCTACCCAAGTGAGGCAAGTACTTCGTGGGCGATGGACATGGTGGGATATACAAGGTTGTTTCTTCGTGAACCCTTCGTGGGTGGATCCTCCATGGACTCGCGCAACCGTTACCCTTCATGGGTTGAAGTCTCCACCAATGTGGATGTACGATTGCACCACCTATCGAAACCACGCCAAAAATCTCCGTGTCTCCAATTGCATTTGCACACTCCAATCCCATCCCTTTACTTTGTTGCAAATTGCATGCTTTACTTTTTGCTGCTCATATGCTCTTGCCATGCTTGTTTGAAATGTATTGTAATGCTTAAACTTTAGCTAAAACTCCACCTCAACTTGAAGAATTTAAAAACTTCTACCTTTTCTTGTTGAGGGTCTAATCCCCCCTCTAGACACCTCTTCTCGATCCGTTCATCCTCCAGCAGCCTTCCAGCTGGGCCTCGGCAGGCTTCCTCGTGGGCTGCAGCTTCATTCGCCCTGCTGCATCCTGCTGGCCATAGTTGTGGCCGTTGACGGGTCGTCTCCGCCGATCTCTTCACCATCACCTTCGCCCGCGCCTTCCTGGTCTTGTCTGGCTACCTTTCCTGGAGCCCAACGGCGTCAGGCTAGGCTTTTGCCTAGGTGCCCCTTTTGCCCTCTTCACCTCCTACCGCAGTGCCTAGGAGGAGAGGGACAAGAAAGGGCATCATGGGGCACTTATCTTTTTTCAATCTAAAATGTGTAGGCACTTTCCAAACTTTAGTTCAAATTATATAGTCTCTTTTATCCATGTTTGTGTTCTGTAAGGTCTGTACTTGTTGATCAGCATAATAATGAAAAAGATAAACCTTGCCGACACTACAAAAAAACCCACTTCCATGATGATACATGTTTGTCACAGTATGTCACGTTTTCTGTCATGCATGTACATCCATGACGATTTTATGACAGAATCAAGATAGTCATACCTATGCTGTCGTAGAAGTGTTCCATGACATTACCAAAATTATCATCACAGAAGTGTCCACTTCCATGATGATAAATCACGCGTCATAGAAGTGCTTTTGTCAATGGTAACCGACACGTGGAATCCACCGTAACAGGTCACCGTTAAGCTATAGGGTTCCGGTTTGGATCAGATAACCCGTTAATAGTTCGGACCAATTGCGATTTTCCATGTGTAAAATTCTCATTCGCCGATGATCCATGTGTCGTCTCACCGTTGGGACAGAAGTCAACCGTCCATTTGACAAGAATCTCCAATGAAACATTGACACGTGGGATGGCCCAATAGAGGGCCATATAGGTTTAAAAGCCGGCCGAGGAACAGGCCCACGAGATTACCTCGGATCTAAGGGGCTGGCCCGTTAACAGCCTAACATTTTATGGACCAAATTATAGCCCACATCAGATACAGACCATTAAATGACTGCAATATTCTGGGCCAGTTTATGGTCCATATCATCCATACCTGATCCGGCCCGTTATCTGACTTTCATTTCTTGGGCCAAATTACGGGCCATAATAGATACGACCCTTTAACAACTACTGTGCCATTGGGCCCATTGGGGGCCTGATTTGCTCTTCCGCCTCTTAATGGCCTGTTTAACAGTTCGTCCCGATATTAGTTTTGTCCTGTCTACATATGGGCCTCTTTTGGACCGGTTTCACTTTCGGCCATTTAAAGGCCCGAGTTGCACCTGGGCCTAATTCTGGTCCGTAGTTACTTTCGGCCTCTTAGCGGCCCGTAGTCTTCATGGATACATTCTAGCCCAAACTGCCAATCATCCCGGTAAAGGCCCTTGAGAGTGTTGGGCCTAATTTTGGCCCGTTATACATGTGGCCTACTTCTCGCCCGTCATGTAATTGAGTCAGTCAAGGCCCAAAAACATTTCAGCCTGTTAATGGCCCGTCACCCGAATAGGCCAATAATGGGCCAATTTATATTACAGCACGCTGTCGGCCCGTGATTTGTTCGCCACAATTAAGGCTGAATCTAGTTTTCAACCTGTTAAAAACCTATTTAATTTTTCGGCCCAATTAAGGCAAGCGGTCTACTCGGCCTTTCAAAGGCCCGAAACTAATAGTGGGCCAGGTTAAGACTAGACCTAACTGATGGCCCAAGATGATTGTAGGCCCACGGTTCGGCCCGTACTAGCGATTGGCGACCGGGCAGTTTTAGTACATAAATTATTATTTTATAAACCTAACCTATTGGCTCATTGTGCACCGATTGAAGATTACGACCTTTCTCAGAGCGACAATAGCATAAACAGCAGATAAATTACAGCATCGTGACGAGAGATAAACCTAGACTATACAACAAATAAATTACAACATATTACATCCCCTGGGCATCAAAGTTTGTCGCCAGTGATAATAAAGGGCAACCAGACAGCTGATTCCATAAACTGGGTAGGTCGCCACAAGTGGAAGTAAACAGGCCGACAAAATAATAGACAGAACCGCAACACTTCAACACAGTTCAAGAAAGGTTAGCCCGGCCCAGGAGTCGTAGCGCAAGCAGCTTAGCAACCTGATGAGACTGCGCTTCTTTGACGCTTATATCCACCAACTTAAGCTGCATAGCATCAATAGACGTCATGTACTTATGGTTAATCTTGCATAGAGATTGGAGTTCCAGTCGGATTTGAGCGGAAGCATGTCTTTCTGCTTGAATTTCAGACTGAAGGAGTCGAACAGATTTAGGCGACGACTTCATCGAGCTTGTGTCACTTAGTAAGTTCGACACTACATCAAGATATGACTTTGTGGTTGTATCCCTACCCTCAAGATGTGTTGCCTTCTTCTCTGGAATATGTGTTAGAGGGACAAACAATGGGTTCATCTTACTATCATTGTGGCAATTCTTCCTAGCATCAGTGTTGTCACCCTGAAAGAGAAACAAGTAGGTAGATAACAGGTTTTGCACGTATGAGCATCAGCGTCGTCAATTCATCTCATGTATTTGTCAGAAATAGACATGATTTAAAATAGCATTAGCATAATAGGCATTGTTCATAGTTAAGACGGCAGGAAATGGCATTGTGCAAGAGCGGCCAGCTTCACCAGACCACTGGATTACAGATCAAGAACACAAGCATACATGTAGTTCTAAACAACGTATAACCATGAATGGTGAGTGTACTGTCAATTTATACCATTTTAGATTGGTAAATAAAGAGACACGATTTAAATAACATTAATATAATATGGCATTGTTCATAGTTGAGACATAGCAGGATATGACATTGTGCTATTGTTGGTAGTTTCACCACACCAGTGGATTACAGATCAAGATCACAGGCATACACATAGTGCTAAAGAAGATAACTTGCCATGTTTAGTTTAATTTACATGGTACAAATACGAAACTAGGTTGTACAACTAAAGACTGAAATTGAGAAGGACAAAGTTATGTTTATGTACTTCTTATTTATAAACTTTGAACAACAATTTGATGCAGACGACAAAAATAAACAACATTTGCACTCATAGCTATCCAAATATACACAACAGAGTTTGAAGGCTTGGGGAGGACAAACTTACATTAGTAGTGAAGACAAGCTCTATAAAGCCCTTTTCCATATTGATGGGGGGCAATTCAAGAACTTTACTGCACACTCTTCTTCAAGAGCATTGCCTTTATTCTACATTTTGTTAATAGTAAATATAGTTGTGAAAATATAGGAACAAATGGTGATTATTTAACCTAAGATGCAAGGAACAAATGTAAATACAACATACAAGCAAAAGGCACTGACAAGGGCAATGCGGAGCTAAACTTCTTCAGTAACATTGGTTTTATTCAATATTTTGGCAAGAGTAAATGTAGATATGATGTGTAGAAAATGTAGGGCAAGGGAAAATAAGCTGCAAAGTGTACATGAAGAACTAGCTGACAAATATAAGTACAGTGATGAAGGATAGTAGATACATACAAGAACAATGCAGAACTAAATTTCTTCATAACATTGGGTTTATTCTACATTAATATAGATCTGATAATTTGGAGGTAATAGTGGATAAGAAAGCTATAATCCACAATGATGTCACATAATCCACCAAGTATGAATGTAAGGACAGCCATAGGACAATAGGAACTCACAAGAGCAAAGCAACGACCAGCATAGTTGCGATATCCTAGGTTTTGCGGCGCTGGTTCTATCGCCAATGTACGTCGGGTGCTATGTGATTTCTCCGGTAGCACCACCTTTTTCAAGGACTTTGCTTGTACTCCTTCATATTCTGCAATAACCCTCTTCCTTTTGGATGTCTAAAACACAACATCAGCATTTGAATGGAAAACATGGTATGACGACAAATGGTATAGGTGTTGATAATGGATGGGCATGTCATCTTCACATATATCATGAGTAAACTAAGCAGATGGCGGTGCAACGAAGCAAAAGAAATGCAAGACACCTTATGCAAGATATGTGCAACCAATAAAACATGGCCAAATTAGAACATGCACCTTATTGGGTGAACATGATAGGCAATCTACCTTTGACTCCTTGAGCTCAGAATAGTCATTAGGATCATATTCTGAATACGAATCTATAGGTCGGGAGAATGCGGGTTTCATTGCATCCATAGTGGACCTCAATCCCTTGGTGCCAAGTTTGTTACCCACTGAACTGTTTCGCAATATTCCTCTGATGTGCACATTCTTATATTCATTGTGATTACATACAATATCTGAAAAGCATGAAAACATAAATAGTAGTGAGATTCTCTTTGTAATGCAGAGGATATTGTAATACAATAAGGGCTCCATGTAAACCCTTGTGTGCTATCACTGGATTCTGATGAGAGAGCCCATGTGTGCTGTAATATGGTGAGTCGATTAATATAATCTGCCACAACTACACACAAAAATAGGATCCCTGTTGGGAGTTCTAGATGTAAGGATAGTTGGCAGATGATAGGTTCATAATATACCGTATATAAATTTTATCTCCAAACCATGATAACGAGAGCGTAGAGCCACTAGGAAGATCATAGTGTAGATAATAGGGGTACACCATAACCACCATAAATAAATCGGGAAAGTGGAACTGGCTAGAAAATACAGGGTTTTGCCGCTACTAATATGCACCCTATCGATCACCTACATGCCAGTTCTATTCATCTTAAGGCGCACAGCTGTTACTATAAGTCAAGTCTAACAAAGACCGTGCGGCTCCCACCATTTCCAGTATATTATGGCAGACCAACTCGAAGTGCGAAATCATGTAGCAGAACCAGCCCAATAGAGCAATCGACTGCACATGTCCCTACTCCCCTTCCTGACAAGGAACATATTGTACTTACTAAAGAAGAACAGAAGAGGAACATGTTAAAGAATAGAAGGGGAAGAATATTAATGACACTACAGGAATCAGGAACTTTGCCGTCTGCCATGGCAGACGACAAAGGCATGTCTGGCGGACAGCAAAGGCCTTTGCCGTCAGCCAGCAGATGGCAACACATCCGACTTAACAAACTATGGCAAAGGGCTCTTTGTCGTCTGCTGGTAGACGGCAAAGATGCAAAGGCCTTTGCCGTCTGCTGGCAGACGGCAAAGGGCCTGGACGACACACATGGCAACTTAGGTCCATTAAGGGGTTAACGGCGTGCTTTGCCATGTGCTAGCAGACGGCAAAGACCTCTGCATCTTTGCCATCTGCCAGAGGACAAAAAATTTCCCAAATAGGCCAGCCCAGATGCCCCCCAGGTAGCTGCCACGTGGCATGCTATGCCGTCTTCTGGAAGGCAATCTTGGCAACCAGCTATGAAGATTCCTTCTTATGTAACCGACTCTGTGTAACCCTAGATCCCTCCGGTGTCTATATAAACCGGAGGGCGTAGTCCGGATAGGAGAGACTCATTACCATAGTCATACGGGCTAGACTTCTAGGGTTTAGCCATTACGATGTCGTGGTAGATCAACTCTTGTAATATTCATATTCATCAAGATCAATCAAGCAGGAAGTAGGGTATTACCTCCATAGAGGGGGCCCGAACCTGGGTAAACATCGTGTCCCCTGTCTCCTGTAACCATCGATCCTAGACGAACAGTTCGGGACCCCCTACCTGAGACCCACCGGTTTTGACACCGACATTGGTGCTTTCGTTGAGAGTTCCACTGTGTCGTCGACAAAAGGTTCGATGGCCCCTTCAATTGTATATAGTGACGCTGTCCAAGGAGAAACCTTCCTCCTCGGACAGATTTTCGTGTTCGGCGGCTTAGTACTGCGAGCCAACTCGCTTGGCCATCTGGAGCAGATCGATAGCTACGCCCCTGCCCACCAGGTCAGATTTGGAAGCTTGAACTACGTAGCGGATATCTGTGGAGACTTGATCTTCAATGGATATGAGACCGCGGCGATCAATCCCCCTCGCTTCGATGAACATGACTTAAATCTGTCATCGGACCAGATTCAGGAGATGGTTCCTGTAACTGCCAGGCCTTAGATCCAGAGCAGATTGCACCATCTGAAGCCATAGAGTCCGCGGTGTTGGAGCCGCACACAGACTCAACACCAGGGAATATCAGCGTCAACGGAATTCCGGACTCGTCTCCGGCTATAAGTTTCGAACCGCGCACGCCCACGGACACCCAGTCGGATCGGTTATCGATCCTCGAGTTCAGCGCCGCGGATATCTTCCAGCATTCGCCCTTCGGAGATGTGCTAAATTCATTAAAAAAACATGTCCCTGGCGGGGGACTCACAGCCGAACTATGTCCGGTTCGAGCTAGAGGCTGATAATGGAGAATTTCGCTTCCCACCCGCCACCCACTTCGTAGCCACTGTCGAGGACTTAACCGACATGCCTGATTATGGCTCCGAAGACATTGACGGTATAGACGATGATGCCGACAAGGAGCAAGGCCAAGATCCGCCAGTCACCAGACGTGAGACGGCCACCCCTTCATACAATGTGTACATGGTTGATACACTTAAAAAAGTTCGCGAGATGACAAAGATGATCCAGTTCAAAATAAACCTCCTGAGACGCAGTCTAAGTACCGGCGCCCTAAACGCCGCTCAAAGTCACATTGCAGCAATGATGGCACCGGAGAAAATAGTACTCCGGACGACGTCGAAAACAATGAAGACCCTGTTGGAGCAAGATTCAAACAGGTGGAGCAGGAAAACGGGCAAGTCAGCCCCGATGAACAGGCCCTGCCCAGCGACAATTCAGAGGATGACAACTACCTTCCGCTCTTCGAAGATGAGGTAAGCCTCGGCAACGAAGACTTCATCGTACCCGAAGAGCCCCTCGAGCAGGAGCGCTTCAAGCGCAGGCTAATAGCTACTGCAAGGAGCCTGAAAAAGAAGAAGCAGCAGCTTCAAGCTGACCAAGACCTACTCGACGATAGATGGACCGAAGTCCTGGTCACCGAAGAATACAACCTTAGTGGCCTAGCCAAAAGCTACCTGAAGCATAGATTGCTACATCAGTTCGATGACGAGGCGTTGGAGCCCGTACCATCATTACACAATGCGGCAGGTCGCCGACAACTCTGTCCGGATAAAGAGGCAACTCGAGCCGAACACTAGACCGCCCCACCTCACCGCAAAGGCAGGAATAATGCAGCTCACGATTGTCCAGACGACCTGCAGCGGGACTTGGACAGTAGAGCAGGACATGCAAGACCGATCTACCGATTGCGAAGGCATGCCTCGACACGCGACGATGGCTACCTATTCGGATGTGACAAACCTAGCCACGCCCGAGCCGAAAACCGCAATTGGACTCCTTCGGAGTTACGTTGCAGTGTGGCCCAACATAGAGGCGCCGCGCACCCGCTTTGCTTCACCGATGAAGTAATGGATCATGAATTCCCCGAACGATTCAGACCCGTCAATATTGAATCATACGACGGAACAACCGATCCGCGATATGGATAGAAGATTTTATCCTCCACATCCATATGACCCGTGGGGACGACCTCCACGCCATTAAATACATCCCACTAAAGCTAAAAGGGCCAGGTCGGCACTGGTTAAACAGCCTGCCTAAAAATTTCATAGGCAGCTGGGAGGACTTGGAAGAGGCCTTCCTCAACAACTTCCGAGGAACATATGTCCGGCCACCGGATGCCGATGACCTAAGTCACATTGTCCAGTAGCCCGGAGAGTCAGCCAGGAAGCTCTGGACTCGGTTCTTAGTCAAAAATAACCAAATCGTCGACTGTCCGGACGCGGAAGCCCTTGCGGCTTTCAGACATAGTGTCCGGGACGAATGGCTTGCACGCCACCTCGGTCAGGATGGACCTAAATTCATGACAGCCCTCACTGCTCTGATGACCCGCTTTTGTGCGGGAGAAGGCAGCTGGCTCGCTCATAGAAGCAACAGTGCCACCGACCCGGGCACTTCCGAAATCCGAGACGGCAACGAGAAGCCACGACGAAGCAAATACAACAGTCGCAATGATAATGAAAGATCACGCGACACAGCGGTCAACGCCGGATTTAGCAATCCCAATCCCGGTCAACGGAAGAAGCCATTCAAGGCGAAACGAGTCGAACCATCCAACCTAGACAGGATACTGGACCGACCCTGCCAGATTCACGGCCACCCCGACAAACCAGCTAATCATACTAACAGAAACTACTGGAACATGCCGACAAGCTCAGCACCGAACACAAGGGGAGGAGGCCGCCAGGCGACAAGGACGACGGAGAGGTTCACCAACGAAATACCGGGGGTCAGAAACAATTTCCACCCGAGGATCAACTACTCCCGGAGCGAAAATAGCAGTCCGGCTTCCGCCGCCTACCTCGTACACCTGCAAATTTTGTGTCGCGTACATCACTATGCACTCAAGATACCATGGGCATTGGTGGAGGCACACTACGGACAAGCCTGCAACCATCCCCGTAACATTTTTTATCCATTTTCTTTTTATTTCTTCCTTCACTATCCCTTAAAAACAGGTGACGAACAGGACAAACATCTGAAACTGGCTCTATCGGAGTTCGGATCCGTACACTCACCTAAGGGGCTATTTCCATCAAGGATTCCCCCCGCCAAGGACTGGCGGTGGAGACATGCGACAGGAGGTGCAAAACAATTTCTTTTGAGCTTGTTCCTCCGCCTTCGACCCCGAGCATGTCAAATAGCCGGGAGGATGGCTTTTATATATATAATAAATAATCATTGGCATATCGCTCAGCTCCTAGTAAACAGTATCTGAATTAATTATCCGTGTTGTTTCGCCACTAAATACGGCTCCCATGGTTGTTTCACAGATATACCTTGGCATAACCTGCCAGGGGCTCGGTATGGGAACAAATGAGTTGCCAGCAAAAGCCCGAACAGCTCTACAGCGTACTTCGGCGTCGCAAGTTTGGCCTTATATGCATCAGCTCCGAATCATTGTCTTGGGTCAATAGTTGGGTTGCCCGGCTCCTGTGCTTGCTACCCTACGTTCCACTCTATCGGCTAGGGTAGTAAAGGGAGAACTACTGCGATGGTGCTTCCCGTTCATTTGGTCAAGTACCTCAGTAGAGAAAGCCGGAAACTGACTGTCATGATGCGGCGAGAGCTGGTCAACCACTTGATGATTTCGTGGAATCTTTAGCGATTCTCCGTGTCACACGAAGGATCTTTTCAGATCAAATATGTAAGGCGCCATATTATACACCGTATACATACCAGGGGCTATTTCGTAGCCCCACCATAAAACTCCTATGGCTAAGTGAAAGTGTTAACGCCCTATAGTCCGATTGCCTGGTTCGCCGTATTATCACCTCCTTCATGGACCAAGACGTTGGATAAAGAGTGATTAAATGCTTTTCCGAATACCCCCGTACTTTCTATGAGGGGGCTGAATCCGACGACTGGAGAACTTTCAGATTATATTAAAACTGCCGCATAGGAGGAATACAAGCTTTCGAGCAAGACATAAAAATAGATTAACTAAAAAATTGTGTTTTACAATTATCATACACCTCACTCGTACATTACGTCTTTCGAGCATTGACCCTCTATTAAGCGGGCGGCCTCTAGGACGTCTTCAAAATAATGCTCCCGTTCAGGACGGTCCTTGCCCTTGGGTGGGCTCTTAGCCGCGACATCGATGGCCTTCATCTTTCCCCAGAATATCTTGACTCAGGCAAAGGCCATCCGTGCACCTTCAATGCACGCCAACCGCTAAACAGCATCAATTCGCGGCACCGCGTCAACAAGTCTTTGTACCAAAACGAAGTAGCTATCTGGAATAGGCTCAGTTGGCCACAACCGGATTATGACATCCTTCATGGCAGCGCCGGATATCCTATGAAGTTCGGCCCACTGGGACATCAGTTCATTGAGCAATAGAGGGCGCTTTGATGCGCCAAACTGCGACCAAAAAAGCTTCTCTGTTGCATACCCATCTCGCGCTTGGTAATACTGCGCCGCATCGGAAGAACTCTTCGGCAGGTCTAAAAACTCGTTCGAAGAACTCCACACTTGGTTAAGCTGAGCATAGTTCGGATCACCGAACTTAGTTTGCAGCAGAAACGGCTTACCAGCCGCAATCTTCCTAGCTTGCCGGATCTCCTGACTGGTTGCTCTGGATTCCGACCGCGCTTCTCTCGCCTCTTGTAAGGCCTTGTCCAGTTCAGCCGTTAAGGCTTTACTCTCCTTCTCTAGAAATTCATAGCGGCCAGTAGCATTCTCCAGTTCGAGCGTCATCGTGGATATCTTCTCCTCATCTTGGCGCCGCGCAGCTTGTTCGGCTTTTAACTCAGCCGATGCCTTTTCGGCCGCCGCACTGGTACACCGGGCCTGCTCCTTGGCCCAGGTCAGCTCCGCTCGAAGAACTTCAACGGTGGCAGCACCATCTGCAGCCACGCATATTCCAGCATACAGGTTTTAGCATCATGCTTATACCACAAAAAATGTATGGGGATAGCCCCAAATACATACGTTGCGAGTCGTCAAGACGCATATTGATTAATGCAAGGTCATCCCCTTCTACATCAAGCTTCCGCTGCAGCTCGGCAATATCCATAGTCTGGGAAGTAGCCAAGGGGGAAACAGCCTGCATTCAAGTTCATCAGATCAGTCCTTGAGTAATCCTTTTTGATCCTCCGATTCGCTTCCCAGTGGAATCCAACCCAAGTCTTGGGGGCTACTACCTATACACAGGCGCATCTTTGCAAACAAAACATAGCTGAAAATATTATATCACAAACCTTGAAGCCTTTTAGCAGGCTCATGAAGGCTTCATTCAAAACCGCTCTTTGCGGACAAAATCCTCTCAACCACTGTACCCATCAAGGTACGCTATTCCCGCGAGACAAATGCTTTCCGCAACTTGTCCCGCAATATATCCGGAGCCTCCGGGTCTCCGGAAGCCGCTCTAGGAGCATGACCATCCTTTGAAGGAATCTGTTCACCCGTCTCCAGAATCGCTGTCAGCTGCAAGCCAGACAGTCCGGTGCCTTTGTTATTATCAGCCCCAGAATCCCGGACGGACGGAGATCCACCTTCGGGTACTGCCTCTTTTGTCCCCTGCGTAACTTGTTGATCAAGAGGAACCCTTCACAATGACACTTCGGAATCATCTGCATTATCAGGGCGAGGAGGTTGGAGGAGGCGTCTCGCTCTCCTTCATCTCTGGGAGGAGAATTCCCGAAGAAGAGGATTGCCCAGAAAAACTTTGTGCCGACCTGTAAAAATGCACGAAGGCATTACGTATATCTTCGGTAACAGCAACGGAGCGGGACGCTATCAAACTACTCTGGATTCACTTACGGTTTGGCCGAGGGCTTGTCCCCTTGTGGGGGCTGTTCAATGGCGTCGCTTTCCAAACCCAAGCCGCTCGACAGTGGCATCTTGCCCCTCTTGGGAGACTGCCCCTCCCAACCTTCGGAGGCGGCCCTTTTCCTCCTTCTCGGAGAAGGGATACTGGGTCCTCTTCCGCCTCTGTCTTCAGGCGAGGAAAGGTCGATTTCCCCGGACTCAGTGTCCGACTTACCTCCGGAACCAAGGTCATCTTGGGTCTTCTCACTCTCCTCTTTACCCTCCCTTACCGGCGCCTGGTAAGATGCCGAGGCCAGCATCCTTGTTAACATATGATTAGCCGAGTCTTCGGGAAGGGGAGTCGGACGCCTAATCCGTTCCACCTTCATTATCCAGCCCTAAAAAAGATGACTCAGTCAGCGTCTTGGTGACTGATTATGAGGTGTTCGACAAATGGGTACTTACTGGGGTGTCCGGATGGTTACAGTCTAGGCCGATATCTTCGGTGATGTCCGGCCATAGCTTTCGTTTCCCGAAAAATAATCTCCACATTCCTTCGTGTGTAGTGCCGAAGAAGTGCTGAAGAGTCCGCAGCCATTCTAGATTGAACTCCCACATGCGGAGAGGCCGTCGCTGGCATGGCAGGGTCCGGCGAACTAGCATCACTTGAACAATGTTGACGATATTGATGTCCCTCTCAATGAAGTTTCGGATTCGACTTTGTAGAGTTCGCACCTCATCCGTTGATCCCTGGTCCAACCCCTTATTAATCCATGATGCAAGCTGAATGGGGGGGGGGGCTGGATCGAAATGCAGGCGCAGCTGCCCACTTGGAGCCGTGGGGCTCGGTGATATAGAACCACCCCTGCTGCCATAAATCGGAAGATTTGGCGAAGGATCCTTTCAGCCAAACAGCGCTAGCAAGCTTGCTCACTGTAGCACCACCGCACTAAGCTTGCTCCCCCTCTATCACTTGCGGCTTCACACCGAAGGTCTCGAGCCACAAGCCAAAGTGCATGATGATAAACACCGAGATAAGAAGAATAGAGTCCGGGGCCAGATCGTGAAAATCTAGCCCGTAACAGAACATGAGCCCTCGGACGAATGGGTTAAGTGCAAACCCTAACCCGCGGAGGAAGTGGGACACGAACACGACCCTCTCGCCAGATCTGGGGGTGGGAATAACCTGCCCCTCGGCAGGAAGCCGATGATGGATTTCTGCGGTCAGATACCTCACCGCCCAAAGCTTGGCAATATCTCCCTCCGTGACAGAAGCCACCCACCGGCCTTGACGGCTGGATTCGGACATGATTGGGGCTTGTGGCAACTGAAACCCGGGTGTTGGAACTCGGGGTGGCAAGGGTTGAGGAAGAAGCAAACGCGAAAGAAAGAGACGGGTCTGTACTCCTATATAAAGGCTGCGAATATCAAACATCTCCTCCTGGGCCTAAAAAATTGCCTATTCCCAAGGAGTTGTACCCAAGCGACGGTTGGATTACCAACGTTTGGGTTGGCAGGAATCCCTTAAAAAAGGGGAGACACGATCTCCGCTTGGATAAGATATGCCAATAAAACCACGTCTTGAGACGTGGGACGACGAGTCAGCTAACGGTTCGAAAATAATGGCCGAGCAGGCGTGATGTCATATTACCAAAAAGTTGTCAGCGGATTGATCTCGTGAAATATTATATCCTCTGCAGTTGTGTATACAAGTCCGATACAATCATTTTCATCTGAAGACTACCTTGGAGTTCGGAAGGGGGAACCCGCCTTGCAATGCCGAAGACAATCTGCGCGCTGGACTCCTCGTCATTGAAGCCAGGTTCAGGGGCTACTAAGGGAGCCCTAGACTAAGGGGTCCTCGGGCGTCCGGCCTGTTATCCATGGGTCAGACTGATGGGCTGTGAAGACATGAAGGCCGAAGACTGTACCCGTGTCCGGATTGGACTCTCCTTGGCGTGGAAGGCAAGCTTGGCAACCAGCTATGAAGATTCCTTCTTATGTAACCGACTCTATATAACCCTAGATCCCTCCGGTGACTATATAAATAGGAGGGCGTAGTCCGGATAGGAGAGACTCACTACCATAGTCATACGGGCTAGACTTCTATGGTTTAGCCACTACGATCTCGTTGTAGATCAACTCTTGTAATATTCATATTCATCAAGATCAATCAAGCAGGAAGTAGGGTATTACCTCCATAGAGAGGACCTGAACCTCGGTAAACATCGTGTCCCCTGTCTCCTGTAACCATCGATCCTAGACGCACAATTCGGGACCCCCTACCTGAGATCCGCCGGTTTTGACACCGACACCTTGATGGTGTGGTGCACCTTGCATTTGCGCACGCTTATCCCTGGCCTTGTTGTGGACGGCTAGCCATTGGGGAAAGCACCACTCAGCCACCAACGCCTCCCAACAGCCCATCCTATCCGCACACCATGTCGGGGGCACCTAAGTTAGACAAAGAGAAATTCCAGCGCTACGCCTAGGAATCAAATCAAGGAAACTAAGTACAAGGCCTTAAGAATAGGTAATTACCTTCATGTACTTCTCCTTACTCAGATACTTGGCGCACACTTCTTCTTGGCCCTTTTAATGTTAGTCGACGCATAGTAGTCTCGAACAGCCTACACCCGAGCCTCATGCCGTAAGTTCTAAAGTAGGCACTTCCACTCGGCTTCGAGAACCATAGCCGCGTCCGCCTGGTGTTCCTCAAGACACCTGTAGAAGCTCTGCAATCAAACAAGACAACACTGATTAGTACAATCACTAGGTACTGTTGATTTTTAATTCTGTAAAGGAGAAATTACCCAAAACCGCCGGATCACAATGTCGGCCACCGTCTCCCACAAGACGCCGTCGACCCTCTCCACCGGTAGGGCCGGGGAAGCCACGTACAACTCCTAGCTCGGTGCTAGATGTGGAACCTGACCCTCACCGGGCAACATGACCCACCCCAGGAAGTGGTGCCGACAAAGCACACCAAGGACCTGGTTGGGCGTTCGGACACCAGGGGCATGTTTCCAACCCCTGCAGTATGACAAGGCCAACACATTAGATATTAATTTGAAGAAACATGAAGGCAAAATGTTAAAATAGAGTAAATGCACTTACTTCTCTCCGTTAGGCTCAATCAACCACCTCTGATCGTGGGTCGGCGACACGGGCGGGAGCTTTGTACCACCATGCTGGTAGACTATCTTGCCCCCCTCAACCAGCTCGCCCTCACTATAGCTATCGTCAGAAAAGGTGTCCTCGCCACCATCAGCATGGCCACTAGTCTCCGGAGTCACGTGGGATGAAGACTCTGGGACCCAAGTCTCCTGGGACGAAGACTCTGGGACCCGAGTCTCGTCAAGCGATGGCTCAGCGACCCGAGGCTTGTGGACCGGAGTCCAAGACGGGTCCAATTCAGACGGGTCCACCTGAGACGGAGCACTCCGATGGTAGGGAGAATCAGCTGGGGTGGCGGCGAGGAAGGCGCAGCAGCCTTCCTACCTCTCCCGCCGCCACGTCCACCTCTAGCAGCCCTCTTCATCTTCTCCCGACCTCTCCCAGCCGAAGAAGAAGCGCCCGCCGGTGTGTGCACAGTGTCTACCATCGCTCTCCGGAGGTGCTGGGTGGAATAATAGCACCCCTCCCAGCACCCACCGAGGAAGGATGCTCGGAGCACTCTCGACCTGCGCCCACCATCTTTCAACACCTTCAATGACAAAGAGTAAACGAAATTAGTAGAACATAAACATAATAAAATATTTAAGTGTGTATCATCATCATGAACATAATAAAAATTGAATACCTAATAACATGAACTAATTAATAATATATATATATATATACATAATTCACAAATATATGACCCCATCGACCTCTGGAAGGTCGAAGAGCATGTTTTTCGGGAGGTGTCGAGGGTCGAGGTGTCGTGTCGGTTGTCGGGGTGTCGTGTCGGGGGTCGAGGTGTCGGTGGTGCTGTGTCGGGGTCGGGTGCCGTGTCGGGGTCGGGGTGTTGTGTCGGGGTCGCGGTGTCGTGTCGGGGTCAGGTAGTCGGGGTTTCATGTCGGGGTCGGGGTGTCGGGGTCACGGGGTCGGGGTGTTGGGGTCGGGATGGCAAATCCTCGACCCCTCGACCCCTTTTCCCCTTCACCCTCGACCCCTCGACACCTCGATCCTCGACCCCTAGACCCTCGACTCCTTTTCCCCTCGATCCTCAACCCCTCGACCTCGGCTACCCTTGACCCCTCGGCGACCCTCTTTTTCTACTTTTCCTACTTCTTTTTTTCATCTTGTACTTCTACTTGTTTTTTTCATCATCATCATCATCTTCTTCTTCTTCTACTTATTGTTCTTTTTTTTCATCTTATTCTTCTTATTCTTCTTCTTCCTCTTCTTATTTTACTTCGTTTTTTCATCTTTATTGTTTATTCTAAAAAATCAGAAGAAAAAAACCCTAAACTAAACTAAAAACTAAATGTAACCTAAACTAAATTAACCTAAACTAAACTAAACTAAACTCGGCGATCCTCGCTCCTCGACCCCTCGACCATCGACCCCTTTTCCCCTCGACCCTCGACAATCGGTCATGTCGGGGTCGGGATTCATCTTTTTCTTCTACTTCATCTTTTTTTCATCATCTTCTTTCTTCTTCTTCTTCTTCTTCTTCTTCTCCTTTTTCCTCTTCTTCTACTTATTGTTCTTTTTTTATTCAACTTTCTTCTTCTTCTTCTTCTTCTTCTTCTTCTTCTTCTTCTTCTTCTTCTTCTTCTTCTTCTTCTTCTTCTTCTTCTTCTTCTTCTTCTTCTTCTTCTTCTTCTTCTCCTTTTTCCTCTTTTTCTACTTATTGTTCTTTTTTTATTCAACTTTCTTCTTCTTCTTCTTCTTTCCCTTTTCCCGTTCTTCTACTTATTCTTCTTTTTTTCAACTTTCTTCTTCTTCTAATAATCTAAACCTAAACCTACCACTAACCCAACTGTCCTGTTGGTACTTACACGAGGAACATCGTCTATAGGGAGGTACTTACATCATAGGTGAGATATTTATCATTTACACTTTTAGTAATTATACTTTGTATTTTCTTATTATGCGTACATAGTTTTTTAAATTAAAATAGATACTTGTATATTTTTTATCATGAGAGATTTATTTTGTGCAGGTCACCTCCATCATGGGGAGTCATTCATGTTTAACACAAAGCTTGGTATTGTGTGTTACTGAGAGAAACTGAACCAACTGCGATAACAAATAATTATACAATAATCTGTCAATTATATTGCTTAAACTTGACTCTCATACAATAATATCATTTGCTAACACTACTGTAATCAGAGAATTTGCGATCAGCCAGTTCTTTGCCGTCTGCTAACTGACGACAAAGTAACAGATGACAAAGAACTAGCTGATGGCAAAGATAATATTTGCCATTAGCCAATTCTTTGCAATTCTGATGCGGAGCATCCTACATTCATCCCCATGGACCTACCATCATCTCACCAAGAGCCAAGAGGACCTATGATACGAGCACAAGCTAGAGCTCTCGAGAACGAGGTGACTTTTTCCTTAGTGATATCACATATGATCCAATCGAGACATGGCTACTACCTAAGTCCGATATGTTATGCATGATTAGGTGTCAAGAGGACCCTCCCGGAGATGTACATGAAGACGGACAAGTCGCCAAGTCCATGGATGAAGAGAACCAAAGGAAAGAGTCAAGAACACCTCCCAGGCCCCGGACATCCGGCGAGGACCCCGGACATCCGGATATCCGGCCAGGACCCCGGACATCCGGCCTCCTAGCCCAGACATCCATCCCTTCGGGAAGGCCCGGACAACCGGCCTGTCGCCTACGACATCCGCCCCGCTTGTCTCACAAGACAAGAAAGGGTCAAGCCCATGTACCCCTTCACCCCTAGACTATATATACTCCATCTCCTCCTGCTTTCTAGGTTCAGCATTGGTTTAGCTCATATGTGAGATAGAGCATTGCTCATCCATATGGATCTGCTCCTTGAGAGAGACCGCGGCCCCTCTAAGGAGATGATCCACGTCGCATTCAAGACCCCCTCTTGGGTGGCCCAATCAAGACCTCCTCACGGAGAAGAACCGGTTACCCTTTGTATCGTCCTTTGTTGGATTTGGATCATGTATCTCCCCTTGTGATTCGACGATCTAGCATATGTGTGACTATATCTTGTTGGTTTTGAGAGTTCCTCTTGTGTTTTCCCTCGTTTCCCCCTCGTGTTCTTCATGTTCTTAGTTGGGAACCACGCCTTTCGTGAAAGATCGTCCGTCTAGGGTTCCACACTACATCATCTTGGTATCATGAGCCACGTTGATCACGATTTCGGAGCCCCCTCTCTTTGTTTTCTAGCCTAGTTTTGTTGATTTTGTCCCTAATTCGAAAATTGCCCCACAAAAATAGCCCCAATTTTTTTTGTGATTTGTTGGTGTGATGAAGTTTTGTTGGATTTGATCCGCGGATTCCGTGTGTTGCAGGTAGGTCTAGCTTTTCCCCATCTTTTCCCCAATTTCCATCCACAAAATCTTCCGAATTTTGCCCCGGATTTGACCTCTCCACGCGGTGTTCATCGAGTTGTCCACGGATCCACAGCCCGGACATCCGGCCCGACAGCCCGGACATCTGGCGACCAGCCCAGACATCCGGCCCCTGACAGCAACACTTCCATCCACCACTCCGATTCCGCCTAACTTTCGTCCAATTTTGTTCCGGTGCCCACATACACTTCCGCATACCACCACCACTTCCGCATAGCACCACCATAGCATTTACCCCTACCAACTCCGTCAATTTTGACCTGTTCTGCTTTGAGAATTTGAGTTGTGGTTTCCGTGTCCTATTGTGTTTCAGCTATTTAAGTACGGTTTGACATCAACGTCACCACCGCTCATCTCGCCAAGGACTACTACAAACGGCTACATCATTTTGGTATCAACCTCATCTTGGTATCGTGATATCATCATACTTTCTTGCATTTGCATTGATAACCCCATATCCTTACTTTTGCGTCACTTACCCATCGAGACTAGCCTTTGAGTATTGCCGGCAACGTGACTTGTGCACATTAGTGATCATACTTCCCATAGCAAACATACCATACCATCGTCTTGCATATCTTGTTATCATCTCTTGTGTCACAAAGTTGTCATCGCATACACAATTGCTATCATGGTTCGTGAAGCATTGCATGAGAAAAGAGCTCAAACAACAAAGAGCCAAACAAGCTTTTAAGAAAAAGGGAAGATAAGCAAAGAGCTTATAAGCAAGAACCTTAGCATCATAGAACATTAAGATTGTCATACTCGATCATCTTGGATCATATCATCGGAATACCATACATATAGCATACTTGGGGTAGAAGTCATTGCATTTTCTGCTTAGTAGGTTGTGCACAAGTTCGTACCCGCCTATTGTGCAATCGTGCTAGCGTCTCTCTAGTGTTGTGCAACAAAGCATTTTCATGGACTCCACATTTTGGCTCATTCCTTGGTTGCACGACCCCATCTATCTATTTGCGTGTGTGTTTCCGTGTACCTTATCTTGCTATTGGTCTACTTGTTACATTTGCAAATTTGTGAATCTTTTCCAACATTATTGAGTCTCACTTACAATTGCATCAAATTTTGTGCCACCATCCTAACCGAGCTCCACCATAAGCTTTTACTTGTGTAGGTGTGAGAAACCGACAAGAATTGGTACCAATTGTGCTATTTCCTTGTTCCACATTGGAGTGATCATTGATCCATTTTCAACATCGGTCAAGGTACATTTGGTATAAGTTCTTATCTTTCTCCCACTCACATATATTTGTTTGAAATGATGGATAGGCCAAGTACTTCTACCAGCCCACTCTTCCTAGAGCAAGACGACGACCTGAACAACTACGTCACCAAGCTACACCTATTTGGTACACAACGAGCTTTGCATGAAGAGCAACTAGCAATGAGCGACCGCATCGACAACCTCGCCACCGACTTGCAACTCTCCGAGCAATGTACACGAGACTACTTCGACAACAAGCTCGACGAACACAAGCACGAGAATGACGCAAGAATTGACGAGATTAGTGCCTTGTTGGTCAACCGCTCTTCTACCACTTCGTCCTACTCAAGACGGAGCCGCTCGAGTCGACACTCCGACGACACTATCTCCGCCTCAAGTACCCCGACATCGACACTCTTCGTCGTGCCGCGCATAAAGATCGTCAAGCAAGCCACAATCCTCTACAGGACACCGACTCCCAAGAGCATCGACACTGTCAAAATCAAGCTACATTCGCGCAAGCACAAGAACGGCAACGCCAGCACCAACAAGAACAAGAGGAACGAGCGTGAAAACATCAAGATGCACAAGACGCCGAGGCACAACGTCAAGAACAACAATTACGTGAAGCTCAAGCACTTGAGGCGCAACGTGCCCTTCGAGATTCAAGTCGAGCCATAACCAACCGAAGCCGACAAGCTCGTCTACATCAAGAAGCACTTCGCGATGAAGCTCAAGAAAGGATTTATCAATCGTCAAGTCCCTCAAGTTCCTCGTCAACCTCGACAAGCTCCTCCACAAGCTCGCCAAAAACATCAAGTTCAACAAGAGCAACATGACAATGGAAATCCTCCAAGACAAGAGCAACATGAGGTCAACAACCCTCCTCGCCAAGCGCAACATGAGATTGTCAACCCTCAACGACATAGGCGTCATCATCCCCGACCCCAACACAATCAAGAGCAACGATACGGCAAGCTAAAGTTCACCATGCCCAAGTTTTCCGGAAGCAATGACCCCGAAGAGTACATATCATGGGCATTGAAGGTCGACAAAATCTTCCATTTGCACAACTATGAGGAAGAGAAGAAAATCGCTACGGCATCCCTCGAATTCCAAGATTATGTCCTCATTTGGTGGGAACAAGTCATTGAGCGACAAGAAGCAAGAGGTGAACCACCCATCACTACTTGGGCGCAGATGAAAGATGTCATGAGAGCATGTTTTGTGCCAAACTGCTATAACCGCGACCTCTTCAAGAAACTCCAACTACTCAAGCAAGGAACCAAGAGCGTTGAAGAGTACTACAAGGAAATGGAGATTGCCATGATACGAGCCAATGTTATGGAAGATGGTGAGCAAACTTTGGCACGTTTCTTGAATGGACTCAACCATCCTATCAAGAAGGTTGCCCACTTCCAACCATACTCGAACCTCATCGAGCTAATGCATCAAGCTACCAAAGCGGAACGCCAAGTGCAAGATGGCCTCAAATATGCCAAGTTATCATCCAAATCATATGGTTTCTCCAAGTCTCAAGCGTCAACGACTCCGACACCTTCTACCTCAACCAAGCCTTCTACAAGCAACGGCGACAAGTCAAGTTACAAGAAAACTTTGACAAGCTGAAGTCGTCCTCCTACTTCAAGCAACTTCAAGCCGAAAGCTTCATCATCATCTTCCCCAACCGATGAGACCATCAAGACAAGTTTCTTCAAATGCTTCACATGCGGCGGCCGAGGCCACAAGTCCTTTGAGTGCACAAACAAGCGCACCATGATCCTCAACGACGACGGACCTGTGATTCAATGAGTGAAGGAGAAATGGAAGCCCTTGAGCAAGTGTCCATGCACCGGCAAGTGAACAAAGAAGATGAAGATGATCAAGTCTTTTGTGACGAAGATTCAAGCCCCGCTCTTGTTGTCTCCGAGGTCTTGACTCTTCAACATCAACAAGACGAAGACCAAAGATGCCATATCTACCACACCAAGGCCAGCATCAATGGATGGTCCGTCAAGGTCATCATCGATGGAGGGAGTTGCCATAACTTAGCAAGTGAAGAACTATGCTCCAAGCTTCAATTGGTCAAGATGAAGCACCCACACCCCTACAAGGTTCAATGGCTAAGAGACACCGGCACTTTGCAAATTGAGCATAGAGTACAAGTTTCTTTCAAGATCGGAGCTTACGAAGACACTTTGGAGTGTTATGTCATCCCGATGACCGTGTGCCACCTCCTGCTTGGACGACCATGGCAATTCGACCGAGGTGTCATCCACAACGGGCGTACAAACCACTATAGCTTCAAGATGAAAGGAAAGGAGTATGTGCTACGACCTATGTCTCCTAGCCAAGTGATCGCCGACAAGCAAGCCACCCATCATGGAGAGAATAGTGAGAGAGCAAGCCACCAAAAAGAGAGTGATCACCACAAGCCCAAATTGAGTGCCTCCACGATGAGCTACAAGAAAAACTTAGTCCTATTTACCACCAAACGTGAGATGAGAGAAGTGTGTGAGAACCCATCAAGTGTTATGCACTATGTCCTTTTGCGCAAGGATGAAGAACCAAAAGCTAAGACCTCTCACGATCTACCTTTAGTGTTATCTTCTCTATTACAGGAATTCCAAGATGTTTTCCCCGACGAGCTACCTCCGGGTCTACCTCCACTACGAGGCATCGAGCACCGCATCGATCTCATCCCCGGAGCACCACTCCCAAACAAGGCTCCCTACCGAGTCAACCCCGAAGAAACCAAAGAAATACAAAGGCAAGTAAAGCATCTCATAGATCATGGACATGTGTGTGAAACTTTGACTCCTTGTGCCGTACCGGCAATTCTTGTGCCAAAAAGAAACGGTAGCTTTCGCACGTGTTCCGATTGTATATCCATCAATGCTATCACCATTCGCTATAGGTACCCCATTCCACGCCTTGATGATATGCTTGATGAACTTAGCGGTGCCACTATTTTTTCCAAAATTGATCTCAAAAGTGGTTACTATCAAATCTGCATACAAGAAGGTGATGAATGGAAAACCGCTTTCAAAACAAAGTTTGGTTTGTATGAGTGGTTAGTCATGCCTATGGGTTTATCGGAAGCACCCGGTACTTTCATGCGTCTTATGCATTATGTGTTTCGCCCTTATATTGGTGAACTTGTTGTTGTCTACTTCTATGATATCCTTGTTTTTAGCAAATCTCTCAAAGAGCATGTCACCCACCTTCGCACCATGCTACAAACTCTTCGAAAAGAGCAACTTTATGCTAATATGGAAAAATGCCTTTTCGTTGTTGATAAGCTAGTTTTCTTGGGTTTTGTAGTATCTAACAAGGGTGTTCATGTTGATGAATCTAAGAAAAATGCTATTAAAACTTGGCCCCAACCAACCAATTTGCAACAAGTGCATAGTTTTCTTGGTTTAGCCGGTTTCTACCATAGATTTGTGAAGGATTTTAGCACTATTGCATCTCCTTTACATGCTTTGAGCAAGAAGAATGCACCCTTTGTTTGGGGACCATCGCAAGATAGCACATTCAATGAGCTTAAGAATTTGCTTACTCATGCCCTCGTGCTTGCCTTATCCAACTTTGACAAACCTTTTGAAATTCATTGCGATGGTAGTGGTAATGGCATAGGAGGTGTGTTAACGCAAGAGAAGCGCCCCATAGCATACTTTAGTGAGAAACTTTCTGGCGCGCAACTCAATTACCCCATCTATGACAAAGAGCTATATGCTTTAGTGCAAGTTTTGCATGAATGGGAACATTACCTTCACCCTCACGAATTTGTCATCCATATCGACCATGAAACGCTTAAGTATCTTAAGGGTCAAACTAAGTTGAACAAGCGTCATGCTAAATGGAGTGAGTTTATTGAGTCATTTCCTTATGTCATCAAGTATATCAAAGGAAAGGAAAATGTTGTGGCGGATGCACTATCCCGTGTATGCATGCTTGTTACTCAACTTGAATTGAATGTCATTGGCTTTGAGAACATAAAAGACTTGTATAAGCATGACTACTTTTGCTATTCCTTATGCCAAGTGTTTGACGCATACATCTTGGGAACGCTATAACACCAAAGATGGTTATCTTATGAGAGCTAACAAACTATGCATCCCCGAGTCTCCTCTTCGTTTGTTGCTTTTGCAAGAATCTCATGGCGGAGGACTAATGGGACATTTCAGACGCGACAAGACATTTTCCATGCTCTCCAAGAACTATTTTTGGCCCAAGATGTTTCACGACGTCAACCGCTTCACCAACCGATGCTCTACATGTCGCAAAGCTAAGTCTAAAGCTCAATATCATGGACTCTATATGCCTCTTCCAATTTCGTACCAACCATGGGAAGATATTAGCATGGATTTTGTCCTTCGTTTGCCTCGAACTAGAAATGGCAAGGATTCCGTTTTTGTTGTTGTGGACCGATTCTCCAAAATGGCTCATTTCATTCCTTGCAACAAGATAGACGATGGTTCACATGTTGCAAATATCTTTTGTAGGGAAATCTTGCGACTTCATGGAGTGTCGAAGACGATTGTCTCGGACCGCGACATCAAGTTCTTTAGTTACTTTTGGAAGACCTTGTGCGCCAAGCTCGGAATCAAGCTTTTGTTGTCTTCGGCATACCATCCACAAACCGACGGCCAAACGGAGGTGATTTATCGCACGCTCTCCACTCTACTATGCGTGTTGATAAAGAAGAACATCAAGGAGTGGGAGGAGTGCCTACCTATCACCGAGTACGCCTAAAACCATGCAAGACATTCAACTACCGGCAAGTCCCCCTTCAAGGTCGTCTATGGCTTCAACCCATTGTCTCCATTGGACATTCTCCCTCTACCACTACAAGAGCGCACAAACATGGACACGAGTGCCCGAGTCAACTACCTCAAGAAGATGCATGAAGATACAAGGCACACCATTGAACGCCAAGTACAACGCCTCGCGACCAAGCTCAACGTCAGCAAGCAACCCATGATATTCAATGTTGGAGATTTTGTGTGGTTACACCTTCGCAAGGACCGCTTCGCCAACGAACGCAAGTCCAAACTTCTACCATGAGCCGATGGACCCTTCAAGGTGCTTGCACGCTACAACAACAACGCCTACAAGATCGACATCCCACGCGACAAGTACTCCGTGAGCGACATATTCAACATCAAAGATCTCTCCCCGTACCATGGTGATGAGGATTTGATCCGAGGTCGGATTTTCCCAAGAGAGGGGAGATGATGTGGAGCATCCTATAGTCATCCCCATGGACCTACCATCGTCTCACCAAGATCCAAGAGGACCTATGACACGAGCACGAGCTAGAGCTCTCGAGAACGACGTGACTTCTTTCCTTAGTGATACCACATATGATCCACTCGAGACATGGCTACTACCTAAGTCCAATATGCTATGCATGATTAGGTGTCAAGAGGACCCTCCCGGAGATGTACATGAAGACGGACAAGTCGCCAAGTCCATGGATGAAGAGAACCGAAGGAAAGAGTCAAGAACACCTCCCAGGCCCCGGACATCTGGCCAGGACCCCGGACATCCGGCCCCAGCCCGGATATCCGATCCGAGCCCGGAAATCCGGCCAGAAGCCGGGACATCCGGCGCCACGCACCAGAACCTACAGAAGCTGCCTCCACTAGCCCGGACATCCGGCCCTTCGGGAAGGCCCGGACATCCGGCCTCGTCTGTTTGCACAGTAAAGGGCCAAAGCCCATGTACCCCTTCGCCCACTAGACTATATATACTCCATCTCCTCCATCTTTCTAGGTTCAGCATTGGTTTAGCTCATATGTGAGATAGAGCATTGCTCATCCATACGGATCTGCTCCTCGAGAGAGACCGAGGCCCCTCTACGGAGACGATCCACGTTGGATTCAAGACCCCCTCTTGGGTGGCCCCATTAAGACCTCCTCACGGAGAAGAACCGGTTACCCTTTGTATCGTCCTTTGTTGGATTTGGATCGTATATCTCCCCTTGTGATTCGAGGATCTAGCATATGTGTGACTATATCTTGTTGGTTTCGAGAGTTCCCCTTGTTTTTTCCCTCATTTCCCCCTCGTGTTCTTTCTTAGTTGGGATCCGCTCCTTTCATGAAATATCGGTCGTCTAGGGTTCCACCCTACATCACATTCACTAGCAGGTGATACGTCTCCAACGTATCTATAATTTTTGATTGGACCATGCTATTATATTATCTATTTTGGATGTTTACTGGGATTTATTATGCTCTTTTATATGATTTTTGGGACTAACCTATCAACCGAAGGCCCAGTGCAAATTGCTGTTTTTTTGCCTATTTCAGTGTTTCGCAGAAAAGGAATATCAAACGGAATCCAAACAGAACGAAACCTTCGCGAGGATCTTTTTTGGAACAAATGCAATCCAGGAGACTTGGAGTGGAAGTCAAGGAAGCAACAAGGCAGCCACGAGGCAGGAGGGCGCGCTCAGGGGGTAGGCGCGCCCCCCACCCTTGTGGGCCCCTCGTAGCTCCACCGACCTACTTCTTTCGCCTATATATACTCTAATACCCTGAAAACATCTTGGGGAGCCACGAAACCACTTTTCAACCGCCGCAACCTTTTGTACCCGTGAGATCCCATCTTGGGGCCTTTTCCGGCGATCTGTCGGAGGGGGATTCGATCATGGAGGGCTTCTACATCAACACCATAGCCTCTCCGATGATGTGTGAGTAGTTTACCACAGACCTTCGGGTCCATAGTTATTAGCTAGATGGCTTCTTCTCTCTCTTTGGATCTCAATACAAAGTTCTCCTCGATCTTCTTGGAGATATATTCGATGTAATTCTTTTTGCGGTGTGTTTGTCTAGATCCGATGAATTGTGGGTTTATGATCAAGATTATCTATGAACAATATTTGATTCTTCTCTGAATTCTTATATGCATGATTTGATATCTTTGCAAGTCTCTTCGAATTATCGGTTTAGTTTGGCATACTAGATTGATCTTTCTTGCAATGGGAGAAGTGCTTAGCTTTGGGTTCAATCTTGCGGTGCTCGATCCCAGTGACAGAAAGGTTACTGGCACGTATTGTATTGTTGCCATCGAGGATAAAAAGATGTGGTTTATATCATATTCTTGAGTTTATCCCTCTACATCATGTCATCTTGCCTAATGCATTACTCTTTCTTATGAACTTAATTGTAGCGACCCGACCCGAATGGGTCAAGTCTCTGTGCTTAAGTGTCATCCCTGGATCGGTATGCTGACACACACAGTACTCGAGGATTTATAACAGAGGTAAATAACATGTATAAAGCAACGTAAATACTATTACCTCAATCCAAAAATATAGCGGAAGCAACAAGGTTGTGGATTCCCATCAACACCAACGGCAAAGTTGAGTGTAGAAATCGTAACCCTAACGTATCACTTACTGTAAATGCGAAAAGTCGCAACATGAAAAGTTGCAGCCGAAAATGGGTCAGCACATGGAATATGCTGGCCATGTAACACATAGAGAGTAATGAAGGAATAAGCCTATACTACATGCATATATGGCTGGTGGAAAAGCTCTATGGTTATAAGGTTTTGCGAAAAGCCAATTTTTTCCTACTGCAAAGGAATAAATTTATTTAACTATCATGGTGGTTGTGAAACATTGAGAATGGTTGACAGCATTCTCAATCCCAATAAAAGTACTCATTAAACCCAACAATATTAATTAAAGTAACATGATGAGATTCACATGATATCCAGGTACTAGATACTCAAAATGTCCATAACCGGGGAAACGGCTAACCATGATTAGTTCATACACTCTGCAGAGGTTTGCGCACTTCTCCCCACAAGACTCGATCGCCTCCGTTTGGTTTCTCGCACTACATGGTGTTTGAGAAACGGATGATCGAGACATAGTCTTTCAGAAGTACTAGCACCTTACTTGTGGGTAGACCGGTACACCTACTTTCCCCTACATCTGCTAGTATACCCGTAAGAGTTCGCACAACTTAGTCAACTACGCCAGAGCCCATAATGGCTTGTGGCTACACACGGAAGTTTCTAGTTTGAATAATCTCATGATCCCTTTGAGCCTGGGTGGCGGTCCGAAGAAATACAGGCAAGTCCTGATAGAAACCAGGTGCCTCAATCCACCCAGATGTGTGTTTAAGTTGCCACCTTAAATAAACCATTGAATAACAATCTCACATCTGTCATGGAATACACTCACCCAATCCACGTCTACTAGCATAGCATAGCATAATAAGCAAACGAGAAGTAACTCCCAAAGGTTTGATAATAAAACAGGTAATAGGTACTACCTCATCTACTTCCCATTCCATAATTTAATTAGATCCTAATCATGCAAGTGTTTGAGGATAGATCTAATGCATAAAAACTGGGTATGAGAAAAGTATGATCAAAGTGTCACTTGCCTGCAATGTTGATGAAGATGATTCGCACTCAAAACTCTTGATAGTTATACTCGTCACACTCCGGTCAATCTATCGTAATCAAGCAATAGTAACCACACATAAGCAATCACTCAAAAGATCGGAAAGAACGAAGAAAACGATTCGGAAAACATCAAAACCAAGCAAATAACTCTCGCAACATAAAGCAATTTCTAACAGTACCAAAATTATGTGTATTTGGCCTTATCAGAAAGTTTATGTCCAGAGCTTCGATTTGCAAAAATAATCAACTAAATCGGAGTTATAAAACTCAAGTTACTATCAAACGAAGTTTTAATTCAAATCTGATCTAATTCAAATTTTAAACTTTCAAAAACAGGTTTGAGTTGGATTACTGGATAGAGGGGATCGTAACGAAGAAGTGGGCGTTGGTTTCGTTGGATTTGGACTAACGAGTAAAAAGTTATGATCGATTGAAATGTGAGGACTAACTGTGAAGAAAATTATCACGAGTAGGTCCTGGCGTATTTAAATGTAAAAGGAAAAATCTAAATAGCTTAACGCTCACATCTAACAAAGAACGAACGAAAATTGTTCGCTAATGAACCAAATCGATGGACGTTCGTTAAATAACTAAACTAAATTAAAAACCGGGTTTTAAAAGAAAACCAAGAAAAAACCAATCTAGGGTTGGCGGTTTTAGGTTCAACGGGTCCGGCGGCGGTCAACGGCGACTGGGTGGCGGCTTATGAGGCGAAGGGTGGCTCCTGGGCACGGCAGCGGCGGTGGAGTAGCTAGCGAGGGGCGACGGTGAGGTGGGTGGTGGCTGCGGGGTCGGGGAGGCGCGGGCGATGGCGAGGAAACTCGGCGGCGGCGGCAACTCCGGCAAGGCGGCGGCGAGATGCATCGGCGGCGGCGCGGCTCGGGAGGAGAGGGACGACGTCGGGGAGGGAGAGGGGGAGGAGAGTCCGCCACGGCTTTTAAAGGCCGTGGCCTCGGGAGGCGTGGGCGAGGCAAGGCGGCCACGGGACTCAGGAGGAGTCCCGGTCGGGGACGACGGGCAAGGCGGCGCGGAGCTGGGCCGCGGCCTGGCTGGGAGCTGGGCCGGCCCAGTTCGAGGGGAGTTCTTTTTTTTTAACAGAGACTAAAAAAAAATAAAACCAAACAAATAAAAATATTATATAGGCATATAATATATCAAAATTTTCAGAAAAAGATTTTCTACAACATGGATATTATTCTAGCTGCAAATAAAATACACAAAAAGTCAAATAACTCAAACAGTGCTACTGCCCTATTAAAATCACTTGAAAATCATTTTAAAAATACCAAAATGGTTTCAAATTTATTTCTCTCCATTTTTACGAGGTAGGGAATCATGTTACCCTATTTTTCATGTATTTTATTTTGGAGAAAAATAATTTGAATAAAACTCAAATAACTCCAAATTGAAAATAAATTCAAAAGAACTTTGAATTTAATTCTTTGAAACTCCCAACTCATATTTCATATAATTTGAAGAAGTCATTTTATCTTCTCTCGTGAAAATCATTGAGTTGCATAAAGTTTCAGAATTAGAAATATTCTCAAATGAAATTCAAATATTTTCAACACCCCTTGTTATTTAATTAAATGGAAGAAGTCATGTCATCTTCTCTCCAGGGTTTTGTGATGAAAAGAATTTGAATTTCCGAAGATCATAAAAGCAAAATGAAAGTTTGGGAAAGTCCTTTTATTCCCTCTCATTTAACTTTCAAAAAGGTTTCGAATTCCACTCACTTTCAGTGAATCAATCACACAACAATCAAACAAACAATCAAATCTATCTATTTATTATAACATTCCAAAATTTAGAATTTTGGGATGTTACAAACTACCACCCTTAAAATGAATCTCGTCCTCGAGATTCGGAGAGGCTAGCAAGAAATAGGTTAGGGTTTGGGGTCTTCTCAAAATCCATCGATCACCACAAGGGGTCTGGGGTGCTACCACCCTTAGAAACATTCTTATGGTTCCATCAAAACTCATATACTCCATCCTTATTGTTGACAGTGTCGGTCTTCTCAGGTCGTAAGGATAATTCCTTCTCTGGCTCTTCCGGTGGTGGCATAACTTTTTCCTCAATTTCATCTATCCTTTTATCTTGGTAAGGTTATTCCGACATTGGGTCTTCTTAGCTGATAGGTCTGGCGCCAACACTAAACAACTATCGATATCTCATGGTGGTCAACAATTTATGGTTTCTCCTGCAGAAAACGGGTCTGGGTTGAACCTCACCGTATATCCTACGGTTGGCAACAACTGCCTTGTACAAGGGGAAAAAATGCTTATACCATTCTAAGGTTCAACAAGGTTTTGATCGTCGTCTCTCTAGTATAGGTAAGTCACTCAGATTTACCATCCCATATAGCAAGGCGAACAATAAGAATAAGTCGGTATGGTGATCAATCCATCCCGCACCCAAATCATTACCTTGTACATGGTTTAGCAAATCTCGCATTCTAACACTCGGTCATCCTCACAAGCATTGCAGAATTTCTCTTGTCGATGAACCAAGTTCGGATAAATCCATTGATTCTGCAAGCCAAACAAACATCTATCGGTCCTTAACAACTCTCGGGTTTTGCGTAAACTCCTATAAGATAAATGCATCGATAAAATCGTAACTTGTTCCGTAGTTTTTCCTTGAGCAAGAATGTGCTTGCTTCTTGGCGTGTCACAGGGCACGTGGGTTATGGCCCATCTCATCACTTGTAGTCCTTGAACTCATCCTCGGGGCAACTGATCATTATTCCAACTTCCAACTTCCTAGTATTCTTAAATCCATCCAATTGTAATGTCTTCCTTCCTTCTATTGGCACCAAACTAGGAAATGATTACTCAGACTCATCATGGAATTTATCTTGATCCATATTACCAACATTATACCTCCTTGTATCCAATAGTACTTCATCTCTTCATCCTCGTGGGATATCCCACATACCAAGATAAAAACTTATACTTATGAAGTCCATACTCCACTTCGTGGAACATCATTATCCTTTCCAGGGTCAAGCGTCCTTACAGGGGTATATTGGCCATCTCTGCATGGCACTTCTTCAACTGGGAAACGTGAAACACATCATGAACTCGACAGTCCTTGGGTGACTCCAACTTGTTGGCCACTTCTCCCATACGCTCCAAAACTTCGGTATGGTCCTACAAATCTAGGGCTAACTTTCCCTTAACTCCAAATCGTTTAACTCCTCACAGAGGGGACACATGAAGACATGCTCTGTCTCCAATTTCATAGACTACCTCCTTGCGTTTTTGAGTCCGCATAACTCTTCTGCCTGGACTGAGCTACCTTCAGTCTATCTCGAGTCAACTTAAAATTCTCTTCTGACTCCTTGATCATATTTAGTCCAAACAACTGACGATCTCCAACTTCATCCCACATCAACGGTGTCTGGCTCCTTCTCTCATACAAAGCTTCAAAAGGGGCCATCTTCAAACTGACTTGGTAGCTGTTGTTGAATTAGAACTCCGTGTAAGGTAGATTATCATCACTAGATGCATAATCTAGCGCACACGCTCTCAACATGTCCTCCAAAATCTGATTGACTCTCTCGGTCTATCCATCTGTCTGCGGATGAAAGGCTGTACTGAACTCTAGCCTAGTACCCAAAGTCTGGTGCAGCTGATTCCAAAACTTTGAGGTAAACTATGTTCCTCACGATGGTCCTCTAACTCCATGCGCATATACGATCCTGGTCAAATATACCTTGTCCAACTTCTCGCTTGTATAGGTGGTTTTCATTGGGATAAAGTGAGCCACTTTGGTCAAGCGAATCAACTACTACCCAGATAGAATCATGTCCTGTTCGGGTTCTGGGAAATCCGGTAATGAAATCCATGCCAAGCTTAGCCTCCTTCCGTTCGGGTATCGGCATAGGCTGTAGTAATCCGACTGGCTTCTGATGCTCTGTCTTCACTCTCTGACATACATCACATACGGCTACATACTCGGCAATATCCTTCTTCATACCAGTCCACCAGAAACACTCCTTCAAATCCAAATACATCTTGGTGTTCCCGGGGCGAATCGAGTATGGTGATTCATGAGCCTCCTGAAGTATGTACTTCCTGATCTTTGCTTTATTAGGCACATATACACGGTCCTCGAACCATAAGGTGTCGTGCTCATGCTTACGAAAACCTTTGGCCTTTCCTTTGCTCATCCTCTCTTTTACCTCAGCAATCTCTTTGTCATACTTCTGAGCTTCATGGATCTTTCCCAACAATGTAGGCTGAACTTCCATTGCTGCAACAAAACCTTTGGGAACACTCTCCAACCGAAGTTCCCTGAAAATCCTCGGCTAACTTCTTTGGTAATCCTCCGCTTATGAGGGTATTCGTCCTTGTTTTCTTTATGGTTGTGTCTTATTTCTCCACAAAGCTTGCATGCACAAGGTTTCTTCATATCCTTTCCATAAGGCTTCAACTTCTGGGACACAAACCGAGACTTTAGCAAAGTCAACTTAAATTCTTCCCAAGTGGTTACTCTTTGCAATCCATTGATGGTTTGCTACATCCTCCACCAAGTAGCAGCACCTCTTTCAAAGCACTGAAGAGCATGTTGGGCCATATCCTTTCTGACTATAGGGTTGTTCTCCATATGATCCTCCATGTTCTGAATCCATCGGTCTGTCTCCACTTGACTCATTGGTCCAGAAAATATAGGCTCATCTCCATTCATCCTTTATTGGGTCCATGGGTTTGGGGTGGGATAAGAGACATCGAGAGGGATGCACACAAAACAAACAAATGTTTTGAAAAGGCAGATTTTATTGTGGCTGTCGGAAAAACATCAAACAAATGACAGCTCACAATCGTCGCATCTAACGCAGGTATGTAACAGGGGTTTGGTCTTCTAAAGGTCAATAAATCTTCAAAGTCACCAAACTCTTTGATTCTTGTTCATGTCTCCAACGGCTTCTTCTGATCATGCTTGTCCTTCTCAAGTTCTTATGCCAAATCTCTGTTGTCGCAAAGTCTCTCGTGGTGTCCTTAAATAGTCCTGGAGTTGCATTCCAAACTTCTGGGTTTCAACATCCTTGGCATGAACCATGGTCCTACTGTCCTTCAATTCCTGATGAATCTCCGATATCTCGTGGTTTAGCTCCTCCTGCTTGGCTACTTTCAGCTTCTGGGTCCTGTGTTCTTCACCAAATGCTTCCTTATCAAATACTGCTTCCTGCAGGTCCATCTTAACTTCTTGATGTAACACTCCAGATCCTGATGATACACCAGCTACGTTAAAACTTCATCCTTTGCTGACAGATCCTCCATCAGCCTTCTACCATCCAATCCTTCCATACATTCTGCATGCTTAACTCAGTACATGGACAACAACATAAGTGGGCAATAACACCATCGATATCCGTGTATATGCCCATGTTACTGCCATGAGCTTTCATTCCATAGTTGATATCTCCTGTCTTGGGGTTTTCTTGACAAAACTTGAGTTCTAATGCTCCATGTTCCGGTCTTTCTCCGATACACCTTGATCTCGGGGATTGATAACTTCCATAGTCTGTCAAATTCCATAAGCGTAACCTTCCTAGGTCATAAAAATCTGGGAATTCTTCAGAGCCGTCAAAATCTCCTAGTCTTCGGAGTCTTCAATAGTTGTAGTTTCCATTTACACGGTAAAATCCTCTTCATTCCAAATGGTCTTAGTTGTCTGATATCTTATCTCCTTGGAGTGGTCTCATTGGTCAAATCTTCGAGTGGTCAAAAGGGAAAAGGGGTATAGTCTCACTAAAAGGGAATATTTGAATAAGCTCAGAAGAGAAGAGAGGAAAAAGATCCTTTTGAAAAATGAAGTTGTAGAGAAAAAATGTTTCCTATGGGCTTATCACTTTCTAGGGTAACGTCCTACAGTCAACCTGGCTCTGATACCATCTTGTAGCGACCCGACCCGAATGGGTCAAGTCTCTATGCTTAAGTGTCATCCCTGGATTGGTATGCTGACACACACAGTACTCGAGGATTTATAACAGAGGTAAATCACATGTATAAAGCAACGTAAATACTATTACCTCAATCCAAAAATATAGCAGAAGCAACAAGGTTGTGGATTCCCATCAACACCAACGGCAAAGTAGAGTGTAGAAATCATAACCCTAACGTATCACTTACTCGTCGTTGCGAAAAGTCTCGCAACATGAAAAGTTGCAGCCGAAAACGGTCAAGACATGGAATATGCTGGCAATGTAACACATAGAGAGTAATGAAGGAATAAGCCTATACTACATGCATATATGGCTGGTGGAAAAGCTCTATGGTTATAAGGTTTTGCGAAAAGCCAATTTTTTCCTACTGCAAAGGAATAAATTTATTTAACTATCATGGTGGTTGTGAAACATTGAGAATGGTTGACAGCATTCTCAATCCTAATAAAAGTACTCATTAAACCCAACAATATTAATTAAAGTAACATGATGAGATTTACATCATATCCAGGTACTAGATACTCAAAATGTCCATAACCGGGGACACGTAGTTTATACACTCTGCAGAGGTTTGCGCACTTTTCCCCACAAGACTCGATCGCCTCCGTTTGGTTTCTCGCACTACATGGTGTTTGAGAAATGGATGACCGAGACATAGTCTTCGTAAGTACTAGCACCTTACTTGTGGGTAGACCGGTACACCTACTTTCCCCTACATCTCGCTAGTCTACCCGTAAGAGTTCGCACAACTTAGTCAACTACGCCAGAGCCCATAATGGCTTGTGGCTGCACACAGAAGTTTCTAGTTTGAATAATCTCATGATCCCTTTGAGCCTGGGTGGCGGTCCAAAGAAATACAGGCAAGTCCTCGATAGAAACCAGGTGCCTCAATCCACCCAGATGTGTGTTTAAGTTGCCACCTTAAATAAACCATTAAATAACAATCTCACATCCGTCATGGAATACACTCTCCCAATCCACGCCTACTAGCATAGCATAGCATAATAAGCAAACGAGAAGTAACTCCCAAAGGTTTGATAATAAACAGGTAATAGGTACTACCTCATCTACTTCCCATCCCACAATTTAATTAGATCCTAATCATGCAAGTGTTTGAGGATAGATCTAATGCATAAAAACTGGGTATGAGAAAAGTATGATCAAAGTGTTACTTGCCTGCAATGTTGATGAAGATGATTAGCACTCAAAACTCTTGATAGTTATACTCGTCACACTCCGGTCAATCTATCGTAATCAAGCAATAGTAACCACACATAAGCAATCACTCAAAAGATCGGAAAGAACGAAGAAAACGATTCGAAAAACATCAAAACCAAGCAAATAACTCTCGCAACATAAAGCAATTTCTAACAGTACCAAAATTATGTGTATTTGGCCTTATCAGAAAGTTTATGTCCAGAGCTTCGATTTGCAAAAAGAATCAACTAAATCGGAGTTATAAAACTCAAGTTATGATCAAACGAAGTTTGAATTAAAATCTGATCTAATTCAAATTTTAAACTTTCAAAAACAGGTTTGAGTTGGATTACTGGATAGAGGGGATCGTAGCGAAGAAGTGGGCGTTGGTTTCGTTGGATTTGGACTAACGAGTAAAAAGTTATGATCGATTGAAGTACATGGACTAATCTGTGAAGAAAATTATCACGAGTAGGTCCCTGGCATATTTAAACAGAAAAGGAAAAATCTAAATAGCTTAACGTCACATCGAACACTAACGAATGAAAATTGTTCGCTAATGAACCAAATCGATGGACGCTCGTTAAATAACTAAACTAAATTAAAAACCGGTTTTAAAGAAAACCAAAAACCGATCTAGGGTTGGCGGTTTTACTGGCTCAATGGGGTCCGCCGGCGGTCAACGGCGATCGGGCGGCGGCTCGGCAGGCGAGCGGTGGCTCGGCGATGGCGGGGCACGGCAATGGTGGAGTAGCTAGAGAGGCGGCGGTGAGGTGGGTGGTGGTCATGGGTTTGGGGAGGCGGCGACGACGAGGAAACTCGGCGGCGGCGGCAACTCTGGCATGGCGGCGGCGAGATGCATCGGCGGCGGCGCGGCTCGGGAGGAGAGGAACGCGTCGGGGAGAGAGAGGGGAGGAGAGCCGGCCTCGGCTTTTAAAGGCCAGGGCCTCGGGAGGCGTGGGCGAGGGGCAGGCGCGGCGGCGCCGGACTCCGGGAGGAGTCCCGGTCGGGGACGACGGGCAAGGCGGCATGAGCTGGGTCAGCTGACTGGCTGAGGCTGGGCAGCCCGGCTCGAGGGGAGTTCTTATTTTTAACAGAGACTAAAAAAAATTAATAAAACCAAAGAAATAAAAATATTATATAGGCATATAATATATCAAAATTTTCAGAAAAAGATTTTCTACAACATGGACATTATTCTAGCTTCAAATAAAATACACAAAAATTCAAATAACTCAAACAGTGCTACTGCCCTATTAAAATCCACTGAAAATCATTTTAAAAATACCAAAATGGTTTCAAATTTATTTCTCTCCATTTTTCTGAGGTAGGGAATCATGTTACCCTATTTTCCATGTATTTTATTTTTGGAGAAAAATAATTTTAATAAAACTCAAATAACTCCAAATTGAAAATAAATTCAAAAGAACTTTGAATTTAATTCTTTGAAACTCCCAACTCATATTTCATATAATTGAAAGAAGTCATTTTATCTTCTCTCGTGAAAATCATTGAGTTGCATAAAGTTTCAGAATTGGAAATATTCTCAAATGAAATTCAAATATTTTCAACACCCCTTGTCATTTAAATAAATGGAAGAAGTCATGTCATCTTCTCTCCGGGGTTTAGTGATGAAAAGAATTTGAATTCTCAAGATCATAAAAGCAAAATGAAAGTTTGGGAAAGTCCTTTTATTCCCTCTCATTTAACTTTCAAAAGGTTTCGAATTCCACTCACTTTCAGTCAATCAATCACACAACAATCAAACAAACAATCAAATCTATCTATTTATTATAACATTCCAAAATTTAGAATTTTGGGATGTTACATTAATACTCTAGATGCATGCTAGATAGCGGTCGATGTGTGGAATAATAGTAGTAGATGCAGAATCGTTTCGGTCTACTTGACACGGACGTGATGCCTATGTTCATGATCATGCCTAGATATTCTCGTAACTATGCGCTTTTCTATCAATTGCTCGGCAGTAATTTGTTCACCCACCGTAATGTATGCTATCTTGAGATAAGCCACTAGTGAAACCTATGGCCCCCAGGTCTATTTTACATCATATTAGTTTCCCGTCAACTAGCTATTTCTGTCGCCATTTATTTTGCAATCTTTATTTTCCAATATATACAACAAAAATACCAGAAATATTTATCTTATTATCTTTATCAGATCTCACTTTTGCAAGTGGCCGTGAAGGGATTGACAACCCCTTTATCGCATTGGTTGCAAGGTTCTTGATTGTTTGTGCAGGTACTAGGCGATTTGCATGTCGTCTCCTACTGGATTGATATCTTGGTTCTCAAAAACCGAGGGAAATACTTACGCTACTTTGCTGCATCACCCTTTCCTCTTCAAGGGAAAACCAACGCATGCTCAAGAGGTAGCAAGAAGGATTTCTGGCGCCATTGCCGGGGAGGTTTACGCCAAGTCAAGTCAAGATTTGATCTCCCGTCAACTTGCCAATTTATGGCATCGTTGCCAGAGAGACCTACGCTCAAGTCAAATCATACCAAGTACCCATCACAAACTCTTATCCCTTGCATTACATTATTTGCCATTTGCCTCTCGTTTTCCTCTCCCCCACTTCACCTTTGCCTTTTCTTCACCTTCTTCCCGTATGTTTCTTTGTTTGTGTTTCCATGTGCCTTCTATTTGCTTGCATCTTTGCTTGCTAAAAATCTATTGATATGGATCCACTTAAAGTGTTCTACTTGGATCATCTTTGATCCTTATGCGCTTGTGCTGAAACCCCAACTAGCCTAGTTGATGGGAAATATTTAGATGAGCATGCTTATTTTAAAGGCCACCATTTGTCCGAAAAAGGAGACTCTTATGGGATCAAATAAATGATTGCTGTGTTATGCTTGGAATCTTTGTGAAATTTATGATTTTAATTGTTGCTCTAAGAACCCTAAAAAACACCTCCCCTGCCTATGTGAGTTTAATGATAATGAAATCTTATCTTCTTATGCAAAGGGTGTTTATAGTTACTACGATATCGAACAAATTGAAGAATTTGTTGCTTTTAAGGGTGCTTATGAAGTTGCTTCTTTGATTGAAAAGTATGAAATTACTCTCTATGAATCTGAAAATTTTGACATACTTAAATATTGCTATGAAAACTATGCTCATAATGTCTATGTCAAAGAATTTATTGAAAGAATTATCGTTGCTTCTGAAGAAAATAATGATATGCATGAATCTATAGATAATTATGATTCCGATGATTTGATTGAAACATCCCTTGATGAACATGATGCTTGCTATTCTTGTGGCCATGATGCCATTTTTTATGAAGATGAATTTGCTATAGTTCCTTATGTTAAACATGAGATCGTTGCTATTGCACCCATACTTGATAGTTCCTTCGATGAAAAGCATGATTGCAATGATGTTATAATAGATTCTCTTGATGTCAATTGTGCTAATAATATGCAAAACTCTAAGCTTGGGGATGCTAGTTTTGCTATGTCTACTACTTGTTGCAATGATCATGACGCCTGGACTCACAAGACATGCTTGTGGGATCTGCCTTACTTCAAAGACCTCCTTTTCCCACACAACATCGACATGATGCACACTGAAAAGAATATCGTCGAGGCCCTTTTTGGAACATTGTTCAGCATAGAGGGGAAGTCAAAGGATAATACTAAGGCTAGAGTCGATCATGAGGCGCTATTTGATAGACCGTTACAGAACATGCAAGAACCGAAAGGAAAGCGGAACTGGACGAAACCAAAGCCATGGTTCAATCTTGGAAGGCCAACTATGAGGGAAATTATCTTGTAGGTGAAAATGCAGTTGATGTTCCCCAATGGGTATGCAACGAATCTAAAGAGGGGAGCGAGTCTTGAAAAATTGATATTATTCGGTCTCAAGAGTCATGATTGGCACCTATGGCTTGAGCGGGTAATGCCGGTGATGTTGCGTGGTGAGCGAGTCCCGGATTAGGGGTGTCCGGATAGCCGGACTATGACCTTTGGCCGGACTCCTGGACTGTGAAGATACAAGATTGAAGACTTCGTCCCGTGTCCGGATGGGACTTTCCTTGGCGTGGAAGGCAAGCTTGGCGATACGGATATGTAGATCTCCTACCATTGTAACCGACTCTGTGTAACCCTAACCCTATTCGATGCCTATATAAACCGGAGGGTTTTAGTCCGTAGGACTAACAACAATCATACCATAGGCTAGCTTCTAGGGTTTAGCCTATCCGATCTCTTGGTAGATCTACTCTTGTACTAACAATATCATAAATATTAATCAAGCAGAGTAGGGTTTTACCTCCATCGGGAGGGCCCGAACTCGGGTAAAAACATCGTGTCCCTTGTCTCCTGTTACCATCCGCCTAGACGCACGCCGGGACCCCTACCGAGATCCGCGGTTTTGACACCGACATTGGTGCTTTCATTGAGAGTTCCTCCGTGTCGTCACCGTCAGAAGGATGCCTCATCCGTCTTTAAAGACGGACTGTTGCTAAAGAAGCTTTGGCTGTCGGCCAAACTCTCCGGCTTAGGCGGTTTTTTATGACCGCTTTGTCCGGCCGCGCCGACGATGACTTCTCGGGTCATTGAAAGCAATCTTCACGTTAACTCGGAGCTCGCCGAGCAGTTAGATCCGATGGAGCTCTCTTCCTTAAACGAGCTCTTGGATCGCATCGCCGCCCTGGGAGTCGCTAAAAACTATGATCAGATTGGGCTTAAACCCGATCTGAGAGAGATTAACTCTCCCCAGGTTACCCACCACGTTGCTGTGGTGGAGGAACAATACGGCGACCCTTTTTCTATCTCAAGGACTAGCCATGTCCGGATTCCCAATCCCTCCATGCCGGATTCCCGCGGAGGAGGGGACGTCACTCAAGCCCTGAACCTAAAGTCAGGCAACGGGCTAGATTCATTGGACAACATCCAAGAATCCAAGCTTCCAAGTTCGGAAGCTCCTCGGCCCTTAAGTTTCAGGTTGGGCGCGGTTCTGGATTTAATTCCACCCGCCCACCCAAACATAAGCGACCTATCTCAAATTTGGCAAGAGCCCGCAAAACAAGACACCATTATCGGGCGATTCCTCCTGGTTATGGACAGGATAAAGGACTACCGCGACGAGGACGCAATCTCATTATTCAGCAACAACTGCACGGACAACGGGATCCTAAACGCTATAAGTCGCTGTGACATTACACGCTTTGCCGACTTGGCGACCATAGTACGAAAGTACTGTGCGATGGAAAGCGCCTGGAAAACCGAATCGAGATTTTGGGACAATCCGGCCTTGAATACAACCCAGTCCGAAATAAAAGGGTGCATCATCGCCAGGCACCTAGGTTAAATACCAAAAAGCAAAAACCCTCTATAGGGCATGGAACCCTACTAGAGGGATGGCTCAATGGACCCTGTAAAATTCATAATACAGAGGGCGCCACTCCAACTCATATCCTTAGAGCATGTTGGATACTACGACAAGTGGCCAAAAGTGGCGAAGAGCTTCTAGCTCTAGAGCACCAACCCAAGGATACCAGTACGGTATTAACAGTCTTCGAGACTTTTGCATCAAATAATATGCGGAAACGAACACTCCGTAGCCTCGCCAAGTCTACCAAGTAGCAACAATAAACCCATGGAGTGACACGGCTATTACCTTTAATGCCAGTGACGAACCTAAATTCCGAACAGCCCGACCACCAGCCGCATTGGTCCTCAGTCCGATAGTGGACGGCTTTCGCCTTACCAAGGTACTCACTGACGGTGGCAGCGGATTGAACCTCATTTACGAGGAAACCCTCCGAAAAATGGAGATAGACTGGAGCCGCATTGAGCGAAGCAACACAACCTTTAGAGGAATAATCCCAAGTCGGGAAGCACGCCAGACAGAAAAATCACACTGGATGTGGTGTTCGGCACGCCGGATAATTACAGGTCCGAGGAAGTCACATTCCAAGTGGCCCCGTTCAACAGCGGATACCACGCTCTATTAGGGCCAGAGGCATTCACAATTTTTCAAGCTATACCCCATTATGGGTACATGAAGCTAAAAATGCCCGGGCCCAACGGAATCATTACTATTGCTAGTGACCCGGACATAGCACTCTGCGCCGAAAATAAGACAGCCGCACTGGCCCTTGAGGTACTATCCGAAGCCCTAGCGGCCGAGGAACTCACCGCGCTGCGCTCCACGGCAAATAGGGATGATGTGATACTCGATAAGAGATCCAAATCCACTTCCTTCAAACCAGCGGACGAAATAGTCAAATTCCAAGTCCATCCAACGGACCCTACCAAGACGGCCTCCATCGGGGCACAATTAAATCCTAATGTAGACGCTGCACTAAGAGAATTCCTACGCGAAAATTGGGACATTTTTGCCTGGCACCCTTCGGACATGCCAGGAATCCCACGCCGGCTGGCCGAGCACAGCCTAAACATCCTAAAAGGATTCAAGCCAGTCAAACAAGCTCTTCGGCGTTTCTCCGAACCAAAGAGACAGGCCATGGGAGAGGAGCTAGCCAAACTATTGGAGGCCAAATTCATCAGAGATATAAAACATCCGGACTGGCTAGAAAACCTGGTCATGGTACCAAAGAAGGACAAATCCTGGCGCCTATGGGTCGATTTCAAGGACCTCAACAAGGCTTTCCAAAGGATCCCTTCCCCCTCCCCTGCATCGATCAAATCATCGATGCTACCGCAGGACACGATTCATTGTGTTTCTTCGACGCATACTCCGGCTACCACCAAATTAAGATGGCAGAGCCTGACCAAGCCGCAACGGCATTCATCACTCCATACGGCCCATTCGCTTCAACACAATGCCCTTCGGCTCAAAAATGCCGGCGCAACATATCAGCGCATGATTCGTATACATGTCCGCAAAATAGATCGGCAAAACAAGGAGGCATACATAGACGATGTGGTCGTCAAAAGCAAGCACGTCGAAACTCTTGTAGACGACTTGATCCTCACATTCGATAATCTCCGAACATATGACATTAAGCTCAACCCGAAAATGCATTTTCGGCATCGCCGGAAAGCTCTTGGGCTTCATTGTATCCGTAGAGGAATTGAAGCAAACCCAGCCAAGATCCGAGCTCTGTCACAATTGGATATCCCAAAAGACCTCAAACAAATACAAAAATTGACTGGATGCGTGGCGGCTCTAAGCCGCTTTATCTCCCATTTGGGAGAAAAGGCATTACCCCTTTATCGCCTCCTCCGACGCACCGAACACTTCGAGTGGACGGATGCCGCCACGGCCGGACTCGAAGAAATAAAAGCCATATTGGCAACAAACCCGGTCCTGGCCGCGCCCAATATGGGCGAACCAATGCTATTATACATCGCGGCAACTCATCAAGTTGTAAGCGCGGTGCTCGTTGTCGAACAAGAAACGGACGGACACAAGTTCCCTCTTCAAAAACCAGTTTACTACGCGTCCACTGTCCTAACTCCATGCAAGTCACGGAACCCACATTATCAAAAGATAGTGTACGCAGCGTTTATGGCATCCCGGAAGCTGCGACACTACTTTCAAGAGTGTTCAATAACAGTAGCCTCCGAAGTACCCCTTAATGACATTATAAACAACATGACGCTGACGGGCCGGATTGCCAAATGGGCCATTGAGCTCCTCCCGCTCGACATAACCTATAAGCCACGGAGAGCTATTAAGTCACAAGTTTTGGCCGACTTAAATCGCCGAATGGACAGCCGAACTCCCTAAAGAGTACGGCGCATATTCCAACTAGATAATGCACTTGACGGCTCCAAAATGTTGGTTGGCCTAGGGGTCAAGGCTGCTCGACGTCCCCACCGGAGATACTGATTCAATACGTACTCCAGATAATGTATACGGACTCCAACAATGCAGCCGAATACGAGGCCCTTCTACATGGTCTCCGGATGGCAGTCTCCATGGGCATTCAACGCCTAGAGGTGCGCGGTGATTCGAACCTCGCGATATCACAAATAAATGGAGACTTTGATGCCAAGGATCCGAAAATGGCAGCCCTATCGCAATGCAGTCCTAAAAATGTCATTTCGGTTTGAGGGCTTGAATTTCACCATATAGCCCGGGACAACAACTGTGCAGCAGACGTGTCGGCACGCATCGCCAAAGCGCGATGCTGTCCCCCAATATCTTCCTAGAGAGGCTGTTCAAGCCATCCAGACACGGGAGCGAGAGTCCGGAAATAACAATCCGGACCCAACCGCACCGCCCCACACCGAACATTCGACACGGTTGGTGGTTCTACCACGAAATAACATCCTCAAATTTACGTAATAATGGCAGTCATTGCCCGTGGATGTAACCATTCCTAGCCTACCTAACCAGCAGGAACTCCCGAGGACCAAAACGAGGCCCGCTGCATAGTGCGGCGATCTAAAGCCTACAAAGTCCATGAGGGAGAGCTTTATAAGAAAAGCACAACTGGAGTCCTTCAAAGGTGTATCTCCAAAGAAGAAGGGCGGAATCTTCTGGCTAAAATACATGCCGGACTCGGCGGGCACCACGCCGCAGCCCGGGCCCTTGTAGGCAAGGCCTTGCGTACAGGATTTTATTGGCCGACGGCCCGGGCAGATGCTCAGGACTTAGTCCAATGATGCGTCGGATGCCGCCTCTTTGCTAATCGAGCCACATGCCACCTACCGCCCTCAAAACTATACCCATCACCGGCCCTTCGCGATCCGGGGCTTGACATGGTTGGACCCCTTAAAGGGGAACCCACAAGCAAAAATACCTACTGGTCATGGTGGATAAATTCACCAAATGGATAGAGGACAAGCCTGTCAAGACGGCGAATCCGGACCGGTGATAGACTTCATATCGTGGGTCGTACACCGCTACGGTGTCCCCACAAAGATCATCATCGATAACGGCACGAACTTTACGGCCGACGAGGTCAAACCCTGGTGCAAAAGCATGGGCATTAAACTAGACTATGCCACAGTCTATCACCCTCAAACTAACGGTCAAGTTGATCGAGCAAATGATCTAATTATGAGCGGCATCAAACCGAGATTAGTACGGTCCCTCAAGGAATCTAACACGCACTGGGTAGAGGAGGTCGACTCCGTACTCTGGGGGCTGTGGACCACTCCGAATCGCACGACCGAATTCACACCATTCTTTATGGTATACGGCGCAGAGGCAGTTCTGCCCTGCGACATAATTCATGACTCACCTCGCGTGCGCATGTACGAAGAAAGAGAAGCCGAGCTCGATCGGCAGGACAATTTGGACGCCTTGGAGGAGGAGCGTGACGTAGCAAAAGCCCGTTCCGCATTCTATCAACAGCAGGCTCGAAGATATCAAAGCAGAGAAGTATGGGCCAAAACTTACAATATTGGTGAGCTAGTTCTCGCTCACGGACAAGAAAAGGACAAGCTAAAGCCCAAATGGGAAGGTCCCTTCATCATCGACCAAGTCCTGATCGGCAGAGCGTACCGTCTGCGCGATGCATCGGATAACCGACTCGAGCCGAACCCATGGAACGCAGCACGTCTCCGAAGATTCTATGCCTAGCGTCGGATTCTGAGTTCTTCTCCTTCCTCTGTCCATATTTTACATTTTAGCCGTCTTCTAATTTTCTCCTTCTCCCTCCTTTTTTCATTCAAGCCTTGGCAGGCTCGTTAGCGCATTGTTCGCACACCCTTGACGTGCTATCCGCGCTCATTGTACCTGGGGGCTTCTTTCACAGAAGCTTAATTATAAGGGCTTCATGCCCAATACATGTGTCACACTTCCGCATGTACCTTCTATTCGCCATTATATGCATCGATATGACTTAAGTTTTGGCCAAGCTGGGTTGTTCGGCTCCTGCTTACCCCACGTTCCCGATTGTTCGGCTAGGTGGTAAAGGAGCACCTCTGCGATTATTCTTGCCGGGTCAAAGAACGTGTACCTCAGACCGGGTGAAGCTGAAAGCTAGCGTTCTTAAGAGAATATTCGGTCGGTGAACTAAAAGAAGATTTCTTACCTATTTATTTATCTGCCCCAGATGTTTTTACGCTTTTTCGCAGTCCGGGACATGCACTTTAGGGCATGCCACCCAGGAAAGGAACCCCTAACGGAACTATTCTCCTGGAAGATGTTTCTTACTAACCATGTAATATAACATAACTAGTTGGGCACTTGTCTGATAAAGCACTAATGACCCCTACGCCTGGTCTCCACGCATGCCCCGGTTTTTATATAACCGCGAGGGTATTCGGACACACTCCGGACTATCGGGTCCCGAGGTTGAAGCAAAAAGGTCCGCTAAGACAAACGATCTACAATCTGGCTACAAGGCATTTTACATGTCTATTTAAATTACATAGTCAATTTGACTGATTGTATTCCTCTTCAATACCATCTAACAGGCTGTCTAGTTTACTGATCCTGCTGGGAATACTTTTGGCCAATTCCACCGGCCGCATACACTAAGCTCATAGGGATCTCCTTCCCATCTCGCCCCACAGACCGACCTCGGCCATGTGGTTTGGGTCAACCGTGTACCGCGTCTTCACCATGGCCCAGCCTCCTCGGGCGCCTTTGATGGCAGGCCGATATCTTCCATAACATGAAGCGCCGCCCGCACTCTCGGAGCCTCTCTCGCAAGCTCCCAAGGCCTTCGGGCAGGGGAGATAGATGGCCGCAAGGCCTGGCGACGCCTTTCATCACTGCCGAACTCGCTCGTGCGGTTGTAAGAGCTCGGGAAGAAGGTCACCAGAGAACCGGACATTTCCTCTGCAGGACGACTGCGTGAGCATACCTCTGAGACATAACTCGTTAATCGACTTCCTCGCCGAACTCTTTTCTCAAAGTTCGTTTAAGCACTTACTAAAAATGCCGGGTCGAAGCCGCCGATTCTCCTTAACGGAGTCAGACAGCCGGGCACGAACATCCTTTAGCTCCTTGCCCAGCTGGGTGTTGGCATCTTGGAGATTATTTTTCTCCTGCCTCACCCTCGTAAGCACGTTCTCGCCGGCCTTTAACCGGCACAAGAGCTGATGTTTGTCCGGATCTACCCCGGTGCCATCTGCAATGTCATTGTCAGATCTACACACACGCCGCACTTCATAACAAACTTATCTTTTAAAAGCGTATGTTACCAGAAGAGGTTTCATTGGCTTCCTGTCATGCGGCTTGCGGCCTCAAGTTGGGCTTTGCACTCTTCAAGCTCCCGGGACAATTGGGTATTCTTTTACGTAAGATCCTCAAGATAATAAATGATCCTTAAATCAGTTATTCTAACTATTTTAAGTCTCGGGGGCTACTGGTATATATAACCATCAAATTTTCTCACCCTTATGTCTTTCACATACTGCTCCGTGGCTCTGGCTAGACCATGTCGAGTAGCTCGGAGGTGCGCGTCTCCCGAACTGAAGGCATCCAATGCCTCTTGGGAGAAACATGTGTCACGTAGAACAGTCCGGCGACGCCTGTGATTCATGGCACTTTCCACCTCGGAATTGGTGGGAGATAACCCGTCGGCATCCTCTGTCGGAGGAGCGTCCGGCGCACGCTTTGTGTTCGCCTCCGCTTCTGGACCTGGCTTTGAAGCCTGGCTGGCGGAGGCTCGATTGGCAACCTCTCCGGATATAGTCCGGCGAGCGCTCTTTTTCCTGAAAAGAGCATGAGTGTTAGCATGCCTTCCGGAATAAAACCTGGGAATAAGGCGACACGCCATACCGTTGCGCTGGCGCTTCAGTCTGAACCGCACTTCTTTTTATCCTGTTGGGCCGTGTTGCCCCTTGTTGGCTAGCCACCGCAGGCTCGGCCTTCCGCCCCAAGGGCTCCCCCTGCCGAACGCCATTGATATACGATGGTCAAAGATAAGCATGGAGGGATCATTTCTAAGGTATTGGGACTTCGGTCTCAATTACCTGTGAGGCTGGAAATATTCCGGGGTAATCAGCAGTAATGGCAACCAAGGCATTATCGATGCTCAGTTGGTAAAATACCCCATCAATCAGCTCCACAGATATGTCCGGATCCTCTTGGGAGGCCGGACCGAGGGACCGTTCCGGATCCTCAGGTTGTGGAGGGGGGCTGTTTATATCCTTTACGGCCCGGCGCAATTCCTGCGTCAAAATCACAAAATAAGGTACTTAACTATGGGAATATGGAACGGATGGGCATAAAGAAATGTCCGCTTACCCAGCTTGGAGGATCGTACATAGAAAATCCGCCCTGTGGATTGACGCGGAGGAAATCCTCCTCTTCTCCCTTGTACAATGCGGACAAGGCCTCCGTCAGAACAGCGACCGATCCCGGCCCCTTACGGCCGCTGCGGGTGGCGTCATCTTCCCCATTGAAATCCCACATGGGGTGGCCTCTATATTGAAGCGGCTGCACCCCCCCCCCCCCGCATGATGCATATGGCCATGACTCCGATCATGGTTAGTCCGGAGTGAGCCAACAACCTTACTCGGCTCATCAGGTAAAGGACGTCCCTGTCATTCTCCCTCTGGGGGCTCCGTGGACGCCAGCTTAGGCGTTTCTTTAAAGGAGCATTACTGAACTCCGGGAGGCCGATCCGAACCGGGTCCGGCAAGGGGACGTCTTCTATATAAAACCATTCTGAAGGCCAGTCTTCGGATGCCTTCTTCGGGGTTCCGGATAGATATCCGGTCCCGCTGATGCGCCATAGTTCGGCTCCGCCCACTTGATATATCGACCCCTCCTGAGAACGGGGTACGAGGCAGAACAGCCTCTTCCACAGCACGAAATGAGCCTCGATGCCCAAAAACAGCTCCAAAGGGCCACGAAGCCCGCAATATGCAAAATGGAGGCAGGCGTAAGGTTGTGCAACTGGAGGCCATAGAACTCCAGGAGCCCCCGGAGAAACGGATGAATTGGAAATTCGAGCCCTCTTATCAAATAGGGGACAACGCATACCCGCTCTCCTCGAGAGGGACTGGGGACGCCCTCCGCTTGTTTTCTGCCCTTATAGGTGGCGAGTCCGGCTCGAACCGGAACCATGAAGGCTGGGGGAAGAAACCCCTTGGATTGGAGCGTCACTAACTCTCTGTGCGGGACGGAGCATCTCTCCCAATCTCCGGGCTGAGGACTAGGAGGGCGAGAGGAGGAGCCGCGTCGACTGTCCATGATGGAATGGGTTTCTGTCAGATGCGCTCCGATGAAAGCTCGCGAAGGGAAGGTGGTGTGATTTGGATCTAGATCCTCGTCTCTTATATAGGCAGCTCATTTGCGCAGCTAGGGAGATAAATGTAAAAATACCCTGGATTTTCTCATTCATTCAACACGTGGAAGATGGCCATTATTGGGCGTGGAAGCCTAGGCGCGCGATGTTTACAAGAAGCTGGACACTATTCAAACAGGGACACAGGATTTGGAGAAGAACTCGCCTTGCAATGCCGAAGACAATCTACGCGCCGGACTCATTGTCATTGATGCCTGGTTCGGGGGCTACTGAGGGAGTCTCGGATTAGGGGGTGTCCGGATAGCCGGACTATGACCTTTGGCCAGACTCCTGGACTGTGAAGATACAAGATTGAAGACTTCGTCCCGTGTCCGGATGGGACTTTCCTTGGCGTGGAAGGCAAGCTTGGCGTCTGGATATGTAGATCTCCTACCATTGTAACCGACTCTTTGTAACCCTAACCCTATTCGGTGCCTATATAAACCGGAGGGTTTTAGTCCGAGGGACGAACAACAATCATACCATAGGCTATCTTCTAGGGTTTAGCCTCTCTGATCTCGTGGTAGATCTACTCTTGTACTACCCATATCATCAATATTAATCAAGCAGGAGTAGGGTTTTACCTCCATCGATAGGGCCCGAACCTGGGTAAAAACATCGTGTCCCTTGTCTCCTGTTACCATCCGCCTAGACGCACAGTTCGGGACCCCCTACCCGAGATCCGCCGGTTTTGACACCGACACGTGGCTTTATCCCTTAGGATGCATGGCTAGTACTGGCATAGCTGAGCTATTTCTTCCATGTTCTTTGTGCAAAAGAACTATCGCATGGCGTGCTAGAAGAAATGGAAGAGTTGGCACCGGAGTTGATCCGCATGTTAGAGAAGACCTTTCCACCGGGCTTCTTTAATCCAATGCAGCATTTGATTTTGCATCTCCCGACCGAGGCAAGATTGGGGGGCGTGCAAAATCGTTGGTGCTACGCAACTGAGAGGATGCAGAAGACGCTTAGAGAAAAATGTAAAAATAAATGTAGAATTGAAGCATCGATGGACGAGGCATTCATTACTGAGGAGGCGGCAATCTTCGTGACAGCGCACTACGAAGCCAAAAATTGTCATTTGCATAATTTGAAGCCTCGGTACAATGCTGGAGACCCTAAAAAAGGTGGATCCAACCTCAGCCTATTCAAAGGGAATCTCGCACCAACCGATGCTTCGAAACCAATATCGTTGGATGTCGAAGAATGGCGGACCATTTCTTTATATATCTTCAACAACCTAATATAAGTGTGGCCGTACATCGAGTAAGTCCTCGGTACATTGCTTCGCAACTTCTAATTCCTTTGAACTGCTCTTATTCCCAGATATTTGATACAGTCGATATGTCGCGAGATTCTCGAATGGAGCCGTGATCCAAAAGTAATCCATGAAAGAGTATGAGCTTCTGGCAAAGCATGGAGGCAACTTTCCCCGTTTCATCTCTTGGTTCAAACAAATGGTAATCCATTAGACCATTCTCATTTCTTCGTCTAGTTTGCGGCTAATTCAACAATCCTTTTGTATTAAACTTGTAGGCTAATTCAGAGTCTATGGACGCCGAATTTAGACAAGTCGCTAATGGTTTTGACTATAAGGTTCGTTCATTTGACAAATACGACATCAACAGGTATCGCTTTCATACCTTCACAAAGGGCTATCTATGGCCAACCGAAAGTCTCCAAATTGTTGTGGCTCTGCTATCAGCGCAGGAGGTATCGAGTATTATGGGAGAGTTGAAGCAATTTATGAACTTCTATTCTATTGTGAAAACCCACCGAACATCGTAGTCTTGAAATGTTATTCGTTCCAGCCGAAGGAGACTAGAAGGACTCATGAACATATAGGGCTAGTCGAAATCAAACATAGCACCCATTTAGTTGTTCCCGATGTCTATATTACGGCTCAACAGGCGACCAAAGTTTTCTCTCTACCGTGGGCCTGCCAAACTGATCCAAATCTGAATGGTTGGGTTGTCGTTTATGAAGTGCTGCCACGTGTTAGACCACCTCCCCCTAATGAAGAAGATTATGAACCTCACATTAACCCAGACACATATGAAAGGAGAATTCCTCCAAGAAACACGTTTTCCAAAAAAAATGTTTCAAGAATCGTTCTACTTCACCCCAGAACATTGAAGTAGACAGCGACAGTGAATCCGACTTCACCCCTGAGCCGGAACAAGAAGAGGTTACTGTTGTGGATGACCTGTCAATGTTTGACCGATTACATAAAGGTGGCCTTCCACATGTTGATGCCACTGAACCCGATGAGCACGTCATTCATGATAGTGATGATGATGATGCATTTATTGATCCCAGAGCATATATAGATGATCAAGATTAATAAAAGTTATGGCAGGTATTCAATTTGTATTATATATATTGTTAGTTCATGTTAGGTATTCAATTTTTTATGTTGTACTTGATGATGATACACTTAGGTTATATACATATTATTATTCATGTCGGTATTAAAAATGTTTATGTTTTACAAATTTTGTTTACTCTTTGTCATGGCAGGTGTTGAAACATGTTGGGTGTGGGTCCAGACCGCTCCGAGGCTCCTTCTTCGTTGGCGCTTGGTGGGAGGGGTACTTCCATTCCACCCATGTGTCTCTGGAGAGCATTGCTCGACAGTATGCAGACCCCAGTGGGCGCTTCTTCGTCGGCATCATTGCCCACCGTGAGAGGAGGTCAGGGAGGGAAGAAGAGAGGATATCAGGGAGGACGTGGTCGTGGGAGAGGTAGGCAGGCTCCTACGCCTTCCTCACTGCCACCCCCAGTTGATTCACCCGAGCATAGGACTGGTAGGGTGGGCATGTCTGAGGAGGAGGCCATGCGGACTCCGGTCCACGAGCCTCGGGTCAACGGGCCTTCGGCCCACGAGAGTCCGGATGAGGGTAAGTCCTAGGAGACGTCTGAATGGGGTACCTGGACCGCATCCGCCTGAGGGGCCGAGTGGCCATGCTGATGGTGGCGGGGATCCAAATGATAGCGAGGGTGAGGTGGTCGGGGGGCACTGTCTACCAGGGTGGTTGTACACGACTCCCGCCCATGCCGGCGACCCGCGAGCATGGCTGGTTGGTTTACCCTGATGGGGAGAGGTAAGTGCATTTACTTGGTTTGTACCTTTTTGCCTTCACGTTTCTTCAAATATCCATCATACTGTAGGGGTTGTGATCATGCTCCAGTTGTCCGCAGGCCCAACACCGTCCTTGGTGTGATTTGCTGGCAAACATCCCGAGGTTTGACACATTGCCCAATGAGGGTCACGTTCCACAGCTAGGATTGAGCTGGGAGCACTACTTGGCTTCCCCGGCCCCGCTGGAGGAGATGATCGACGGTGTCTTGTGCCACACAAGGGCAGACATGGTGATCAGAAAGTTTTGGGTAATTTCTCCTTTACACAATAAAAAATCCTCAAATAGCTAGTTATTGTACTAATCAATGTTGTCTTGTTTGATTGCAGACCTTCTATAGGTGTGAGGAGTGATACGAGGAGGCCGCGGCACAGGTTATCGATGCCGAGTGCAAGCGTCTACTACAAAACTTACGACACGAGGCTCGGGTGCAGGCTGTTCGAGACTACTACGCCTCGCGTGGCATTAAGAAGACCAAGCCGGCGTGCCGCAATAAGTTTGTGAAGAAGGAGCAGTACATGACGGTATTTACCTATTCTTAAGGCCTTGTTCTTAGTTTCCTTGATTTGATTCGTAGGCGTAGCGCTCAAGTTTCTCTTTACTAACTTAGGTGCCCCCGAGATGATGTGCGGATCGGATGGATTGTTGGGAGGTGTTTGTGGATGAGTGGTGCTCAAACCAATGGCTAGCCCTCCACAACAATGCAAAGGACCGGCGTGCCCAAATGGAAGTTGTGCCACACCATCAAGGCAACGCCAAGTTATATCAGTTCAGGTGAACTAGGTATGTGGTTTGCTTCCCGATTCATGCAATTTGTTCTTCATGCTAGATTGAGCCCATTAATTAGTAATTTACTCAATTCCTCTCTTTTAGGCGCGACAAAATAAGGTGGAGGTGCCAGATGTGTACTACCTCATACAAGAAGGTCAAGGCATTCTTTGAGTCTGACCTCGATCATCCAGAGAACTTCATCAACATCTCCTCCCACAACAAGCTCGTGAGGTATAGAGATGAGGAGGAGTCGAGGAAAAGGGAGGACTTTAACCCGAGCCAGGGTCCCATTGATCTAGAGCTGCTGTTGATATCTGGTGGCGGGAGGTCCCATGGCACGATAGCCATTGGAGATGGACTTATACGTTGTCCTCGCACTCTCCCAGAGATCAAGGCGCGCCAGTCGAGCTCGCCTTCGAGGTTTGTTATACGGACTCAGTGCATTTTCCTCCATTACATTGTGTGTGCGGCCATCAATGATTACAATGCTAATGAGTAGTGTGTTGGGAAATGGTGCATGGAAAACAAAAAAAATTCTACGCGCACGCAATGATCTATCCATGTAGATGCATAGCAACGAGGCGGAGAGTGTGTCTACGTACCCTCATAGACCGTAAGCAGAAGCGTTTCACAACGCGGTTGATGTAGTCGAACTTCTTCGCGCTTCAACCGATCAAGTACCAAATGGATGGCACCTCCATGTTCTGCACACGTTCAGCTTGGTGACGTCCCTCGTCTTCTTGATCCAGCAAGACGTCGAGTTAGTAGATGAGTTCCGTCAGCACGACGACATGGTGACAGTGATGGTGAAGTGATCCTCGCAGGGCCTCGCCTAAGCACTACGAAAATATGATCGAGGGTGTAAACGGTGGAGGGGGGGCGCCGCACATAGCTAGGCAATTGTTTGTTGTGTGCTAGGCGCCCCCTCCCACTTGAGGAGCAGCCAAGGTGGGCGCCCAAGTAGGAGGAATCCTACTTGGGGTCTCTCCCAAGGTGGTGCCCCTTGCCATGTATAGGAACGGGGGAAAGGCAGGGGAGGGTGGCGCCCCCCTTTTCCTTTCTCCCATGAGAGGGAAAGGCGGGAGGGGCTAGCCCTCCCCTTTTTCCTTCCCTTGGGCTGTTTGGCTAGGGAAAGGGGCGCACCAGCCCCCTGTGGGCCAGTCTGTCCCTCCCTTGGCCCATTAAGCCCATATACATGCCGGGGGTGCCCGGAACCCCTTCCGGTGACCCGATTTCTTCCCGGTACGTCTGAAATACTTCTGGTGTCCAAGTACCATCGTCCTACATATCAATCTTTACATCTCGACCATTTCGATACTCCTCGTCATGTTCATGATCTCATCCGGGACTCCGAACAACATTCGGTCACCAAAACATATAACTCATATAACATTATATCATCAACGAACGTTAAGCGTGCAGACCCTACGGGTTCGAGAACTATGTAGACATGACCGAGAAACCTCTCCAGTCAATAACCAATATCGGAACATGGATGCCCATATTGGCCCCTACATATTCTACAAAGATCTTTATCGGTCGAACCGTTATGACAACATATGTAATTCCCTTCGTCTATCGATATGTTACTTGCCCGAGATTTGATTGTTGGTATCTTCATACCTAGTTCAATCTCGTTACCGGAAAGTTTCTTTACTCGTTCCGTAATACATCATCTCGCGACTAACTCCTTAGTCATTTGCTTGCAAGCTTATGATGTGTATTACCGAGAGGGCTAGAGATACCTCTCCGATACTCGTAGTGACAAATCGTAATCTCTATCTATGCCAACTCAACAAAGACCCTCGGAGATACCTGTAGAGCATCTTTATGATCACCCAGTTATGTTGTGACGTTTTATAGAACACAAGGTATTCCTCCAGTATCTGGGATTTGCATAATCTCATAGTCGAAGGAATAAGTATTTGACATGAAGAAAGCAATAGCAATAAACTAAACGATCATGATGCTAAGCTAACGGGTGGCTCTTGTCCATCACATCATTCTCCTAATGATGTGATCCCATTATCAAATGACAGCACATGTCCATGGTTAGGAAACCTTAACCATCTTTGATCAACGAGCTAGTCTTGTAGAGGCTTACTAGGGACACGGTATTTGTTTATGTATTCACACATGTATTTAAGTTTCCAATCAATACAATTCTAGCATGAATAATAAACCTTTATCATGAATAAGGAAATATAAAATAATAACTTTATTATTGCCTCTACGGCGTATTTCCTTCAGTCTCCCACTTGCACTAGAGTCCATAATCTAGTTCACATCGCCATGTGATTTAACACCAATAGTTTACATCATCATGTGATTAACACCCATAGTTCACATCGCCATGTTATCAACACCCAAATGGTTTACTAGAGTCAATAATCTAGTTCACATCATGTTGTGGGAAACCACAACCACCTATGGGACAAAGGGTCCCTTGGTGGTTTGGCGAGGGGATGTCACAGTTCACAAAGAGCAGAAGAACATGGGGCAGCACGACAGAGATCACACAGGCAATTTTACCCAGGTTCGGGCCGCCATGAGGAGTAAAACCCTACTCCTGCTTTGGTGGATTGATGGCGGAAAAATGGTGGTGGTCGTAGTGTGTTTGCCCAGCAGGGTTGCCTCAGGACGAAACGACTATGAGCGTACGAAATATGAGGGGTGGATTCACTAACATAGATTCCAACCCTTTCTAAGGTTGCCATGGGCCTTCTTTTATAGGCTAAGGGGTCACGACAGTGGCAAATCAATCATTATGCACGGATAAGATAGCAAATAGTGCTATCATACCTAACGCTGGAGGCTGACAGGGCGCATTAAATGTGCCGCTCAACGTCACATTGTCGCTTGCCCGGCAAGCCTTGCCGGGATGCTTTGCCAGCTTCGTGCCTGCTCGTTTGACACGTTGTTGGACGGGGGCCGCCTGTAGGCTTTTCCTGTAGAAAGAGGCTGCCATGTGGCAAATGGCTGCCACTTAGTCACTTTGCGGCTTGACACTGCACTGATCAACGACGTGCATCGTGGTGAGGTGGTTTGGTGAGGTGGTTCCACCTCCGCGACTCCCGGCAGGACCTGCCGGGGCGTCTTGGAGGTTTTCCTCCAGGGGTAACCCCGTCCTCACTAGGCTCGCCTACCCGGCAAGGGAGGCCTTTCTCCTGGTGGTTTCTTACTTCTCTGGCTTGGTCTTGGTCCTCTTGATCTATATGTTGGTCCTTTGAAGATCTTGGTCTCTTGTACTTTGGCGTGGTCCGATGCTCTAATCTTGCTCCCTGTGCCCATGCACAGTCTGGGCGACAGACCCAGGTTTGTTGCACCGACAGAAGTCCCCGGGCCTGCCCCGAATGTGCTGCCAAGCGTCGTTGGGGTAGGCCCCAACAAGTGCACGGGCAGGGTTGGTTTCCGGTTTTCCCGCACGACGTGTAAAGCCATTCATTGAGAGTTCCTCTGTGTCGTCGCTGCAAAGCTCGATGGCTCGTCTCGTCATCAGGGACAACATTACCGCGGGGGGAGCTCTGGCTGTAGGCCAAACTCTCCGACTAGGCGGCTTCGTCATGGCCGCCCCATCGGCTGTCGCGCCGACGATGGCCTCTCGGGTCATCATGCATAAACTTCACATCAATTTGGAACTTGCCGAACAGATGGATCTGATAGATCTCTCTTCTCTTAATGAGCTCTTGGATCGCATTGCCACTTTGGGAGTCGCAACGGACTATGACCGGATCGGGCTTAAACCCGTCCAAAGGGACATTAAATCCCAGCCGGCCACCCATGAGATAGTGGTATCGGAGGAACCACACAAGGAGTATCCCTCTATTTTGAGGACGAATTATGTCTGGATCGCCGAGCTCCCGGAGCCGGACACCCGCCCGGGGGGGATATGACCCGGGTCCCGGACTTAGAGCCGGGCACGGGGCCGGAAAATTGGGCAGCGTCCTGAATCCCGAGCTGTTGAACTCGGAAGCTTCCATGCCCCGGGGTGCTAGATCGGATCAGAATCCGGATTCAGCTATAACCACCCACGCGGACTTAAATCGTCTCTCCCATATTAGGCAAGAGCCCCAGGAGACAGTACATCGTTACTGGGCCAGATTCCTCCTTGCGCTAAACAAGGTCAAGGACTGCCACAAGGAGGACGTAGTCTCGCTCTTCTGCAAAAACTGCACGGACAAAGGAATCCTTAATGCTATAAGTCGCCGTGACATAGTACACTTTGTGGACTTAGCAATCATAGTACAAAAGTACTGTGCGAAATTTTGGGACAGTCCGGCTTCCACCAAAACCTTTGTCCGAACTAAACGGGCGAACTCTCGTGAGTCGGCCGATCCAATCCCCAAGAAACCAAAGCCCACCCCAGGGCGGGGAACCGTATTGGAAAAATGGCTCAATGGGCCATGTAAACTCCATGGCACTCCGGACACAGCACCAACTCATAGCCTTAGGGCATGTTGGATCCTCCGGCAGGTTGCACAAAGTGGCACGGATGTTCTTACAGAACAACATCCCGCCAACGAGCACAATGTCTGGCACTAACGGTCTTGAGACTTTTGCCTCAAACAAGAGGCGCAAGCGAGCTCATCAAAGCTCCACGGAAATTTGCCATATGGCCAAAATAAACCCACAGGCGACATCGCTATAACTTTTAATGCCCGATTTAACCTCGATCCCGGACTGTCCGCACCATTGCTACTGGTTCTTAGCCCAATCGTGGACGGCTTTCGGCTCACTAAAGTGCTCATGGATGGCGGAAGCGGATTAAACTTGATCTATGAAGAGACACTCAGCAAGATGGAAATTGACAAAGGCCGCATTGAACAAAGTGGCACAACCTTCAGAGGAATTATCCCTAGTCGGGAAGCGTGGTGTGCAGGAAAAATCACACTCGACATGGTATTCGGCACCCCAGAAAATTATAGGTCCGAAGAAATCACATTTTAAGTGGCCCATTTTAGCAGCGGATACCACGCCCTTTTAGGGCGGGACGCGTTTGCAAGCTTTCAAGCTATACCCCATTACAGGTACATGAAGATTAAAATGCCCAGGCCCAATGGAATCATCACTCTGGCCAGTGATCCGGACGTCGCACTTCGCGCCGAAAACAAAACCACAGCACTAGCCCTGGAGGCATTATCTGAGGCCCTAGGAGCCGAAGAATTAACAACACTACGGACCACCATGGACAGGGACGACGTGATACTCGACAAGCGACCCAAGTCCACCTCATTTAAACCCGCAGACGAGATAGTCAAATTCCAAGTCCATCCAACGGACCTCGCGAAGACGACTTCCGTCCGGGACGCAACGAGCCCGCGATGAACGCCAAGATCATGAGACTTCTTACGCGAGAATTGGGACATCTTCGCCTGGCACCCATTGGACATGCCAGGCATCCCGCGCAGATTGGCCGAACACAGCCTCAATATAATAAAAGGATACAAACCGGTCAAGCAAACTCTAAGATGGTTTTCAGAGCCCAAACGGCATGCCATGGGGGAAGAGCTAGCCAAACTACTCGAGGCCGGATTCATCAGAGATATCAAGCATCCGGATTGGCTGGCAAAACTGGTAATGGTACCAAAGAAGGACAAATCCTGGTGCCTATGTGTCGACTTTAAAGACCTCAACAAGGCTTGCCCCAAGGATCCATTTCCCCTCCCTCGCATCCATCAAATTATTGATGCCACAGCAGGACACGACTCGCTGTGTTTCCTCGACGCATACTCTGGATACCATCAAATAAAGATGGCAGAGTCTGACCAAGCTGCGACAGCTTTCATAACGCCATATGGCCCTTTTTTCTTCAACACTATGCCTTTCGGGCTCAAGAACGCCGGCGCAACCTACCAACGCATGATTCAAACATGCCTGGAAAAGCAAATCAGTAAAACAGTGGAGGCATACATGGATGACGTGGTCATAAAAACAAGACACATCGAAACCCTAATAGATGACTTGAGGCTTACATTCGACAATCTCCGGACATACGACATCAAGCTGAACCTGGAAAATGTGTTTTTGGCGTCCCCTCGGGGAAACTACTCGGCTTCATCGTTTCCAACAGAGGAATTGAAGCGAATCCGGTAAAAATCCGAGCCCTGTCATAGTTGGCTATACCAACAGACCTCAAGCACATCCAAAAACTAGCCAGATGCATGGCTGCTCTAAGCCGCTTTATCTCCAGGTTAGGAGAAAAGGCATTACCTCTTTACCGCCTTCTTCGGCGCACCGAACACTTCGTGTGGACGGATGCAGCCGTGGCCGGACTGGATGAAATAAAGACCTTATTGGCCAGTAATCCAGTACTAACAACACCGAAATATTGACGAACCTATGCTACTGTACATAGCTGCAACGCATCAAGTTGTAAGCGCAGTGCTCGTCGTTGGAAGAGAGGCTGATGGATACAAATTCCCGCTCCAGAAGCCGGTTTACTACATATCCACTGTCCTAACCCCATGCAAATCCCGATACCCACACTATTAAAAAAGAGCATACGCGGTTTTCATGGCATCCCGGAAGCTACGACACTACTTTCAAGAGTGTTCGATTACGGTGGCCATCGAAGTACCACTCAATGACATAATAAATAACCGCGATGCTACGGGCCAGATTGCCAAATGGGCCATTGAGCTCCTTCCGTTTGACATAACATACAAACCACGGCGGGCCATCAAGTCGCAAGTATTGGCTGACTTCGTCGCCGAATGGACAGAAGCCGAACTCCCTAAAGAGTACGGCGCATACTCAAACTGGATCATGCACTTCGACGGCTCTAAAATGTTAGCCGGATTGGGAGCAGGTGTAGTCCTGACGTCTCCCGCCGGAGACACGGTCCAGTACGTCCTCCAAATATTATACACAGACTCCAACAATGCAGCCAAATACGAGGCTCTGTTGCACGGTCTTGGGATGACAGTCTCTATGGGCATTCAACGCCTAGAAGTGTGCGGGGATTCAAACCTCGCAATATCACAAATAAATGGAGATTTTGATGCCAAGGACCCGAAAATGGCGGCCTACCGTAATGCCGTCCTCAAGACGCCATCTCGGTTCGAGGGGCTCGAATTCCACCATGTGGCTCGAGAAAACAATCAAGCGGCGGATGTCCTCGCTCGCATCGGCGCTAAACGCGACCCTGTCCCACCTAACATATTCTTGGAACGGCTGTTCAAGCCATCCGTAGCATGGGAAGGGGAGTCCAGCAATACTAGCACAGATCCGAATACACCCCCAGATTCTGAACTATCAGACATAGTCGGAGGTTCTACCACCGAAATAACGTCCTCGGCCCATGAAATCATGGCTGTAATCGCCCCGTGGAACGAACCTTTCTTGGCCTACCTAAATAGGCAGGAGCTCCCCGAATACCAAAATGAAGCACGCTGCATCGTCCTGCGCTCTAAAGCCTACAAAGTCTACGAAGGGGAACTCTACAAGGAAAGCGCTACCGAAGTACTCCAAAGATGCATCTCCGAAGAGGAAGGGCGGCAGCTCTTGGCTGAAATCCTGCCGGACTGGGCGGACACCACGCCGCGGCTCGAGCATTAGTCAGCAAGGCCTTCCGTACAGGTTTCTACTGGCCGACATCCCGAGCAAACGCATAGGACCTTGTCCAACATTGCGTTGGTTGCCATCTCTTTGCCAATCAGAGTCATATGCCCCCTACCGCTCTCCAAACAATCCCCATAACTTGGCCCTTTGTGGTCTAGGGGCTGGATATGGTCAGACCTCTTAAAGGGGGAAGCCATAAGAAAAAATACTTATTGGTCATGGTGGACAAATACACCAAATGGATAGAAGCCAAACCAGTCAAAACGGCCAAATCTGGACCAGTAATAGACTTCATATCCGAGGTAGTACACCGATACGGTGTCCCCCATAGCATCATCACTGATAATGGCTCAAATTTGACAGCCGACGAAGTGAAAACTTGGTGCGCAAAAATGGGCATTAAGCTTGATTACGCTTCCGTCTACCATCCCCAAACAAACGACCAGGTAGAGCGGGAAAATGGTCTCATCATGAGCAGCATCAAACCCAAACTAGTGCGATCCTTGACAGTCGGATACGCCTGGTCGAGGAGCTCGACCAGACTGGGGGGCTGCGGACGACGCTGAATCGCACCACCGGATATACACCATTTTGCATGGTGTATGGCGCGGAAGCGGTATTACCCTGCGACATAATACATGATTCGCCACGCGTACGCATGTACGAAGAGAAGGAAGCCGAGTTAGATCGGTAGGATAACTTGGACGCCCTGGAGGAGGAGCGCGATGTCGCAAAAGCCCGCTCCGCATTCTATCAGCAGCAGGCTCGACGATATCAAAGCTGAGAAGTGCGGGCCAAAACTTACAATATTGGCGAGCTCGTTCTACGACTATCGGAGAAGAAGAAGGACAAGCTCAAACCCAAGTGGGAGGGTCCCTTCGTCATTGACAAAGTTCTCACCGGAGGAGCATACCACTTACATAATGCATCTGATAACAGACTCGAGCCGAACCCATGGAACGCGGCCCGACTCCGGAGATTCTACGCCTAACGTCGAACTCAATGTTCGTCTCCTAACCCCTCCTTTTTAATTATGCTCCATCCCTTTTTCCTTTCTTGACCTTTTTCCTCTTCACACAAAGTATTCAATACAGTGCGGACTCCCGGATCACTCCGGCCGCACTAGGTGTGTAAGCAATACCTGGGGGCTTCCTATACGGAAGCTAAAAATAATTACTCACATGGCTTTCTGCCCATCACATATGCATTATGTTTCCATATGTGCCTTTTCTTCACCATTATATGCATCGATATGACTTAAGATGTGGCCAAGCTGGGTTGCCTGGCTCTTGTGTTTATGCCCTACGTTCCCGTTAATTCGGCTAGGGCATAAGGGGAGCACCTCTGCGATTATTACTGCCGGTTCTGCCGGATGTGTACCTCGATCGGGTGAAGCCGAAAGCTAGTTTCCTTAAGAGAATATTCGGTCGGTGAACAAAAGATGTATTCATTTATTATAACGTAAATCCCCAGAAGTCTTGTATCCTGCGCCATCATTCGCAGTCCGGACATGTGCATTGTCGCATGCGTACCCAGGGAAAGGAACCCCTAACGGAACTATTCTCCCTGGAATATGTTTCTTACTATCCATGTAATATAACATAACTAGTTGGGTACTTATGCATTCAAGCACTTATGACCCTACGCCTTGTTTCCACGCATACCCGGTTTTGTATAACTGCGTGGGTATTCGGACACACTCGGATTGTAGGATCAAAATTTGAAGCGAAAAGGTCCGCCATGACAAATGATTTTAATCGGCTAGGGGCTAATTATGTCCATTAAATTACGATCACTTGGGTGACTATATTCCTCCTCTATACCATCCAACAGGCTATCTAGCTTACAATCCTGTTGAGAATACTTAGCGGCTAACGCTACCTGGTCATATACCGGACTCACGGGAATTTCTTGCCCATCGGGCCCCGCCGATCCTACTTGGCCATATGGTTCGGGTCCACTTGGTGTAGCACGTCTTCACCATAGCCCGAGCTTCTCTTGCGCTTGCCGCAAGCGGACACCTTCCACAATCGGAAGCGCCGCGTGCTCCTTGAAGCATATTCACAAGCTCGCCCATGCCATTCGGCAAAGAAGCTTGATGGCCACAAAGCACGAGCAACACCTGCATCACTTGCCAAGCTCGCTCGTGCGATGTAAAGGTCTTGCGATAAATCACTTGCAGATGAGGGCATCTCCTCCTCAGGGCGACCCGTTAACATTCGTGCAAGCAAAATTCTTTCAATATACTTCCTCGCCGAACTATACTACAGTTCGTCTAGCCACTTACCGTAAATGCCGCGTCGAAGCCTTTTGTTCTCCTTCACGGAGTCCGCCAGCTGAGCGCGGAGATCTTTTAACTCCACGTCCAGCTGGACTTTGGCATCTTCAAGATTGTTCTTCTCCTGCCTAACTCGTGTAAGAATGCGCTCGCCAGCCTCCAGCTGCCTTTTGAGATGTGATGCATCCTCTCTTACGCCCGCCGGATTCACCCCGGGATTGTCTGCAAAATTTTCTGTTAGACTTGTCATATCAGCCATTTACTAACTGGTGCATCTTCGTACAATCCCGATAACTGTTACTAGATGAGGGCTTTTGGGATTCCTCTAACTTGGCAACTGCGGCCCTGAGTTCGGCCTTGCATTCCTCCAGCTCCCGAGACAATTGCTCATTCTTATCTACAAGGACATGTGCATAAATTGCTCCTTAAAACAGTTGTTCCAACCGTTTCAAGTCTCAGGGGCTACTGCTACACATGCTTATCAAATTTTCTTACCCGTATATCTTTGGTATACTGGTCCGTCGCTCGGGCAAGCCCGCCTTGAGCAGCTCGGATGTATGCGTCTCCCGAATTGAAGTTGTTAAATGCCTCTTCGGAAAAGATGTTCCGAAGTACGACCCATCGGCGCCGGTGATTCATGGCGCTCTCTACTTCAGAATTCGTGGCTGAGAGCATATCCGCATTCTCTGTTGGAGAACTATGCAGCATCGGCCACGCTCCCGCCTCCGCTCTTGAAGCTGGTTCTGGAATCCGGTTGGTGGAGGCGTGGTTGGCAGGATCCCCGGATATAGTCCGGCTGCTCCTCTTCCTGCCAGGACACAAGGGGTGTTGTCATACTTCAAAATACCATAATCACAGCACAAGTTTTTGCCTTACCTCTGTAGCGGCGAGTCGGCCCTTACCGCCTTCCTCTTAAGCCTGCCCGACGAGTCCCTAGGGGCTCGGCCCCACGCTCCGACCGTCATCTCTGCAAAAACACGACACTTCAAGGGTAAGGCATGACATCTGAAGGGAGTCCTCTTCGGAGGATAGGGTTTTTCGACTTGGCTTACGCGCGACGTAGGAAGCGGTCCGGGATAGTCGGCAGTAATGGCCACTGAGGCGCCATCGCAGCTCGCTTGATAAAATATCCCGTTGACGAGCTCCACGGTAATATCCGGATCTTCTTCGAGACCTGGATCTAGGGCCCTTCCGGGTCCTCTCGGCTGCGAGGGAGGGGCTGGAGATTCCTTCACGGCCCTCCTCGGTTCCTGCTCGGGAATATCGAGGCGAGATGATCTTAGCGAAGGACGCCACAATAAGTGACGTAGGGAAAGGAATGACAACTTACCCAGTTCGGAGGGTTGTACATGGAGAATCCATCTCGCGGTTTGACGTGAAGGAATTCCTCCTCTTCGCCTTTGTATAAATCGGACAATATCCTTGCCAGAGCGGTGGAGTCCGGACCCCACGGCCACAAATGGGTGGCATCATCTTCCCCGTTGAAGTGCCACATGGGCTTCCCCCGATATTGAAGCGGTTCACTCCCCGTATTATGCATATTGCCATAACCTCGACCATCGTCAGTCCGTATTTGGCCAGTAACTTTATCCTGCTCATCAGGTAATATTTTTCCCTGGTATCCTCCTCTTGGGGGCCTCGGGGGTGCCAGCTTAGACGTGCCCTCGGCGGGGCATTACTGAACTGGGGGAGACCTGTCCGGACTGGATCTGGAAGGGGAACGTCGTCAATGTAGAACCACTCAAGGCGGTTCTCTGGTGCCTTCTTGGGAGTGTCGAAGGTATCCGGTCTCGGCAATGCGCCATACTTCGCCCCGCCCACCGACATAGGGATTCTCCACGGTTGCGGGGACAAGGCGTAACAACTTCTTCCATAACTCAAGTGAGGCTCGCAGCCTAAAAATAGCTCGCAAAGGGCAACGTACCCTGCTATATGTAGAATAGAGGCAGGGGTGAAGTTGTGTAACTGGAGGCCGTAGAACTGCAGGAGCCCGCGAAGGAACGGGTGGATAGGAAACCCGACGCCCCTCGGCAGATGCGGGATGAGGCATATTCGCTCCTCTGGAGACGGATTGGGAGATCTCTCTGCTTGCTCCCCGCCATTATAGCTGGCTATTCCGGCTCGGACAGGGACCATGAATGATGGTGGAAGAAACCCTTGGGTTTGTAACTCAATCAAACGTCTATGGGGAACTGAACACTCTTCCCAGTCCCCCGGCTTGGAGCGAGGAGAGCGAGAAGAAGAGCTGTGACGACCGGCCATGTTGGAATGGTTTTTCCGGAGCGCTCTGTTGGATGCTTGCTCGAGGGGGAAGAGTGGGGTTTGGATCTGAGAATCCCTGTCTCTTCAAATAGGCGGTCAGCCCAAAAGATTGAGGGTGGTAAATGTGAAAAACACCTCGGCTCCTTGCATTGGCTCGGCACGTGGAGATGGTCATTATTGAGGCACTGAAGCCAAGGAGTACAACATTGATGGAGTTCCGGACACTATTCGCCGTAACAGGTACTTTGGAGTATTCGGAGATGTAACCCGCCCTGCAATGCCGAAGACAAGATCTGCCACGGACTCATCGTCACCGAAGCCTGGTTCGAGGGCTCTTGAGAGTCTGGATTAGGGGTATCGGACAATGGGACTATATACATCGTCCGGACTATTGAAGCGTGAAGATACAAGACTCAAGACTTCGTCCCGTGTCCGGATGGGACTTTCCTTGGCGTGGAAGGCAAGCTTGGCGATCCGGATATTGTATTTCCTTCCTTGTAACCAACTCCATGTAAACCCTAGTCCTCTCCGGTGTCTATATAAACCGGAGAGGTTGGTCCTTAGAAGGCCGATCACAATTACAATCATACCATCTTAGGCTAGCTTCTAGGGTTTAGCCTCTACGATCTCGTGGTAGATCTACTCTTGTACTACCCATATCTTCAATATTAATCAAGTAGCAAGTAGGGTTTTACCTCCATCGAGAGGGCCCGAACCTGGGTAAACATCTGTGTCCCTTTCTTCCTGTTACCATAAGCCTAGACGCACAGATCGGGACCCCCTACCCGAGATCCGCCGGTTTTGACACCGACACCTGTCTCCTGTTACCATCGACCTTAGACGCACAGTTCGGGACCCCCTACCCGAGATCCGCCTGTTTTGACACCGACATTGGTGCTTTCATTGAGAGTTTCGATGTGACGTCGAAAACAGGATTGATGGCTAGCCTTGTTATCAAGGGCAGTATCACCTCCGGAGGAGCCCTGGCATCAGGCCAAACCCTCTGGTTGGGCGGCTTCACCATGACCGCCCGTCCGGCCGTTAAGTCGACGATGACTTCTCGGGTCATCAAAAATTGCCTCCGTGTTGACTCGAAATACTCCAAACAGATGGATCTGATGGAGCTGTCGTCTTTAAACAAACTCCTGGATTGCATCGGCGCCTTGGGGGTCGCTACACACTACGGTCGGATTGGGCTTAAACCCGATCAGAGAGAAATCAAATCCCCGTCGATCACCCATCAGATAGCGGTAGTAGAGGAGCAAAACAACAACTCTCCCTCTATATTGAGGACAAACTATGTTTGGATTTCCGAGCTCGAAGAGCCGGATACCCGTTCGCGGAACAACATGCCCTGTCCTCCAAACTTGGAATCGGACGGTGGACCTGGAAAACCGGTTGATATCCCGGAGCCCGAACTATTAAGCTCGGAGGTTTCTCAAACTCCGGACCCCAAATTGGGTCAGGGTTCGGATTTAAATCCACCCACCCACCCAGATATACGTGATCTCATGTACCTATGGCAGCAGTCTCAGGAAACAGTCCATCACTTTTGGGCCAGATTCCTCCTTGTCAAAAACAAGATTAAAGATTGTCGCGACGAAGACGCAATCTCAGTATTCTGCAATAATTGCACGGACGAAGGAATCCTCAACGCCATCAACCGCCGTCGCGTATCACACTTCGCTGACTTGGTGACCATAGCATGTATATCACAGAATGGAAAGCGCTGAAAACTCAGTGACTCGGGAACCACCGGTTTCCACTCAGCCCCTCGTCTGGGCAAAAAGGGCGCACCCTCGCGGAGCGCCCGACCCAGCAGTAAAGAAATCTAAGCCCATTACGGGGCGCGGGACCGTTCTAGAGGGATGGCTTGATAGGCCATGCAAAATACACACAACACCGGATACCACACCAACCCACAACCTTAGAGCATGTTGGATACTCTGGCAAGTGGCCAAGAGCGGCGAGGATATCCTCACAAAAAATACCCCAGCGCAACACCCCCCGGAAGATGACGACCTCAGCGTATTGACAGTCTTCGAGACCTTCACTTCAAACAATCAGCGCAAAAGGGCCTTTCGCGACCTACCAAGTCCGCCAAGTCGCAGCAATAAACCCCTGGAACGACACGGCCATAACCTTCAATGCCAGTGATGAACCAAAATTCCGGACAGTCCGGGCACTAGCCGCCTTGGTCCTCAATCCAATTGTTGACGGTTTTCGGCTCACCAAAGTGCTCATGGACGGCGGCGGCGGACTAAACCTCATCTACGAGGATACACTCAACAAAATGGAAATAGACCGAATCCGCATCGAGCAAAGTAGCACGACCTTCTGAGGAATTATTCCCAGTCGGGAGGCGTGGTGTGCGGGAAAAATCACGCTCGACGTGGTATTCAGCACACCGGAGAATTATCGGTCCGAAGAGATAACCTTCCAAGTGGGCCCTTTCAACAGTGGATGTCACGCCCTATTGGGGCGAGATGCATTTACATGCTTCCAAGCTATACCTCAAGTCCCTATCCAACTGAATTGCTTCCATGGGCACTGCATCTCTGAGAGGAATATCGGCCATCTCTGCATGGCACTTCTTCAACTGGGAAACATGAAACACATCATGTACTCCCGACAGTCCTTCGGGTAACTCCAACTTGTAGGCAACTTCTCCCATGCGTTCCAAAACACGGAACGGTCCCACAAATCTCGGGGCTAACTTTCCCTTAACTCCAAAACGCTTAACTCCTCGAAGAGGAGACGCTCGCAGATATGCTCGGTCTCCGATTTCATAGACTACCTCCTTGCATTTTGAATCTGCATAACTATTCTGTCGGGACTGAGCTACCTTCAGTCTATCTCGGATCAGCTTAACTTTCTCTTCAGACTCCTTAATCAAATCTGGTCCAAACAACTGGCGGTCTCCAACTTCATCCCACATCAACGGTGTTCGGCATCTCCTTCCATATAGGGCTTTGAACGGTGCCATCTTCAAACTGGCCTGGTAGCTGTTATTGTAAGAGAACTCCGCGTAGGGCAAGTTGTCATCCCAACTAGATCCGTAATCTAGCGCACAAGCTCTCAACATGTCCTCTAGAATCTGATTGACTCTCTCGATCATCCATCTGCAAGGGTGAAAAGTTGTACTGAACTCCAGTCTGGTACCCAAGGTCTGGTGCAGCTGGTGCCAAAACATTGAAGTAAACTGTGTTCCTCTATCTGATATGATGGTCCTTGGAACTCTGTGTAGACATACGATCCTGGTCATATATATCTTAGCCAACTTAGCACTGGTATAGGTGGTTTTACGGGGATAAAGTGGGCTACTTTGGTCAAGCGATCCACTACTAACCAGATAGAATCATATCCTGATCGGGTCCTAGGCAATCCGGTGATGAAATCCATGCCAAGCTTGTCCCACTTCCATTTGGGTATCGGCATAGGCTGCAGTAATCCTCCTGGCTTCTGATGTTCTGCCTTCACTCTCTGACATACATCACATATGGCTACATACTCGGCAATATCCTTCTTCATACCCGGCCCACCAAAGAATGCTCCTTCAAGTCCAAATACATCTTAGTGTTTCCGGGGTGTATCGAGTATGGCGAGTCATGAGCTTCCTGAAGTATCAACTTCCTGATCTCTGCATTATTGGGCACATATATACGGTCCTCAAACCATAAGGTGTCGTGCTCATACTCACGAAAACCTTTGGCTTTCCCTTCACTCATCTTCTCCTTTATCTTGGCAATCTCCTTGTCATCCTTCTGAGCTTCTCGAATCTTTCCCAACAATGTAGACTGAACTTCCATTGCTGCAACAAAACCTCTAGGAACAATCTCCAAACGAAGCTCCCTGAGATGCTTGGCTAACTCCTTTGGCATCCCTCCGCTTACGAGGGTGTTAATGTAACTCTTACGGCTCAAGGCGTCTGCTATGACATTGGACTTTCCTGGATGATAATGCAGCTTCATGTCATAATCCTTTATGAGTTCTAACCATCTCCTCTGCCTGAGGTTTAGCTCCTTCTGAGTTAAAATATACTTCAAACTCTTGTGATCCGTGTACACATCACAACAGTTTCCAATAAGAAAATGTCTCCAGGTCTTTAAGGCATGCACTACGGCTGCTAACTCCAAATCATGCGTGGCATAATTCAACTCATGCGGTCGAAGTTGTCGTGGGGCATACGAAACAACTCTTCTGTCTTGCATAAGTACTCCTCCAACTCCTAAGCGAGATGCGTCGCAATACACTTGGAAATCGTTGCGTATATCCGGCAGAATCAACACTGGGGCTGTAGTCAAACGTTTCTTCAACTCCTGGAAACTTGCTTCACATTCTTCAGTCCAATGGAACTTGGTGTCCTTCAACAATGTCGTCATAGGCTTCACAATCTTAGAAAAATTCTCAATAAATCTCCGATAATATCCTGCGAGTCCAAGAAAACTGCGCATCTCTCCAACTGAGGTGGGTGCCAACCACTCAGTGACTGACTGAACCTTGGTGGGATCCACTGCTATGCCTTCTCCTGATATAACATGTCCAAGAAATCCAACTTCCTTCAACCAAAACTCACACTTGCTGAACTTGGCATATAAATGATGTTCCCTGAGCTTCTCGAGAACTAAACGCAAATGCTCCTTGTGTTCCTCTTCATTCTTCGAGTATACCAAGATATCATCAATGAACACCACAACAAACTTATCCAAGAACTCCATGAACACCTTGTTCATCATACTCATGAAATAGGCAGGGGCGTTAGTTAGTCCAAAGGACATAACCGTATACTCGTATAACCCGTACCTGGTGGTGAAAGTTGTCTTAGGTATATCATTTTCCCTAATCTTCAGCTGGTGATATCCTGATCGCGGATCGACCTTCGAAAACACCTTTGCTCCTTGCAGTTGGTCAAACAAATCAATGATCATCGGCAGTGGGTACTTGTTCTTGATTGTTACTTCATTCAACGCACGATAATCAACAACCATCCTTAAGGATCCATCCTTCTTCTCGACCAAGAGCACTTGGGCTCCCCATGGTGATGAACTTCTTTGGATGTAACCTTTCTCCAACAACTCCTTAATCTGCTTCTTAATCTCCTCCAGATCGTTTGCGGGCATCCGATATGGTCTCTTAGATATTGGTCTGGTGCCTGGCAACAGCTCTATCAAAAACTCGAGGTCTCGATCTGGCGGCATGCCTGGTAATTCCTCTGGAAATACATCCGGGTAATCCTTTACTACCGGCACTTCCTCCTGAACAACTCCAGTGAGAGAATCTACTTGAGTCCTCCTCGGCGCATGCCTGCATACATACTTGATCCTTTTTCCCTCCGGGGTGGTGAGTAGAATAAACCTACTAGCACAGTCAATGTTTCCTCCATACTTCGATAACCAATCCATTCCTAGTATCACATCCAATCCTTGCGACTCTAGAATTATCAAGTCGGAGGGGAAAACATGGCTTCCAATGGTCAAGGGTATCCGATGGGTTTAGAGGGGAGAGATTAGAATAGAAAAAGGTCTAGTGAGAAAGCACTACCCATATGCACATGAGGCAAACACAATCATATCACTCAATCAAGCAAGCAAGGGCATACAATCGGTCTAGAACTATCGTTAAAAGTGTTCAGACTACTACTATGTACAAGGGGAATACTACTAGTCATATGGTGGTCATCTAGAAATATTGATCGGTGGAAGATTCCATGATATCCGCTCCAGCTTCGTCTTCATAATCATCATCACTATCGTCAGGGTCGGAGTCGGTGTCGTCGATGATGATGTAGTTCTTCGGACAAGTGGAATCATCGTCCTCTCCTCCTAGTGCGAGGTCTCCCATGAATACTCCGATCTTCTTTATCAGGTCGTCGTTCTTCTCCAATAGTGTTGCGATTTCCTCCTCATATCCATCGCGTGTAGACTTGAGTTCCTCTTCTAGCTCGGTGATCCTTGTCATCGCCTTCTTCAAATCTATCATGCTTGCGCACATCTGGTTTTCCTGGCTTCGAATGTGCTGGTTTAGCTCCTGGATGAATGTTGCAATGGACCTATCTCTCCTGGTGCTGACTATCTCCCATTGCTCATCTCGGCGCCCACATATCTGGTAAATAGTATCCTTGAGATCCTTGTGGTAAACTTCGCCAATGCGTCCCATGGCGATGTGGGCTGCCATGCTCTTTCCCAGACTCCAGGTTGGGGCATCAAAAGAAAACTCTATGGGCTCTGTGACTGGCGTGAATGTCCTTCCTGGAACTTGAACTCGAATCATCCAGCGCTCTTCTTCTGGTAATGTGGCGTTGTAGGTCCCGGTGAAGCTTGGTATTCCAATGTTCAGATATCAAGTGACTTCCTTCAAGTGTCGTCCAAAGGGGGTGTCTTCATCCGGTTGTGCAAACTTGTTCCTCGAGTCCGCCATCCTAAAGAGTAGAAAATGGAGAGGAGTCAGAAATGAGTAGAGAAGAGTGACCTATGGTTTTCTTAGTGGTCGTGTCCTACATTCAGTGTGTGCTCTGATACCATCTTGTAGCGACCCGACCTCAGGCGGTCAAGTCTCTGTGCTTCAGTGTCAATCCCTGGATCGGTAATGCAGACACACACAGTACTCGAAGGATTTATAACAGAGTAGCAATCACACACTTATTACATCAAATGTCTCCAAAGAGAACTTATTACAATAAATATGGCTTAAGGCCATCTAACACGATAATAGCGAAAGACTTGGAAGATAAAGTGAGTCCATCAACTCCAACGGCATAGCTGAGTGCATGACAACGACCTATCGCACCATACTCGTCGTTCAAAAGTCTGCCACATAATACGTTATAGCGGTCAAAGACATGGAATATCTTTGGCAATATAATACAAGAGCAATGAACAGATAAATACTATCACTATATGCATATATGGCTGGTGGAGGCTCTATGGTTATATGTTTTTAAGTAAAAGCCAATTTTTCCCTACAACAAAGGAATAAATCTTATTTAACTATCATGGTAGTTGAAACATCATTGAGAAGGTACCTCCAACTCAATCACCCAACAAATTAAATTAGAGTGATGAGATATAATAGGATAATCCAAGTACTAGATACTCAAAATGTCCATAACCGGGGACACGGCTAACCATGATTAGTTTGTACACTCTGCAGAGGTTTGCGCCTCTTTCCCCACAAGACTCGATCGCCTCCATTGGATTTCTCGCACTACATGGTGTCTGAGAAACGGATGACCGAGACACAGTCTTTCAGAAGCATTAACTCTTTACTCTGGGTGGACAGTTACACCTACTATCCCTCTACATCTGCTAGCCCACCACTGAAAGAGGTCACACAACGTACTCAACTATGCCAGATCCCATAATGGCTTGTGGCTGCACACGGAAGTTTCTAGCATGAAATATCTCACGATCCCTTTGAGCCTGGGTGGCGGACTGTAGGAGGATCACACGGTATATCCCCCGGATCTCCTAGGACAACACTGGATTCCCCAGGTGCCCACAAGCAATCCACCCAAATGTGTATTTAAGTTGCCACCTTAAGTTGAACCATGAATTAAAAAGATCACATCTGCCATGGATACACTCAAACCCAATCCACGTCAACGAGCATAGCATGGCAATATAAGCATAACGTAGAAGTAACTCCCAAGGTTTTATAACAAACAGGGCAATAGGTTCTACCTCATCACTACTTCCCAAACCCACAAGTTAAACACATCATAATCATGCAATGTTTGAGGATTGTAACTAATGAACAAAAAGCGGGTATGAAAGGAATAAGATCAAAGTGTTACTTGCCTTGCTGACGATCCACAAAACCTAGGGACTCGTAGTAGCACGCTTCGCACTCCGGAAATTCTATCGCAAACAAACAATAACACACATAAGCAATCAAGCAAAAATGCACGGTTAAAACTCAAATAAGAAGATCTAACTAGAAAGTTCAACTTAAGAACTCCGGTTTGCAAAAAGAATCAAATCAAACGGAGCAACGAAACTCAAACTGCGAAAGAAACAAGATCCGATTACTAATATAGACTAAAGTCAAATTTTACAGTACCAAAATCTTGTTCAAGTTGTTTAAACAGAAAGAGGGCTTCGAGACGAAGATCTAGGCGCTTGAATCGCCTTATTCCGATAAACGAGGGAAAAGATAAACTAAAATGAAGATCAGGTCAGAAATCACGATCGAAAATAATCGCAAAAAAACCCTGGAAAAAGATAAACTGCCGAATAGGCTAACGAACGAACGTTCGCTGTCTGTGACTAACGGGTGAACGACGTTCGTTAAAACGAACGTACGGACGAACATCCGCAAAATAAGTAAACCGACGGAAAACCAATCTAATAAATTAAACCAGAAACTAAAAAATGGATCTAGATCTAGGGTTTACCGAAATAAACCGACGAGAAAAAAAGCGGCTAACTCCCGAAGTTGGTATGGCGGCAAAAGGCGGCGGCAAGCAAGTCATGGCAGAACCGAGGCGGGTTAGGGTTTCAAGCAGTGGTCATGGGTGGCGGGCTGGTGGGTCATGGGCGGTGGCGCCTATATAAAGGGGTCAGAGTCCGGCCAAGGCCGTAGGTGGGACATTTTTTAATTAAATTGTGACGCGCAGAAAAAGAAAGAAAAAGAATACTAAACGGACTCCAAATATCCCGAAATAAATTTTCCCCGTCCTCTTAAAATATGCCGGACGAGGTGAACATTTATTTGAGCCTAAAATGCAATTTTGAAAAACGCGTATTTTTCCTAATTCGAATAAAATTGCAATAAAAACCAAATAAAATCATTTATTTAATTTTAATATTTTTCCTCCAATATTTCATTTATTTTCGAGAAGTCATATTATCTCCTCTCATATATTTTAATATGAAATATTTTCGGAGAGAAAAATTAATTAAAATCAAAATGATCCTTGTTTCAATATTTGATAGAATTCAAATATGAAAATCGTTAAATCCCCAACTCTCTCAGAGGTTCCTTTAGTTGCTTAGTATTTCGAGGATCACGAAATGAAATGCAATAAAAATATGATATGCATGAATAACCTACGTATAACATTCCAAATTGAAAATTTGGGATGTTACAAAAAAAATCCTATAAATAGAGAAACACCTAGAAATAACCCTAGAACTTCGACTCCGCCACCGCAAGCCTCTGTACCTTTGAAATACCATCTGGAGCCCTGTTCCAGCACCCTGCCGAAGGGGGGGAATCATCACCGGAGGCCATCTTCATCATCCCGGCAGCCACCATGACGAGGAGGGAGTAGTTCACCCTCGGGGCTGAGGGTATGTACTAGTAGCTATGTGTTTGATCTCTCTCTCTCTCTCATGTTATTGATTTGGCATGATCTTGATGTACCGCGAGCTTTGTGAATATAGTTGGATCATATGGTGTTTCTCCCTCTCTATCTTGTTGTGATGAATTGAGATTTTTACCTATGAGGTTTCACTATTATCGGATTGAATACTTTTATGGATTTGAGAACACTTGATGTATGTCTTGCATATGGATACCCGTGGTGATAATGCGGTATTATATTGATTCACTTGATGTGTGTTTTAGCACTCAACTCGTGGATTCCCGAGGTGACATTCGGGTAATCTATGCATAGGGATAGATGCACATTTTCATCCTACTTTCTTCGGTAGAAATCTTGGGCACTCTTTGAAGTTCTTCGTGTTGGATTGAATATTATGAATCTGAAGTTGTTTGATGCATATCATATAATCAACTCACGATACTTGTGGTGACATTCAAGTATCGAGGTGACATTAGAGTTGGTTGATGTGTATCATATGGTGTTATTTTAGTATGAACTCTAGGGTTGTTTGTGACGCTTATAAGAATAGCTCAATAGATTGATCGGAAAGGATAACTTTGAGGTGGTTCTGTACCCTAAAAATAATTTCATCTTGTATTCTCCGCTAGATAAGAACTTTGGAGGGACTCTTTGTCGCACGTTGAGGGATGGTTATATGATTCAATTATGTTAGCACCGTTGAGAGATTGCACTAGTGAAAGTATGAACCCTAGGCCTTGTTTTCAAATACTGCAATACCGTTTGTGCTCCATTTTATCACTTGCTACCTTGTTGTCTTTTATTTTCAGATTGAACTCTAGGCCTTGTTTTCAATCATTGCAATACCGATTATGCTCCATTTTATCACTTGCTACCTTGCTATTTTTTATTTTCAGATTACGAAAACCAATATCTAGTATCCATACTACACTTGTATCACCATCTCTTCGCCGAACTAGTGCACCTATACAATTTGCCATTGTATTGGGTGTGTTGGGGACACAAGATATTCCTTGTATTTGGTTGCAAGGGTTGTTTGAGAGAGACCATCTTCATCCTACGCCTCCCAGGGATTGATAATCCTTAGGTCATCCACTTGAGGGAAAATTGCTACAGTCCTACGAAAGTCTGCACTTGGAGGCCCAACACGAGTCTACAAGAATAAAGTTGTGTAGTTGAGGGAGTCTTGGATTAGGGGGTCCTCAAGAGGTCGTCCTGTCTCTCACATGGCCGAATTGGTGGGCTGTGTTGTATCCGGACCGAAGGCCTTTTGTGCCTTTGAGTCCACCCCAAGGCATGACGGAAGTTCCGATGTTTCCTTTATAATCGACTATCTGTAAACCCTAGCACCACTGGTGTCAATATAAACCAGAGGGCTTAGTTTGTAGAGGCTAGAAGAACAATTACCATCCTACTAGTTAGGGTTTAGTTCCTCTGATCTTGTGGTAGATCTACTCTGTAACCCCCTTATACACAAGCAATATAATCAAGCACCGTTGACATCTTCGTCCCCGGGTAGCTTTTCATGTTCGACAGTGTCGTTCTGCACGCCGACGCAACCGGCCGCCTCAACCAGATCGACAGTTTCGCCCCTGAGCAACAAATCAGGTTTAACAACTTCGAGTATGTCACCGATGCTCGGGGCGATCTGATCTTCACGGGCTTCTTAGCCCCGCCAGCAACTGTGGCCTTCGAAGTATCAACCTCGGGGGCTATCCCCGATCCGATCTCTGGATCGACCCTCATTACGCAACCAGCCTCGAGCTCGGAAGTGTCTCCCATGTCCGAAGACCGGGAATCAACCTTGTCCGGACCCGACCTCCCTGATGAGGATTCAACCTTGGGCCTTAGCGAGAGTTTGGAGTCTGGAGATATGGAGTCAAACCCCTCCAAGCTCACCCTTCTCACTACAGATTCGGCCTTGAGCCTTGATCATGGCGCCCGCTGATGTCTACTACGCAACCTTCTCCTTGTAGACGTTGTTGGGCCTCCAAGTGCAGAGGTTTGTAGGACAGTAGCAAATTTTCCTCAAGTGGATGACCTAAGGTTTATCAATCCGTGGGAGGCGTAGGATGAAGATGGTCTCTCTCAAGCAACCCTGGAACCAAATAGCAAAGAGTCTGTTATGTCCCCAACACACCCAATACAATGGTAAATTGTATAGGTGCACTAGTTCGGCGAAGAGATGGTGATACAAGTGCAATATGGATGGTAGATACAGGTTTTTGTAATCAAATATAAAAACATCAAGGTAACTAATGATAAAAGTGAGCGTAAACGGTATTGCAATGCGTTGAAACAAGGCCTAGGGTTCATACTTTCACTAGTGCAAGTTCTCTCAACAATAATAACATAATTGGATCACATAACTACCCCTCAACATGCAACAAAGAGTCACTCCAAAGTCACTAATAGCGGAGAACAAACGAAGAGATTATTGTAGGCTGAAACCACCTCAAAGTTATTCTTTCCGATCAATCCATTGGGCTATTCCTATAAGTGTCACAAACAGCCCTAGAGTTCGTAGTAAAATAACACCTTAAGACACACATCAACCAAAACCCTAATGTCACCTAGATACTCCAATGTCACCTCAAGTATCCGTGGGTATGATTATACGATATGCATCACACAATCTCAGATTCACCTATTCAACCAACACATAGAACCTCAAAGAGTGCCCCAAAGTTTCTACGGACGGTCAAGATGAAAACGTGCCAACCCCTATGCATAGGTTCATGGGCGGAACCCGCAAGTTGATCACCAAAACATACATCAAGTGAATCAATAGAATAACCCATTGTCACCACGGTTATCCCACGCAAGACATACATCAAGGGTTCTCAAATCATTAAAGACTCAATCCGATAAGATAACTTCCAAGGGAAAACTCAATCCATTACAGGAGAGTAGAGGGGGAGAACGTCATAAGATCCAACTATAATAGCAAAGCTCGCGATACATCAAGAACGTGTCACCTCAAGAACACGAGAGAGAGAGAGAGAGAGAGAGAGAGATCAAACACATAGCTACTGGTACATACCCTCAGCCCCGAGGGTGAACTACTCCCTCCTCGTCATGGAGAAAGCCGGGATGATGAAGATGGACACCGGTGAGGGATCGCACCTCTGGCAGGGTGCCGGAACAGGGTCCCGATTGGTTTTTGGTGGCTACAGAGGCTTGCGGCGGCGGAACTCCCGGTCTCTTCTATTCCCCGATGGTTTTAGGGTATATTGGTATATAGAGGAGGAAGAAATACGTCAGGGGAGCCACGAGGGGCCCACGAGGGTGGAGGGCGCGCCCAAGGGGTGGGCGTGCCCCCCTGCCTCGTGCCTTCCTCGTTCATTCCCTGACGTGCACTCCAAGTCTCCCGGATTGCTTTCTTTCCAAAAATAACTCTCCCGAAGGTTTCATTCCGTTTGATATTCCTTTTCTTAGAAACACTGAAACAAGAGAAAAAACAGGAACTGGCACTGGGCTCTGGGTTAATAGGTTAGTCCCAAAAATCATATAAAAGTGCTTAGTAAATCCCATTAAACATCTAAGATGGATAATATAATAGCATGAATACTTCATAAAATATAGATACGTTGGAGACGTATCAGCATCCTAAGCTTAATTCCTTTCGTCCTCTAGTAGGTAAATGATAAAAGAAATAATTTATGAAGTGTGAATGCTAGCAGGTGCATAAGTTTGATCAATGATAATTTCAATCACCTTTTCTAGCATCATTATATGTCATAACAGTAGTTCAACTCATAGAACTTTTCATGATCAAGTAACAAGCTATTCACATGTTAAAGTATAGATCATAAACTTTCTTGAAAACTAACAAACCGTGTTATTAGTCATCAAACAATTACAATTCATCTTATTTTCAGGAAGAGTCTATGTCAGAGCTTTGATTCAGCAAACTTCACATACTCAACTATCTTTTAGTCTTCCATGATTGCTACCACTCAATGCATATTTTTAGAACAAATAGCATCCATCGAACACAGAGAAAGATAGGGGCTTAATGTTTCGCCTCCCAACTTATTTATCATATAGATAATTGTCAACAATAATAATTCATGATCAAATATATTTGAATGGCCATATATGCTCAGAACTTTCCATCACATGATGCTTGCCAACTAAAGAGTAGGTTGGAATGAGAAGGAATACTACTGACTCTTGCATAAAAGTAAAAGATAGGCCCTTAGCAGAGGGAAGCAGGGATTTGGAGAGGTGCCAGAGCTCGGAGCAAAAACAGAGATGAAAATAATTTTGATAGGTATGCTTTCATTGTCAACATAACAACCAAGAGTTCCCAATATCTTCCATACTATATACATTATAGGCGGTTCCCACACAGAAAAGTAAAGTTTTTACTCCCCCTCCACCAACATCCACACTCCACGGCTTGTCCGAAACAACGGGTGTCGTCCAACTATCAACATTCCTGGGGAAGTTTTGTTTAAATTATTTGCGAATTTGTTTTTGATCTTTTGATCATAGGACTGGGCATCCCAGTTACCAGCCATTTTCTCGTGAATGATGAGCGGAGTCCACTCATCGTGAGAATAACCCACCTAGCATGAAGATACTGACAGCCCCTAGTCGCTACATGAGCGATTCGGGCATACAAAACAGATTATTATTTGAAGGTTTAGAGTTTGGGACATCCAAATTTACTTGGAACGGCAGGTAAATACCGCATGTAGGTAGATATGGTGGACACTCATGGAAGAAACTTGGTTCAAGGAATTTGGATGCACAAGCAGTATTCCCGCTTAGTACAGATATTTTGGCTAGCAAAGGATTCTAAATAGCAAGCACCACATGTTAGAGGATCCAAAACAATATAACTTCTATACAAATATACCCAAGCATAACTCCTTATGTTGTCTTCCTTGTCCAACTTCAACTAATTTGCTCAGGTTTGAAAATAATTAATGGGGCTCAAAATCATAGAAGATGTCCAAGATAGTATATTTATATGTGAAATCTCTCTTCCTTCAATATTCTTTCATGAATTGTTCAAGTGACCAATACAATGTTTGCTAACCTTCAATAAATTTACCACCTCTACTCCTTATATGTGAAGGCATTACTCCCCATGGGAAAAGCATATGAAACATATATTATTTCAGATTTATGACATTCAAATCATTCAACCATTTACTCATAGGATATAAGTGAAGCACACGAGTAAATGACAAACTACTCCAAAAAGATATAAGTGAAGATCAATGAGTAGTTAAATAATTATGTAGCTATGTGAAGACTCTCTCTCATTTAACAATTTTCAGATCTTGGTATTTTATTCAAACATAAAGAAAAACAAAAGAAAATAAAATGACGCTCCAAGCAAAACACATGTCATGTGGTGAATAAAAATATAGCTCCAAGTAAAGTTACCGGTGAACGAAGACAAAAGAGGGGATGCCTTCCGGGGCATCCCCAAGCTTAGGCTCTTGGTTGTCCTTGAATATTACCTTGGGGTGCCTTGGGCATCCCCAAGCTTAGGCTCTTGCCACTCCTTATTCCATAGTCCATCGAATCTTTACCCAAAACTTGAAAACTTCACAACACAAAACTTAACAGAGAATCTCGTGAGCTCCATTAGCGAAAGAAAAGAAAACACCGCTTCAAGGTACTGTAATGAACTCATTATTTATTTATATTGGTGTTAAACCTAATGTATTCCAACTTCTCTATGGTTTATAAACTATTTTACTAGCCATAGATTCATCAAAATAAGCAAACAACACACGAAAAACAGAATCTGTCAAAAACAGAACAGTCTGTAGTAATCTGTATCAAACGTATACTTATGGAACTACAAAAATTCTAAAATAAATTGGTGGACCTGAGGAATTTGTCTAGTAATCATCTTCAAAAAGAATCAACTAAATAGAACTCTCCATTAAAAAGTTTTAGCTAATCTCGTGAGTGCTAAAGTTTCTGTTTTTACAGCATGATCATAAAGACTTCACCAAGTCTTCCCAAAGGTTCTACTTGGAACAAACACTAATTAAAACACAAAACCACATATAAAAAGAAGCTAGATGGATTATTTGTTCCTAAACAGAACCAAATATCAAGAAAATAAAATAAAATTGGGTTGCCTCCCAACAAGCGCTATCGTTTAATGCCCCTAGCTAGGCATGATGATTTCAATGATGGTCACATAAAAGATAAGAACTGAAACATAAAGGGAGCATCATGAAGAATATGACTATCACATTTAAGTCTAACCCACTTACTATGCATAGGGATTTTGTGAGCAAACAATTTATGGGAACAATAATCAACTAGCATAGGAAGGCAAAACAAGCATAACTTCTAAACTTTAAGCACATAGAGAGGAAACTTGATATTATTGAAATTCCTACAAGCATATATTCCTCCCTCATAATGATTTTCAGTAGCATCATGAATAATTTCAACAATATAACCAGCACCTAAAGCATTCTTTTCATGATCTACAAGCATAGAATTTTTATTACTCTCCACATAAGCAAATTTATTCTCATGAATAGTAGTGGGAGCAAACTCAACAAAATAACTATCATATGATTGAGAATTAAGATCAAGATGACAAGTTTCATGGTTATCATTATTGTTTAAAGCATACGTGTCATCACAATAATCATCATAGGTAGGAGGCGTGCTTTCATCATAGTAAATTTGCTCATCAAAGCTTCGGGGACAAAAAATATCATCTTCATCATACATTGCTTCCCCAAGCTTGTGGCTTTGAATATCATTAGAATCATGGATATTCAAGGAATTCATACTAACAACATTGTAATCATGCTCATCATACAAAGATTCAGTACCAAACATTTTAATGCATTCTTCTTCTAGCACTTGAGCACAATTTTCCTTTCCATCATTTTCATGAAAGACATTAAAAGGATGAAGCATATGAGGCAACCTTAATTCCATTTTTTTGTAGTTTTGTTTTATAAACTAAACTAGTGATAAAACAAGAAACTAAAAGATTCGATTGCAAGATCTAAAGATATACCTTCAAGCACTCATCTCCCCGGCAACGGCGCCGGAAAAGAGCTTAGTTGACGGGGTGTGAGTGCCGCTTACCTAGCATCCCTGGCAAGGGCTCCAGAAAAGAGCTTCATGTCTACTACGCAACATTCTCCTTGTAGACGTTGTTGGGCCTCCAAGTGCAGAGGTTTGTAGGACAATAGAAAATTTCCCTCAAGTGGATGACCTAAGGTTTATCAATCCATGGGAGGCGTAGGATGAAGATGGTCTCTCTCAAGCAACCCTGCAACCAAATAGCAAAGAGTCTCTTGTGTCCCCAACACACCCAACACAATGGTAAATTGTATATGTGCACTAGTTAGTCGAAGAGATGGTGATACAAGTGCAATATGGATGGTAGATATAGGTTTTTGTAATCTAAAAATATAAAAACAGCAAGGTAACTAATGATAAAAGTGAGCGTAAACGGTATTGCAATGCGTTGAAACAAGGCCTAGGGTTCATACTTTCACTAGTGCAAGTTCTCTCAACAATAATAACATAATTGGATCACATAACTACCCCTCAACATGCAACAAAGAGTCACTCCAAAGTCACTAATAGCGGAGAACAAACGAAGAGATTATTGTAGGGTACGAAACCACCTCAAAGTTATTCTTTCCGATCAATCCATTGGGCTATTCCTATAAGTGTCACAAACAGCCCTAGAGTTCGTAGTAAAATAACACCTTAAGACACACATCAACCAAAACCCTAATGTCACCTAGATACTCCAATGTCACCTAGATACTCCAATGTCACCTCAAGTATCCGTGGGTATGATTATACGATATGTATCACACAATCTCAGATTCATCTATTCAACCAACACATAGAACCTCAAAGAGTGCCCCAAAGTTTCTACCAGAGAGTCAAGACAAAAACGTGTGCCAACCCTATGCATAGGTTCATGGGCGGGACCCGCAAGTTGATCACCAAAACATACATCAAGTGAATCAATAGAATAACCCATTGTCACCACGGTTATCCCACGCAAGACATACATCAAATGCTCTCAAATCATTAAAGACTCAATCCGATAAGATAACTTCAAAGGGAAAACTCAATCCATTACAAGAGAGTAGAGGGGGAGAACATCATAAGATCCAACTATAATAGCAAAGCTCGCGATACATCAAGATCGTATCACCTCAAGAACACGAGAGAGAGAGAGAGAGAGAGATCAAACACATAGCTACTGGTACATACCCTCAGCCCGAGGGCGAACTACTCCCTCCTCGTCATGGAGAGCGCCGGATGATGAAGATGGCCACCGGTGAGGGATCCCTCCGTGAGGGTCGAACAGGGGTCCCGATTGGTTTTTGGTGGCTACAGAGGCTTGCGGCGGCAGAACTCCCGATCTTTTCTATTCCCCGATGGTTTTAGGGTATATTTGTATATATAGGAGGAAATAATACGTCAGGGGAGCCACGAGGGGCCCACAAGGGTGGAGGGCACACCCGGGGGGGTGGGCGCGCCCCCCTGCCTCGTGCCTTCCTTGTTGATCCCCTGACGTGCACTCCAAGTCTCCCGGATTGCTTTCTTTCCAAAAATAAATCTCCCGAAGGTTTCATTCTGTTTGAACTCCATTTGATATTCCTTTTCTTCGAAACACTGAAACAAGGGGAAAAAACAGGAACTGGCACTGGGCTCTGGGTTAATAGGTTAGTTCCAAAAATCATATAAAAGTGCTTAGTAAAGCCCATTAAACATCTAAGATGGACAATTTAATAGGATGAATACTTCATAAATTATAGATACGTTGGAGACGTATAACCCGCCCGCCAAGGGTCTGTCCTGGCCAGAGCCGTGCCTCACCCCACCTTTGCGATGGAGGTCAGCAACAAGGAAACTTCATATGGCGATCCGGCCAGCCTCGCCTTGTTGAACGAGGCGCTTGACCGGATCCAGAGGATGGCTATTATTGATGGCCCACCTTTGGCTCACGTTCAACGAAGCCTCAAGGGAGGCCACGGGGAATTTTATGTCCCACCCACCACCCACTTGATAGCCACTGTCGAAGACTTAACCGACATGCTAGACTATGCCTCTGAGGAGGTCGATGACATGGATGACGACGAGGAGGCCACAACCCGCATGGATACCGCCCCTCCCGTCACCAGCCGTTAGGCGGCCACATCCACCTACAACATCTACATGGTGGAGACCCCTGAGGGAGTCCCGGACTAGGGGGTGTCCGGATAGCCGGACTATCATCACGGCCGGACTCCAAGACTATGAAGATACAAGATTGAAGACTTCGTCCCGTGTCCGGATGGGACTTTCCTTGGCGTGGAAGGCAAGCTTGGCGATGCGGATATGTAGATCTCCTACCATTGTAATCGACTATGTGTAACCCTAACCTATCCGGTGTCTATATAAACCGGAGGGTTTTATTCCGTAGGACGAACAACAATCATACCATAGGCTAGCTTCTAGGGTTTAGCCTCCTTGATCTAAGTGGTAGATCTACTCTTGTACTACCCATATCATCAATATTAATCAAGGTGAGTAGGGTATTACCTCCATCGAGAGGGCCCGAACCTGGGTAAAAACATCGTGTCCCTTGTCTCCTGTTACCATCCGCCTAGACGGACAGTTCGGGACCCCCTACCCGAGATCCGCCGGTTTTGACACCGACATTGGTGCTTTCATTGAGAGTTCCTCTGTGTCGTCACCGATAGGCCCGATGGCTCCTTCGATCATATACAACGACACGATCCAGGGTGAGACTTTTCTCCCCGGACAGATCTTCGTATTCGGCGGCTTTGCACTGCGGGCCAATTCGCTTGGCCATCTGGAGCAGATCGAAAGCTACGCCCATGGCCATCAGGTCAGATTTGGAAGTTTGGATTATAAGGGCGATATCCGCGGAGACTTGATCTTCGACAGATTCGATCCGCAGCCAAGCATGCCGCACTGTCTCGATGGGCATGATCTAGCTCTGCAATTAACAAAGGCTCGAGGCCGCACCAAAGATCCGGCTCCGACCCTTAATCCGGAGCCGGATTCCCCGATCGAGGACGCAGTGGTTGGACACCGCCGGGGCTACAATCTCTATGGTGATTGAGCCGAACTCCATCCTCGTCCTTTTGCGAAGACCTTGACCTGTGGTGCGGACTTCTTTTCGGACTCCGAACCCTCTGCGCCCCTGCCAATCGAATCCGATTGGGCGCCGGTCATGGAGTTCACGGCCGCGGACATCTTTCAACACTCGCCCTTTGGCGACATCCTGAATTCACTAAAGTCTCTCTCTTTATCCGGAGAGCCTTGGCCGGACTACGGTCAGGAAGGTTGGGATGCGGACGACGAATAAATTCACGATGTTGTAGTACATGGTGGATACACCTAAAGGAAATGAAGACGAGGAACAACGGGACGCTACGAAGGATAAATCCCTCGAAAAGCAGCCAAAACGGCAACGTAAACGCCGAACAAAGTCCCGCCTCAACAAAGACCCAGCCATAGAGCAGGGCGAAATAGTGGACAACGAGCACGCTGTCGAGCAATCGTCCGAACAAGACAACCTGGATAAACAATCTGTCCCCGACGAAGACAACAGTCCGGACGATCTCACGCCGGACAAACTATTGGAGCAAAATGACCTCGAGAAAAGGCTCGTCGCCACTGCGCGTAGCCTAAAAAAGCAGAAGCGGAAGCTCAAAACAGCGGAAGATGCACTCAGGATCAGATGGAGCAAAGTATTCAGCACCGCATGAACACGGGCGATGACAACAACAAAGAGCTACCCGAAAAGAAAGCTATCGCTCGAATTCGACGAGGAGGCCTTAGAGCCCCACAATTAAAAAGTAAGAAGGCCACCCGGTCGGATGGACGACCCCACGGCAAAAGAGAGCGGCGAATGGCGCCAAGACACAAGCCAATATGTGATCTGCATAAGGATTCACATCAAAAGGATGGCCCATTAGGTCCATCTATGGGCCAAGAAAGCACGCTTCGTCAAAGCAATGCAACACGCCAAAATCCGAAGATCACGGCACACCCAAATATAGGGCGCCAGACACCCCCTATGTTTCACCGATGAGGTGCCGGATCATGAATTTCGGTGGATTCAAACCCGTAAACATAGAGGCATACGACGGAACAATGAGACCACTGAGTGCGGATTGAGGATTACATCCTCCACATACACATGGCTAGAGGAGATGATCTCCACGCCATAAAAATACTTACCCTTAAACTCAAAGGGCCAGCTCGGCATTGGCTTAAAAGCCTCCCGAAAATACCATTGGAAGCCGGGAAGAGCTCGAGGATGCATTTCGGCAAATTTTCACGGGACTTATGTCCGCCCTCGGATGCGATTTATCTAAGTCACATAACTCAACAGCCCGAGAGTCGGCCCGAAATTCGGAAAAGGTTCCTTACTAAAAAGAACCAAATAGTCGATTGTCCGGACGCAAAGCCTTAGCAGCTTTCAAATACAACGTCCGAGACGAATGGCTCGCCAGACACCTCGCCAAGAAAAGCCAAGAACAATGGCCGCATTAACAAGCCTCATGGCCCGCTATGCTGGAGAGGATAGTGGCTAGCAAGATGCAAAGACCAATGACCCAAGTACATCCGAAATCAGGGATGGAAATGGAAACCACGGCGCAACAAGGACCAGCACGGATTAAAAGGAACAGTCCAAAGAGCACGACAGTCAACGCGGATTCAAAAGCTCCGGCAGAACAACAAAAACCTGCCCCTTAAGGACAATAGCGATGAGCTATCCAACTTCAACAAAATCTTGGACAAGATATGTCAAATCCACAGTACTCCTGGGAGGCCTGCAAACCATACCCACAGAAATTGTTGGGTCTTCAAACAGTCCGACAGACTCAACGCCGAACACAAGGGGCTCGACACACCAAGTGAGGATGATGACGAGCACCACAAGCAGAGCCCCGGAAAACAAAAGAATTTCCCACAAGAGGTCAAAACAGAAACTCACTTCATGTGATCAAAAACAGAGCGGCGCCCACTAAAATGCGCAAGACCGCACATCGGGTTGTCAAAGCCAATCACATTCGACCATCGTGACTACTCCGAAAATATCCGAACGCAGGATGGATCGCCTTGATATTGGATCCTATAATTGACGGATTCCAATTTACACAAGTCCTCATGGATGGCGGCGATGACATAAACCTGGTATATCGTGACACAATCCGCAGGATGGGGATAGACCCAACCAAAATTCGGCCGTAGCAACACCTCCTTTAAAGGAGTAATGCCAGGCCCATATGCCCATTGTACGGGCTCCATCTGCTAGAAGTTGTGTTCGCTTCATCCGACAACTTCCGCCGTGAAAGGTTAATCTTCCATGTCGCCCGCTTTAAAAGTAGCCATCAAGCACTATTGGGACGCAAAGCTTTCGCCCGCTTTAACGCAATACCGCATTACACATCTCTAACACTTAAAATGCCCGGTCCACGCGGCATCATCTCGTTAAAAGGAAGTATTAAGTGTTCCTCGAGCATGGAAGAACGGGAGACCCGCCTTGACAGCCCCACACCTATCCGCTCCGCTTAGGCAAAGAGCCTGAATTGGTCATTCAAACCCGGACACGGTTAGACGAGTCCGGCGCCTACTAGCGGCATACCCCATACAAGGGGATGCACGCATATATCATAAGAGACACTAAAGCTCAATTTTATTCACTCCTTCGATTCGTACTCTGTTTATTTAATGTACAATACATCTTTTGAACGATCCTTTTTCTTTTAAAACTAAGTTCCTCTCTTTACGCATTTAACGACGTACTACACCCGCCCGTGATAATGCACAACGGAGACACAGCGCAGACATGCAAGAGGGACCCGTTGCAAGGATTCTTTTCAGATTAAGACCTCAGTAAACCATTTTACTGTCTCTTGTTGATATACATCCCCGGTTCCTTACTATAACCGAGAAGGAGGCTGGCGTTTTGGCATTGGCCGCACTGAATTTTTTTAGCGTGCACGGGACACTGTGGGGCTTAGGGCATTATTTTGCCCATTTTCATAAAGACCGAATACCTTAGGGAGTATTCGGCGCCTCGAGTTAGGGCCTTATATGCATCAGCTCGAATCATGTCTTTGGTCAAATGTTGGGTTGCTCGGCTCGTGTTTTGCTGCCTTACGTTCCTGCTTTCACGGCTAACGCGCACGACGAGGAGAACTACTACGATTGTGCCCGGTTCGCCGGGCGAGCACCTCAAGAGAGAAAGCCAAAACCGATTGTCATGATATAGCGAGAGACTAGTCAACCACTCGATGACTCACTTTGGAATGTTTAGGATTCCTCCGCATTAACGAAGGACCGGTTTTCGGTCAGGCACATACGCACCAGTATTCGGAGAGTGCGGTGCCCCTGTGGGCTATATAGTAGCCCCACCCTCAAACTCCTATGGCTAAGTGAAAGTGATAAAGCATTATAGTCCGGTTGCCTGGTTTGTTACGCTATCACCTCCTTAACAGGACCAAGACGTTGGATTAAGTGTGAAAAAGTGCTTTCTTTGCAAACACCTCAAGACTATGTGCGTGGGGCTGAAGCCAAGGACTGCCATCTTTCAGGTTATATATACATACACATAAACGTCAAGACAGGAGTAGTTTACTACTTGAACGCACAAGTATAAAAAAGCTCTTATATTATAACGAAAACATTGTTTTCACAAATCATACATGTCATTTAAACATAATATCCTTCGAGCATCGCGTCTCTATTAAACGAAGCGCCTCAAGAGACTTCTTCAAAGTAGTGCTCGCAGTACTCGGCTTCATCCGAATCTTGGGATGCAACGTCGGTGGCCTTCATTCTGCCCAGTATGTCTTGACACGGGCCAGAGCCATCCGCACTCCCTCAATACACACCGATCACTTCATTGCGTCGATACGCGGTACCGCACCAAGGAACTGTTGCACTAAACCAAAATAACTCTTCGGCTGGGGTCCGCCCGGCCACAAGTGAGTCATGACATGCTGCATGGCAAGTCCGGATAGTCGATTCAGCTCAGCCCATTCGGCCAACCGATCGGTCAACGGAAGAAGACGCTCGGACTATGGAATTGCGACCAATTGAGCTCTTCCCTTCTGTGCCCCTTCTGACCTCGGAAGTGCTCAACCGCGTCCGCAGCGCTCGCTGCCAAGTCCAGATAAGCATCCTCCGAACTCCACAACTTCTCCAATTGAGCATACTTTGGATCCGTATATTTCATCCATGGCGAAAGCGGTTTTCCAGCCGCAATTGCCCGGCCTGACTCAGCTCCTCCTTGGCTGCTCTCAAAGCCGAATGGGCATTCTTGGACTCGTGGCGGCCTTTTTCAGCCCTCTTGCTCCGCTTGACATTCTTTTTCAAGAACCTCGCAATGATCGGCAGCATTCTTCAACTTGTCGGCCATATCGGCCATTTCCTCTCTGCTTCGGCAGTGAGCATCCCGCTCGGCTTCTAGCTCTTCGGTCGCCTTTATAGCGGCCACATTACTCTTTCTGGCTTACTCTTTCGCTCGGCGAGTTCCGCCCAGCTCTTCCACAAAGACGGCACCATCTGCATTAAGCATACAAATAGTAAGACATGGGCGTCAAGCTCCCTTACTAGGTGTCCGCATAGAAGTCGCATACCTTGTGACTCGTCAAACCGTTTATTGACCAGAGCGATGTCCGCATCCGCCTCGTCGAGTTGCCGCTTTAGTTCAGCATATTCATCAGTCCGGCTGGCCAAGTTGTTTAGGGGCGGTGATATGTTATAACTGAGAATTTGATCCTCGACACGTTGTCAATTTTGACAACATACCGAGTCTCAGGGGCTACTATCTATACAGGGCGCATTTTATATGCATAACTGTCAGAAGGTACATCATTTTTGCGTACCTCGAACCCCGTTAGTAAGCTCCTGACGGCTTCATGCAATCCGCTTTCGCTGGATGCAATTCTTTCAATCACCGTACCCATTAGAGCACGGTGATCTTACGAGATAGCCGCCGCCGAGCAGATCCTTCAGCTCCTCCAACTGCACACCACTTGGCGCCGGACTTGGGGGAACCCTCCGCGACGACACCTCCGGGTCGTCCGCTTCACATGAGGGCACGACAGGTGGAGGCGTTTCGCTCTCCATCATCGCCGGAAGAAGATCCCCCGAAGACGAGCTCTGCCGAGAAGGGTTGAGGTCCGAACTACAAGGTACAATTTCGGTTATCTTCATAAATAAATACAGGGATGCTCCTTATTTACAAGACCCCTTCTTTCTACTTACGGCTCATTTGGAGGGCTGACCCCTTGGGGAAATAGTGCGGCTGGGTTACTTCCTCAGCGCGGACTCTACGATTTAAGATTCCCTTCCCTCTTTAAGGCCTTGACCTCCGGATCTTCAAGCGGTCCTCTTCTCTCCTCGAAGACGAGACTTTTAATCCCTCCTTCTGGATAGCCTCCTTCGTAGAGGCAGTTGCTTCCCGCTCCCTCCTTCGCCTTCTTGAAAGGCGCGACCTTCAACATCTTGGTCGGCATGGGATCGGCATGGTCTTGGGAGGGAGCCGGACACCTTATTAACTTTGCCTTGGCTATCCACTCTGTTCAAGAAATGGTTCCTTTAAAGGACATATATATATGATAAATAAATGAACAGCTTGTCCGTTACTGGACTACTTACTTGAGTATCTGGGCGATTGCAGCTTAGTCCTGCATCCTCGGTCAGTCCGGACACTTCTCTTGTGATCTGAAGAACAGTTTATACATCTCCACAGGCGCCGTGCCCATAAAATTTTGAGAGCTCGTGGTCCCTCGGATTAAATTCCCACAAAGCGGAGGGGGCGACGCTTGAGGCGTAAGACGCCGGATCACCATAACTCGCGCCCATCGCAACCAGATTGATCTCTCTTTCCGGAGGTCTCGAATACGGCCCCGCAGCAAGGGAACGCCCTTGGATGCCCCCAGCCGAGCCCTTGTTGACCCATGACGCCAGCCGTTGTGGTGGACTGAGCGGAAAGCGGGATCGCCGCCCATTTGGTGCCCCGGGAGCGGTGACATAAAACCACTCCCGCTTTCCACGAACCAAGCTCCTCTTGAAAAGAGCCCTCGGGCCATGGAGCATCAGCACATTTGCTTATGACCGCCCTCCAAGACTCTGCTTGGTGCCCCCCGGTCATCTTTGGCTCCACCTTGAATGTCTTGAGCCACAATCCAAAGTGGGGGTGATATGGAGGAAGGCCTCGCATACGACAATGAATGACGAGATATGGAGGATGGACTCCGGATTAAAGTCATGGAAATCACGCCCATAGTAAAACATGAGCCCCTGCACAAAGTGATCTGTCAGGAAGCCTAAACCCCGAAGGAAGTGGGACACGAACACCACGTTCTCGCCGGGCTCAGGAGTGGGAATGACCTGCCCTGGAGCAGGTAGCCTATGCGAGATCTCACGGCCGGATACTGGCGTCTCGCACCTTTAGCACATCTTCTTACGTGACGGAGAAAGACATCCATCGGCCGTCTTTGGTTGGAGCCGGACATCATCGAAAGTCCAAGCGCTGAATCAAGCTTTGGGTGTTGGAACTCAAGCGTGAGGCGAACTCGATGGAGGGTGTAAAAGAAGAGGGCCTTGGTCTCATTATAAAGAGGTTGAATACCAAGAGCCCACCCGTGGTCGATTAGAACTCGCCTTTGATAGAGGAGGCGTGCCAACGGGCACGGTTGGGTTACCCACGTCCGTATTGATGAGAATCCCGGAATAAGGGGGGCACGATCTATGCTTTGATAAGGCGTGCCAGGGAAACCACCTCGCTAAACGCGCTAAGGAGAAACGGTAAAAAATGATTCATATAAAGGCCTGGCCGTGGTGTGACGTCACGCCGCGGAATACGTCAGCAGATCTGTGCAAAAGTTATTTTCTCTACGGTGTTATGTGGAACTTGTTTTGCAGAGCCGGACACTATCCTTGTGTTCAAGACCTTCTATGAAGTATTCGGAGGAACCCGCCTTGCAATGCCGAAGACAATATGCGCGCACGGACTTCGTCATCATTGAAGCTCGGTTCAGGGCTCTTGAGGAGTCCCGGACTAGGGGGTGTCCGGATAGCCGGACTATCATCACGGCCGGACTCCAAGACTATGAAGATACAAGATTGAAGACTTCGTCCCTTGTCCGGATGGGACTTTCCTTGTCCGGATGGGACTTTCCTTTCCGTGTCCGGATATGTAGATCTCCTACCATTGTAACCGACTCTGTGTAACCCTAACCTATCCGGTGTCTATATAAACCGGAGGGTTTTAGTCCGTAGGACGAACAACAATCATACCATAGGCTAGCTTCTAGGGTTTAGCCTCCTTGATCTCGTGGTAGATCTACTCTTGTACTACCCATATCATCAATATTAAACAAGCAGGAGTAGGGTATTACCTCCATCGAGAGGGCCCGAACCTGGGTAAAAACATCGTGTCCCTTGTCTCCTGTTACCATCCACCTAGACACACAGTTCGGGACCCCCTACCCGAGATCCGCCGGTGTAGACACCGACAACCCCCAAAGATGACGGCGATGGCGCTAACGGGGATAGCACCCCCGGAAGGGACGGTAACAATTTCGAAGAGGAGCCTCCCAAAATCCGAAGACAACACCGACGATTTAAGGGGCGACATAGCAGGGAAAGAAACACATGCACTGGAGAAGGTGACACCCCGGACAACGCGGAGGGCCTCAGTGACCCTGCCCCCAAACACCAGTCCGATTCTCGACGGGGCATGAGGATGAGAGCATCCCCAAGGACCCTAATGATGCTGAAGACATCAATTATATGCCCCTCCCCAAAGAAGAGATCAGCCTTGGAGCCGAAGACTTCATTGTCCTAGAAGATCCACTAGATCAAGAGCGCTTTAAGTGACAGCTCATAGCCACTGGGCGAAGCCTATAAAAGCAGCAGCAAAGGATAAAGGCCGATGAAGATACCCTCAATGAAAGATGGACCAAAGTCCTAGCAGCCGAAGAAGGGTACGGCTACGAATGGCAAACGAAGAGCTACCCCAAGCGCATGTTGCTGCCACAATTTGACAATGAGATCGTTGAGCCCGCACCACCCAGATAAACTCAAGGTAACCCGCCCGATCGCCCCCCTCGAGGAAGGTAGAGAACAGCTGGCGAGGCCAAGTACCCACCAGCCCCTCCCCGTCGTAAAGGCACGAAGGCGACGCAACCAGAGTATCAATACGATCTTCGACACAACCTAGCCACTAGAGCCGGTCAGCCCAGGTCCAATTATGGATCAAGAGAGTACCCTTCTAAAAGAAGAAATGGATACCAATCATGGCTCTACCGAAATGATAGAGCTCACGACCAAAGCCGGGCACGAATGGATTCTGAAATTCGACGCAATGTGGCCCGGATAAGGGGCGCCGCACTCCCAATGTGCTTCTCCGATGATGTGATGTGGCACCAATTCCCAGAAGGGTTTAAACCCATGAATATCGAACAATACGACAGAAATACAGATCCTGCCATGTGGATTGAGGATTTTCTTCTCCACATCCATATGGCACGAGGAGATGACCTCCATGCCATCAAATATCTGGCACTAAAGCTTAAAGGACCAGCCTGACATTGGTTGAACAGCCTCCACGAAGACTCCATCAGAAGCTGGGAAGAGCTCGAAGAATCTTTCCGAGCCAACTTCCAAGGCACCTATGTTTGGCCTCCGGACGCCGACGACCTAAGCCATGTGGTCCAACAACCTGGGGAGTCAGCCCAGCAATTCTGGAATCGGTTCTTAACTAAAAAGAATCGGATAGTTGACTGCCCGGACGCCGAAGCCATAGCCACATTCAAGCACAGTATCCGGGACGAATGGCTCACCCGCCAGCTTGGCCAAGACAAGCCGAGAACAATTGCGGCCCTTACCTCCCTTATGACCCGTTTTTGTGCACGTGAGGAAAGTTGGTTGGCTCCTAGAAGCACCAACCCGGAAGACCCCGACACCTCGGAAGTCCGAGATGGCAACGAAAAGTCGAGGCGTAACAAAAATAAACGTCGCCACAACGGCACCAAGGCCGATGACACGGTAGTAAATGATGGATTCTGTAATCCCATAATAGGGCCGCGTAAGAAGCCCTCTAAAGGAAACCAAGATGGACCCTCCAAGTTGGATGCTATCTTGGATAGGCCTTGCCAGATACATGGCACCGCTCATAAACCCGCCAACCACACCAACCGTAATTGTTGGGTAATTAAGCAGGCCAACAAGGCTATAGCCGAAGATGCGAGCAAAAGTCCCTGTAGCGAGGATGATGAGGAACCCCGCAGACCGAATAATGGAGGCCAAAAACAATTCCCCCATGATGTTAAAAGAGTGAACATGATTTATGCCACCCACATACCCAAGAAGGAGAGGAAACATGCACTTTGGGATGTCTATGCCCTAGAGCCCATCGCCCCAAAGTTCAATCCATGGTCGGCATGTCCGATCACCTTTGATCGCCAGGACCACCCGACCAGTATCCGTCATGGAGGATCGGCGGCCCTGGTGTCGGTGTCAAAACCGGCCGATCTTGGGTAGGGGGTCCCGAACTGTGCATCTAAGGATCGAAGGTAACATGAGACAAGGGACACGATGTATACCCAGGTTCGGGCCCTCTTAATGGAGGTAATACCCTACTTCCTGCTTGATTGACTTTGATGAGTATAGGGGTTACAAGAGTTGATCTACCTCGAGATCGTAATGGCTAAACCCTAGATGTCTAGCATGTATGATTATGATCGCCTCTACGAACTAAGCCCTCCGGTTTATATAGACACCGGAGGGGCCTAGGGTTGTACAGAGTCAGTTTATAGAGAAAGGAATCTTCATATCCGAACGCCAAGCTTGCCATCCATGCAAAGGAGAGTCCCATCCGGACACGAGGGAAGGCCTTCTATCTTGTATCTTCACGGCCCATCAGTCATGCCGATGTCACATAGCCCGGACGCCCGGGGACCCCCTAATCCAGGACTCCCTCAGTAGCCCCTGAACTAGGCTTCAATGACGATGTGTCCGGCACACATATTGTCTTCGGCATTGCAAGGCGGGTTCCTCCTCCGAATACTCCAAAGTAGCTGAACAAAAGAACTATATCCGACTCTGTATAACAGTTACAACCCTGAACCACAAGGGTGAAATACTTAAGCAAAATAAGTCATGTCTACTGACAGCTTTTTCGGCGAGATGTTATGTTCTAGCCTTATTACTATTTTGAACCGTTTTGTGGCCTCCCGCTCCGCGCCTCGAGGCACGGCCTCTATTGACACGTCTTGTCAAAACAGAGATCGTGTCCCCTTATTGCAGGATTCTCATCAATACGGGTTTGGGTAATCCAACCGTGTCGTTCGCACGACCCCTTGGGAATAAGCGAGTTTTAAGGCTTGTGAGGGGCGCTTGATATTCACTGCCTTTATAAGAGGATAAGGACCCATCTTTTTACCCCACGCCTTCTTCTTCCTCAGCCTTCCCACCCACGAGCTCTAGCGCCCAAGCTTCAGTCTTTTCCTTCGCCACCAAACATTCTAGCCATGTCCGGATCCGGCTCTCAAGGCAAGTGGGTGGCCTCCTCCGTGATGGAGAAGGACATCAACGAGCTCCAGGAGGCGAGGTACTTGACAGCAGAAATCATACATAGGCTCCCTGCCAAAGAGCAAGTTATCTCCACTCAAGAGCCTGGTGAGATGGTTGTGTTCCTCCCTCACTTTCTCCGCGGACTAGGGTTTCCCCTCCACCCCTTTGTTCGAGGTCTCATGTTCTATTACGGGCTAGATTTTCATGATCTAGCCCCAAACTCCATTCTCCATATCTCGGCATTCATCGTCGTGTGTGAAGCATTCCTCCGCATCCCCCCACACTTCGGCCCGTGGCTCAAGGCTTTCAACGTGAAACCGAAGCTGGTCGACGGAGAGCACGCGGATTGCGGCGACACCATGGTGATCAAACTTCCCAACATCACCTGGCCCAGAGAGGCTTTCGTGGAGACCGTCAAGACGTGGCAGCAGGAGTGGTTTCTACATCACCGAACCTCGCGGCACCAAGTGGGCAGCCGCTCCTGCTTTCATATCCGGACCCCTGCTGCGACTCGCGTCGTGGACCAACAAGGGTCTGGACTGGGGATCATCGGACGAGGTGTTGAGGCTGCAAAAGCGCATCAAAAGTATCATAGAGAAGGACACCAGCCTCACTGACGTGGTCCAGGTGATGCTCATCCGTCGAACCCTTCCCTGCCAACGCCGGCCTCTCCGCATGTGGGAGTTCAATCCGGAAGGGCCATGGACCCTGCAGTGATTCTTCGGCATGACGCACGAAGCAATCTGGAAGCTGCTCTTCAAGACTCAAAAGTCATGGCCACAGACGTCCGAAGACATCGCCCTTGACTGCAATCATCCGGCTTCCCCGGTAAGTGCCATATGTCCGAACATAACTTAGTTCATCAATCAAAAAGGGGTGTACTGAGACTTTCGTCTTATAACAGGGCTGGACAAAGAAGGTAGAGAAGATCAGGTGTCCGGCTCCACTCCCTAAAAACCCAGTTGATCCTCTGTGAATGAAGATGCTGGTTCCAGCGCCCTATCAGGTGCCGAAGAAAAAGGCCAAGAAAAAGAGCAAGGAGGCCAAAGGTGGCCTCCGTCGAAAGGGTACTTCGGACGCAGTGTCCGGAGACCAAAACTCACTCCTTCCATGAGGAAGATGAAGATGAAGAGGAGGAGGAGGAGGCAGAGAACAATTCTCCCTCTAAGGGGAGAAGGAAGAAAAGGGAGGCCTATGTAGATCCAGAAGCGAAGGCGCCCAAGAGGGGGGAGATATCCCTCCCGGATGGCTCGGATTCGGATGCTGACGCCATCCCAAGTGGCGCCCCAGGCCGAAGCCCCTTGCCGCATCGTAAGTACACAAGGGTGCCTTTCATATGCCCAATCTTTATGATTGTAATTTAACACATTATATGGTGTAGTCCGGCCCGCGATCTCCCCCAACAATCATCAGAGGGGAATTCTTTGGACCCGAAGATGATGGAGAGTGAGTCGCACTCGCGAGCCTCCCCGCCTATCACCACGGACGACACCGAAGTGTTGTCCCTAAGGGCCTCTCCGGGCCACGGGGTGGTACGGGAGGCCGCTGAAACGGCGCTAGAGGGTAACGCCTTGGCCGCCGAAAACACGGGGGGGAGCAATCCCATGTAGACTAACGGCGGGGGCCTTGACCAGTCCGGCCCCCAGCCAAAAACTATTCCAGAAACCCAAGTGGCTCCGGAATCGAATAGGCGACCCCCCGCAAGGGAGGGGGGAGTGCCAACTTCCGCGGCAACATCCACTAATTCAGAGGCGTCGAACACACTGATGGAGGCACTGCAACGTGCTTCCGTCATGGAGGAGCACGACACCCTGATGGATGTGGCGATTGAAAAGGTTCAGTCCGCCAAGAGCGGGCTGAACAAGGCCGTCACTAGCCTGCTAACAGGCTTCGGGGTATGCGATGTAATATTCCTGACCACTTTTCATATGAAAAAGATGCCTGTGTATAGATAGTAGCCCCTGAGACTCCGATCGTCTTTTGAAAAAAGGGAGCAGAGGATCGATAATATTCGCAGGAGATAATGTACTTTTATATGTTGAGAGGCAGGCTTCACTGTTAGCGGCAACCGCCCAGGCCGCCGAAGTATCCGAGCTCAAGCGTAAGCTGGGGCTGGCCGATGAGGATCTCGTCTGTATCAACAAGGGATTTGATGAAGCCCAAGGTATGTTTCAGAATATTTCGTTCATGCCTGTATTAATATGTAGATCTTGAGTCAAAGCTCATGCGCAGCTATGTGTATGATTGCAGGCAGTGCTGCGGCGGTCGAGGCCCTTAGGGGTGAAGTTGCCTAGGCCAAGGAGCCGGCAAGGGTGAACCAAGCGGCCGCTAATAAAGCGGTCGAGGACTTGAAGTCCGAGCAAATCGTGTGCTGCCAATACGAGGAACGAGTGACCGAAGTGGAGCAGGCGCTCAAGGATGCCGCCAACAAGTGTGAGTCCCTAGAGGAGAAGAATAAAGCCCAGGCGACCGACCTTGCCAAGGCCTTGAAAGAGGCCGAGGAGGCGCGGGCCGAATCCCGAGCGGCGCACAAGGAAATCAAGCAGGCTGGAGAAATAGCGGCTGGTAAGCCTTTTCTTTTACAGAGTAAATTCGGCAATCAGAAGTATGTCTTGCTCACTCGACTGTGGATTGTTCCAGATGCCTTTGCGGATCTTCCAAAGAGCGCCACCGATGCTGCGCAGTTCTTCCGGGCCCAGGAGGGCACATGACGGAGAAGCTATTCTGGTCACAGCTCACGGCGCAGGAGCGCCCAGCGCTGTTGAATGACCAGATGGCGTAGTGGTCCGAGCTGCATAGGATGTCCGGATTGGCCATGAGGGAAGTCATAGTCCGGCTGTGGCCAGCCGAATCCGTCCTAAGCAACTATTTTGGCCTGGTGCAGCGACTTGTTGACGCGATGCCCCGTATTAACGCGGTCAAGCGGTCGTCATGTATAGAAGGTGCGTTGTTGGCCTTTGCTCATGTCAAGATGCACTGGGCTAAAATGAAGGCCGCCATCATGGCAGTTGAGGTTCTGCCCGGAGGCAAGTATCATCGCACGCCGGAGCACTATTTTGAAGGCGTCCTGGAGGGTGCCCGCTTGATAAAGGGCCAGTGCTCGAAGGACATCATATTCGAGTGAATGTATCTGAACTGCCCATGCGTTGTATGAGCCAAAGCTTTGTACTATATTTATGTTGTTTATTTTAAAGTGTTTTTCCTCTTGTGTGACCGTTTTTATCCCTGAGAGTTTGCCAGTCGTCGGCTTCAGCCCCCACGTAGATACTACGGGGGTGTTCGTGCTAGCACATAACCACACTTGACCCAATGTGTTGGTCTCTTAAGGAGGTGTTAGTGCGGCGAACCACGCAATCGGACTATGCGGCTTTATTACTCTCACTTAGCCATAGGAGTTTGACAATGGGACTGTGAGATAGCCCCTGGTGCGCGTGCGGCTATCCGAACTTGGATGCCTTAAGCATGTGACTGGAAAGAGCCAGTCCTTCATGTAATACGGAAGAAATCACTAGATATTTAGTAGGTCGCCGAATTGCTGACCAGCTCTCGCCGCATCATGACAGTCAGTTTTCAGCTTTCTCTACTGAGGTGTTTGACCGGACGAGCCAGAAACACAATCGTAGTAGTTCTCCCTTTACTACCTTAGTCGAACAAGAGGAATGTAAGGTGGTAATCACATGAGCCGGGCAACCCAACTATTGACCGAAGACATGATTCAGAGCCGATGCATATAGTGCCATATTCGGGACGCCGAAGCATACTATAAAAGTGTCCGGGCTTATTTTGAAAAATATATGTGGCCAGATAAAGCCCCTGGGTATTTGAATTGTGCCGGGGTATATACAACAATCTGACATAAAGAGGGAATACAGATTAAGAAATAAGCCAATATCGAACAGGGTTGGGCGAAATTGTTTCCATTATAGTCTGATTGATACGTCAAAACGTATTTTTACAGAGGATGCGATAAGCATCTAGGCTATTTTACATGCCGGGCACAAGGGAAAGCAGTATACAGGTCCTAAAAAGGGGAAGATGATCTTGAAGATCCTTTGGATACTCTACTGCACGTCTGCGCTGCTTTTCGCTTTGGTGTGTGATCATTCGAGAGGATAAACGATCGAGCATGCATAAGGGCCTGAAAAAAAGGGCCCTGTGTACCATCGAAAAGTGATGTGGGTTGTAAAGAACCTAAAAAATAAAAATAAGAAGAAGAAAAAGAAGAATATGAGGCTCCGGATAGGGTCGAACCGTATTGTGGACCTATTTTAAGTAGGCCTCTGACCTAGCCCATGGTATCTTTAGTGCGTAGTTATGTACGCGTGGTACATATGCCGCTATCAGGTTGGGGCTTTGAAGGAGGCTGAATTGCTAGTCTAACTCTGGACGATCCGGAGTTGCATTCTGCAGGGTAGACCGGACTCGTTTGACAGTTTCCGGGGGCTTGACTGCTGATGTAGTATTCGGCTTAATGAGGCCACCCTGCACTTCGGCTGCGAGGGCTGCTATATGCTCCTTAGTATGGAGGGAGCGCTCCATGTTTCCATTGACTGTTATAATGCAACATAGTCCAGGCATCTTGAGCTTTAGATAAGCGTAATGCGGGACTGCGTTGAAACGGGCAAAAGCGGTTCGTCCGAGCAGTTCATGATAGCCATTGCGGAAGGGGACAATGTCGAAGATCAAGTCTTCGCTTCGGAAGTTATCTGTGGAGCTGAAGATGACTTCCAGCATTATGGATCCTGTGCAACAGACCTCTACGTCAGGTATCACCCCTTTAAAGGTGGTTTTATGGGCTTGATTCTTGATGGATCAATACCCATTTTACGGACAGTGTCCTGATAAAGCAGGTTAAGACTGCTGCCGCCATCCATACGTACTCGCCTGAGGTGGAATCCATCAATAATTGGATCGAGGACCAATGCGGCCGAACCTCCATGACGCATACTGGTCGGATGGTCTGTGCTGTCGAAAGTGATCGGACAGGCTGACCATGGGTTAAATTTAGGGGCGACTGGCTCTATGGCATAGACGTTCCTTAATGTGCGTTTGCGCTCCCGCTCACTGTTTTTACGCCAGGGGAAATTTCTGCTGTCCCCCTGTGTTCGGCGGGCGAGGCTCTTTGATACGTCTCCGTCGTATCTATAATTTTTGTTTGTTCCATGCCAATATTATACAACTTTCATATACTTTTGGCAACTTTTCATACTATTTTTGGGACTAACATATTGATCCAGTGCCCAGTGCCAGTTCCTGTTTGTTGCATGTTTTATGTTTCACAGAAACCACATATCAAACAGAATCCAAACGGGATAAAAATGGACGGAGAATATTTTTTGGCATATTTGGAGAATATGGGAGGAAGAATCAACGCGAGACGGTGCCCGAGGGAAGCACGAGGCAGGGGGGCGCGCCTGCCCCCCTGGGCATGCCTGCCCCCCTCGTGGGCCCCCCGTAAGGCGGTTGCTGCTCTACATTGGCCGCAAGAAAGCTAATTTTCGTAAAAAAAATCTTGGCGAAGGTTTCAATCTAATCGGAGTTATGGATCTCCACATATATACGAAACAGTGAAATGGCAGAAGACCTGAAGGCAGAAACAGAGAGAGACAGAGAGACAGATCCAATCTCGGAGGGCGTCTTGCCCCTCCCATGCCATGGAGACCAAGGACTAGAGGGGAAACCCTTCTCCCGTATAGGGAGGAGGTTAAGGAAGAAGAAGAAGGAGGGGGGCTCTCTCTCCCTCGCTTCCGGTGGCGCCGGAGTGCCACCGGGGGACATCATCATCACCGCAATCTTCACCAACAACTTTACCGCCATCATCACCCACTCTTCCCCCCTCTATGCAGCGGTTTAATCCCTCTTTTACCCGTTGTACTCTCTACTTAAACATGGTGCTCAATGCTATATATTATTTCCCAATGATGTATGGCTATCCTATGATGTTTGAGTAGATCCGTTTTGTCCTATGGGTTAATTGATGATCATGATTGGTTTGAGTTGCATGTTTTATTATTGGTGTTGTCCTATGGTGCTCTCCGTGTCGCGCAAGCGTGAGGGATCCCCGCTGTAGGGTGTTGCAATACGTTCATGATTCGCTTATAGTGGGTTGCGTGAGTGACTGAAACACAAACCCGAGTAAGGGGGTTGTTGCGTATGGGATAAAGAGGACTTGATGCTTTAATGCTATGGTTGGGTTTTACCTTAATGATCTTTAGTAGTTGCGGATGCTTGCTAGAGTTCCAATCATAAGTGCATATGATCCAAGTAGAGAAAGTATGTTAGCTTATGCCTCTCCCTCAAATAAAATTGCAATAATGATTACCGGTCTAGTTATCGATTGCCTAGGGAGAAATAACTTTCTCGTAACAAAAATCTCTCTACTAAAACTAATTTAGTTGCGTATTTACCTAAACAGCCCCTACTTTTTATTTACGTGCTCTTTATATTCTTGCAAACCTATCCTAAAACACCTACAAAGTACTTCTAGTTTCATACTTGTTCTAGGTAAAGCGAATGTCAAGCGTGCGTAGAGTTGTATCGGTGGTCGATAGAACTTGAGGGAATATTTGTTCTACCTTTAGCTCCTCGTTGGGTTCGACACTCCTACTTATCGAAAGAGGCTACAATTGATCCCCTATACTTGTGGGTTATCACGACGTTTTTCTTGCGTCGTTGCCGGGGAGCAATAGCTTGGGGTGAATATTCTCGTGTGTGCTTGTTTGCTTTATCACTAAGTAATTTTTATTTGCTGTTCTTAGTTGTTTTCTATCTTTAGTTATGGGTAGAAAACGCAAAATCCCAAAAAATATAGTTGTACCCTCTTGAACCAATGGTTGAAGAACCACTCAAAATCTATCACACTCCTGAAGCTTATTACTTGGATCATCTTCGATCCCTATGTGCTCGTGCTGAAACCCCAACTAGCTTAGTTGAGGGCAAATCTTTAGATGAGCACGCTTGTTATGTGTGACACCGTATATCTCAGGGGTACCCAACACGGACTCTTGGAGAAGGGGTGGTTTAAAGGAAAACCAACTTGATCACGAGTTCAACATAACAGTCAGGGGAAACCTGGTAATACTTCCGAGAAGATAATCGGAAAATCACGAACCACCTATATGTTACTAAGCTCGAGATCAATCTTGCTTTTCAGGGCAAGACGATAGGATCAAGGGAGCAAGAGATTGACACAATCCTAACTCACTGATCACAGAGTACACCAGGAAAATGGACTAGGTAGCACAATCTATCTTAGAATGATGATTCAATAACCAACACACTGAGAATGAAATTATTGTCCTTTAACTACCAAGCAACACAGTTGCTAGGAGTATTGATTTCACGCATCACAGTTCACTTGTCGGCATTCCGGTTGCAACAACATGGGGACCAAGGAATGAATAATGATGGCGAGAAGTACCACTGTATCAAGAGTTCATAGGATGGTGTGCAATTCCCATGACATTCTTGATATAAAGATTGTGATACTCCAAGGTAGAACAGAACAAAAGTTGGGTTCGCATTTTGATCTGTGGAATACAACTGCTTTGACCCAATCCTAAATATGGATAAGGTACTAGAGTTTGTTTCTCAGTCATTCCGGAATAGAGTGGCTTGACGAACCATAGGAATAATAGACATCGATGAACATGAATGCACACATACCCTTGACTATCTATTGATAGACGAAGGTCGGAATACAACTAAAGAGGGACAACTCAAAGGGACATATATATTTCTGAGTTGTGGATGCATAGATTAGTATGCCGAGCAAAGCTCAACATTTCTTCCGGATAACCCATGCAGAAAGGTAGAACTGGCAGATTCACAATGTAGAACGAAGAACTCATCAAGAGCACTCTTATTATGATCTTTTGGTTCAAAGGAACTCCTGCCAAGGATGGTTCATGGTATTGGAAGAACGATATACCACAGACCTCGAGGACTATCACGAAGGTTACTAATATCTTAAGGGAACTAGCAAATACTAACAACATGAAGTAGGATGAATCTCGGGTTCAAAAACCCAGGAGTAGAATGCCTACTACTAAGTAGCATCACAGGATGCTTTCGAGAATAATGGCCAGAATCATCACACTGGAACACAAAACATGGCTAGATTACTAGGTGATCCTCTAAGACACCTAGGGTCATAATAATAACTCCAACATATATGTCAAGGCAACAGAGTACCTCAACTCAACGATTAGTGTGGTTAATCTAGCCCAAAGGAACATCGAGAACGGAAAGAAGGGATTTGCAAATGCATCAGATTATTTAGAAACCTCGGATGACTCGGACAACATAACGGCCATAAATGCTCAAGAAGATTTGAGACATCCTGCAAAATGGTGGCATAACCACTCAGAAGAACAATATCAAGGTTCTGAGTTCAACTGTCAACACACATAAGTAGTAGGAACTGAACTGGGGCTTGAAACATCAATCTTATAGGTCTACAGATTAGTAACACGTGATCCTGATAGAAAGATGAGAAGCCTAGTTCTTAACCCCCGTAGAAAATAAGAGGTTCACTCAGATCAGAAGGGCATAAGGTAAAGGAGTAAAAAGAGCCTTACGTTCCCTTCCACAATCAATTCCCTTATATAACTAAAGCATTTCTAGACTCAACTTCGACCAGTTTGGCTTGGTGATCCTACAGGCAGTCAGGCTCTAATACCAAAGCTGTCAGGACCCCGATCCAATGCCACATCGATCTAGCATGTAACACCTCATATCACTTTGTGGCCTCACGCACGGTATTCCCACGGGTGACGCCTTACCAAGCTCGGGACTGTTTGCGCCTTTTGGCTCACGTATATGATAGTGTCGCTAGCATCCATATGACAGTGAACCCGGGCTGACATGGCTAGTCGTGAACCCAATGTGGCACTAACTTACAGGGACAGGCATACATGACCAAGCAAGGAACGTGTCGATCAACAGCGAGTGAATCCCAAGTCGTAGCAAGCTACAAGGACTTAAAGGATCACCGCGTGACATTTCAAGGGATGCAGACCTGTGAACGAAGAAGGACACATGCCGGCCAGCCTAAGTGTTCCGGAGCAGTAGCAACTGGGCTAGCAGGACTCCGGTAATCCGGGCTGTAGCAGGCTACCAAGGCTCAGTGGAAGCACTAGGAGACATTTCCCGGTAAGAGAGGCTACCAAGGATAAACAACTAGATAGTCAGATCCCACACATACCAAGCATTTCAATAACATACACACAATATGCTCGATATGTGCAAATACAACATGGCAGCACAACATGACTCTACAACTCAAGTATTATATTCATTAGGCTCCGAGGAGCCAAGTATTAAAAACATGGGTATCATTACCCAACATACAGAGCATACAAGCAACAAGCACATGCGGAAGCTTAACTTGTTTGAGTACAGACAACTACAAATGAAAAAGGCTGAGAAGCCTATCTATCTACAAGATCCTGCTGAGGGCACAAGATCGTAGCTAAGGTAACAAGCTAAACGTTTAAGTCCACACAGAACTAATAGCGAGACTGAAGTCTCTCTGCAAAACATAAAATAGGCAAACGTGAGTACAAATATACCCAGCAAGACTTACATCAGAACTATCTACATATGCATCAGTATCAACAAAGGGGATGGTGGAGTTTAACTGCAGCAAGCAAGCTTTGACTCGGTGGCTATCCTAAACTACGAATGCAAGTAACTCTTTTGAGGTGGCGCACACGAGTCCACATATTCACCATATCAATACGCCACTATGGATCCACTCCCGTCTCCCTACGAGAACGCCATCCATAGCACTCACGCTTATCTTGCGCATTTTAGAGTATCCACTTCAAGTTATCTGTGAACTGCATGTGCAACCTGTAAGTCCTTTTCCGCGACACGGCTATTCGAATAGATGATGTTAACCCCGTAGGGGTGTACTTCTTCACACACGCTCGCCACTTACCACCATGTACACGTCGTGTATCTCGGCAACCTTCAAGCGGAAGCTTTGGCGAGGAGTCGGCCATGACCTGACTAACCACACAAGTCTCTCGTCTAGGTTTATCGCCTATTCGGGTTCCATCCGCAAGGAGAGCCGGCCGGAGTGTCGCTCACGGCCACAAACAACGTGAGCAGGGTTCCCAAGCCCACCATCCGGGTGCCAGTTGGTACACCGTGCCACTGTGCCTAGTCTGTCCCAAGCCCACCTGTAGCTGGTTCCAATTGGTAGACTACTAACACTACCTACAAACACCAAAAACTAGTTGCAACTCCTGGACAGAGATCAGGTTGATTAATAAGTCGAGAGAGCTTGGAACGCCCAGAGCCCAATGTGTGGTAGTAAATGTTCATGGATCACAAACACAGAACTCAGTTCCTGAGGACGGCTGCAATGAGATAACCCACCATGTACTCCTACATGGCCTCTCACCGCTACCTTTACCAAATCGTGTTCACACACTTAGCTCTCAACAAGAGGGACATGTTCACACACCTCCGATTCATCCTCGATGAATCGGACCTGACTCAACTCTAAGCAAAGAGGCATGACAAACAAGCATGAATGAGTAGGCACATCAGGGATCAAACAGCTCCTACTCATGCTAGTGGGTTTCATCTATTTACTGTGGCAATGACAGGTCATGCAGAGGAAAAGGGGTTCAACTACCGCAGCATGTAACAGATGAATCGTTGTTGTCCTAATGCAATAAAAGAGCAGGAGCGAGAGAGTGGGATTGTATCGGAATGAACAAGGGGGTTTTGCTTGCCTGGCACTTCTGAAGATAGTATAGTTCTTCATCGGTGTCATCGAACTCTTCGTCGGAACCACGTCTACGGAAGGGGAACGGTTACCGGCAACAGAGAGGAAACACAACCGATGCAATACGATAATATGATGCATGAATGTGACATGGCAATATGATCTGATTTGAGCTAATGTAGCTAGCAACAGAAAGGTTGAGTTGATTTGAACAAAAGGTTCAAATTCAAATTCAAACTATGAATTTCCAAAGTGCATTAACATGTTTTGAATTATACAGCAAGGTTAAGTTATTTAAACATGCATGAAACTAGTGCAGATGGATAGATTGGATTTTTCTGATCATGTTTCATATATAAATTATTTCATTCTGAGCTATAGATTAATTTCTATGATTTTTTGAAGTTTATACTATTTTCTGGAATTTTGTGAATTATTTTAAATCCGGAAAACCAATACTGCATCAGCATGACAGCAGCATTGCGTCAGCAGGTCAACTAGGTTGACCCGGGTCAAACCTAACCTATGGGACCCATACGTCATTGTCTTAGGCTGGTTTGGGTGGATGATAGGTGGGACCGGTCAACGTTGACTTGACAAAAGTCAAAGCTGACACGTAGGGTCCATACAGATTAGCACTAATCTAAACAGGAAGTTAGACTAAACTAATTGGGCTCGGGGACCCACATGTCACCAACACAGGCACTAACTAAACGAGTTTAGCGCCTAAGCTAATGGCGCCACGCCAGCTGCCGATGTTTAACCGCCAGCAACCTCAGATCGCGGCGACGTCCGCGTCGGGATTGTGATACAAGCCACGGTTTGGGGCGCGGTTGGGTTCTATGGAGAGTCGGGGCTGAGCCGCGCCTGTGGGTGGTGGAGCTGGACTAGATGGTCGCCGGAATCAATGCCGGCGACGAGGTTTGCGACGGCCATGGTTCGGCCGTGCTCGAGTTCCTCGCTAGGGTGTTCGGGAGGAGGAGCTGGTGGTGGCTACGGGTGCGCGAAGACACGCTGAGCACGATGTTGCGCTCGATTGCGGCTCTAGGTGACGGTGGCCACGGCGGCGACATGGCTGGGCGGCGGTGAGCTTCGGGCACGGCGGCGCTAGCGCTAGGGGACGTGCGAGGCGACGGGGAAAAGGGCGAACGGAAGAGGAGCTCACAGAGGACTCGCAGAGAAGCCCAGCGGGGTCGGAGAAGCGTCGGAGGCGGCGAATCGAAGGGCGGTGATCGTTGGGGCAAAGGACGACGATGAGCTTGATGGCGACGTTTTAGGCATCCCGCGAGCGCGTGCTTCGTCTTGGTGATCCACGGCGTCGAGGCAAGCCCATTGGACGAAGTAGAGGGGCGAGGGGAGCTCGGTGGACGCGGTGGCAGTGAACGGCGGCGACGGACTCCGCTCGGTGCGTGAGGGAGAGAGATCCAGGGGAGGGAATGAGCGCGGGGAGAGAGCGAGAGGAGCCAGGGGGCGCGTGGCGACGTCCTGGGCGTCGAGGCAGCGGCGGGAAGCAGGAGGTGGCCAGGCGCGTGGGCGCGCGCGGCGGGCACACGCTCCTGTCCTCCTGGCGTGAGGGGGGAGATGACTGGCAGTGCCAGGTGGGCTGGGACGGTAAGCTACAGGTGAGCGCCAGGTAGTTTCTCTCTTTTCCTATTTTTCTTTCTGTTTTCTATTTATTTTGCTCTGTTTTGATTTAGTAATAATACTAACCCATTTTTGTTGCTTCTGAAATTATTTGTGGATGCAATATGGACTAGCCCAAAGCCCCACAATATTTTTCAGAATGATTGGAGTTATAAAAGTATTTATAGGAATTTATAACCCCAAGTCAAATACAACATGAGTTAATTCAAAAATCCAAAAATGTCCTAGAAATATATTCATCATTTTTTGTAGAGGTTTCTACCTTAACCAAAAATCATGAACTTTTCTTGAGGCACTTTGGGTTCATTGAAAATGTTTTTAAGTTGAACCTAGTTGAGTTCTTTTGGTGCTAGGGATTGATCACCCCTATTTCAAATTTAGATAAAATTTAAACATGATGCAACACCAGATGCTAGCACTAGGCATTACCAGAACTAGGGATGTGATAGCTCACCCCTACTAAACAAGAATCTCGTCCCGAGATTCAAGTCATGAGGTAAGAAGACGGAGGGACACAAGCTAACACAATCTTCACGATCCAGATGTCTTTCTCGAGGATGTTGATTCATTGCATCATGTTGATCTTGACATCCTTCCTTTCGAGATCTTTGTCCAACACAGTGACAACAGAAGAAACTCTACAGGAATCGATCTTCTCAAAGATCGAACAACTCAAGATCAACTCATGGAGTGAGACGTTGAAACATCTCTTGAGCTGAGACACAAAACGCACATCGGGAGGGATGGAAGAAACAGATGACGGAGGTTCAATTTGGTAGGAAACAATCCCACACTTGAAAGGATGGTGGATGCATTTCAAAGTAGCGAGGAGCTAAACTTCCATGATTCCATAATGGGGCACCTTAGAGTAGGTGGCTTGTTGAATTATTCCCTTAAGTGGCAAAAAGAATTACTTTTGATCCATAGACCATTGGAACTCTTCATACCAGCCTGAGGCAATTCACAATTGATTGTTTTAAGGAGTTCGAGAGAACGGCATACTCGGGCTAGAGTGGATGATGTGGATTACCTTGTTGAAGACAACACAAGGGATGATTTTGCTTATCATCGGAAATGGGTGGAATCCATGGTAGGAGCACTTTTGAAGATGATCCTGAATAAGAATTACTAAGGAGGCAGCCCATAGTGAAAAGGCACAAAGACGATGCAAGCTAGGAACAAAATGCAAATGTTGGAATGTTCCAACCATCATATCTGCCTAAGATTCAGATCTGGTTAGTAACAGGATACTTCAGACTCAACAAGTCTGCAAAAGAAAGTTTGCAACACAATTCGACGAGATGGCGTTGTGAGATTCTCGGGAAATGAACTATGATAGAAAGCTCCAAAACATGAGTTGGTTCTGCTACAAACCTCTGAACACGTTGTCCAAGACAAGCATGACCACGTAGTAGTCTTATAATAAAACACTACCGAGTTCAGGTGGGGAACCATCTTTGAGGATATTGGAATCTTGTGCATGAACTAGAATTTGCACAGCAACTCCTTTTCCTCGAACAAACCAATCAGTGGCTTGGTGTGCTAGGAACACATATGGAGTGGAGACGGCCAACCTATCAAACCGTAGAGCACTTTGCACGTGCATGACTAACTTGGGATGGTTCCAGAGGAGGCAAAAACAAACTTTCTCGGATTCACGGCGGCAACTTGCATCACATGCACATGAATTAGAGGAAGTCACTTCTTTCATCCAACATATGCTTCATGAACGGGACATGAAGATAATGCTTTTAGAAGTTTCCAACACTAGCTAGATGCTCAACAAGAATCATGGAGGAGGTAAAAATGTTGCTGATGGGCTCAACAACAATTCATCTAGGTTTCCATATAGTTGGAATTCCACAACTATGTGAACAGGGTGGTAGCATTGGTCAGACCAAAAGATATAATGGTGTATGCCCGAGGGATCAACCACGAGTAAGACAACATTACGAATATCGTTGGTTCTGATTTGATTTGACGATAGCCCATACTCAAATCAAGGACTGGATAAGGTGACAGGTCTATTAACTGATCACGAGGTCAGTCGATGAAAATACCATCTTCCTTCAACACACATAAAAGATATCCCTTGAAATGAACTAAGCTAGGTAAGCTTTATCTTCCAACTCTCCAAGTTGTTGTTTGGCTTAACCAACTAGCTCAGGGGTACCAAACACGGACTCTTGGAGAAGGGGTGGTTTAAAGGAAAACCAACTTGATCACGAGTTCAACATAACAGTCAGGGGGAAACCTGGTAATACTTCCGAGAAGATAACCGGAAAATCACGAACCACTGATATGTTACTAAGCTCGAGATCAATCTTGCTTTTCAGGGAAAGACGATAGGATCAAGGGAGCGAGGGATTGACACAATCCTAACTCACTGATCGTAGAGTGCACCAGGAAAATGGACTAGGTAGCACAATCTATCTTAGAATGATGATTCAATAACCAACACGCTAAGAATGAAATTATTGTCCTTTGACAACCAAGCAACACGGTTGCTAGGAGTATTGATTTCACGCATCACAATTCACTTGTCGGCATTCCGGTTGCAACAACACAGGGACCGAGGAATGAATAATGATGGCGAGAAGTATCACTGTATCAAGAGTTCATAGGATGGTGTGCAATTCCCATGACATTCTTGATATAAAGATTGTGATACTCCAAGGTAGAACAGAACAAAAGTTGGGTTCGCGTTTTGATCTGTGGAATACAACAACTTTGACCCAATCCTAAATATGGATAAGGTACTAGAGTTTGTTTCTCAGTCATTCCGGAATAGAATGGCTTGACGAACCATAGGAATAATAGACATAGATGAACATGAATGCACACAAACCCTTGACTGTCTATTGATAGACGAAGGTCGGAATACAACTAAAGAGGGACAACTCAAAGGGACATATATATTTCTAAGTTGTGGATGCATAGATTAGTATGCCGAGCAAAGCTCAACATTTCTTCCGGATAACCCATGCAGAAAGGAAGAACTGGCAGATTCACAATGTAGAACGAAGAACTCGTCAAGAGCACTCTTATTATGATCTTTTGGTTCAAAGGAACTCCTGCCAAGGATGGTTCATGGTATTGGAAGAACGATATACCATGCACCTCGAGGACTATCACGAAGGTTACTAATATCTTAAGGGAACTAGCAAATACTAACAACATGAAGTAGGATGAATCTCGGGTTCAAAAACCTGTGAGTAGAATGCCTACTACTAAGTAGCATCACAGGATGCTTTCGAGAATAATGGCCGTAATCATCACCTTTGGAACACAAAACATGGCTAGATTACTAAGTGGTCCTCTAAGACACCTAGGGTCATAATAATAACTCCAACATATATGTCAAGGCAACAGAGTACCTCAACTCAACGATTAGTGTGGTTAATCTGGCCCAAAGGAACATCGAGAACGGAAAGAAGGGATTTGCAAATGCATCAGATTATTTAGAAACCTCAGATGACTCGGACAGCATAACGGCTGTAAATGCTCAAGAAGATTTGAGACATCCTGCAAAATGGTGGCATAACCACTCAGAAGCACAATATCAAGGTTCTGAGTTCAACTGTCAACACACATAAGTAGTAGGAACTGAATCGGGCTTGAAACATCAATCTTATAGGTCTACAGATTAGTAACACGTGATCCTGATAGAAAGATGAGAAGCCTAGTTATTAACCCCCGTAGAAAAGAAGAGGTTCACTCAGATCAGAAGGGCATAAGGTAAAGGAGTAAAAAGAGAGCTTACGTTCCCTTCCACAATCAATTCCCTTATATAACTAAAGCATTTCTACTCAACTTCGACCAGTTTGGCTTGGTGATCCTACAGGCAGTCAGGCTCTAATACCAAAGCTGTCAGGACCCCGATCCAATGCCACATCGAGCTAGCATGTAACACCTCATAACACTTTGTGGCCTCATGCACGGTATTCCCACGGGTGACGCCTTACCAAGCTCGGGACTGTTTGCGCCTTTTGGCTCACGTATATGATAGTGTCGCTAGCATCCATATGACAGTGAACCCGGGCTGACATGGCTAGTCGTGAACCCGAAGTGGCACTAACTTGCAGGGACATGCATACATGACCAAGCAACGAACGTGTCGATCAACAGCGAGTGAATCCCAATTCGTAGCAAGCTACAAGGACTTAAAGGATCACCGCGTGACATTTCCCCGAAGGGACAGACACAGGAACGAAGAAGGACACATGCCGGCTAGCCTAAGTGTTCCGGAGCAGTAGCAACTGGGCTAGCAGGACTCCGATAATCCGGGCTGTAGGAGGCTACCATGGCTCAGTGGAAGCACTAGGAGACATTTCCCGGTAAGAGAGGCTACCAAGGATAAACAACTAGATAGTCAGATCCCACACATACCAAGCATTTCAATAACATACACACAATATGCTCGATATGTGCAAATACAACATGGCATCACAACATGACTCTACAACTCAAGTATTATATTCATTAGGCTCCGAGGAGCCAAGTATTACAAACATGGGTATCATGACCCAACATACAGAGCATACAAGCAACAAGCACATGCGGAAGCTTAACTTGTCTGAGTACAGACAACTACAAATGAAAAAGGCTGAGAAGCCTATCTATCTACAAGATCCGCCGAAGCACAAGATCATAGCCGAGGTAACAAGCTAAACGCTTAAGTCCACGCAGAACTAATAGCGAGATCAAGTCTCTCTCGCAAAACATAAAATAGGCAAACGTGAGTACAAATATACCCAAAGAAGACTTACATCGTAACTATCTACATATGCATCAAGATCAACAAAGGGGTGGTGGAGTTTAACTGCAGCAAGCAAGCTTTGACTCGGTGACTATCCCAAACTACGATCGCAAGTAACTCTTTTGAGGTGGCGCACGAGTCCACATATTCACCATATCAATACGCCACTATGGATCCACTCCCGTCTCCCTACGAGAACGCCATCCATAGCACTCACGCTTATCTTGCGCATTTTAGAGTATCCACTTCAAGTTATCTGTGAACTGTACAGGCAACCCAGAAGTCCTTTTCCGCGGACACGGCTATTCGAATAGATGATGTTAACCCTGTAGGGGTGTACTTCTTCACACACGCTCTCGCCACTTACCACCATGTACACGTCGTGTATCTCGGCAACCTTCAAGCGGAAGCTTTGGCGAGGGAGTCGGCCATGACCTGACTAACCACACAAGTCTCTCGTCTGTGTTTATCGCCTATTCGGGTTCCATCCGCAAGGAGAGCCGGCCGGGTGTCGCCACGGCCCCAAACGACGTGAGCAGGGGTTCCCAAGCCCACCATCCGGTGCAGTTGGTACACCGTACACTTGTGCCTAGTCTGTCCCAAGCCCACTCAGAAGGGTGCCACTTGGTAGACTACTAACACTACCTACACACACCAGAAACTAGTTGCAACTCTTGGACAGAGATCAGGTTGATTAAAAAGTCGAGAGAGCTTGGAGCGCCCGGAGCCCAATGTGTGGTAGTAACTGTTCATGGATCACAGACACGTAACTCAGCCTCGAGGACAGCTGCAATGAGACAACCCACCATGTACTCCTACATGGCCTCTCACCGCTACCTTTACCAAATCGTGTTCACACACTTAGCTCTCAACAATAGGACATGTTCACACACCTCCGATTCATCCCCGATGAATCAGACCTGACTCAACTCTAAGCAAAGAGTGCATGACAAACAAGCATGAATGAGTAGGCACATCAGGGATCAAACAGCTCCTACTCATGCTAGTGGGTTTCATCTATTTACTGTGGCAATGACAGGTCATGCAGAGGAAAAGGGGTTCAACTACCGCAGCATGTAACAGATGAATCGTTGTTGTCCTAATGCAATAAAAGAGCAGGAGCGAGAGAGTGGGTTTGTATCAGAATGAACAAGGGGGTTTTGCTTGCCTGGCACTTCTGAAGATAGTATAGTTCTTCATCGGTGTCATCGAACTCTTCGTCGGAACCACCTCTACGGAAGGGGAACGGTTACCGGCAACAGAGAGGAAACACAATCAATGCAATGCGACAATATGATACATGAATGTGACATGGCAATATGATGTGATTTGAGCTAATACAGCTAGCAACAGAAGGGTTTGACTTGATTTGAACAAAAGGTTCAAATTCAAATTCAAACTATGAATTTCCAAAGTGCATTAACATGTTTTTAACTATATAGCAATGATAAGTTGTTTAAATATGCATGAAACCAGTGCAGATGGATAGATTGGATTTTTCTTACCATTTTTCATATATGAATTATTTCATTCTGAGCTATAGATTAATTCCTATGATTTTTTGAAGCTTATACTATTTTCTGGAATTTTCTGAATTATTTTAAATCCAGAAAACCAATATTGCGTCAGCATGACAGCAGCATTGCGTGAGCAGGTCAACCAGGTTGACCCAGGTCAAACCTGACCTGTGGGACCCATACGTGAGTGTATCAGGCTGGTTTTGGTGGATGACAGGTGGGACCGGTCAACGTTGACTTGACCAAAGTCAAAGCTAACACGTGAGGTCCACACAGATTAGCACTAATCTAAACAGGAAGTTAGACTAAAGTATTTGGGCTCCGGGACCCACATTTCATCAACACACGCACTAACTAAACGAGTTTAGCGCCTAAGCTAATGGCGCCACGTCAGCTGCCGGCGTTTAACCTCCAGCGACCTCAGATCGCAGCGGCGGCCGCGTCAGGATTGCGCTACAGGCCACGGTTTGAGGCGTGGTTGGGTTCTATGGAGAGTCGGGGCTGAGCCGCGTCTCTGGGTGGTGGAGTTGGACCAGATGGTCGCCGGAATCAACGTCGGCGATGAGGTTTGCGGTGGCCATGGTTCGGCCATGCTCGAGTTCCTCGCTAGGGTGTTCGGGAGGAGGAGCTCGTGGTGGCTACGGGTGCGCGAAGACACACTGAGCACGGTGGTGCGCTTGGTTGCGGCTCTAGGTGACGGTGGCCACGACGGCGACATGGCTGGGCGACGGTGAGCTTCGGGCATGGCGGCGCTAGCGCTAGGGGACGTGTGAGGCGAACGGAAGAGAAGCCCAGTGGGGTCGGGGAAGCGTCGGAGGCGGCGAATCAAAGGGCAGCGATCGTCGGGGCAGTGGACGACGATGAGCTCGATGGCGATGTTTCAGGCATCCCACGAGCGCGTGCTTCGTCTTGGTGATCCACGGCGTCGAGGCGAGCCCGTTGGACGAAGTAGAGGGGCGAGGGGAGCTCGGTGGACGCGGTGGCAGTGAACGGCGGCGACGGACTCCGCTCGGTGCATGAGGGAGAGAGATCCAGGGGAGGGAATGAGCGCGGAGAGAGAGCGAGAGGAGCTGTAGCGTGGCGACGCCCCGGGCGCCGAGGCAACAAGTGGAAGTGGAGGTGGCCAGCGCTGGGCGAAGCGAGGCCGGGCACACGCCCCTGCCCTCCCGGGCGTGAGGGGGAGATGATCGGCAAGTGCTGTGTGGCTGGGCCGGTAAGCTACAGGTGAGCGCGAGGTAAGTTTCTCTCTTTTTGTAACATCCCAAATTTTCAATTTGGCATGTTATACATAGGTCATCCATGCATATCATATTTTATTACATTTTCGTTTGCAATCCTCGAAAATCCTAAGCAACTCAAGGACCCTCGGAGAGAGTTGGGGATTTTTCGATTTTCATATTTGAATTTTCTCAAATAATGAAGACAAGGATTTTGGATTTTATTATTTTTCTCTCCGGAAAAATATTTCGAGATTAATAATGAAAGAGAGGAGATAATATGACTTCTCCAAAAAAATAATTGAAATATCGGAGGAAAAATGTTAAACTCATTATTTGGTTTTTATTTTATTTATTTGGAATTTTATTTGCCCTAGAGAAAAAAAATTGCATAATTTAAAAATTGCATTTTAGGGGCCAAGAAAAGTTCATCTTGTTCTAAATATTTTATTTAGGCAAGGAAAACTTGTTTTGGCGTTTTTAGATTTTTATTTATTTTTCTAGGATTTTTATAAATTTCATGAACGCTTTAAAAATGATGACTCATACCGATCGGGCCAAAGGCTCACTGAGCAGGCCCAGCTGCCGCCATGGCCGGACCGGAGTCCGAGCCGGACTCCTCCTCCCCGCCGCCTTGCCCCCTCCTCCAAGCCACCGCCCCGCCCCCTTTAAGTAGCCATCCCCCCTCTCTAGCCACCACCGACGCCGCCCACCCCGGACCCGGAGCCCGAGCAGCCGCCGCCTCAAGGCCGCCCGCCCGCCGAGCCGCCACCGCCTCTAGCCGCCCTCGCCGCCCCTTGCCGAGCCCGCCGGAGCCACCCGCCCCGCCAGACGACCTCGCCGGAGGTAGCCCCCTCGTCGCCGGTTTTTTTAAGAACCCTTCGATTTTTTTTAGAAAAACCCTAGCCGTTTTTTTATATATAGAACGGTTTTATTTCTTCGGTTTATTTATTTTGCGAGCGTTCGTTCGTTTTAACGAATGTGTTCGTCGTTTAGTTTCTGCTAACGAACGTTCGTTCGTTTAGCCGTTCGTCGTTTTCCTTTTATCGGATTTATTCCGCGATTATTCCGATCGCGATTTCTGATCCGATGTTCGAATTAGTATAACTTTTTGCATGTTTCTCGGAATCAGGCGATTCAAGCGCCTGGAGTTTCATCTCGAAACGCTCTTTCCGAATAGTCAACTCAAACCAGTTTTTGCTTCTGTAAAATTTGACCTAGTTCAGATTAGTAAACGGATCTTGTTTCTTTCGCCGTTTGAGTTTCATTGCTTCGTTTGGTTTGATTTTTCTCGTGAACCGGAGTTCTTAAGTTGAACTCTCCGGTCAACCTCTTTCAGTTGAAGTTTCGTTTGTGCATCTTTGCTTGTTGCTTATGTATGTATTGTTTGCTTGCGATAGAATTCCTGAGTGCTAAGCGTGTTACTACGAGTCTCTAGGATTCACGGATCGTCAAGAAGGCAAGTAACACTTGATCATATTCCTTTCCTACCCAGTTTTTATGCATTAGTTCAACCCTCAAACATTGCATGGTTAGGATGTCATTAATTTGTGGGTTGGGAAGTAGATGATGAGGTAGGAACCTATCGCCCTGTTACTGTCAAACCCTTGGGAGTTACTTCTACGTGTTGCTTATTTGCTATGCTATGCTCGTAGACTTGGTTTGGGTTTGGGAGTTATTCATGACGGATGTGAGATTCTTAATTAATGGTTAACTTAAGGTGGCAACTTTAATACACATCTGGGTGGATTAAGGCACCTGGGTAACCCAGTGTTGTCTGTTTTATTTTTTGGAAATCCCGGGGTACCCGTGTGATCTTCCTATGGACCGCCACCCAGGCTCAAAGGGAACTGAGATTATTCATACTAGAAACTTCCGTGTGCAGCCACAAGCTATTATGGGCTCTAGCATAGTTGAGTAAGTTACGTGAAGCTCTTGAAGAGGTAGATCAGCAGGTAGTGGGTTTTGTAGGTTTGGTATGATCTATCCGGAGTAGAGAGTTAATGTTTCTGAAAGACCGTGTCTCGGTCATCCGTTTCTCAAACACCATGCAAAGGCGAGAAATCAACGGAGGCGATCGAGTCTTGTGGGGAAAAGTGTGCAAACCTCTGCAGAGTGGACAATCTAATCATGGTTAGCCGTGTCCCCGGTTATGGACAATTCTGAGTATCTAGTACTTGAGTAATTACATGTATCTCATCACTCTAAATTAATATTGTTGGGTTGTTAATTACTTTAATTGGGATTGAGTTGGGGTTATACCTTCTCAATGATGTTTCAACCACCATGATAGTTAAATTTAAAATTTATTCCTTTGATGTAGGGAAAAATTGGCTTTTCGAAAATCAGAATCAGAGAGCTTTCCACCAGCTAAATATGCATGTAGTGTTAGCATTATTCGTCATTGCTCTATTGTGTTACTTTGCCAAAGATATTCCATGTGTCGACCCGTTCTCGGGCTGCAACGTATTATGTTGCAGACTTTTCAGACGAGGAGTAAGGTTCGATAGGTCGTTGACGTGCAAATTTCAAATGGCTATGCCGTTGGAGTTGATGGACTCGCTTTATCTTCCAAGCCTTCCTATGTTATCGTTTTAGATGGCCTTAAGCCATATTATTGTTATAAGTTCTCTTTTGAGACATTCGATGTAATAAGTGTGTGATTGCTACTCTGTTATAAATCCTTCGAGTACTGTGTGTGTCAGCATTACCGATCCAGGGATGACACGGAAGCACAGAGACTTGACCATCTGAGGTCGGGTCGCTACAAGATGGTATCAGAGCACACGCTGAGTGTAGGACACGACCACTAACATAAAACCATAGAACACTCTTCTCTACTCATTTCTGACTCCTCTCCATTTTTCCACTCTTTAGGATGACGGAGATGAAGTACAAGTTTGCACAACCGGTTGAAGACACACCTTTTGGACGCCACTTGAAGGAAGTCACTAGGTACCTGAACATTGGAATACCAAGCTTCACCGGACGCATAACGCCACCTTACCAGAAGAAGAGTGCTGGAAGAATCAAGCTCTAGTTCCCGGAAGGACATTTGCGCCAAGCACGGAGCCCATAGTGTGTGTTTTCAATGCACCAACATGGAGTTTGGGAAAGAGTATGGCAGCTCACATTACCATGGGACGCATTGGAGAAGTCTACAATAGGGAGCTTAAAGACACCATATATCAAATATGTGGGCGCCGAGACGAGCAATGGGAAGTAATCGGCACCAAGAAGGATAGGTCCATTGCAGCTTACATCCAGAGCTAAACCAAAGACAATCGATGTCAAGAGAACCAGATGTGCGCAGACATGATGGATTTGCGTAGAAGGCAAAAACTAGGATCATCGAGCTGGAGGAAGAACTCAAGTTTACACGCGATGGATATGAGGAAGAAATCAAGACCCTACTGGAGAAGAATGATGACCTAGTCAAGAAGATCGGAGTCTTCATGGGAGGATCAGCACCGAAAGAAGAGGAAGAAGATCCCACTTGTCCGGAAAACTACATCATCATCGATTTACACCGATTCCGATCCAAGTGATGATGACTATGAAGACGAAGCTGGAGCAGACATCATGGAGTCTTCCACCGATCAAAGTTTCTAGAGGACCACCATATAATAGTAGTATTCCCCCATGTAATCAGTAGTAGGTGAGCACTTATGCAATAGTCCTAGACCGTTTTGTATGTCCTTGCTTGATTGAATGAATGTGTGTGTTTGCCTCATGTGCATATGGATAGTGTTTTCTCGCTAGACCTCTTTCTATTCTAATCTCTTCCATCTAAACCCTCAGATGCCTCCGAGATGTGACCCCGGTTTTGTTTTCCCACCGGAACTCACCCAAATTGATCCAAAGAGTTGTAATGCCTTGATGCAATTGCTAGTTCGTAACTGTGGCAATGCCAACAACAACAACAAAACCCGCCGCCAAAGGGACAATTTAGCCTGCTTTTCGAGGTTACAACCGCCGGTGTTTTCCAAGAGCACCGAGCCAATAGTTGCCGATGATTGGCAACGCCGTATTGGAAGGGAGTTAACCACCGCAGGATGCACGGATGCTGAAAGGGTGCGCTTCGCCGCACATCAATTGGATGGACCAGCAGCCACATGGTGGGAGAATTACACGGCTACTTTTCCTATAGCCAATGTCACTTGGGACCAGTTCCAACAAGCTTTTCGCACGGCCCATGTTTCAACTGGAGCCATGCAGATAAAGAAGCGTGAGTTTCGCAACTTACGCCAGGGGAATCGTACTGTGGCCCAGTACGTGGATGAGTTTAGCAAGTTATCACGCTATGCCCCTGATGATGTGGCCACAGATGCCGCGAAGCAAGAGAAGTTTATGGAAGGGCTGAATGATGAGATGAGTATGCAGTTGATGGTGGCAACCTTCAACAACTACCAGGAGTTGGTAGATAAGGCACTAATGATTGAAGGGAAGCAACAGCAGATTGAGAAACGAAAGACGAAGTAAGGACAAGGGAAGTAAAACTCAGGAACTCAACAGAAGACACGCATAACCCAGAACACTGGAGGACTTGACCATAACCAACCACGACAAAACCATACTGGATGAGGATCGCATAATCAAAATGGTGCGAAGAACGGGAATGGGAATGGAGTCAACAATAATCAGAACCGCTCTAACCCAGCTACACCCGCCAAGAGGGACTTAAGCCAAGTTGTTTGCTTCAAGTGCGGGAAGACATGGCACTACGCCAATGACTACCCTGAAGGAAAGAATGGAAATGGAAATGGAAGCGCTGGGAAGAAGCCCAATCCATTCAACAAAGGACAAGTGAACCACGTTAACGTGGAGGAAGTTGAAGAGCAGCCGGACGCGGTAATAGGTAAGTTTTTGGTTTAGTCATTTACCGCTATTGTTCTTTTCGATACTGGTGCATCGCATTCATACATATCAAGGGGATTTGTGGAAAAGTTTAAGTTACCAACCCAAACCCTTAGGACCCCTCTTCTAGTGAGCTCGCCTGGAGCAGAGTATATGGCTAGCAGATGGTGCCCCAGATACCCCTAATCATTGGCACGCATGTTTTTCCGTCTGACCTAATTATCTTGGAGTCGCAAGGATTGGATGTGATATTAGGTATGGACCGGATGTCAAAGTATGGAGGAAGTATTGACTGTGCTAGCAAGTCAATTTATCTTACCACTCCAGAGGGAAAAAGGATTAAGTATGTATCTAGGCATGTGCCTAGGAGGAGCCAAGTGAATGCCCTCACGGGAGTTGTACAGGAGGAAGTACCTGTAGTAAAGGATTATCCGGATGTTTTTCCAGAGGAGTTACCAGGCATGCCACCGGATCAAGCCATCGAGTTTCTGATAGAACTATTGCCAGGTACAGGGCCAATATCAAAGAGACCCTACCGGATGCCCGCAAATGATCTGGAGGAAATTAAGAAGCAGATCAAGGAGCTATTGGAGAAAGGTTACATTCAGAGAAGTTCATCACCTTGGGGAGCCCCAGATTTTTGGTTGAGAAGAAGGATAAATCCCTAAGGATGGTTGTTGATTACCGAGCTCAATGAAGTAACGATAAAGAACAAGTATCCATTACCAATGATTAATGATCTGCTTTGATCAGTTGCAAGGAGCTAAGGTGTTTTCAAAGATTGATCTACGATCGTGATACCATCAATCAAGATCCGAGAGAAGGATATACCAAAGACAACATTTACCACAAGGTATGGATAAGATGAGTAAACTGTCATGTCAGTTGGACTGACTATCGCACCTGCCTAGTTCATGAGTATGATGAACAAAGAGTTCGTGGAGTATTTGGACAAGTTTGTTGTGGTGTTTATTGATGATATTATGGTTTACTCGAAGAACGAAGAGGAGCACGCGGAACACTTGCGTTTGGTTCTCGAGAAACCTCGTGGAACACCGCTTATACGCCAAATTCAGCAAGTGCGAGTTTTGGTTGAAGGAAGTTGGATTTCTTGGGCATGTTATATCGGAGAGGGTATAGCAAGAGATCCCAAAGAAGGTTCGGGCCAACATCGAATGGTTGGCACCCACTTCACCAATGAGATTCGCAGTTTCCTTTGGACTGGCAGGATATTATTGGAGATTCATTGAGAACTTTTCCAAGATTGCTAAGCCAATGACTGAATTGCTAAAGAAGGATACTAAGTTCAAATGGACAGAGGATTGCAAGACAAGCTTTCAAGAGTTGAAGAAACGGTTGACTACAGCCCCAGTGCTGACATTGCCAGATATACATAAGGAGTTTCAAGTGTATTGTGACGCCTCTCGCTTGGGACTTGGATGTGTTCTTATGCAGGACGGAAAAGTTGTTTCGTATGCCTCACGACAACTGAAGCCACATGAGTTGAACTATGCCACGCATGATTTGGAGTTAGCAGCTGTAGTACATGCGTTGAAGACCTGGAGACATTATCTTATTGGAAACCGCTATATGTGTACACGGATCATAAGAGTTTGAAGTACATTTTCACACGTATGAGTTAAACCTCGCATGGAGGAGATGGCTGGAACTTATTAAGGATTACGATATGAAGCTACACTATCATCCGGGAAAGGCCAACGTCGTAGCGGATGCTTTGAGCTGGAAGAGTTATGCCAATATCCTTGAAAGTAGAGGACTGCCAAAGGAGTTAGCTGAGGATATTTTGGAACTTCGGTTGGAGATTGTTCCAAGAGGTTTTCTTGCAACAATGGAGGTTCAGTCGACGTTATTGAACAAAATTCGAGAAGCTCAGAAGGAGGACAAAGGCATTGCTGAGATAAGAGAGAAGATGGGCGAAGGTAAAGCCAAAGGTTTTCGCGAGGATGAGCACGATACCTTGTGGTTTGAGGACCGGATTTATGTGCCCAACAATTGGAGATCGTGAAGTTAATACTTCAAGAGGCTCATGACTCACCATACTCGATTCACCCTGGAAACACCAAGATGTATTTGGACTTGAAGGAACATTTCTGGTGGACTGGTATGAAGAAGGATATTGCCGAGTATGTAGCCGTTTGTGATGTATGTCAGAGAGTGAAGGCAGAGCATCAAAAGCCAGCAGGACTGTTACAGCCTATGCCAATACCCGAATGGAAGTGGGACAAACTTGGCATGGATTTTATCACCGGATTACCCAGAACCAAAGCAGGATATGATTCAATATGGGTAGTTGTGGATCGTTTGACCAAAGTAGCTCACTTCATCCCAAAGTGAAAACAACTTATACAAGTGCCAAGTTGGCCAAAATATATATGACCAGGATCGTATGTTTGCACGGAGTTCCGAGGAGCATCAGACGTATAGAGGAACACAGCTTAGTTCAAAGTTTTGGCATCGGCTACACGGACTTTGGGTACCAGATCGGAGTTTAGTACCGCGTTCCACCCATGCATCGGATGGATGACAGAGAGAGTCAACCAGATTCTGGAGGACATGTTGAGAGCCCGTGCGCTTAGATTATGGATCTAGTTGGGATGACAATTTGTCAGACGCAGAGTTCTCGTGACAACAACAGCTACTGTGCCGGTTTGAAGATGGCACCGCTCAAAGCTCTGTATGGACGCAGATGTAGAACACCATTGATGTGGCATGAGGTTGGAGACCGCCGCTTGTTTGGACCAGATTTGATCAAGGACTCAGAGGAGAAGGTTAAACTGATCGAGACAGACTAAAGATCGCTCAGTCTAGACAGAAGAGTTACGCAGATTCAAAACGCAAGGAAGTAACCTATGAAATTGGAGACAGAGCCTATCTGCGAGTATCACCCTTGAGGGGAGTGAAACGTTCTGGAGTAAAGGGAAAGTTAACCCCAAGATTTGTAGGACCGTATCGTGTTTTGGAATGGATGGGAGAAGTTGCCTACAAGCTAGAGTTACCTGAAGGATTATCAGGAGTGCACGATGTGTTTCACGTGTCACAGCTGAAGAAGTGCCACGCTGAGATGGTCGACATACCGTTAAATGATACAATGCCCCTAGAGGCGATACAGTTGGATAGTAATTTGACTTATGAGGAGAAGCCAGTAAAGATTCTTGATTTTGACAATTTGAGTCACCGCAAAGAAGGTTATCAAGTTTTGCAAAGTTCAATTGGAGCCACCATACCGAGGAGGAAGCCACCTGGGAGCGAGAAGATGATATTCGCAAGGACCATCCGCACCTATTTTCTAGCTAACCCGAATCTCGAGGGCGAGATTCATCTTAAGGGGGGTAGGTTTGTAACATCCCAAATTTTCAATTTGGCATGTTATACATAGGTCATCCATGCATATCATATTTTATTGCATTTTCGTTTGCAATCCTCGAAAATCCTAAGCAACTCAAGGACCCTCGGAGAGAGTTGGGGATTTTTCGGTTTTCATATTTGAATTTTATCAAATAATGAAGACAAGGATTTTGGATTTTATTATTTTTCTCTCCGGAAAAATATTTCGAGATTAATAATGAATGAGAGGAGATAATATGACTTCTCCAAAAAAATAATTGAAATATCGGAGGAAAAATGTTAAAATCATTATTTGGTTTTTATTTTATTTATTTTGAATTTTATTTGCCCTAGAGAAAAAAAAATTGCATAATTTAAAAATTGCATTTTAGGGGCCAAGAAAAGTTCATCTTGTTCTAAATATTTTATTTAGGCAAGGAAAACTTGTTTTGGCGTTTTTAGATTTTTATTTATTTTTCTAGGATTTTTATTAATTTCAGTGAACGCTTAAAAAATGATGATCATACCGACTGGGCCAAAGGCCCACCAGGCGACCGACCGGCCGCCCGCCCGCCGCTTTGTCTTGGCCGACGCTTGGCCTTGACCGAGTCCGAGCCGGACTCCTCCTCCCGCCGCCTTGCCCCTCCTCCAAGCCATCGCCCGCCCCTTCACATAGCCACCCCCTCTCTAGCCACCGCCGCCGCCGCCACCCGGGACCCGAGCCCGACCCTCGAGCCCGAGCCGCCGCCGCCCGTCGCCAAATCATTGCCGCCGCCTCCGCGCTCCGCCCCTCATGAGCCCGCCGCCGCCTCTAGCCGCCCTCGCCGCCCCTCGCCGAGCCGAGCCCGCCCGGACGACCTCATGGAGGTAGCCCCCTCGTCGCCGGTTTTTTTAAGAACCCTTCGGGTTTTTTTAGAAAAACAAAGCCGTTTTTTATATATAGAACGGTTTTATTTCTTCGGTTTATTTATTTTGCGAGCGTTCGTTCGTTCGTTCGTTTTAACGAACGTGTTCGTCGCTTAGTTTCTGCTAACGAACGTTCGTTCGTTTAGCCATTCGTCGTTTTCCTTTTATGGGATTTATTCCGCGATTATTCCGGTCGCGATTTCTGATCCGATGTTCGAATTAGTATAACTTTTTGCTCTTTTCTCGGAATCGGGCGATTCAAGCGCCTGGAGTTTCATCTCGAAACCCTCTTTCCGAATAGCCAACTCAAACCAGTTTTTGCTTCTGTAAAATTTGACCCTAGTTCAGATTAGTAAACGGATCTTGTTTCTTTCGCCGTTTGAGTTTCATTGCTTCGTTTGGTTTGATTTTTCTCGTGAACCGGAGTTCTTAAGTTGAACTCTCCGGTCAACCTCTTTCGATTGAAGTTTCGTTTGTGCATCTTTGCTTGTTGCTTATGTATGTATTGTTTGCTTGCGATAGAATTCTTGAGTGTGAAGCGTGTTACTACGAGTCTCTAGGATTCACGGATCGTCAGCAAGGCAAGTAACACTTGATCATATTCCTTTCCTACCCAGTTTTTATGCATTAGTTCAACCCTCAAACATTTCATGGTTAGGATGTCATTAATTTGTGGGATGGGAAGTAGATGATGAGGTAGGAACCTATCGCCCTGTTACTGTCAAACCCTTGGGTGTTACTTCTACGTGTTGCTTATATTGCTATGCTATGCTCGTAGACGTGGTTTGGGTTTGAGAGTTATTCATGACGGATGTGAGATTGTTAATTAATGATTAACTTAAGGTGGCAACTTTAATACACATCTGGGTGGATTGAGGCACCTGGGAAACCCAGTGTTGTCTGTTTTATTTTTTGGAAATCCCGGGGTACCCGTGTGATCTTCCTATGGACCGCCACCTGTGCTCAAAGGGAACTGAGATTATTCATGCTAGAAACTTCCGTGTGCAGCCACAAGCTATTATGGGCTCTAGCATAGTTGAGTAAGTTACGTGAAGCTCTTGAAGAGGTAGATCAGCAGGTAGTGGGTTTTGTAGGTTTGGTATGATCTATCAAAGTAGAGAGTTAATGTTTCCGAAAGATCGTGTCTCGGTCATCCGCTTCTCAAACACCATGCGGTGCGAGAAATCAACGGAGGCGATCGAGTCTTGTGGGGAAAAGTGCGAAACCTCTCGCAGAGTGTACAGCCTAATCATGGTTAGCCGTGTCCCCGGTTATGGACAATTTCGAGTATCTAGTACTTGAGTAATTACATGTATCTCATCACTCTAAATTAATATTGTTGGGTTGTTAATTACTTTAATTGGGATTGAGTTGGGGTTATACCTTCTCAATGATGTTTCAACCACCATGATAGTTAAATTTAAAATTTATTCCTTTGATGTAGGGAAAAATTGGCTTTTCGCAAAATCAGAATCAGAGAGCTTTCCACCAGCTAAATATGCATGTAGTGTTAGCATTATTCTGTCATTGATCTATTGTGTTACGCTGCCAAAGATATTCCATGTGTCAATTGTTTCTCGGGCTGCAACGTATTATGTTGCAGACTTTTCGACGAGGAGTAAGGTTCGATAGGTCGTTGCCGTGCAGCAAAGCTATGCCGCTTGGAGTTGATGGACTCACCTTATCTTCCAAGCCTTCCGCTGTTATTGTATTAGATGGCCTTAAGCCATATTATTGTTATAAGTTCTCTTTTGAGACATTCGATGTAATAAGTGTGTGATTGCTACTCTATTATAAATCCTTCGAGTACTGTGTGTGTCAGCATTACCGACCCAGGGATGACACGGAAGCACAGAGACTTGACCATCTGAGGTCGGGTCGCTACACTTTTCCTATTTTTCTTTCTGTTTTCTATTTATTTTTCTCTATTTTGATTTAGTAATAATACTAACCCATTTTTGTTGCTTCTGAAATTATTTGTGGATGCAATATGGACTAGCCCAAAGCCCCACAATATTTTTTAGAATGATTGGAGTTATAAAAGTATTTATAGGAATTTATAACCCCAAGTCAAATATAATATGAGTTAATTCAAAAATCCAAAAATGTCCTAGAAATATATTCATCATTTTTGGCAGAGGTTTCTACCTTAACCAAAAATCATGAACTTTTCTTGAGGCACTTTGGGTTCATTGAAAATGTTTTTAAGTTGAACCTAGTTGAGTTCTTTTGGTGCTAGGGATTGATCACCCCTATTTCAAATTTAGATAAAATTTAAACATGATGCAACACCAGATGCTAGCACTAGGCATTACCAGAACTAGGGATGTGACGGTTACTTGTTGTTCTGAAAACCCTAAGAAATGATTTCCCTACCAATATGAGTTTATTGATAATGGAAGTGTATCTTCGTATGCTAAGGGTGTTTATAATTACTATGATGTTCAACAAATTGAAGAATTTGTTGCTTTTAAGGGTGCTTACGAAATTGCTTCTTTGATTGAAACATATGATGCTACTCTTTACAAATCTGAAAATTTTGCCATACTTAAATATTGCTATGATAATTATGCTTCTAATGCCTATGTTGAACCATATATTGAGGACTACACCGCTGTCCAAGAAGAGACTAATATTTTGCAGGAGTCTATGGAAGAAGAAATTGATGAAACTGTGAGCTCATTGGATGAAAAAGATGATGAGATGAGCAAAGAACAAAAGGAGGAAGAGCGGATTAGCTATCCGTGCCCACCTTCTAATGAGAGTAACTCTTCAACTCATACATTGTTTAATTTCCCTTCGTGCTTACCGAAGGATGATTGCTATGATGATTGTTATGATCCCATTGATTTTCTTGAAATATCCCTTTTTGATGATGATTGCTATGCCTGTGGCCAAGATGCCAATATGAATTATACTTATGGAGATGAACTTGCTATAGTTCCTTATGTTAAACATGGAATTGTTTCTATTGCACCCGCGCATGATAGTCCTATTATCTTTTTGAATTCTCCTGACTACACTATATCGGAGAAGTTTACCCTTATTAAGGATTATATTGATGGGTTGCCTTTTACTATTACACATGATTATTTTGATGAATATAATATGCATGTGCTTGCTGCTCCTACTTGCAATTATTATGACAGAGGAACTATACCTCCACCTCTCTATGTTTCCCACACGATAAAATTGCAAGAAACTGCTTATACTATGCATTGGCCTTTACTATGGGTGCATGAATTGTTCTTTTATGACATGCTAATGCATAGGAAGAGAGTTAGACTTCGTCATTGCTTTATATATGTTGCTTTGTGCTCACTACTAAATGCTAAATCATTGCTGATTAAAATTTGCTTTGATATACCTTGGGATCCAGGTGGATTCATTACTTGAGCACTATATGCCTAGCTTAATGGATTTAAAGAAACCGCTGCTAGGGAGACAACCCAGAAGTTTTAGAGAGTCATTTATTTCTGTTGAGTGCTTTTATGTAGTTTAAAAACAAAAAACAAATAAAGAGGGGAACCTAAAACTTTTTCAAAAAGAAAAGCGAAAGTGAGAAAGACGAGCATTGTTAAAGTGGGAGCTAGCCTTGAACTTTGTTCATGCTCACGGAAACTTTGTGAATCTTGATTACAGAAACTTTTCAACAAAAATAATTATCCCCTTCTACAATTCCATTGTATTATAAAAATAATGTGCCAAGGTTTGCCTTTAGGATGTTTACAATGCTTGTTGGTTTGTACGGTGCGTGATGTAAACTTTGGTCAGAAAAGTGATTTTACATTTTTTACTGACGTCAAATGGTTCTGATTCTTTTTGCACTGTCTTTCTTTACAAATTGTTTATTTTTCCTAATTTTGGCAGAATTGTTCAAGTATCATAAGTATGGTGAATGTTCAGATTATTACAACTGTTCTGTTTTAGACAGATTCTGTTTTTGATGCATAGTTTGCTTGTTTTGATGAAACTATCGATTTATATCAGCTGATTAAGCCATGGAAAAGTTATATTACAGTAGATACAATGCAGAAACAAAATATGAATTGGTTTGCAACAGTACTTAGAGTAGTGATTTGCTTTATTATACTAACGGATCTTACCGAGTTTTCTATTGAAGTTTTGTGTGGATGAAGTGTTCGATGATCGAGAAGGTCTCGATGTGAGGAGAAGAAGGAGAGGCAAGAGCTCAAGCTTGGGGATGCCCCGGAAGGCATCCCCTCTTTCTTCAACAAGTATCGGTATGTTTTCGGATTCGTTTCGTTCATGCGATATGTGCAAATCTTGGAGCGTCTTTTGCTTTAGTTTTCGTTTTTCTTTTATGCACCATGCTGATATGAGATAGTCCTTGGTTGATTTATAGAATGCTCTTTGGACTTCACTTATAACTTTTGAGTATGGCTTTATAGAATGCTTCATGTGCTTCACTTATATCATTTGAAGTTTGGATTGTCTGTTTCTCTTCACATACAAAACCGTCATTTGTAAAATGCTCTTTTGCTTCACTTATATTTGTTAGAGCATGGGTGATAACCCACAAGTATAGGGGATCGCAACAGTTTTCGAGGGTAGAGTATTCAACCCAAATTTATTGATTCGACACAAGGGGAGCCAAAGAATATTCTCAAGTATTAGCAGTTGAGTTGTCAATTCAACCACACCTGGATAACTTAGTATCTGGAGCAAAGTATTTAGTACCAAAGTAATATGATAGTAGTGGTAACGGTAACAAAAGTAACGGTAGCAAAAGTAATATTTTTGGTGTTTTGTAGTGATTGTAACAGTAGCAACGGAAAAGTAAATAAGCGGAGAACAATATGTGAAAAGCTCGTAAGCATTGGATCGGTGATGGAGAATTATGCCGGATGCGGTTCATCATGTAACAATCATAACATAGGGTGACACAGAACTAGCTCCAATTCATCAATGTAATGTAGGCATGTATTCCGAATATAGTCATACGTGCTTATGGAAAAGAACTTGCATGACATCTTTTGTCCTACCCTCCCGTGTCAGCGTGTTCCTAATGGAAACTAAGTGATATTAAGGCCTCCTTTTAATAGAGTACCGGAACAAAGCATTAGCACATAGTGAATACATGAACTCCTCAAACTATGATCATCACCGGGAGTGGTCCCGATTATTGTCACTTCGGGGTTGCCGGATCATAACACATAGTAGGTGACTATAGACTTGCAAGATAGGATCAAGAACTCACATATATTCATGAAAACATAATAGGTTCAGATTTGAAATCATGGCACTTTCGGGCCCTAGTGACAAGCATTAAGCATAGCAAAGTCATAGCAACATCAATCTCGTAACATAGTGGATACTAGGGATCAAACCCTAAGAAAACTAACTCGATTACATGATAGATCTCATCCAACCCATCACCGTCCAGCAAGCCTCACGATGGAATTACTACAAGACGGCGGTGAGCATCATGAAATTGGTGATGGAGGATGGTTGATGATGATGACGGCGACGAATCCCCCTCTCCAGAGCCCCGAACGGACTCCAGATCAGCCCTCCCGAGAGCTTTTAGGGCTTGGCAGCGGCTCCATATCGTAAAACGCGATGAATCCTTCTCTCTGATTTTTTCTCCCCGAAAGCAAATATATAGAGTTGGAGTTGAGGTCGGAGGAGCTCCAGGGGGCCCACGAGGTAGGGGGCGCGCCCTAGGGGGGCGCCCCCCACCCTCGTGGCTAGGGTGTGGGCCCCCTGGTCTTCATCTTTTGCAAGGATTTTTTATTATTTCCAAATAGACGTGCCGTGGAGGTTCAGTGTCATTCCGAGAACTTTTGTTTCGCATAAATAACACCATGGAAAGTCTGCTGAAACAAAGGCCACCGTGGTTAGTTCCATTCAAATCATGCAAGTTAGAGTCCAAAACAAGGGCAAAAGTGTTTGGAAAAGTAGATACGGACGTATCAACTCCCCCAAGCTTAAACCTTTACTTGTCCTCAAGCAATTCAGTTGATAAACTGAAAGTGATAAAGAAAAAATTTTACAAACTCTAATTGCTCTTGTTGTTGTAAATATGTAAAGCCAAAGATTCAAGTTTTCAAAGAAAGATTATGACTAACCACATTTGCAATAACTCTTAAGTCTCATGTTTACTTATATCAATAGCATAATCAACTAGAGAGCCATAATAATAAATCTCGGATGACAACACTTTCTCAAAACAATCATGATATGATATAACAAGATGGTATCTCGCTAGCCCTTTCTCGAGACCAAGAAAACATAAATGCAGAGCACCAGTATAGATCAAGGACTGACTAGACATTGTAATTCATGGTAAAAGAGATCCACCATAGTCATACCCAATATAAATTAATAGTAATGGATGCAAATGACAGCTGCGCTCCCGCTAGTGCTTTTTAATAAGAGGGTGATGACTCAACATAAAAGTAAATAGATAGGCCCTTCGCAGAGGGAAGCAGGGATTTGTAGAGGTGCCAGAGCTCGGTTTTGAAATAGAGATAAATAATATTTTGAGCGGCATACTTTCATTGTCAACATAACAACCAAGAGATGGCGATATCTTCCATGCCACACACATTATAGGCGGTTCCCAAACAGAATGGTAAAGTTTATACTCCCCCTCCACCAACAAGCATCAATCCATGGCTTGCTCGAAACAATGAGTGCCTCCAACAAGCAACAGTCCCAGGGGAAGTTTTGTTTGCAATTATTTTGATTTAGTTTGCGTAAAGCATGAGACTGGGCATCCCGGTGACCAGTCATTTTCTCGTGAATGAGGAGCGGAGTCCACTCCTCTTGAGAATAACCCGCCTAGCATGGAAGATAAGGGCAGCCCTAGTTGATACATGAGCTATTCGAGCATACAAAATGTAATGTTTATTTGAAGGTTTAGAGTTTGGCACATACAAATTTACTTGGAACGGCAGGTAGATACCGCATATAGGAAGGTATAGTGGACTCATATGGAATAACTTTGGGGTTTATGGATTGGATGCACAAGCAAGATTCCCGCTTAGTACAAGTGAAGGCTAGCAAAAGACTGGAAGCGACCAACTAGAGAGCGACAATAGTCATGAACATGCATTAAAATTAATGAACATTGAGCACAAGCATGAGTAGGATATAATCCACCATGAACATAAATATCGTGGAAGGCTGTGTTGATTTGTTTCAACTACATGTGTGAACATGTGCCAAGTCGAGTCACTTAAATCATTCAAAGGAGGATACCACCCCACTATACCACATCACAACAATTTTAATAGCATGTTGGCACGTAAGGTAAACCATTATAACTCATAGCTAATCAAGTATGGCACGAGCAACTATAATCTTTAATTGTCATTGCAAACATGTTTATTCATAATAGGCTGAATCAGGAACGATGAACTCATCATATTTACAAAAACAAGAGAGGTTGAGTTCATACCAGCTTTTCTCATCTCAGTCGGTCCATCATATATCGTCATAATTGCCTTTCACTTGCATGACCGAACGGTGTAAAAATAATAAGAGTGCACGTGCATTGGACTAAGTTGGAGAAGACAAGGCAATATGGGCTCTTCGTTAAATCAACAATAATGCATATAAGAGCCACTTCAACAATTTAATCATGGTCCTCTCCTATCGACCCCCAAAGAAAAGAAAAGAAATAAAACTATTTACACGGTAAAGCTCCCAACAATCAAAAGAAGAACGAGAAATCTTTTTGTGTTTTCTTTTTAATTAATACTACTACAACAAGAAAATTAAACTAACTAAAAGTTACAACTATTTTTTTTGTTTTTCTTAAGGTTTATTAAACACACAAGAAGAAAGCAAGAAAAAGAAAATAAACTAGCATGGATATTACAGTGAAGAGTATGAGCATAGACATCTAGCAATGAGTGTGTGTGAACATGAATGTAATGTCGCTGGGAAATACGTACTCCCCCAAGCTTAGGCATTTGGCCTAAGTTGGTTTATTGCCACGGGTGGCCTGGCGGATATCCATAGTTGTAGCCGGGGTCGTACTGAGATGCAGAGGCTATCGCCTCCTGAGCTGCAGCGTGGCGGCGAGCTGCCTCCGCCCTCCTCTCGTACTCACCTTCCTCCTCTCTGGTAATAAAATGTCTTCCTTTTGCCTGATAATCAAAGAAGGCAGGAGCAGGAGAGTAATACGGACAACATGACGTCTCACAAAGATTGCGATATCGGAGAGGTGATTCATTCATCTCGACAAACTGGTGGTAGACCATAGAATTATAGTCTAAATAAGTAGGAGGCAACTCAATATCATCCTCATGAACGTCCACACCAAGAAAATCAGCTAAGCGGGTTGCATAAATTCCACCAAAGAAATCTCCATTAAATCTATTATGATGCAACCTACGTGCAACAATGGCTCCCAAATTATAAGATTTGTCTCCTAACACAGCACTCCTAAGAATACTAAGGTCAGGAACACACATATGACATGCTTCATCTTTACCATTTATGCACCTACCTATGAAGAGAGCAAAATAATGTATAGCAGGAAAATGAATGCTCCCTATGGTAGCTTGTGCTATATCTCTAGATTCCCCCACAGTTATATTAGCAAGAAAATTTCTAAATTCAGATTTGCGGGGTTCACTAACACTACCCCATTGTGGAAGTTTGCAAGAAGTAGTAAAATCCTCTAAGTCCATGGTATAAGATTTTTCATAAAGATCAAACAGATGCTTGGAGAATTACGTGAAGATGAAAATTCAAACCTCCTCACAAATGTACTAGTGAGATAGTGGTACCGGCGGCATTTGTCTGCCTCAAAGCTCACGAGATCAGCGTTACGCAAATATGCGTTAAATTCTTCCTTGATTCCCGCTCGATCCATAAAGTTCTTTGAAGGCCATTCACAAGGTCAAGACTGAGCCGCCCCTTGGTGGCTCATCGTCAGCATCACGCATTGCAAGCCTGGGTCCTTACTTCCTTGAAGAACCACCTTGGAACATTTTCCTAAGCATATTTCTTCCTCTAAAAAAATTCTGAAATTTTTAGTAACTTCAAACAAAAGTGAACCAAGCTCAATAAAATTGATAGCAACTACTCCTACAAATGCCTAGAGACTATGTCATGCATTAGAACTACTTGGAACCATATAAATTTGACATGCAAGCTTAAGAACATGGTCACCTAGGTAGCACAATTTTGCAATGAATAAAGCACTAGAACAAAAACTAATTGGACCAATGGAGGAGTCACATACCAAGGAACAATCTCCCCAAGCAGTTTTGTGAGAAGTGCTTTGAGCAAGGAGATCGAAAATCGCAAAGAAATGAGCTAGAACTCGTGCTTGAGCTGGATATTGGTGTTTGTGGGAGGAAGAAGAAGTGTGTGGGTGCAGGAATAAGTGGAGGGGGCCACCATGGGCCCACGAGGCAGGGGGCGTGCCCTCCACCCTCGTGGCCAGGTGCTTTCCCCTCCTGCTGTGTTCTCAGTGCCAGATATTCTCAAATATTCTAGAAAAAATCATATTCCATTTTCAGGGCATTTGGAGAACTTTCATTTTCGGGGTATTTTTATATTGCACGGATAAATCAGAAAACAGACAGAAAAATACTATTTTTACTTTATTTCAACTAAATAACAGAAAATAGAAAGAGGGTACAGAAGGTTGTGCCTTCTAGTTTCATCCATCTCATGCTCATTAAAAGGAATCACTAACAAGGTTGATCAAGTCTTGTTAGCAAACTCATTCCGAATAACATGGAACCGTTCGAATAACACTATGTTACGTCAACGGGGATATGCACATCCCCAACAATAAGAATATCATATTTCTTCTTGACAATAGGAAGAGGAAATTCAAAACCTCCAAATATAATCGATGGAATTTTTCCAATAGAATTGATACTATGAACTTGATGTTGTTTCCTCGGAAAGTGTACCGTGTGCTCATTACCATTAACATGAAAAGTGACATTGCCTTTGTTGCAATCAATAATAGCCCCTGCAGTATTCAAAAATGGTCTTCCAAGAATAATAGACATACTATCGTCCTTGGCAATATCAAGAATAACAAAGTCCGTTAAAATAGTAACGTTTGCAACCACAACAGGCACATCCTCACAAATACCGACAAGTATAGCAGTTGATTTATCAGCCATTTGCAAAGATATTTCAGTAGGTGTCAACTTTTTCAAATCAAGTCTTCATATAAAGAGAGAGGCATAACACTAACACCGGCTCCAAGATCACATAAAGCAGTTTTAACATAGTTTCTTTTAATGGAGCATGGTATAGTTGGTACTCCTGGGTCTCCTAGTTTCTTTGGTATTCCACCCCTAAAAGTATAATTAGCAAGCATGGTGGAAATATCAGCTTCCGGTATCTTTCTCTTATTTGTAACAATATCTTTCATATACTTAGCATAAGGATTCATTTTGAGCATATCGCTTAATCGTGACACGCAAAAAAGATAGGTCTAATCATTTCAAAGAAAGCGCTCAAAATCCTCATCATCCTTTTTCTTGGATGGTTCGGGAGGAAAAGGCATGGGTTTCTGAACCCAAGGTTCCCTTTCTTTACCATGTTTCCTAGCAACAAAGTCTCTCTTATCATAACGTTGATTCTTTGATTATGGGTTATCAAGATCAACAGCAGGTTCAATTTCTACATCATTATCATTACTAGGTTGAGCATCATCATGAACATCATCATTAACATTTTCACTAGGTTCATGTTCATTACCAGATTGTGTTTCAACATCAGAAATAGATATATCATTTGGATTCTCAGGTGGTTCAGTAATAGGTTCACTAGAAGCATGCAAAGTCCTATCATTTTTCTTTTTCTCCTTTTTAGAAGGACTAGGTGCATCAATATTATTTCTCTGAGAATCTTGCTCAATTCTCTTAGGGTGGCCTTCAGGATACAAAGGTTCCTGAGTCATCTTACCAGTTCTAGTAGCCACTCTAACAGCATAATCATTTTTCTTACTATTCATTTCATTGAGCAAATCATTTTGAGCCTTAAGTACTTGTTCTACTTGAGTGGTAACCATAGAAGCATGTTTACTAATGAGTTTAAGTTCACTTTTAACCCTAGACATATAATCACCCAAGTGTTCAATCATATAAACATTTTGTTTTAATTTTCTTCCAAAATAAGCATTGAAATCTTCTTGCTTAACCATAAAGTTATCAAACTCATCCAAGCATTGGCTAGCAATTTTAGTAGGAGGGATTTCAGCTTTATCATATCTATAGAGAGAATTTACCTTTACTACCTGTGTCGGGTTATCAAGACCATGAGGTTCTTCAATAGGTAATGGATTAAGATCATATGTTTCTTCAACAGGCGATAGATTAAGACCATGTATTTCTTCAATAGGAGGTAAATTCTTAATATCTTCAGCTTTTATACCTTTTTCTTTCATAGATTTCTTTGCCTCTTGCATATCTTCAGATCGAGAAATAGAACACCTCTCTTCTTCGGAGTTGGTTTAGGAATAGGCTCAGAGCTGGCTCAGAAGTGTCCAATTATTTTCATTTGTCAACATATTATTCAATAGAATTTCAGCTTCATCCGTGTTCTTTCACGAAAATGTAACCGGCACAACTATCCAGGTAATCTCTGGAAGCATCGGTTAGTCAATTATAAAAGATATCAAGTATTTCATTTTTCTTAAGAGGATTATCAGGCAAAGCATTAAGTAACTTGAGAAGACTCCCCCAAGCTTGTGGGAGACTCTCTTCTTCAATTAAAATTATATATATCCCTTAAAGCAGCTTGTTTCTTATGAGCAGGGAAATATTTAGCAGAGAAGTAATAGATCATATGTTGGGGACTACGCACACAATCAGGATCAAGAGAATTAAACCATATCTTAGCATCACCCTTTAATGAGAACGGAAATATTTTAAGGATATAGAAGCAGCGAGATCTCTCATCATTAGTGAACAGGGTGGCTATATCATTTAATTTAGTAAGATGTGCCACAACAGTTTCAGATTCATAGCCATGAAAAGGATCAGATTCAACCAAAGTAATTACATCAGGATCAACAGAGAATTCATAATCCTTATCAGTAACACAGATAGGTGAAGTAGCAAAAGCAGGGTCATGTTTCATTCTATCATTAAGAGATTGTTGCTTCCATTTAGCTAATAACCTCTTTAGTTCATATCTATCTTTGCAAGCTAAAATAGCTAAAGTAGATTCTTTATCAAAAACATAACCCTCAGGAATAACAGGCAAGTCTTCATCATCACTTTCATCAATATTATCAGTTTCAATATTTTCTTTCTCTCTAGCCCTAGCAATTTGTTCATCAAGAAATTCACCAAGTGGCACAGTAGTATCAAGCATAGAAGTAGTTTCATCATAAGTATCATGCATAGCATAAGTGGCATCATCAATAACATGCGACATATCAGAACGAATAGCAGAAGCAGGTTTAGGTGTCGCAAGCTTACTCAAAACAGAAGGTGAATCAAGTGCAGAGCTAGATGGCGCTTCCTTACCTCCCTTGTAGTTGAGGGATAAATTGTTGTCTTAACGTCTTTCAAGTTCTTCATAGTGACCAGCAGATATAAATCCCAAGTGACTCAAAGAATAGAGCTATGCTCCCCAAGAACGTGGCGCTTAGAAAATAGTCTTGATAACCCACAATTATAGGGGATCACAACAGTTTTCGAGGGTAGAGTATTCAACCCAAATTTATTGATTCGACACAAGGGGGGCCAAAGAATATTCTCAAGTATTAGCAGTTTAGTTGTCAATTCAACCACACCTGGATAACTTAGTATCTGCAGCAAAGTATTTAGTAGCAAAGTAATATGATAGTAGTGGTAACCGTAGCAAAAGTAATAGTTTTGTTGTTTTGTAGTGATTGTAACAAAGAGTAAACGGAAAAGTAAATAAGCGGAGAACAATATGTGAAAAGCTCAGAGGCATTGGATCGGTGATGGAGAATTATGTCGGATGCGGTTCATCATGTAACAATCATAACATAGGGTGACATGTAACTAGCTCCAATTCTTCAATGTAATGTAGGCATGTATTCGAATATAGTCATACGTGCTTATGGAAAAGAACTTGCACGACATCTTTGTCCTACCCTCCCGTGGCAGCGGGGTCCTAATGGAAACTAAGGGATATTAAGGCCTCCTTTTAATAGAGTACGGAACAAAGCATTAGCACATAGTGAATACATGAACTCCTCAAACTATGGTCATCACCGGAGTGGTCCCGATTATTGTCACTGGGTTGCCGGATCATAACACATAGTAGGTGACTATAGACTTGCAAGATAGGATCAAGAACTCACATATATTCATGAAAACATAATTGGTTCAGATCTGAAATCATGGCACTCGGGCCCTAGTGACAAGCATTAAGCATAGCAAAGTCATAACAACATCAATCTCGTAACACAAAGTGGATACTAGGGATCAAACCCTAACAAAACTAACTCGATTACATGATAAATCTCATCAAACCCATCACCGTCCAACAAGCCTACGATGGAATTACTCACGCACGGCGGTGAGCATCATGAAATTGGTGATGGAGGATGGTTGATGATGATGACGGCGACGAATCCCCCTCTCCGGAGCCCCGAACAGACTCTGTGTCAGCCCTCCCGAGAGGTTTTAGGGCTTGGCGGCGGCTCCGTATCGTAAAACGCGATGAATCCTTCTCTCTGATTTTTTTCTCCCCGAAAGCAAATATATAGAGTTGGAGTTGAGGTCGGAGGAGCTCCATGGGGGCCACGAGGTAGGGGGTGCGCCCTAGGGGGGTAGGCGCGCGCCCCACCCTCGTGGCTAGGGTGTGGGCCCACTGGTATTCATCTTTTGCAAGGATTTTTTATTATTTCCAAATGGACGTCCCGTGAAGTTTCAGATCATTCCGAGAACTTTTGCTTCTGCACATAAATAACACCATGGAAAGTCTGCTGAAAACAACGTCAGTCCGGGTTAGTTCCATTCAAATCATGCAAGTTAGAGTCCAAAACAAGGGCAAAAGTGTTTGAAAAGGTAGATACGACAGAGACGTATCAATGGGCATATCTTTTGTAGAAAGAATTAAACTCTCTTGCTTCACTTATATCTATTTAGAGAGTTGACAGGAATTGGTCATTCACATGGTTAGTCATAAAATCCTACATAAACTTGTAGATCGCTGAATATGATATGTTTGATTCCTTGCAATAGTTTTGCGATATAAAGATGGTGATATTAGAGTCATGCTAGTGGGTAGTTGTGGATTGTAGAAATACTTGTGTTGAAGTTTGTGATTCCTGTAGCATGCACGTATGGTGAACCGTTATGTGATGAAGTCGGAGCATGATTTATTTATTGATTGTCTTCCTTATGAGTGGCGGTCGGGGACGAGCGATGGCTTTTCCTACCAATCTATCCCCCTAGGAGCATGCGCGTAGTACTTTGTTTCGATAACTAAAAGTTTTTGCAATAAGTATGTGAGTTCTTTATGACTAATGTTGAGTCCATGGATTATACGCACTCTCACCCTTCCACCATTGCTAGCCTCTCTAGTACCATGCAACATTCGCCGGTACCATAAACCCACAATGTACCTTCCTCAAAACAACCACCATACCTACCTATCATGGCATTTCCATAGCCATTCTGAGATATATTACCATGCAACTTCCATCATCATCATATACATGACTCGAGCATTCATTATCATATTGCTTTGCATGATCGTAAGATAGCTAGCATGATATTTTCATGGCTTGTCTGTTTTTTGATGTCATTGCTATGCTAGATCATTGCACATCCCGGTACACCACCGGAGGCATTCATATAGAGTCATATCTTTGTTCTAGTATCGAGTTGTAATATTGAGTTGTAAGTAAATAAAAAGTGTGATGATCATCATTATTAGAACATTGCCTCAAAGGAGGAAAGGATGATGGAGACTATGATTCCCCCACAAGTCGGGATGAGACTCTGGACTTTACAAAAAAATAAAAGAGGCCAAAGAAGCCCAAATAAAAAAAGAGGCCAAAGAAGCCCACCAAAAAATATATAAAAGGAAAATAAAAAATATGAGAGAAAAAGAGAGAAGGGGCAATGCTACTATCCTTTTACCACACTTGTGCTTCGGAGTAGCACCATGTTCTTCATATAGAGAGTCTCTTGAGTTATCACTTTCATATACTAGTGGGAATTTTCATTATTGAACTTGGCTTGTATATTCCGATGATGGGCTTCCTCAAATGCCCGAGGTCTTCATGAGCAAGCAAGTTGGATGCACACCCACTTAGTTTCCAGTTTGAGCTTTCATATACTTATAGCTCTCAGTGCATCCGTTGCATGGCAGTCCCTACTCCTCACATTGACATCAATTGATGGGCATCTCCATAGCCCATTGATTAGCCGCGTCGGTGTGAGACTTTCTCCTTTTTGTCTTCTCCATACAACCTCCACCATCATATTCTATTCCACCTATAGTGTTATGTCCATGGCTCACGCTCATGTATTGCGTGAAAGTTGAAAAGGTTTGAGAACATCAAAAGTATGAAACAATTGCTTGGCTTGTCATCGGGGTCGTGCATGATTTGAATATTTTATGTGGTGAAGATGGAGCATAGCCAGACTATATGATTTTGTAGGGATAAGTTTCTTTGGCCATGTTATTTTGAAAAGACATGATTGCTTTATTAGTAGGCTTGAAGTATTATTGTCTTAATGTCAAATGATAGACTATTGCTTTGAATCACTCGTGTCTTAATATTCATGCCATGATTAGATACATGATCAAGATTATGCTAGGTAGCATTCCACATCAAAAATTACCTTTTTTATCATTTACCTACTCGAGGACGAGCAGGAATTAAGCTTGGGGATGCTGATACGTCTCCGTCGTATGCCAATATTATACAACTTTCATATACTTTTGGCAACTTTTTATGCTATTTTTGGGACTAACATATTGATCCAAAGTGCTCAAAGCAAGGCCTCGCTTTGTTGCATGTTTTATGTTTCGCAGAAACCCCATATCAAATGAATCCAAACGGGATAAAAACAGATGGATAATATTTTTTAGAATATTCAGAGAATATGGGAGGAAGAATCAATGCGAGATGGTGCCCGAGGGAGGCACGAGGCAGGGGGCGCGCCTGCCCCCCTCGTGGGCCCCCCGTAAGGCGGTTGTTGTTCTACTTTGGCCGCAAGAAAGCTAATTTTTGGGGAAAAAATCTCGGCAAAGGTTTCAATCCAATCGGAGTTACGGATCTCCATATATATATACGAAACAACGAAAGGGCAGAAGACCTGAAGGCAGAAACCGAGAGAGACAGAGAGACAGATCCAATCTCGGAGGGCCTCTCGCCCCTCCCATGCCATGGAGACCAAGGACCAGAGGGGAAACCCTTCTCCCATCTAGGGAGGAGGTCAAGGAAGAAGAAGAAGGAGGGGGGCTCTCTCCCTCGCTTCCGGTGGCGCCGGAGTGCCACCGGGGGCCATCATCATCACCGCAATCTTCACCAACAACTTCACCGCCATCATCACCCACTCTTCCCCCCTCTGTGCAGTGGTGTAATCCCTCTTTTACCCATTGTACTCTCTACTTAAACATGGTGCTCAACGCTATATATTATTTCCCAATGATGTATGGCTATCCTATGATGTTTGAGTAGATCCGTTTTGTCCTATGGGTTAATTGATGATCGTGATTGGTTTGAGTTGCATGTTTTATTATTGGTGTTGTCCTATGGTGCTCTCCGTGTCGCGCAAGCGTGAGGGATCCCCACTGTAGGGTGTTGCAATACGTTCATGATTCGCTTATAGTCGGTTGCGTGAGTGACTGAAACACAAACCCGAGTAAGGGGGTTGTTGCGTATGGGATAAAGAGGACTTGATGCTTTAATGTTATGGTTGGGTTTTACCTTAATGATCTTTAGTAGTTGCGGATGCTTGCTAAAGTTCCAACCATAAGTGCATATGATCCAAGTAGAGAAAGTATGTTAGCTTATGCCTCTCCCTCAAATAAAATTGCAATAATGATTACCGGTCTAGTTATCGATCGCCTAGGGACAAATAACTTTCTCGTAACAAAAAGCTCTCTACTAAAACTAATTTAGTTGTGTCTTTACCTAAACAGCCCCAACTTTTTATTTACGTGCTCTTTATATTCTTGCAAACCTATCCAAAAACACCTACAAAGTACTTCTAGTTTCATGCTTGTTCTAGGTAAAGCGAACGTCAAGCGTGCGTAGAGTTGTATCGGTGGTCGATAGAACTTGAGGGAATATTTTTTCTACCTTTAGCTCCTCGTTGGGTTCGACACTCCTACTTATCGAAAGAGGATACAATTGATCCCCTATACTTGTGGGTTATCACTCTTCATTCTCGTCCTTATTGGGCGGCCCTTTTCCCTTATATTCGGTGTTTAGCTTACCGGCCTGCTTAAAGACCCAACAATTTCTGTTGGCATGATTAGCGGGCTTGTCAGGGGTGCCATGAATCTGGCAATGCCTATCGAGTATTCTGTCCAAACTGAATGGACCATCTTTTTTTCCTTTGAATGGCTTCTTCCGCTAACCGGGTTTAGAGCCACTGAATCTGGCGTTGATCGTCGTATCTTCGGTATCTTCGTTGTTTCTTCGACACTTGTGTTTATTGCGTTGTGGCTTACCGTTGCCATCTCTGGCTTTGGAGGTGCCAGGGTCGCTAGTGCTATTGCTTCTACGAGCGAGCCAGCTGTCTTCTCCCGCGCAAAAGAGGGTCATGAGTGCGGTAAGGGCTGCCATGGACTTCGATTTTTCTTGGCCAAGGTGTCCGTCGAGCCATTCATCCCGGACGCTGTGTTTAAAGGCCGCGAGGGCTTCGGCGTCCGGACAGTCCATGATTTGGTTCTTTTTAATTAAGAACCTGGTCCATAGCTTCCGGGCTGATTCTCCGGGTTGCTGGACTATGTGACTAAGGTCATCGGCGTCTGGAGGCCGAACATAGGTACCTTGGAAGTTGTCTCTAAAGGCATCTTCCAAATCTTCCCAGCTACCGATAGAGTTTTCTGGGAGGCTGTTTAACCAGTGCCGAGCTGGTCCCTTTAATTTTAGCGGGAGGTACTTGATGGCATGGAGATCATCACCGCGGGCCATGCGGATATGGAGAAGGAAGTCTTCAATCCATACTGCGGGATCTGTCATTCCATCGTATGATTCAATGTTCACGGGTTTAAACCCTTCTGGGAACTGGTGCTCCATTACCTCGTCGGTGAAGCATAGGGGGTGTGCGGCGCCTCTGTATCCGGCGACATCACGACGCAGTTCGGATGAAGTTTGTATGCAGTTTTCGGCCCGAGTGACGTTGTGCCTGCCGCGCCAGGCCTGATGGCCATCTTCGCGCATTGGAGCTCGCCCCCTCGATCCATAGATAGATCTGGCTTGGCCTGCTCTATTGTCCAGATCCTGCCGTAGGTCGTAGGTGTATCTTGGAGCCGCTGTCTCTCTGCCTTTACGATGAGGTGGTGCAGGTTGGTGTTCGGCGTAGGTGGCCGCTTTATCTCATCCACGTGGCGGCCGGTCTGGTTCATCAGCACGGTCGTATCTTGACGCTATGGGCTCGACGGCCTCCTCGTCGAATTGTGGAAGTAGCCGACACTTCGGATAACTCTTTGTTGGGCATTGAAGGACGTACTCTTCAGCAGCCAGGACTTGGGTCCATCTGTCGTTGAGTGTATCCTTCTCGGCTTGGAGCTGTTGCTGCTTCTTTTTTAGGCTTCTCGCAGTGGCGATTAGCTGGCGCTTAAAGCGCTCCTGCTCGAGTGGTTCCTCTGGTACGATGAAGTCTTCGTTGCCGAGGCTCATATCATCTCCGGAGATTGGTAGATAGTTACTATCCTCCGAGTCCTCGTTCCCGACTGGATCGTCAGGGTTAACTTGCCCATCCTCCCAATCATCCCGTTCGAATGTTGGCTCGACAGGGGCTTCGAGGTCTTCAGCGTTCTCCAGAGTGTTATTATCTCCGGTGCCGTAAAATTCCCCGCTCTCAGCCCCTAGTCCGGGTTGGGCGTAGTTCGGAAGTGATTCCTCTGTAATAGCGAGGGATCGCATTAAATCTAGGGCCTCGTTTAGGAGCGGGGTTTGGACGTGGAAGCGAGAGTCTGCGGGGCCGGCCGGGGTGAAAGCCTCCTGGCCCTGCCTACTTGGCGCGGACTTCGGGAGTTCGGATCTGGAGTCGGGGGGCGAGTCCGGCCTTTCAATGATAGGGGGAACCTGGACTGATTCCGAGTTCGCCATGCACACATCGCCTCCGGATCCTCGATAATGTGGTTTGCAGCGAAGAGTCCGGTGGGCTCCACACTCCCATCTTCGGACTTGATGGTTTGCTCCGGATCTAATGCCAGAGCAATGGTCGGGGCCGCGAACCCTTTGAAGATCAAGTCTCCTCGGATATCAGCGACATAGTTTAGGTTCCCAAAACTGATCTGGTGACCAGGGGCGTAGCTGTCGATCTGTTCAAGGTGGCCAATCGAGTTGGCACGCAGTGCGAAGCTGCCGAATACAAAAATTTGGTCGGGGAGGAAAGTCTCCCCTGAAACAGCATCATTGTAGATGATCGATCGAGCCATAGAACCTTCTGTCGATGGCACAGTGGAACTCTCAATGGAAGTACCAATGTCGGTGTCAAAACCGACCGATCTCGGGTAAGGGGTACCGAACTGTGCGTCTAACGAGTGGTAACAGGAGACAAGGTACACGATGTTTACCCAGGTTCGGGCCCTCTTAATGGAGGTAATACCCTACTTCCTGCTTGATTTACTTTGATGAGTATAGGGGTTACAAGAGTTGATCTACCTCGAGATCGTAATGGCTAAACCCTAGATGTATAGCCTATATGATTATGATCGCCTCTACAAACTAAACCCTTCGGTTTATATAGACATCGGAGGGGCCTAGGGTTGTATAGAGTCGGTTTACACAGAAAGGAATCTTCATATCTGAACGCCAAGCTTGCCATCCACACAAAGGAGAGTCCCATCCGGACACGAGGGAATGCCTTCTATCTTGTATCTTCACGGCCCATCAGTCCGGCCCATGTCACATAGCACGGACTCCCGGGGACACCCTAATCCAGGACTCCCTCACCTGGTCCTAGACACCATTATCGATGGATACCACCTTACTAGAGTCCTCATGGATGGAGGCAGCAGCCTCAACCTAATCTATGAAGATACAGTCCAGAAAATGGGTATCGACCCATCAAGGATCAAACCCAGTAATACCACCTTTAAGGGGGGGTCATCCCCGGTGTGGAAGCCCGTTGCTCTGGCACCCTCACCCTAGAGGTGGTATTCGGCTCTCCAGATAAACTTCCGGAGCGAAGACTTGATCTTCTATATCGCCCCCTTCCACAGTGGCTATCAATCCCTCCTAGGCCAAATGGCGTTCACTCGTTTTGACGACATCCCCACTACGCCTACCTCAAATTAAAGATGCTCGTACCAAGAGGCGTTGTCACAGTCAATGGTAATACAGAGCGCTCTCTTCGGACTGAGGAACACACTGCGGCCTTGGCGAATGAATACGAAGGATCGAAGTGCCTGCTCTCTACCAAGGCACGTGAAGCAAACAAGCGAGAACGAGCCTCATCTCCGGCCAAGGGGCCTTCCCGCGTTCGACGCACATAGGAATACGCACCCCATGGACCGCCCATCACACAGGCATATCACATGCCTTGATATCACAACTTCGCGCTCAAATTACCATGGGAAACTGTGAGGCCTCAACCAATAAATCGGTTCGATCGCACTATGGAATAAAACATCTTCAGACAATATACAGGAACCATCTAGGACCGATCCGGCTTCAAGCCCCACCAACATAGCAAGCTATCGAGAACTCCATGGGATAACCATCAAGCAAAGTTGTCTCTTGTAGCAGAAGCAAAGGCGCACAGTGCGGTGGGCCGCGATTCGACTATTAACCCACACATCAAAGCCTGCGTAAACCTTTCATCTATAAATATATCTTTTTACGCATCCCTATCACGATGTCTTACTTTGGGTTGTTCGATTGTTATGCGGCTAGACGTGATGAGCTTCTTGGAAATAAAGCAAACCTTCTTATGGTTCACCTAGAGTTCCTTATGTTGTATTTTGCCTATTTGTTCCTTTTTTCGCTTCTTGAACCTGCCTCAATCAAGTATTATACAGTCCGGATTTCATTCATGTGTCGGTTATTAGACTGGGGGCTCAGCCTAGACAACCATGATGACCCACAAGTATAGAGTATCTATCGTAGTCCTTTCGATAAGTAAGAGTGTCGAACCCAACGAGGAGCAGAAGGAAACGATAAGCGGTTTTCACCAAGGTATTCTCTGCAAGTACTGAAATAAGTGGTAACAGATAGTTTTGTGATAGGATAATTTTTAACGAGCGACAAGTAACAAAAGTAAATAAAGTGCAGCAAGGTGGCCCAATCCTTTTTGTAGCAAAGGATAAGCCTGGACAAACTCTTATAATATGAAAAGCGCTCCCGAGGACACATGGGAATATCGTCAAGCTAGTTTTCATCACGTTCATATGATTCGCGTTCGCTACTTTGATAATTTGATATGTGGGTGGACCGGTGCTTGGGTGCTGTTCTTACTTGAACAAGCATCCCACTTATGATTAACCTCTATTGCAAGCATCCGCAACTACAACAAAAGTATTAAGGTAAACCTAACCATAGCATGAAACATATGGATCCAAATCGGGTCCCTTACGAAGCAACGCATAAACTAGGGTTTAAGCTTACATCACTCTAGCAACCCATCATCTACTTATTACTTCCCAATGCCTTCCTCTAGGCCCAAATAATGGTGAAGTGTTATGTAGTCGACGTTCACATAACACCACTAGAGGCTAGACAACATACATCTCATCAAAATATCGAACGGATACCAAATTCACATGACTACTAATAGCAAGACTTCTCCCATGTCCTCAGGAACAAACGTAACTACTCACAAAGCATATTCATGTTCATAATCAGAGGGGTGTTAATATGCATAAAGGATCTGAACATAAGATCTTCCACCAAATAAACCAACTAGCATCAACTATAAGGAGTAATCAACACTACTAGCAACCTACTAGTACCAGTCCCGGACTTGGAGACAAGAATTGGATACAAGAGATGAACTAGGGTTTTGAGAGGAGATGGTGCTGGTGAAGATGTTGATGGAGATTGCCCTCTCCCGATGAGAGGAGCGTTGGTGATGATGATGGCGATGAGTTCCCCCTCCCGGAGGGAAGTGTCCCCGACAGAACTGCTCTGCCGAAGCCCTAGATTGGTTCCGCCAAGGTTCCGCCTCGTGGCGGCGGAGTTTCGTCCCGAAGGGTTGCTTATGATTTTTTCCTCGACGAAAGACCTCATATAGAAGAAGATGGGCATCGGAGGGCCACCAGGGGGCCCACGAGGTAGGGGGCGCGCCCAGGGGGTAGGGCGCGGCCCCCACCCTCGTGGCCAGGTGGGCCCCCCTCTGGTGAACTTCTTCTGCTGGATATTTTTTATTATTTCCCAAAATGACTTTCGTGGAGTTTCAGGACTTTTGGAGTTGTGCAGAATAGGTCTCTAATATTTGCTCCTTTTCCAAATTGTAATTCCAAATTGCCGGCATTCTCCCTCCTTATGTAAACCTTGTAAAATAAGAGAGAATAGGCATAAGCATTGTGACATAACGTGTAATAACAGCCCATAATGCAATAAATATCGATATAAAAGCATGATGCAAAATGGACGTATCAACTCCCCCAAGCTCAAGCAAAAGCCGATAACAATAAATATGTCCCCTTGTTTAGAGGTAGAGGCGTCGATAAAAACAAAATACGGACATGAAGGCATCATGATTATTCTCATAACAGCAACATATATAGGAAATGTCATTTGATTTCTTATGTTCAAGTAATAATCCATTCACAATGCAGAGTACGAATCATAAACTTTATTGAGAACCAACAAACTATAATCTCAGTCATTGAAGCAATTGCAATTTATCATAACATTAGAAAGAGTCTATGTCAGAGCTTAATAGCAATTCCACATACTCAACTATCATTTAGTCTTTCATAATTGCTAACACTCACGCGATACTTGTGGTTACGGAGTTTTAATCGGACACAGAGAAAGATAGGGGCTTATAGTTTCGCCTCCTAACCTTTTACCTCAAGGGTAATGTCAACAATAATAACTCATGCCCCTACATCTAATTAGATATATCAATCAGGATCTTTCCAACACCCTGTGCTTGCCAAAGGATAAAATGTAAAAAGGAAAGGTGAAGATCACCATGACTCTTGCATAAGGTAGAAGATAATGATAAAAGATAGGCCCTTCGCAGAGGGAAGCAGAGGTTGCCATGCGCTTTTATGGTTGGATGCACAAAATCTTAATGCGAAAGAACGTCACTTTATTTTGCCCCTTGTGATATGAACCTTTATTATGCAGTCCGTCACTTTTATTACTTCCACATCACAAGATCGTATAAAGCTTATTTCTCCCACACTAATCAATCATACATATTTAGAGCAATTTTTATTGCTTTGCACCGATGACAACTTACTTGAAGGATCTTACTCAATCCATAGGTAGATATGGTGGACTCTCATGGCAAAACTGGTTTAAGGGTTTAGGAAGCACAAGTAGTATCTCTACTTGGTCTTTGAGAATTTGGCTAGCACGAGGGGAAAAGACAAGCTCAACATGTTGGGAGATCCATGATAATATACTTTATCTCAGATATAAGAAAACATAACTCATTACATTGTCTTCCTTGTCCAACATCAACTCTTTAGCATGTCATATTTTAATGAGTGCTCACAATCATAAAAGATGTCAATAATAGTATATCTATATGTGAAACCTCTCTTTCCTTATTACTTCCTATTAATTGCAACGATGACCAAAACTATGTTTGCCAACTCCCAACAACTTTCAATCATCATACCCTTTCTATGTGAAGTCATTACTCTCAATAAGATCAATATGAACTCTTTGTTTCTTTTTATTATTTTTTCTCTTTCTTTTATTCACTCAAGATCATGGCAAAATAATCAAGCCCTTGACTCAACACTAATCTTTATTATATAGCTCACGGACTCGATTACATAAAGAGATCATAAAGCAAAACTCAAAACTAGATCATGCCATAAACTTTATTCTACTAGATCAAGATAATCGCTAATAGGATCGAACTAAGAAAAATGGTAAAGATAGGAGATGTGGTTGTGATACGATACCGGGGCACCTCTCCCAAGCTTGGCAGTTGCCAAGGGGAGTGCCCATACCCATGTGATTATATCTCCTTCTTTGGTGAAGAAGGTGGAGGTGTTGTCGATGATGCGGGCTTGTCGTCCATCTTCCAAGGCATAGGCTCACCATCATAGAAGGGTGATCGAGTCTCCGGGATCCTCAAATCTGCAGCCAAACTCATCCTTTTGAATCTATATTCATACTCACAGTTTTGGTTTTGCAGGTCATAGATTTGGGCTTGAAGGTGCTCAATCTTCTCATGAAGCTCGAAGATGGCTTCCCCGATGTTGTCGGCATCCAACTTGTGGTTGCTAGTGAACTCCGCGATCATCATGTGGTTGGAGTTGAGTCCACGTTCCACCATCCCTTGACACTTGAAAACTTGTTGCTCCACTGCTTCGAGCCTCGTCTCCACGCTTCCGGTCCCCTTTGGTCCCTCTTCATCGCGGATGTGCAGCAACCTATCACGCAACTCAATGGTTTAAGGGTGTCGCAGCACCTCCCCGAGGTAAGGGTTGATGACCTTCTTGAAGAACTTGTCCTTGGAAGCACTTGGGGACGTCATGATAATCTAGATCTGTCAGAAAAAAGAGCTCGAAACAAGAACAGAGGAGATTTGCGTGATACGGGAGTCAAAACCTCTGGGAGAATATATAATAAATTTTCACCGACCAAAATACGTATCATGCAAGAAAACGGAGTCCGGAAGGCACACGAGGTGCCCACGAGGTAGGGGCGCGCCAGGGGTAGGGCGCGCCCCCACCCTCGTGGGGCCCTCGTGTCCTTCCCGGACTGCTACTTATTTTTCTATTTTTCTAAATATTCCAAAACGGAGAAATATTGCCTTAAAAACTGTTTTGAAGTCAGTTTACTTACCGTACCACATACCTATTCCTTTTCGAATCAAACGTTCGGAAAGTGTCCCTATGTATTCCTCCCGGGGTTACGGTTTCAATAACATTGGTTTCAACATTTATAGGATTACCTGAGATATAGTATTTGATTCTTTGACCGTTTACCACCTTCGGATTTGTGCCTTCGAAGTTGTTGATTTTTATGGCACCAGAACGATAGACCTCCTCGATAACGTAGGGTCCTTCCCATTTGGAGAGAAGCTTTCCTGCAAAAAATCTTAAATGAGAGTTGTATAGCAATACATAATCACCTACATTAAACTCACGCTTTTGTATCCTTTTGTCATGCCATCTTTTAACTTTTTCTTTAAACAACTTGGCATTTTCATAAGCTTGGGTTCTCCATTCATCAAGTGAGCTAATATCAAATAACCTCTTCTCACCGGCAAGTTTGAAATCATAGTTGAGCTCTTTAATAGCTCAATAAGCCTTATGCTCTAGTTCGAGAGGTAAGTGACATGCTTTTCCATAAACCATTTTATACGGAGACATACCCATAGGATTTTTATATGCAGTTCTATATGCCCATAATGCATCATCAAGTTTCTTGGACCAATTCTTTCTAGACCTATTGACAGTCTTTGCAAAATTAATTTGAGCTCTCTATTACTCAATTCTACTTGACCACTAGACTGTGGGTGATAAGGGGATGCAATTCTATGATTAACATCATATTTAGCAAGCATTTTACGGAAAGCACCATGAATAAAATGTGAACCACCATCAGTCATTAAATATCTAGGAACTCCAAACCTCGGAAAAATAACTTCTTTAAGCATTTTAATAGAAGTGTTATGATCAGCACTACTAGTTGGAATAGCCTCTACCCACTTAGTAACATAATCAACAGCAACTAAAATATGTGTATATCCATTAGAGGCAGGAAAAGGTCCCATATAATCAAAGCCCCAAACGTCAAATGGTTCAATAACAAGTGAATAGTTCATAGGCATTTCTTGACGTCTACTAATATTACCAATTCTTTGACATTCATCACAAGACAAGACAAACTTACGGGCATCCTTGAAGAGAGTAGGCCAATAAAAACCGGATTGCAATACCTTATGCGCAGTTCTATCTCCAGCGTGGTGTCCTCCATAAGCTTCGGAGTGACACTTGCGTAGGATCTGCTCCTGTTCATGCTCAGGTACACAACGTCCAATAACACCATCTACTCCTTCTTTATAAAGATGTGGGTCATCCCAAAAGTAATGTCTCAAATCATAGAAAAACTTTTTCTTTTGCTGGTATGTGAAACTAGGTGGTATAAATTTAGCAACAATGTAATTAGCATAATCAGCATACCATGGAGTACTATGAGAAGTACTTATGACATTTAATTGTTCATCAGGAAAGCTATCATCAATAGGTAGTGGGTCATCAAGAACATTTTCTAACCTAGACAAGTTGTGCGCAACGGGTTCTCAGCTCCCTTTCTATCAACAATATGCAAATCAAATTCTTGTAGCAAGAGGACCCATCTAATAAGTCTAGGTTTAGCATCTTTCTTTTCCATCAGATATTTAATAGCAGCATGATCAGTGTGAATAGTTACTTTAGAATCAACAATATAAGGTCTCAACTTATCACAAGCAAATACAACTGCTAAGAATTCTTTTTCAGTAGTAGCATTGTTTCTTTGAGCATTGTCCAAAGTCTTACTAGCATAATGGATAACATTTAATTTCTTATCAACTCTTTGCCCTAGAATAGCACCTACAAAGATAATCACTAGCATCACACATAATTTCAAAGGGTAAATTCCAATCCAATTTGAACAATAGGTGCAGAGATCAATGCTTTCTTAAGTATTTTAAATGTTTCTACACAATCATCATCAAAGACAAATGGTATATCTTTTTGTAATAAATTAGTCAGAGGCCGAGAAATTTTTGAGAAGTCCTTAATGAACCTCCTATAAAATCCGGCGTGACCAAGGGAACTTCTTATACCTTTGATGTCCTTGGACATGGCATCTTTTCAATAGCATCAACCTTGGCTTTATCAACTTCAATACCTCTTTCAGAAACTTTATGCCCTAAGACAATACCTTCATTAACCATAAAGTGGCACTTTTCCCAATTCAAGACAAGATTAGTTTCTTCACATCTCTGCAAAACTTGATCAAGATTGCTCAAGCAATAATCAAAAGAGGATCCAGACGGAAAAGTCGTCCATGAAAACCTCACAAATCTTTTCACAAAAGTCAGAGAATATAGCCATCATGCATCTTTGAAAGGTAGCAGGTGCATTACATAAACCAAAAGGCATACGTCTATAAGCAAAACTACCAAAAGCGCATGTAAAGGTAGTCTTTGATTGATCCTTAGCCGACACAGGTATTTGAGAGAAACCAGAATAACCATCTAGAAATCAATAATGTGTATGTTTGCATAATCTGTCTAGCATTTGATCAATAAAAGTTAAAGGGTAATGATCTTTCTTAGTAGCTTTATTTAATTTTTGGAAATCAATTACCATCCTATAACCTGTAATAATTCTTTGCGGAATCAATTCATCTTTATCATTAGGAACAACAAGAATAACACCTCCCTTCTTAGGGACACAATGAACATGACTTACCCACTGACTATCAGCAACGGGATAAATTATACCTGCCTCCAAAAGCTTTAGTATTTCTTTTCTTACCACTTCTTTCATCTTAGGATTCAACCTTCGCTGATGATCACGAACCGATTTGGCATCTTCTTCCAAATTTATTTTGTGTTGACATAGAGTGGGACTAATGCCCTTAAGATCATCAAGAGTATATCCAATAGCAAAGACGGTGCTTCTTGTAGTTTTCAATAATCTCTCTTCTTCATGCTCTAAAAGGTTAGCACTAATAATAACAGGATATATTTTCTTTTCATCAAGATAAGCATATTTAAGATTATCAGCAACGGTTTAAGCTCAAACACGGATCACCCTTGGGTGGAGGAGGATCCCCTAGGATTTCAACAGGCAAATTGTGTTTCAGAATAGGTTCCTGCTTAAAGAACACTTCATCTATTTCCCTTCTTTCATTCATAAACATATCATTTTCATGGTCTAGAAAATAATGTTCTAGAGTATCACTAGGGGGTACGGCAATAGAAGCAAGACCAATAATTTCATCCTTACTAGGCAATTCTTCTTCACGGTGTTGTTTACTAAATTTAGAGAAATTAAACTCGTGAATCATATCATCCAAGCCAACAGTAACAACATTCTTTTCGCAATTTATCTTAGCATTGACAGTATTCAAGAAGGGTCTACCAAATATAATGGGACAAAAGCTATCTTCTGGGGAACTAAGAACAAGAAAATCAGCAAGATATTTAGTTTTCCCACACAAGACTTCAACATATCTAACAATTCCCACAAATTGATATAGTATCTCTATTGGCAAGTTTAATTGTAACATCAATACCTTCTATCTCAGCAGGTGCAATTTCATGCTTAATTTCTTCATACAAAGTACAAGGTATAACACTAGCACTAGCACCCATATCACATAAGCCATGATAACAATGATCTCTTATTTTAACAGAAATAACAGGCACGCCTACCACAGGTCTATGTTTATCTTTAGCGCTGTGTTTAGCAATTCTAGCAGTTTCACCACAGAATTGAATAACATGCCCATCAATATTATCAGCCAAGAGATCTTTAACAATAGCAACATTAGGTTCTACTTTAACTTGCTCAGGAGGTGTATAAGTTCTAATATTACTTTTACGAACAACAGTTGAAGCTTTAGCATGATCCTTTATTCTAACAGGGAAGGGTGGTTTCTCAATATAAGAAGTAGGAACAATAGGATCATTATAAGTGACAGTCTTTTCTTCAACTTTAATAGGTGCAGCTACTTTTACTTCTATGGGAGGATGATATTTAAACCACTTCTCCTTAGGGAGATCAACATAAGTAGCAAAATATTCACGTAAAGAAGCTACTATTTGAGTCAAGTCCATATTTAGTGCTAAACTTACGGAAAATATCGGTATCCATAAAAGATTTAACACAATCAAACTTAGGTGTCATACCTGACTCCTTACCTTCGTCGAGATCCCAATCTTCGTGAGTTATGCTTAATTCTATCCAATAAATCCCATTTAAATTCAATAGTCTTCATCATAAAAGAGCCAGCACAAGAAGTATCGAGCATGGTGTGATTCTTTTCAGAAAGCCGAGCATAAAGATTTTAAATAATTGTTTCTCTTGGGAGCTCATGATTGGGTAATACAGGGCGCTCTCTTCGGACCGAGGAACACACTGCGGCCTTGGCGAATGAATACGAAGGTGCCTGCTCTCTACCAAGGCGCGTGAAGCAAACAAGCGAGCACGGGCCTCATCTCCGGCCAAGGGGCCTTCCCGCGTTCGACGCACATAGGATACGCACCCCATGGACCGCCCATCACACAGGCATATCACATGCCTTGATATCACAACTTCGCGCTCAAATTACCATGGGAAGCTGTGAGGCCTCAACCAATAAATCGGTTCGATCGCACTATGGGACAAAACATCTTCGGACAATATACAGGAACCATCTAGGACCGATTCGGCTTCAAGCCCCACCAACATAGCAAGCTATCGAGAACTCCATGGATAACCATCAAGCAAAGTTGTCTCTTGTAGCAGAAGCAAACACGCACAGGTGCAACAGGGCACAGTTCGGCTATTAACCCACACATCAAAGCCCTGCGTAAACCTTTCATCTATAAATATATCTTTTTTACGCATCCCTATACGATGTCTTACTGGGTTGTTCGTATTGTACGGCTAGACGTGATGAGCTTCTTGGAAATAAAGCAAACCTTCTTATGGTTCACCTAGAGTTCCTTATGTTGTATTTTGCCTATTTGTTCCTTTTTCGCTCTTCGAACCTGCCTCAATCAAGTATTATACAGTCCGGATTTCATTCATGTGTCGGTTATTAGACTGAGGGCTCAGCCTAGACAACCATGATGACCCACAAGTATAGAGTATCTATCGTAGTCCTTTCGATAAGTAAGAGTGTCGAACCCAACGAGGAGCAGAAGGAAATGATAAGAGGTTTTAACCAAGGTATTCTGCATAATCGAAATAAGTGGTAACAGATAGTTTTGTGATAGGATAATTTGTAGCGAGCGACAAGTAACAAAAGTGAATAAAGTGCAGCAAGGTGGCCCAATCCTTTTTGTAGCAAAGGATAAGCCTGGACAAACTCTTATAATATGAAAAGCGCTCCCAAGGACACATGGGAATATCGTCAAGCTAGTTTTCATCACGTTCATATGATTTGATTCGCGTTCGGTACTTTGATAATTTGATATGTGGGTGGACCGGTGCTTGGGTGTTGTTCTTACTTGAACAAGCATCCCACTTATGATTAACCTCTATTGCAAGCATCCGCAACTACAACAAAATTATTAAGGTAAATCTAACCATAGCATGAAACATATGGATCCAAATCAGCCCTTCTGAAAGCAACGCATAAACTAGGGTTTAAGCCTGTCACTCTAGCAACCCATCATCTACTTATTACTTCCCAATGCCTTCCTCTAGGCCCAAATAATGGTGAAGTGTTATGTAGTTGACGTTCACATAACACCACTAGAGGCTAGACAACATACATCTCATCAAAATATCGAACGGATACCAAATTCACATGACTACTAATAGCAAGACTTCTCCCATGTCCTCAGGAACAAACGTAACTACTCACAAAGCATATTCATGTTCATAATCAGAGGGGTATTAATATGCATAAAGGATCTGAACATAAGATCTTCCACCAAATAAACCAACTAGCATCAACTACAAGGAGTAATCAACACTACTAGCAACCTACTAGTATCAATCCCGAACTTGGATACAAGAATTGGATACAAGAGATGAACTAGGGTTTTGAGAGGAGATGGTGCTGGTGAAGATGTTGATGGAGATTGCCCTCTCCCGATGAGAGGAGCGTTGGTGATGATGATGTCGATGATTTCCCCCTCCCGGAGGGAAGTGTCCCCGGCAGAACAGCTCTGCCGAAGCCCTAGATTGGTTCCGCCAAGGTTCCGCCTCGTGGCGGCGGAGTTTCGTCCCGAAAGGTTGCTTACGATTATTTCCTCGATGAAAGACCTCATATAGCAGAAGATAGGCATCGGAGGGCCATCAGGGGGCCCACGAGGTAGGGGGCGCACCCAGGGGGGTAGGGCGCGCCCCCACCCTCGTGGCCAGGTGGGGCCCCCTCTGGTGAACTTCTTCCGCTGGATATTTTCTAATATTTACCAAAATGACTTTCGTGGAGTTTCAGGACTTTTGGAGTTGTGCAGAATAGGTCTCTAATATTTGCTCCTTTTCCAAATTTCAGAATTCCAAATTGTCGGCATTCTCCCTCCTTATGTAAACCTTGTAAAATAAGAGAGAATAGGCATAAGTATTGTGACATAAAGTGTAATAACAGCCCATAATGCAATAAATATCGATATAAAAGCATGATGCAAAATGGACGTATCAAACCGCCTCATCCATTAAAGACCGACACCTCTCTCTTTCACTATGTTTGGCATCCCGGATATTACATTATATGCACCGGTTCCGAATTATGTCTTGGATCAATAGTTGGGTTGCCCCGCTCCTGTACTTGCCTTCTTACATCCCGCATGTTCGGCTAAGAAGTTAAAGGGAGAACCACTACGATTGTACTTCCGCCTAGCGCGGTTAACTACCTTAGTGGAGAAAGCTGAAAATTGACTGTCATAATATGCGAGAACCGGTCGGCGATCCGATGACTAGTCTTTGAACCAAAAATTGTTAGCAATTTTGCCGTGTAAAACGAAGGATTCTTCTTCGAACAAATCAAGTGAGTAATGTCTGGCCCTAAGGTTCTCCCAGCATCTCACCGCACCGAGGGCTTGTCACCAGCCCCCGCAGTCAAGCTTCTATGGCTAAGTGAAGGTACTAAAACCGCATAGTCTGATTGCCTCGTTCCCCTCCTACACTACTGCTCTCGGGCACCGACACGTCGGCTGAAGGTTACAATACGGAGGACAGAACACCCCTAGTAGCATCTGCGTGGGGGCTGAAGCCGATGACTGGTAACTTTCAGGATAAAATGACCACAAAGGAGTCAAAATTAAAAGGATAAAATGACCACAAAGGAGTCAAAATTAAAACATGAGTATGATAAACCATACAAAAACAGCCGCATAATGGCATAAAGGTTCGACCATAGTTTAATACATTACAACACAATTACTCCAGGAGTACATCCTTGGAACATTGTGCTTCCACTGCCCGAGCCCCGTCCATCACGGCGGCGAAGTATAGCTCCGGGTGGCGATGCTCCTTCCCGGTTGGCGGAGGACCGGTGTCCATCTCGCCGGGTTTGATTTTCGGCCAATGCACCATCGTCTTTGCAAACACCATCTGAGCTCCCCCGATGCATACAGAGCGCTTAATAGCCTAGATACGGGTAGGACCACGACACATTTTGGCCACCAGACCAAAGTAGCTGGTCGGCATGGCCTCGGCAGGCCATAGCCGGACACACAGATCCTTCATGGCCGGCTCCACCATGCGGTGCAGCTCATCATTTGCCTCATTTGATTAACGAGGAGGAGAGGGTGCTCCTGCGCCTGAAATTGTTCCCAGAATAGCCTCAAATCACCGGCTCCCTCCGAGACGCATAATGCATCGCGGCGCCAGCTGCACTCCTCGGGAGCTCCGTAAAGGCGCCTACGGAATGTCAGACTCGGGTGAGCAACCTAAATCTTTGGCCGCCAAAAACACTCTGAAGTAAGTATGGCTTACCGGCAGCAATCTGCCTCACTTGGCGGAGTTCCACCCGAACACTTCGCACCTTCGTTCTCGCCTCCTGCTTCACCCTGACCAGTTTGGAAGCCTAGTCATTATTCTTTTTCTCGAGGTCCTCACTTTTCGTGACGGCATCCTTGATTTCTTGCTGCACTTCAGCCACTTGAGCATCGTGCTTCGCACCGACGGTCCTCACTACCTCGAGTTCGGCCGCCGCCTTTTCGGTCGTCGCTTTCAGTTCGGCCGCCTCGGCCTCGGCCTTCTTCAGCGCCGCCTTGAGGCCTCCAACCTCCGCGGCGGCAGCTGTGGTCGTTAAAACACCTTAGGTCCATCATATAGTCCCGAACATAGCTATCCGGAATATCAATCTCGATCGGGACTTACCTTGCACCTCGTCAAATCGCTTATTGACAAGGTCAAGCTCTGCATCGAAGCGTTTGAGTTTACGATCCATCTCCTCCAGCACCGCGACGTTAGAAGCCGCCGCCAAGGATGATGCCAGCAATATCAAATAATCATAAGGTCTAAACCACTACCCTGTAGATATCTGATCCTCTGTTAGGTTCTTGCAAATCCTCACAGAGGCTCGGGGGCTGTCATACACAAGGCTTGCTGAAACTATGACTAAAAGCTAAATCCGCTCTGCGGGGAAAGAACATTACTTGACTCACCTTGAAGCCTGTTAGAAGGCCTCGAACAACATTGTCCAGTCCGGTGTGTATGGACCGAACACCTTGCAAAACCGCACCCATAAGGATGCGGTGTTCGGTGACGATGAGGGAATTGTTCACCAACTCCTTCATCGCGTCCGGCTAGCCTGCCGCTGCTCGATTGATCGCGTCCGATGCAGACGGCGGGGCCCCGGCTCCCCCTTCGGCGGAAGGTGGGATTGGCACTTCCGAGGGCCTTGGGTGGTCCGGTATAGCTGGTTGGTAGGGCTCTGACGGTCCGAACTCCCCCTTCTTGTTCACCACGAGGGACGCATCCTCCTAGTCTCCAATGGCCGGGGCATTTGCCTTAGCCATGGTCTGATCACCCTCCCCCGTGCTTGGGCAGGGTGGGTTCCTTCGGGACAGCACCTCCCGGGGCTCTTCAAGGACCAGGGGAGGTGCGGAGTGCGACGCAGATCCGTTGTCCGCTAGTTTGGTGGGCGGAGAAGTTCCCTCCGAGCTCGGCTCGGTGGGGTGGTCACGCGGCGGGTTGTAATGCCACACGCCCGGTGACTGTTAGCAAAAGATTGGCGAGTTAAAGCAATAAACAAAAATGCAAAGATTTGTACCTTGCGTTTAGGGGCTTGACCCTGGGGTCCCTCTTCGGGGTCTCTTCGTACGCCACGGACTCCTCGTTGGAGCCCGAGCTATCAGGCAGGACCCGTTTAGGTCTGCACTGCTTCTTCAGGGCTGGAGGACGTTGCTCCTCCTCGACGTCTTCGGACGCCATCCTCTTCTTGGAGCAGGAGGAGGTGCTTTCCTCCTCGTCTTCGTCCTCTTCCTTGCCATGGGCGGACGGGGCCGTGGAGTCTCCAGCGTTGGTGTCCGGACAACCTCTGGAATGGAGGCCTTCACTAGCCTCTGGCAGATCTTTCTTCTTCTTCCCTTTCTTCTTCGGCGCCTTGTAAGGCGCCACGACCAGCAGCTCCTCCAGCTAAGCCGTCCGACGCTCCTCGAGTGATGGGGCCGGTCTGCTGATCTTCTTGGCCTTCTTGAGCCAGCCCTATAAAGACAGTAAAAGAGAAACTTAGACTAAGCCTCACACAATACGAATGCCCGAACATAAAGCGGGTAAGAACTCAATTACCTTCTTCGGAGGATTTGTAGCGTCAAGGCCGATGTCTTCTTCCCCCGCCGACCACTCCTCATGAGGCTTGAACAGCAACTTCCACACCGGTGGTGCCAAAGAAGTACCGCACAGTGGTCGGGTCCTCGGGCTTGAAGGACCACATCGGAGCGGCCCTTTGTTGATAGGGGAGTAGGCGACAACCGAGCATTATTTGGACCACGTTGGTCAGTTTGGGCACCGGTCTCCATCACGTTGGAGAGGCGCCTTTGTAGCATCTTCACCTTGTCGGCAGATCCCCAATCGAGACCTTTTTTGGTCCACGAGGTCAATCTTGGCGGAGGTCCGGATCTAAATTCAGGAGCCGCCGTCGAGGCCGCATCCCGTGGTTCTGTGATATAGAACCACTCCTTCTGTCAAACCTTGACGGTGTCGATGAACGTGCCCTTTGGCCACTGAACGTGAGTGAGCTTGCTTATCATCACTCCGCCGCAGTCCGCCTGGGCGTCGCCGACTATCTTCGGCTTGACATTGAAGACCTTCAGCCACAGGCCGAAGTGCAGCTGGACTCGCAGAAGAGCCTCGTAGATGATGATGAAGGCCGAAATATGGAGGAAGGAGTTTGGGGCTAGATCATGGAAATCTAGCCCATAGAAGAACATCAGTCCCCGAACAAAGGGGTGTAGCGGGAAGCCGAGCCCCCAGATGAAGTGGGGGATGAACACCATCCTCTCGCCTGGCTTCGGTGTGGGGACGACCTGGCCCTCTTCTGGGGACCGGTGCATGACGTGGACGGATAGATAGCCGGCGCTTTTCATATCTTCAATTTCATTGTTGGTAATGGCAAAGGCCTCCCACTTGTCGTTGACCCTGACCCAGCCATGGTTTGAGAGAGGCAAGGCTTGGATGGATTCTTTGTGGAAGAACTAGACTGGATGCTGGAGCTCCAGAGTTGGGAGAGCGGCACCGAGAGGAGGAAGAAGGCGTAGGCTGGTAGCGGCAGTCGTCCTCCCTTTTTTATAGGCCGCTAAGATGCCAAGGGTACCTTCTTCAGCGCCGCAGGCCTCTCCGCTTCCTGATATACTCGCGACGTTATGCGCGGGTGGAACGATCCAAATCATTGATCATATCCCCTAAAAAAGGGGGCATGATCTCTGCCTTGACGAGGTATGCCAATGGAAGGGCGGCCTCGAGCCACGCGTCGAGAATTTCGAGCCGTTCGGCATTATGACTGGACGTGACCCTTCACTGGAAGTTGTCAGATGAGGGCACTGTTCACATTAAGGGCATTTTGACCTTCAGGGCTAAGTAAAGCCAATACTCCGGGTTCCAGACACCGCTCACTTCCGAGCTCACACGGGACAGGATGGAGAACTCGCCTCGCAAACCGGAGACTGCAGGTTATGCGGATGCCTATCACAAACACCAACCTTGAAGGCTAGTTCGGGGGCTACTGAGGGAGTCCTGGATTAGGGGGTCCTCGGGAGGCTGGCCTGTCTCTCATAGGGCCGGATTAGTGGGCCGCGTTGTATCTGGGCTGAAGGCCTTTTGTGCCTTGGAGTCCACCCCAAGGCACGATGGAAGATTTGATGTTTCCTTTATAATCGACTAGTTGTAAACCCTAGCACCCCTTGTGTCTATATAAACTAGGGGCTTAGTCCGTAGAGGCTAGGAGAACAATTACCAACCTACTAGTTAGGGTTTAGTTCCTCTGATCTCGTGGTAGATCTACTCTGTAACCCCCTTATACACAAGCAATATAACCAAGAAGGACGTAGGGTTTTACCTCTTTGAGAGGGCCCGAACCCGGGTAAACATCGTGTCCCACGTCTACTGTTCCCCATCGATCCAAGGTCCATAGTTCGGGAACCCCTACCCGAGATCCGTCAGTTTTGACACCGACACTAGTAGAAATCAAACATCCAAGATTGATACTTTAATAGCATGGAACATACGTTGGAGATCTATCACGGACTCACCGTTATGAATATCCCAGTACTACCCTAGCATTACCAAATGTTAAGTGTGTGACCCTATGGGTTCGAGAACATGCAAACATGACCGAGACACCTCTCCAATCAATAATCAATAGCGGGACCTGGATACCCATACTGACTCCCACATATTCAATGAAGATCTTTATCGATTTGAACCACGCAAGGATTCAGATAATCACTTATACAATTCCCTTTGTCACGATATTTTATTTGCCCGAGATTCGGTCATCGGCATCGCCATATCCAGTTCAATCTCATTACCGACAATTCTCTTTACTCATTCGTAATACAATATCTCTGTGACTAAACACATTAGTCACATGCTTGCAAGTTACTCAGGATGTCATATTACCAAGAGAGCCTAGCGATATCTCTCCGTCACACGGGGTGACAAATCCCGGTTTCGATCCTTGCAACCCAACAAATACTTTCCGAGATACCTGAAGATCACCTTTATGATCACCCAATTATGAAGTGAAGTTTGATACCCACAAAGTACTCTTCCGATATTAGGGAGTGGTGCGATCTCATGGTCCAAGGAACAGATACTTGATTACGAAAGTTGTAGCAATTAAACTAAGTGACATGATCAGATGCTAAGCTTATGATTATGTCTGTCCATCACATCATTCTCCTAATGATGTGATCCCGTTAATAAATGACAACTCCTGTCTATGGTTAGGAAACCTTAACCATCTTTAATCAACGAGCTAGTCTAGTAGAGGCTCATTAGGGACATGATGTCTGTTTATGTATCCACACATGTATTTGAGTTTCCGATTAATACAACTATAGCATGGATAATAAACACTTATTAAGAACAAGGAACTATGATAATAACAAATTTATTATTGTCTCTAGGGTATATTTCCAAAGAAGGATGGTGTACGAGGTTAAGTTCATGAGCAGCGGTAACAAGTTTGAAGTGAGTGTGACCTGTTCGAGCATATGGGGATGCCATGCAACCACATGTTGAACGTATGTTTTCAAATCTGACAAAACATCTATTTGTCATGTATGTCCATGTGTAACATTCCTAACCATAAAGATAATCGAACGATACAGGTCATGGACATCTTGGGGTTTATAGAGATCACTCAACAGTTGATCGTGAAGCGGTGGACAAGAGACGTGATGTAGGGCGGAACCCTAATCGGAGATCTTCCACGTTTGGAGGGGATCCTACGAGGAGAACACGACGAACAAGCGGAAGAACACAAGAACAAACACACAAGAGGAACACTAAACCGACAAGTTCTGATTACACAAGGGCTAGATCACCAAACACATAAGGTAGCACAAGATTCAAAATCAACAAAGGAAAGATACACGAGTAGCCGTTCTTCTCCGTGAGGAGGTCTTGATGGGGTCCAACCCTAGAAGGGGGTCTTGAATCCGCTTGGGGGATCTTCTCCGAAGAGGTCCTGAGCTCCGAGGAGAAGGTAACCAAGTGGATGAGCAAAGCTCTCACACAAATATGAGCTAATCCTTTGCTATCCCTAGAAAGGTGGGGAAGAAAGAGTATATATAGTCTAGGGGGCGAAGGGGTACAAGGGCTGCGGCCCCAATCGAAGTCAACACACAGGCGCCGGACGTCCGGAGGTCACCGATCGTCCGGAGGCTCGAGAGTGTCCGGATGTCCGGAGGCCTTCGGACGTCCGTAGGTTCGGCTCGGGCGCACATCGGTCGGAAGTTCGGAGGCTTTCGGACGTCCGTAGATTCGGTTTGGGCGTGCGTCGGTCGGACGTCCGGAGGCTTTCGGACGTCCATAGATTCCATTCGGGTGCCCGGCTACCGGTCGTCCGGAGGGCGTCGGTCGTCCGTGGCCTGGGAGTTCGCCGGACGTCCGATGCATGTAGCTACATCATCCTTTCTTCTTCTTCTTCAACATGCTTGGGGTCCTCGTCGTCTTGGCTCTTGGAAGTAGTTGTTCCTTGGCTTATCTCCATGTACCTGATTATACATAGGGTTTCCGAATGAGGTAGTAGCCATGTCTCGTGAGTAGGAGGAGGGAGTTCGGAGAGGAGCGAGTTCACCTTATCTTCGATAGCCTTATCCCGGGCTCGCATCATGGGTCCACGTGATGTTGAGGAAGATGTAGGTGCGTCCATGGGGATGAGTGAGGGATGCTCCGCATCATCTCCCCCCCCCCCTTGAGAGGGATCCGACCTCGGATCAAAAGCTTCATCTCCATGGTATGGTGCGAGGTCCTTGACGTTGAAGATGTCGCTCACATTGTACTTGTCTCGAGGTAGGTCGATCTTGTAGGCGTTGTCGTTGTAGCGTGCTAGCACCTTGAAAGGTCCATCGGCTCGGGGAAGAAGCTTGGACTTGCGTTCTTTGGGGAAGCGGTCCTTGCGAAGATGTAGCCACACTAGATCACCAATGTTGAAGACCATGGGTTGCTTGTTGATGTTGAGCTTGGTCGCTAGTCATTGTACTTGGCGCTCGATGGTTTGTCTTGTCTCCTCATGCATCTTCTTGATGTAGCTTACCCGTGCACTCGCATCCATGTTGGTGCGCTCTTGTAGAGGACGAGGTAGAATGTCCAATGGGGATAACGGGTTGAAGCCGTAGACGACCTCGAAGGGGGACTTGCCGGTAGTAGAGTGTCTTGCACGATTGTAGGCGTACTCGGTGATGGGTAGACATGCCTCCCACTCCTTGATGTTCTTCTTGATCAAGACGCGAAGTAGAGTGGAGAGTGTGCGGTTCGTCACCTCCGTTTGGTCGTCGGTTTGAGGATGGTATGCGGATGAGAACAAGAGCTTGATTCCGAGCTTGGTGCATAGGGTCTTCCAAAAGTAACTCAAGAACTTGACGTCACGATCGGATACGATTGTCTTTGGTACTCCATGGAGTCGCAAGATTTCCCTACAAAAGAGATTTGCAATATGTGAAGCATCGTCTATCTTATTGCAAGGAATGAAATGTGCCATCTTAGAAAATCTATCCACAACAACAAACACGGAATCCTTTCCATTTTGAGTTCTAGGCAAACCAAGTACAAAATCCATGCTAATGTCTTCCCAAGGTTGATAAGGAATAGGAAGGGGCATGTAAAGACCATGAGATTGAGCTTTAGACTTAGCTTTGCGACATGTAGAGCATCGGTTGGTGAAGCGTGAGACGTCTCGAAACATCTTGGGCCAAAAGTAGTTCTTGGAGAGCGTGGCGAATGTCTTGTCGCGTCCAAAGTGTCCCATGAGTCCGCCTCCATGAGCCTCTTGCAAAAGGAGCAAACGAAGCAAAGACTCGGGAATGCATAGTTTGTTAGCTCTCATAAGATAATCATCCTTGATGTAATATTGTTCCCAAGAAGTATGCGTCAAACACTTAGCATAAGGAATAGCAAAAGATGGGTCGTTAGCATACAAGTCTTTTATGTGCTCAAAGCCAATAACATTCAACTCAAGTTTAGTGAAAAGCGTGCATATGCGTGAAAGTGCATCGGCAACAACATTTTCCTTACCCTTAATGTACTTAATGACATAAGGAAAAGATTCAATAAATTCACTCCATTTGGCATGACACTTGTTCAACTTAGTTTGACCTTTTAGGTACTTAAGCGTTTCATGATCGGTATAGATGACAAACTCATGCGGCCTAAGGTAATGTTCCCAAACATGTAGCACACGCACTAAAGCATACAATTCTTTGTCATAGATGGGATAGTTAAGTTGAGCACCGGAGAGTTTTTCACTAAAATAAGCAATGGCTCGTTTTTCTTGCATCAAAACTCCGCCAATTCGGTACCACTTGCATCACAATGGACCTCAAAAGTTTTGTCAAAATTAGGCAAAGCAAGAATCGGAGCATGAGTAAGCAAAGACTTGAGCTCATCAAAAGCGGTGGATTGCAAAGTTCCCCAAAAAAAAGGAGTATTCTTCTTACTCAAAGCATGCAAAGGAGCGGCAATTGTGCTAAAATCTTTCACAAACCGACGATAAAAACCCGCAAGACCAAGAAAGCTACGCACTTGTTGCAAATTGGTGGGTTGGGGCCAAGTTTTAATTGCTTCAATTTTAGATTCATCAACATGGACACCCTTTGAGGATACTACAAAACCCAAGAAAACCACTTTGTCAACACCAAATGTGCATTTTTCATGTTTGCATAAAGACTTTCCTTGCGAAGGGTTTGCAAAATAGCCCTAACATGATCAAGATGTTCTTTCATGGTTTTGCTAAACACAAGAATATCGTCGAAGTAAACCACAACAAAGACTCCAATGTAAGGACAAAGCACATGATGCATAAGACGCACGAAAGTACCGGGAGCCTCCGAAAGACCCATAGGCATCACTAACCACTCATATAAACCAAATTTGGTTTTGAAAGCAGTTATCCATTCATCACCCTCTTGTATGCGGATTTGATAATAGTCACTTTTAAGATCAATTTTTGAGAAATAGTTGGCTCCACTAAGTTCATCAAGAATATCATCTAAGCGAGGAATGGGATGCCTATAGCGAATGGTAATAGCATTTATAGCTCTACAATCGGAACACAAGTGGAAACTTCCATCGGGTTTAGGCACAAGTATAACGGGAACGGCACAAGGGCTTAGGCTTTCACGTACATGACCGTTGTCGATGAGTTGTTGTACTTGCCGTTGAATCTCCTTGGTTTCTTTGGGATTGACTCGGTATGGAGCTTTGTTTGGGAGAGGTGCTCCGAGGATGAGGTCGATTCGATGCTCAATGCCTCGAAGAGGAGGTAGGCCCGGAGGTAGCCCATCGGCGAAAACATTTTGGAATTCCTGCAAAAGAGATTGAAACACTAAAGGTAGCTCATGAGAGGTGTTAGTTGTTGGCTCTCCATCCTTGCACACAAGGACAAAGTGCATCACACTAGATGGGTTCTCACACGCTTCTCTCATCTCACTTTTGGTGGCAAATAGGATGAGGTTTTTCTCTCTAGGCGAAGAGGCGCTCAAGTTTGGCTTGTGGCTCTCACTCACTTTTTGGTGGATCACTTTCTCACTCTTGTCTCTATGATGGGTGGCTTGCTTGTCGGCTATTACTTGACTAGGAGACATAGGTCGTAGCACATATTCCTTCCCGTTCATCTTGAAGCTATAGTGATTGGTGCGCCCGTTGTGGAAGACACCACGGTCGAATTGCCATGGTCGACCAAGAAGGAGGTGGCAAACCGTCATTGGGACCACATCACATTCCAAAGTGTCCTCATATGCACCAATTTTGAAGGAGACTTGGACCGTATGCTCAACTCGTATAGTGAAAGGTCACTTAGCCATTGAACCTTGTATGGAGTCGGGTGCTTCCTCTTGACCAATTGAAGCTTGGAGCATAGTTCTTCACTTGCCAAGTATTGACAACTTCCTCCATCGATGATGACCTTGACGGACCTTCCGTTGATGCCGGCCTTTGTGTGGAAGATGTGGCATCTTTGGTCGTCTTCTTGTTGATGTTGAAGAGTCAAGACCTTGGAGACAACGAGAGTGGGGCTCGAATCCTCATCGCAAAAGACTTGATCATCTTCATCTTCGTTCACTCGCCGGTGCATGGCCACTTGCTCAAGGGCTTCCATCTCCTCATCACTCATTGAGTCATATGTGCCATCGTCGTTGAGGATCATGGTGCGCTTGTTGGTGCATTCGTAGGACTTGTGGCCTCGGCCGCCGCAAGTGAAACACTTGAAGGAGCTTGTTTTGATGGTCTCATCGGTCGGAGTAGATGATGAAGCACGGGGCTTGAAGTTGCTTGTAGTAGGAGGAGGACGACTTGAACTTGTCGAATTTCTCTTGTAACTCGACTTGTCGTCGTTGTTTGTAGAAGGTTTGGTTGATGTAGATGTTGGAGGAGGTGTTGAAGCTTGGTTGTTGGAGAAGCCGTAGGTCTTGGAAGAGTACTTAGCGTACTTGAAGTCATATTGCACTTGACGTTCCGCCTTTGTAGCTTGATGCACGAGCTCAATGAGGGTGGAGTATGGTTGGAAGTCGGTGATCTTCTTGATAGGATGATTGAGTCCATTCAAGAAACGTGCCATAGTTTGCTCATCCTCTTCCTTCACATTGGCTCGAATCATGGCTATCTCCATTTCCTTGTAGTATTCTTCAGCACTCTTTGTTCCTTGCTTGAGGAGTTGGAGTTTCTTGAAGAGGTCGCGGTTGTAGTAGGTTGGCACAAAACGTGCTCGCATGACATCCTTCATTTGAGCCCAAGTGGTGATTGGAGGTTCACCTCTTGCTTGTCACCTGTCAAGGATTTGTTCCCACCATATGAGCACATAGTCTTGGAACTCAAGTGATGCCATAGCGATTTTCTTCTCTTCCTCATAGTTGTGCAAACGAAAGATTTTGTCGACCTTCAATGCCCATGAGAGGTACTCTTCGGGGTCATTGCTTCCATTGAACTTGGGCATGGTGAATTTGAGCTTTCCATATCGTTGCTCTTCATTGTGTTGTTGGCGATGGTGGTGATGACGCCCTTGACGTGGATTGCAATCGTCTTCATGTTGCTCTTGGCATGGAGGAAGACCATGATCAACTTGCTCTTGTTGAACTTGAGGTTGAGGTGGAACTTGACGAGCTTGTGGAGGAGCTTGAGGGACTTGACATTGTACATGGGATTGTAGTTCCTTTCTTGGATTTCTTCTCGAAGGGCTTCTTCTTGATTGCGCCGTTCGCGATTGCGGTTGGCGAAGGCTCGACTTGATTCTTGAAGGGCACGTTGTGCCTCAAGAGCTTGCGCTTCTCGTTGTTGTTGTTGAAGACGTTGAGCCTCGGCGTCTTGTTCGTCTTGGTGTAGACGTGCTCGTTCTTCCTCTTGGCACCGTAGTCATTGTCGTTCTTGAGCTTGGGCAAAAGCGGCTTGGTTTGATTGAGGACGAGGGACTTGCTCATCGACTTGCTCTTGTGAATGCTTCTCATGTAGCGGGTTGCGAGATGCATGACGGTCTTGACGCGCGGCTCGTCGAAGAGTGTTCGAAGTAGGTGTACTTGAGTCGTAGAAGGTGTCGTCGGAGTGTCGACTCGAGCGGCTCCGTCTTGAGGATGAAGAAGAGGAATGATGTCGGTTCCTCATCAAGGCGCGGATCTCGTCCATTCTTGCATCATTCTCTTGCTTGTGAGCATCGAACTTGTTGTCAAAGTAGTCTCTTGTACGTTGCTCGGAGAGTCGCAAGTCGGTGGTGAGGTTGTCGATGCGGTCGCTCATTGCTTGTTGCTCTTGGTGCAACGCTCGTTGTGCACCAAAGAGGTGGCTCTTGGTGACTTATGATGACATGTAAATGCGTCTTGCTTTCGATGAAGAGTGGGTTGGTAGAAGTACTTGGCCTATCCATCATTCCAAGCAAAATATGTGAGTGGTAGAAGGAGAAGAACTTATACCAATGTACCTTTGACCGATGTTGATGATGAATCAAGTTCACTCAAATGCGGATAATGAAATAGCACTATTGGTACCAATCCTTGTCGGTTCTCACACCTACATAAATAAAAGCTTATGGTGGAGCTTGGTGAGGATGGTGGCACAAAATTTGATGCAATTGTAAGTGAGCGTCTATAATGTTGGAAAAGGTACACAAATTTGCAAATGCAACAAGTAGACCAAGCAAATAATGGTACACGAAAACACACACGCAAATAGATAAGTGGGATTGTGCAAACCAAAAGTGAGCCAAAATGTGGAATCCACGAAAATGCTCTTGTTGCACAATACTAGAGAGATGCTTAGCACGATTGCACAATAGGCGGATACGGAACTTGTGCACAACCTACTAGGCAAAAATGCAACTATCTCTATCCCACGTATGCTATATGTATGGTATTTCGGTGCTATGATCCAAGATGATCCAATATGACAATCTTAATGTAGTATGATGCTATGGTTCTTGCTCATAAGCTCTTTGCTTATCTTTCCTCTTTGCTTAAAAGCTTGGGTGGCTCTTTCACTTTTGAGCTCTTTTCTCATGCAAAACTTCACGAACCAAGATAGCAATTGTGTATGCTATGACAACTTTGTGACTTACAAATGGATCCCAAGATATGCACCACAGTGGTATGGTATGTATGTTATGGAGTATGATCACTAATGTGCACAAGTCACGTTGCCGGCAATACTCAATGGCTAGTCTCGATGGGTAAGCTACGCAAAAATAAGGCCATGTGGGTATCAATGCAATTGCAAGGTATGACAAAGATGTCGATGATGTTACCGTCCTTGGCGATGATGTGACCCTTGCGAAGATGAGTCGAGGTGATGATGAAGTCGAACCGTACCTAGATAACCGAAACACAATAGGACACGTGAACCACAACTCAAAATCTCAAGGACCAAAATGTGGAAAAATCGTCATAGGATGTATAGGGGAGGATGGTGGTGTATGTGGTTTTGGAAGATGTGGTGGAAGGTGGGGTGGTGGAGGGGGTTAAACTTAAGTATTTCAGTTTCGTCAGTGGTTCACGGACGTCGGTGTTTTCCGTCGTCCTGCCGCCGTTCGAGCTCCGGACGTCCAGAAGCGTCGGTCGTCCGGCGAGGTCGGGGTCAACGCGAGATGGGCCTGGGTGATTTTGAGGTGGAAGAAGATGGTGAGGTCAAAATTGAGCGGATGGATGGATGGAAAAGGGTGGGGAGGGTGGGAAAAGCTAGATCCACACGTAGCAACTCAAATCCATGGACCAAATCCAACAAAATCTCAACTCACCAACAAATTACAAAAAAAAATTGGGGTTATTTTTGGTGGGGAATTTTTGGATTTAGGACAAAAACAACAAAATCAAGCTAGAAAACATTAGGTAGGGGCTCCAAAAACGTGATCAACATGGCTCTGATACCAACATGATGTAGGGCGGAACCCTAATCAGAGATCTTTCACGTTTGGAGGGGATCCTACGAGGAGAACACGACGAACAAGCGGAAGAACACAAGAACAAACACACAAGAGGAACACTAAACCGACAAGTTCCGATTACACAAGGGCTAGATCACCGGACACATAAGATAGCACAAGATTCAAAATCAAGAAAGGAAAGATACACGAGTAGCCGTTCTTCTCCGTGAGGAGGTCTTGATGGGGTCCACCCTAGAAGGGGGTCTTGAATCCGCTTGGGGGATCTTCTCCAAGAGGTCCTGAGCTCCGAGGAGAAGGTAACCAAGTGGATGAGCAAAGCTCTCACACAAATATGAGCTAATCCTTTGCTAACCCTAGAAAGGTGGGGAAGAAAGAGTATATATAGTCTAGGGAGGCGAAGGGGTACAAGGGCTGCGGCCCCAATCGAAGTCAACGCACAGGCGTCGGACGTCCGGAGGTCACCGGTCGTCCGGAGGCTCGAGAGTGTTCGGACGTCCGGAGGCCTCCGGACGTCCGTAGATTCGGCTCGGGCGCACGTCGGTCGGACGTCCGGAGGCTTTCGGACGTCCGTAGATTCGGTTCGGGCGTGCGTCGGTCGGACGTCCGTAGATTCCATTCGGGTGCCCAGCTGCCGGTTGTGCGGAGGGCGTCGGTCGTCCATGGCCTGGGAGTTCGCCGGACGTCCGGACGTGGTCGGTCGTCCGATGCCTGTAGCTGCAGCATCCTTTCTTCTTCTTCTTCAACATGCTTGGGGTCCTCGTCGTCTTGGCTCTTGGAAGTAGTTGTTCCTTGGCTTATCTCCATGTACCTGATTATACATATGGTTTCCGAATGAGGTAGTAGCCATGTCTCGTGAGTAGGAGGAGGGAGTTCGGAGAGGAGCGAGTTCACCTTATCTTTGATAGCCTTAGCTCGGGCTCGCGTCATGGGTCCACGTGATGTTGAGGAAGATGTAGGTGCGTCCATGGGGATGAGTGAGGGATGCTCCACATCAAGACGGAGGGATATACTACCAACACACCTACAAATATACTAAAGAGATCATGCTGGTAGCAAGACTATTGCACATCGCCACATGACGCTATGTGTGCATGCTATGGAGCTGGTTCGTCTCGGTGATGCATGCGTCGAGTCTTACCAGAGAGGCATGCATATAATTAAGGACGTGATTGCTTCCCTGTCTGAATTTGACGGAAGAAGAGACAACTTGGTTTGGAGGACCGCTCGGCCGTGACTGTTCCAGCAGTTGATGTCCAAAGTGAAGACATTAGGGGAGGCATTAACGAAGAGCATGGATTCACGATGACACATTGGCAGGTTTGGGTGCCACAAAAAATAAACAAAAAGTTGCACGACCAACAAATAGTCGTGAAAACGCACAATACGAGGAGTTGAGTGAGCAGACACGGTTTTGCAGCATTTTTCGAGGTAAAGGATATAAGAAGACAACTTGTCCACAGAGAGGGGATTTGCCGAAGCAATCAAGGAAAGAGAATGCATGTTCGCAAACTGGTACTTTTCTCTCAGTAGGTATGTTTTACAATAAGCATGTGCCATGAAGCAAGAAAAGGATACATGTAGATAATGTTATAAGGTGTCGCTACTTACGACGAGTTTCTAGTGGATCTAGGAAAGAGAAAATACCAGCAATCCAATCCAATAATCTTCACGTTTCATCAATGCAAGTCAAAAGTGGCTTCAAATCGAGACATTTTAGTTCATCATTTTTCGATCGATGAGAAAAAAAGGGATTCCGCGACTCAGGTCTCTGAGCTTGATTGCAGATAGGGTGAGAGAAATCTACCTTCTACGAAGGTGTACTGTGTGTAGGGCCCTGCTAAGTCGTAAAGAGCAACTTGAGGACTCAAGCCAACCGCTGACTGACTTCTCAATGGTCCGATAAAAGCAATTAGAAAAAAAGTCTAAGTAGTTCTACACTCAGGGCTTTGTTTGAAAGACAGAGGTATGTTCGTAAAGGTAGGCTAGGCGCAGCACAATCCTAGAAAGCATACCTAGATTCAAAGCCCACTCTTTCCTTCAGCTTCCACCGTTGTCTTGACCCATTCCTCAAAGGATGTTTTTACAGGATCCTATCCACAACAATTTTTACTTCTAGTTCCACGGAACGAATAATCATTAAGTCATCCTATCTCCGGACAAGATATACGAAGAGACCCGCCAACTATCAAGCAAAATGCAGCAACTATGGTGTGGCTGATCATAGGAAGAACACCTGCACCTACCCTAATGGTGTGAAGCTAATGACAGCTCCTACACAGGTAGGAGGAGCATAAGTGAAATAGTAATTTTTAGAGTATTGATTTGCCTCTGATATTTGATCAACCGTGTTTTTATTCAACTGCATCTCGGTTTATCTAGACTGAGCATGTGAACCCATATAAATTCTATTTGAGTACCTATTATTGTAAAATTTTATTGTGGCCCAGTGTAGGGGCGTGCTGCTAGTTGGGATTCCGAGTTGAACCATCGGAGGAAGGAGTCGGTGGAGAGTGAACTCGCATTTAATGCTCTAGAAGCATCCTGCCCATTGTGGTCCGGATGCCGCGCCGTCTAAGGCTACTTCCAATGCATTGATGCTTACATGAGGTGCTAAGCACATTAAAAACTTTAGCAACTAAAGCTCCCAATGCATAGGTGCTTAACTTGTTGGTGCTAAGCATCCTTCATTTAATGATTTTGCAACTAAAGTTCTTCATGCATTGGTTGGTGGGATTCTTTCATTTAAGTGTTTTGTCTAGGCTCTGATGCTTGCGTTGTTTCTTCCTGTGTCACCACACTCATCTCTCTCCTCTTAATTACCTTGTCACATCATTTTTTTGCCTACATGGTAGCCTTAGCACTTGTGTGAATAACTGGGAGGGGCCTAAGGCCTCTTCCAATGCATCGGTGCTAAGATGAGGTGCTAAGCACATTAAAGAGTTAAGCAACTAAATCCCCCAATGCAAAGGTGCTTAACTTGTTGTAGTTAAGCATAATTCATTTAATGATTTAGCAACTAAAGTTATCCATGCATTGGTGGGCTTCTTTCATTTAAGTGTTTTGCGTAGGTTCCCGCGCTTGGCATTGTTTCTTCTTAGGGTCACCACACCCATCTCTCTCCTCTTAATTACCTTGCCACATCATTTTTTGGCCTACATGATGTCCTTTAGCTTTGTGACAAGGTGGAGGATTGGGAGGCCTAATACATTTCCGCTGCTCCATCTGCACTCCACCGCCGCCACTAGCAACGCTGTTTTTCACATGCATGAGCCGGGGTTTTCCTCATAAGGCTTGGCGCCAGAATGCAACCGGCGCCACATTGCTCGGGTGGGCCGGCCCAAGAACAAAATGCGGCGCCTAAAGTTACGCCAAAAATTGCTAGAGAGATGATTCGAACTAGTGCCGCCGCCCTTCAATACAGGAGGTCTAACCACTCCATCACCTCTCTGTAACTGACTCTTTACAATGGAAAACATTTAAGAACTAACACTATACGCGCTATTTATTGCACATTAAATAGTACCATTCAGATTTCTCAATTATCTGAAAACATGTTCACAGATTTCAAGTGAAGATTACGAACATGCAAAAAAGTTCACCAAAATGGAAAGAGTTCATGAATTCAAAAGAATTTTATTAAAAAAATCAATGAAAAAATTGCAAGTTTAAAACAGTTTATGAGTTTGAGAAAAATAAAAAAAATGAAAAAATGTTAATGAGTTTGAAAAAAAGTTCAACGGTTTTGAAAAAAGTTCATTTAAATTGAAAAACTTTCATCGAATTTGAAAAAAGTTCATCCAATTTTTAAAAAGTTCAATGAATTAAAAAAAAGTTCACTGATTTGTAAAAAAGTTCATTAATTTTGTAAATAAGCTCATCAAATTTAAAAATATTAATTTGTTCTAAAAAGTTCATTAATTATGAAAAAGGGTTTATCATAATCGAAAAACTTTTATCGAATTTGAAAAAAAGTTCATCAAATGTGAAAAAAATTCATTGAACTTTTAAAAAAGTTCACCAATTTTGAAAAAAATCATCGATTTTGAAAATAATCTCATCAAATTTAAAATAGATTCATTCATTTGAAAAATAAAATCAATTGTTTTGAAAAAGTTCATGGAATTTTGAAAAAGTTCACGGAATTTGAAAAAATAGTTCATCGAATTTGAAAAAAGTTCACGAAATTTAAGAAAAGTTCACCGATTTTGGACAAATGTTCATCAAATTTGAAAAGGAATCCATGCATTTAAGAAGAAAAAAAAGGAAAAATAAAAAAATAAAAAAGAAAAAGAATAAAAACGTGTGAAAACGGAAAAACCCGCTGAACATAATAATAAAAGAAAGTAAAATGTACGTTGCACAAGTTGTGGCTGCTGGCATAGTGGTTTGCGCTGTCACCTAGGAGCGAAGGGATCCCGAGTTCGACTTGTATCGCTGCCACTTTTTTTTGTGCCTTTTAGCACAGAGAAAAAAAGCTACATGGGCCGCTGATTTGCCTGGGCCAGGTGTGGACGAGGGATACTTTTTCATGGCGCGGATCGTGAACAGAGTATGTGGTCCAGATAGCGAGGGCATCTAGACCCGGGAGGCAAAGTGGATTTCTACTACAATTTAATTAATATTGGATACACGGGGAACAGCTGGACGTTTGAAAGAAAGGTAACCGGGGGGGGTACTTTCACCCGTGTACGTCTCAACAGACTCAAGATCGACGTTCATGCATGCAAGATGGGTCCCAGGAGCTTTATATACGAACTCATGTGGGAGAGGGACCCAAGCCTTTTTGAGTGTGTGAAAGACGGCTGGACAGCGACACCGGCCGATTCTGTCCATGCACTGAAAATGAAGCTGGGGGCTCTATCGGTGGACCTATCCAACTGGGATCGGGAGACGTTTGGAAGTGTACGCCAGGAAATAAAATTACTAAAGCAGCAGCTGGAGACGTTGCGCTCTCAGCCGGCGAGGTCGGCTCCATCACATGTGGAAGTGAAGATCACAGACCGCTTGGTTCAACTGTACCACCGTGAGGAGATACTCTGGAGGCAACATGCAAGGCTGGAATGGCTAGCCCACGGTGACAAAAATACGTACTTTTTCCATCTGCGGGCCAGCAGAAGGCGACGTAAGAACCAAATAAAGGCTTTGGCGCGCCCCGACGGGAGCCTGGCGGAGGATAAGGCAGAATTGGAAGCAATGACCACTGAGTTTTACAAGAACTTATATACATCAGAGGGGGTTCATAACATGGAAGAGGTCCTCCAGACAGTCCCGGTGAAGGTGATGCAAGCCATGAACACAATGATGAATGCGCCATATGATCAGGAGGAGGTAAAATGTGGTTTGTTTCAGATGTTTCCAATAAAGGCCCCGGGGCCGGATGGATTCCCCGCCCACTTTTTTCAGCGTCACTGGGACATTCGTGGTGATGAGGTTACGAGGGCAGTAATGAGCATTATCGATGGGACAGAGTCAACGGCCTGCATTAACGAGACGGTGTTGGTACTAATACCAAAGGTAAAAGATCCTACACTACTTTCACAATTCCGACCGATCAGTTTATGCAATGTTCTGTACAAAATTGCATCGAAAGTGATATCTAACCGGTTAAAGCAAGTACTGCCAGAGATAATATTAGAGGAACAATCAGCTTTTGTTCCAGGTCGTCTCATAACAGATAACATCATTGCTGCATATGAATGCTTGCATTTTATGAAGAGAAACAAAGCAAAGAAGAATCAGCACTGCGCTCTCAAGCTGGATATGATGAAGGCCTACGATAGAGTTGAATGGGCATATTTGAGGGCTATCATGTTAAAACTGGGCTTTACTGAAAGGTGGGTAAACATCATAATGGATATGGTAAGCTCGGTTAAATTTTCTGTGATGATGAATGGGAGGAAGCTGGAGCAGTTTTCACCTTCGCGAGGTATACGACAAGGGGACCCTATATCCCCATACTTGTTCTTGATTGCAGCAGAGGGCCTATCGTGCTTATTGAAATCAAAAAGTGAGTCATCCAATCTTCATGGTTTAACTGTGGCACCTACGGCGCCACCAGTGAACCATTTGCTATTCGCAGATGACAGCCTGTTGTTTTTTAAGGCAAATAGTATGGGTGCTACGGAGGTGCACCAAGTCTTGGATATTTACTGTCAAGCTTCTGGACAAAGCATAAAAAATGACAAGTCTTCCATCTTCTTCAGCAAGGGAGTTTCTGATAATGTACGCCAGCAAATCAAAGGTATACTCCATGTGCCCAATGAAACCTTGAATGAGAAATATCTTGGTATGCCCAGTGACATTGGTTCTTCAAAGAATGGTGCTTTCAAATATTTGAAAGATAGACTATGGAGCAAAAGTACAAGGGTGGATAGAGAAAAACTTGTCTATGGCAGGAAAGGAAGTGTTGGTCAAGGCAGTAGCACAAGCTGTCCCAGTATATTCAATGTCATGTTTTAAACTACCAAGAGGATTGTGTGAGCACTTGAATATGTTGATACAGAAATTTTGGTGGGGTAGTAAGAATGGACAACGAAAGCCGAACTGGGTATCATGGAAGGCAATGACACAACCAAAAAACATGGGGGGGGGGGGGTTGGGTTTTAAAGATTTTGAACTATTCAATATGGCGATGCTAGCCAAGCAAGCATGGAGTATCTTGCAAAACCCAGAGTCCCTCAGTGCCCGTATCCTGAGGAGTGTTTACTTCCCCACAACGTCCTTCTTGGATGCTTCTCTGGGAAACCACCCTAGCCAAATTTGGCGGGCTGTCATAGAAGGTAAAGGAGTGTTGAAGTAGGGGCTGGTGAAACGGATCGGCAATGGAGAATCCACTAACATCTGGAACGATAATTGGCTGCCACGCACTGAAATGATGCGGCCATATGGGAGTAGGGTAGTGAACCCGCCTGCACAAGTCTCAGAATTGATTGTTGCTACCGCTGCTGCATGGGATAGAGAGAGAGAGAGAGAGAGTTGCACAAGTGTTTATGCCAATGGATGTCCCAATAGTGCTGGGAATTCCTCTCTGTACAAGGAATGTTGCCGACTTCTGGTCTTGGCACTATGAGAAAACGGGAGTCTTTACAATCCGTTCTGCTTATGCCATGCTCGTCTCTACTAGGCAGCGGAGAGAGGCTTGGTTGGAGGAAACAGCTGGATCGTCAAGCGATCACGCGGAGGGGACATCCTGGAAGTATTTGTTGAAAGTCAAGGTACCGGGCAAAGTCCGGATGTTCTTGTGGCGACTCGCTAGGAAGTCTTTGCCCACAGAGGATGTTCGATCTCACCGAAATATGTCTACAACTACCACATGTGGCTTGTTTGGTGCGCCGGATTCTTGGAGACACTCATTGTTAGAGTGCACCTCAGCGAGATGTGTCTGGGCCTTAGTAGAGGAAGAGATAGCTGAACACCTAAGTGTTTCGACTGAGCCCAACGCCAAACTCTGGGTTTTTACCATGATGGAGTTGTTATCGCATGTATCTTTTGTCAAACTGTCAGTAACCCTATGGGCAATTTGGTGGGCTCGGCGACAAGCTATCCATGAGGGAATTTTCCAAAGCCCTTACTCCACCCATGATTTTGTTCAGAGATTTATAAGTGAGCTTCAGAGTTTGGAAGCCCGCAAGCAGATAGGCAATACTGCGGTAACAAGGCAACCCAACGATGCACCTAGCGCGCGGCCGAAGGCGCCGCCGGCAGGCTTTGCCAAGATTCACGTTGACGCCGGTGTGGCGCGTTTCAACAGGGGTGGTTCAGCAGCAGCTATATGTAGAGATGGTGAAGGAAATTACTTGGGCAGCTCAGCCCTGGTGATTCTAGAGGTCGTGGATGCAGCAACACTGGAAGCTATTGCTTGTCGGGAGGCGCTGTCTTTGGCTGAAGACTTGCACATCCGAGATCTCGTCATAGTGTCAGACTCCAAGCAGGTGATCAATGATATTAACAAGGGTTATAAGGGCAAGTATGGAGCGATCATATCAGAAATAAGCTTACGAGCTTCTGTTTTTAATTGTACTTTTGTTTTCAAAGGCCGAGCGTCGAATAGCGATGCTCATAATATAGCTAGATCTTCTCTTTCTCTTCAGCAGGGGCGCCATATTTGGCTTGTTCATTCCCATGCAAATTGTACTAGAAGAATGCCCGTGCGTTGCAACAGGGCCACATTAACTTTAAAAGTTCAATATCAATTATGTTAATATTACATTGAATATTTGCATACATATTAAGTGACATTGACGACCTTTTTTACCATCAAATTCTCTCTCTCTCTCTCTCTCTCTCTCTCTCTCTCACACACACACACACACACACACACTCTCCCTCCCTCTTCCTCACTCTCTCTCCCCCTCTCCCTCACTCGGGAGGTGGGACGAAAATAAACCCGAAACGGAGACTACTAACTGAGACATTAAGAGTAGAGATCATTTAGTTGATAAGAATAAATAGAAAACGGTGTTAAAAAGGAGAAATAGATTAGAATACATTGAAAAACCGAAAGGACGATGTAAAAGGGGATTCGCCTGCCCCCGGCCTTGCCTTGCCACCGAACCGGCTCACGGTCCAGTCCCAGCAGTCGTCTTCTCCTGTTCTCGAGCAGCGTCGCTCTGAGAGGCGGGCTCCCTCGACCACCTCGGCCGGCATCGAAGGGAATGGATAAGGGTGACGCCTGCCTTCCCTACCCCATGGCCTCACTCCTCCTTGACGCCCCTCCCAAATCCACTTCTCCTCCTCGCCGCTCGATCCCATCGACCGGGAAGTCGACGCCACGCCACCATGACCGCCCCGGCCCACATGGCTAACGCCCTCCCAGCTGGCTAGGAGCTTGTCGAGGAGCTCCGAACGCTTCGCTATTGCTCTGCGCCAACGAGATCAAGTCCAGCACCCCCGCATCGACGTCGCTGCCGTCTTCCTCAACCTTGGGCCACCGCGACATTGTCGTTCGATCCGTGCCGCCCCGAGCTCCCATATCTTCCCCAAGGGCGCCATTGACACTGTCATGATCTCCTCTTGCCTTTCCCTTGTTTCCCCTCTCGTTTGCTCTCGTTAGGTATTTCGCCGTGGCCGAGAACCGCCGTCCGCCATGGCCATTGCAGGGGTAGCCACCGAGCTCCTCGGATTGACCCCGTGGCACATGCCCGCTCCTATGCACGCCCATGCCCGAGCTCGCCGCTCTTCTTCCGCGCCTGCAGTGGCTACTCCTCTCCATGCCCACGCCTGCATACCGCGTCGGTCGCGCCGCCGCAGCCATCGCACCATACTGCGTGACACACACCTTCGGCCGCACGCCACACCCTCACCGTTGCCGCCCCGTCTGCCGCTTATCCTTCGCCGCCATTGTCGCGCCCCTGGCTCGCGCCGCCTCCAGTCGTGGCCATCTTCTGCCGGCCGCCCCCTCAGCCACGCCGGCCACATCTCTGCCCTCCACCATCGGCCGCTCGCCTCGCCTACTGCATGTTGCTTCCTCCTGCTATGCGCCGCTGATCATTGGTACTGCCGCACCATGCCCTCGACACCGCCGTGGACAAATGTGGCGGAGGGATTGTTAATGGAGTACGAGAAGGAGGTGGCGGAGAAGGTGTGGAGAGGCAGGAGGTCTGGGGCGGTGTCACCTGGCTGTGGTGGAGGTGTTTATGCGACAAGGAGCCGGAGTGGAAGGAGAGGTCACAATTGGAAAGAATCGCAAAAAAATCATAACCCGGAGATCTCAGTTAAAAAAAATGCTAATATCGATGGAAAACATAGGAAATATTTGTTGTTATCAAGAAAAGGTAAAATTTTAGGAAAGTTAGGATTTTTGAACTGATTTCTATGCAAATGGGGTTTTATCTTTGATAACGTGATATCAGTACCTGCCCGTTTGTGACGTGTCTGATTAGGAAAGTTTGCAAATGTTAAGAAACTATTTATTAGGAGGAAAGTTGTGACGTGTTTGTTATTTGTTTCCTAAAACAAATTTCACTAATAAGTTAGGAAAGTTAGATTAAAATGTATTATTTGTTTCCTGAAAATCTGTTATTTGTTTCCTAAGACAAATTGAACCAATAAAAGGAATCGATTGATTTGCATAATTTAAGGAAGTTAGATCCGTGATTTGTTATACATTAGGAAAGTTCTGGTTGTAATAAAGAGTGCAGAGAAAAATAAACCGATGAACCAGGATGGGAGGGGTTGGTGGGAGGAGAGACGAAAAAAACCCAGCGAAAATAAACCATGGACCAGGGTGGGAGGGGTGGTGGGAGGAGAGACGAAAAAAAACCCAGCAAAAATAAATAAACCGCGCAGACGATTCACCAACTCGTCCATTAAGAGTAGCCCACAAACTATGGTTTATGATCAATAAAGTTTGCCTTACCCCTAAAAAAAGGTACATATAATATATATATATGCCCTCTCTGGGTTGCAACGGGATAAACAAACCTTTTCACGTCCCTAGTGGTGACACATCCGTATTGCCGTGCCTCCTCTTGACCATTATCGTTAATGATAGTCACGTTATTCACTTATTCACGATAAAAGTGGTCAATCCTAAGGCAATGAGCGTGCTTACTCTAGAATGCTACTTCGTGAGCTCCTCTTTACAACGACTTGTAATTCTACGGACTTATGATGATGGTGGACGCTATCCTTATCCCATCTTTACTTGATTCATGCACCATTCCTACATTTGTATGCAATTGCTTTTTTTTCTGACGGTGTGGAATATGTGGTAGAGATCATTATTGTTGGATAATTTTGAATCAAATAACAAAGGTCCTATGCGATGAAGCTCGATGGAAATGGCCGGGAACTCATTTAAATTTGACAAATGATTTCCTACACCTTCTCCATCCTATCTAAATGATAAGATATCCCCATCTGACAACACCCTCACTACTAAAAGAACACATCATGCAAGACTAAAAATTTAGGTTGTGGAGAGGTGGTAGAGATTATTTTTATTTAAACTTAAGCTGAGAAAAAAATTAAAAGGCTATTTAAAATACTAAAACCATAAGGCGATATCACAGCCTATAGAGACATGCTCCATACAGTGCTAGCCATGGCGTCAATATGTCCAAGCTTAGCTTCCATCTAGCTTTAGAGGCCGCCTCCAACAACTAAACTTGTTGTTTGGTTCCATTTACCAGCATAAGAGCATGTGAGTTGTGATGGGTATAAAATAAATTTTATAATTTGTGTCATATTTGAGTGTCTATCTATTGCATTACTAACTTCAAATCCATCCGAATCGAAATAATTACATATGTTGGCTCCAAGTAACACAACTAGGGAAAACCCTATACACAGAACTTTAGCAGTAGCGTGGGTCAAAAAAGCACGCTGGTGCTAATTAGCAGTAGCGCTTTGAGGTAACTTGCGCTGCAGATAAAGATCTAGCAAGAGCGTCCTTGTTGTACACACGTTACTACTAAAATTCCCACGGCTTAGCCCATAAGCTACACATAGTAGTAGCGATCTATGAAGAATCAGCGCTACCGCTACGCTGTTTGTAGCGGTAGCGTTTAATGTAAACTCGTTGCTGCTAAAGGTTATAAAATTAAATGGAAAGAAAATGGAAAGGTAATTGAAAATGAAAGAAATAGAATAAGGTGAAAGGAAACAAATAAAATATGAAGGAAACTAAATGAAAAAGGGAAAAAGAGAAAGGAGTAGCAAGATGGCGTGTATCGTGAACGCAGTCAGAAGCTAAGGTAGCAGCAGCCGCTTTTCTCGAATGCGCCATCGCTACTTCGACTTAACCACGACGGGTTCGTCCTTCCCACGCCACTTTCCCCAAATCCAACTCTCTCCACTCTCGCCGCCACCGTCGCCGCCGCCGGCTGGCCTCTCAGACCCTCTACGCCTCGACCTCGACCTCAACGCCGCCTCGCCTCGACCTCAACGCCGCCCGACCCAGATTCAACGCCGCCGCCTCGACCTCAACGCCGCCGGACGCCGCCTCGACCCCGACCTCGACGGCCGCCATCCGCCAAGGCGTGCCGAGCCCCGACCCGACCTCGACGCTGCCTTGCCCTCCTCGTCAGTAGGCACCCGAGGTGAGCACGCCCGCTCCTCCCTCTCCCCTACCTCTGCCTAGGGTTTCTTTTATATTTTAGTTGCATATTAAGTTTATTTTTATTTATAGTAAGTTTATTTTAGTTGCATATTAAGAACTAGGTACTAATTAGGTATTAGAATATTTTTATTTATAGTAAGTTTATTTTTAGTAAGAACTAGTTGAATTAATAGAACTAGTTAGTAAGAACTTGTTGCTATTTTTTAGTTAAAGCAATTTTCCCGCCTCGACGTGGGACGATGCCTATCCCGCATCCTCGCTGCCGAGTCGGGCGGAGGACGACACCTGCTTGACCAGATCGGCCATGTCCGGGACCTGGCTCCTTGGGTGGTCTGGAGGCGCTACCTATCGGAGGGCGCAGGTAGGTGAGGAGCCAGCCTGTCGTTGACCCGAACATTCTTTGGTGGCGGTCGTGTGGGCCAGTGATGATCCAGAGGCTTGAGGACTTCGCGGAGGTGGTGCGTCACCGTGACAGTGAGGAGGACGCGCACGTCCGTCGCTACTTGTTTGCGTTGGAGCACAGGTCGTTCTCCAATACACCGGAGTTCTCTGAGGATCTCACCGGAGCTATGATCCCGTGATGGTTCCTTCTCTGTAGGTGTCACCGCCCGCGCCGATACCCGTCGTGTGCTAGGGTTTTAGTTGTATTAGTGATGATATATGTATGACACTATTCGTGATGTATTAGTGATAATATTCGACGATGTAGGGACGCATGAGATGATTTACTTTTGCTTATTGAATGCATGCTAATTTGAGTCCTATAAGATATTTTGAAATGTATATCTTGTGTTGCTCAATATCCAAGTGGCCGGTCATGTTTAGATGTTACACCTCCGAGTGGCCTATGTTTTACCGGAGTGTTGATTCATTTCCGTTCCGGCAAATTTCAGGCGCTCGATATGTCCTATTTTAGCAAAGGTCATGCCGGATTTTTCCGTGAATTTTGGCATGACTTGTGCCAGAATATTGAGGAAATATCGAGTGCCCCGGATTTGTGTGTTGAGTATCCTGGTAGTTGTCTTCGATTGATTTTCAATTAATGTTTTAACTATGAACATAGGAAATGTCCGATTTACGAAAAGGATTTGGTATTTGCAAATCTGCGAAGACGAGCGCGCCTCGTCTTGACGGAATCTTCCTAGATGATGATAGGCGCTTGACATCAAGTCGGACGAGAACTTCAAGTGGATACGATGAAGTCATAACGACAAGTCTTTTTTTCGTAGCTAAGCATGACATCCGCTTCATTTGCTTGAACTTATATATTTTTTACTATTCTACTAAGCGTATCCCCGCCATGCAAGAGTTTTTGTATTGGATAAGATAGGTTTGGTCATCTAATGGAGGTAAAGAAAGTTTATTTGAAGACCGAGCATGGTTATATTTTCCATGCAAAATTATACAATTCAGACGACTACACCTATTTTGGATGCAAAACATGGCGAGCACTATGCAAGACTTATGCATTTGAGTCTGATATGGTTATCACCTTTGATATTCGTCAGGAAGATGATATTGAAGGTAATACCGACATCACGGGTCGATGTGCGACGCCTCGATTATACCATTATGTAAGTTTCTCAACCATATTTATGTCTTTGATATTGTTTATTCAAAATAGTTGACAACTAATTTGTATTGTCACTTATTTCGGTGCAAGCAAACATGTCCAGGCGCTTGGTAGATGTGACCTACCATCGTCCCCGAGGCTGAACTAAGCTGAGGAGCTAAGTCATTATGTTTCATGGCTTGAGGATCTTGATCTTGTCAAGGCAAATTTTCTTCTGGATTTAGAAATGTTAGTACTGAAAATGTGCGACCAATAGTGTTCGTAATGAACTACGGTCACATCCATTTAGGAAGGATGGTAAGATATTTACTATTTGTCCTCATTGCATCTTTTCCATACATTATTTTTGAAGCTAAACTTCATTGCTAAGTATGTTACCATACGATGTTCTTCAACAGGGACTCCCGATGAATGTTGTGCGTTATGGGATCGAGACTAAAGGTACCATGAGTATTATCACCACGGCCAAGATATCCTCTGAGACTACTTTAGTGCATTCAAGATTAGCGACAGATGCTTAATAGTGCAAGACTGGACCAAATATGTGTTGGGGGAGCGAGAGAAGTACTAGGGGCAGCAAACAGAGGCGCTTTCCATGATTAGGAGAGCGGGTTCATCTGCATGCTCCAACTTGATCAAGGAGGAGAGCTACACATGTTTTATGTTGTTTTACCTAAGAGAGAGCAGCAGGAGTGATTAGCTAGCTAGAAATGAGTTTCAGGATGATGATGTGCTACACTATTACTATGATGATAAAATAGCTAGTGTTGGTGGTAATGACTATGATGATTATTATTAGCTAGTCTTAGTGGTGATTAAATAAATCTTGTTGGTGGTAATGACCATGATGATGATTAAATATCTTGTCTTTGGCGGATTAGATTCAAGTGGAGGCAACATGTGGTGCACATCGAAAGTACTACTAGTCCAAACTAGATCAAGTTTGGGTTAGTAGTATACTTTTGACATGCACCACATATTGCCTCCACTTGAACCTAATCCACCTTCATTTGACACACTGTTATGGACATAATGATGTAAACATCATAACTAGTATTGTATCAATATTTGTATGATGGCGCATAAATACAATAAAAAAAAGTACTAGTAGCGATGGGCAGAAAACACGCTGCAAGTAATTACCTTAGCAGCAGTGTGGTAACGAACAAACGCTGCAGCTATTTGTCCTAGCAGTAGCGCGGGCTGGAACGCGCTGCTGCTAAGCAATAGCTGCAGCGTCTTATTAGTAGCGCCTATACCCGCGCTACTGATACATCTAAAACCCGCGCTGCTGCTAGCCTTTTTCCTAGTAGTGTAATGGGGTGAGAGATATATTTACTCTTATAGACCTCAAGTTTTACAGAGATGATTACTCGTGTGAGTAATTATTTTGTGAATATATTCTAAAGAAAATGATCATGCACATAATTAGACGTGGTAGTACCGAGATACAGGAAGCAACTTGAAGTCTTTGTCTCAAATTAGTTACCAAAAAGAACGCTCAAAAAAGTGCATGCCAGCCATACGTTTTAATGTCCAAAATTTATGTGCATGAATGATGAACAATGACAGGGCTTCTTCACGTGTTTTACGGTGCATGGCATATGCCACCGGTCCTTCCAGATTTTCTAGGCAGCTTATTGACATCAACCGGCAAATGTATATAAATCAATCAGATTTTATGTAAAAAGGCGAGGTGGAACAATATAAGAAGGAAACGAACATGAAGTCTGCACATAGTGTGGAGCTTGGTTAGTTGGACGTGTCGCTAGTATTGAAGCATAGGGCTGGACTTCGACTCCACGTAATGCAGGTATAGTTGTTTTTTTGTCTGGGCCACCTCGTGAGTGGGGTGAGGCCCATGTGATCGATAGGTCTCGCGTGGAAGGACAGAAAATGTACCGTGACAGTGAACTCACGGAGTCAATTCGTGTTTTATTATTAGGGAAAGATATTACTAAACAGTATAAGTCAATGAGCTACGACGCCTCACAGCGATTTGACCTCGTGAGCCGTCGGATCTAGCATACGAACGGACCAGATTGTTCAGTTGTTCCACGGTGTGTCCCAAAGCTATTTTCATCTACCACACTGTGCAGCCTGATTGCCAAACGTGTATAAGGGCTGCTGCTCCTGGGATTGACCTGGGCTTCTTCTAATAAATCGGGCCAACAAATTACTAAGTGGGCCTCAATTCTTTCTCTGCCGTAGAAAGACCAACTGTCAACAACAGCTTGCCCACATAAAAAGATGCACTGATGCGAAGCAGGTTGTCATGGATATCCACAATTCCAATCGTGAAAAATACGGAACCATTATTTCAGAGATACTTCATAGAGTTACCGTGTTTACTTGTAATTTCATTTTTGAAAGTCGAGACTCGAATAACGACGCTCATAGCATAGCATAGCCAAGTTTGCTCGTTCTTTAGGTCAGGGGCGTCACGTATGGCTTGGCCAACCCCATGATCCAAGATGTATTCCACTTTCTGTGGCTTATGAATGAATAAACTTGGTTCCCTTAAAAAAAACATAAAAATATGCAATATCATCTCGCTGGTGCAAGGGAAATGGTGACGGGGTTAAATTTTTGTGTGTGTAAGGGAACTGTTTGAGCCCTGTTTTCTTTGTAATTCTTCTTTGCATATGACTGTGAGCTTGGCGCTAGACTTAAGTTTTTTTTTCTGTGTGGCTTGACTTCTGCAGTTTTTGTGTTGCACTATATATCAACAATCAACTTCAGCAATTAAAAACAATAGCATTAGTTTTCAGAGTTGTCTCAAACATTCAGCTAGGGATCTATCAACTTAATAGCCCTCCTAGATATATTAGCAATTTGCACAGTGTTCAACTCGTGTGCAACTATGCCAATAACATCTACATATCTTTTAAAAAGAATGAAAAAAAAGACAACTACATTTCCATCAGAAATGGAGCATATAAGTTAGTATTACTTTTTCTTGACACTTAAGTTACTATTATTTCAGCTACTTAAATAGATCATCCGATTTTGCATGCTAGGGCCTGACTTAGATCGGTTCGTTTTGGTACCTTCCATTAATATATAAGATGATTGCTCGTCTTATTTCTATCCAAAAATAAAGTCTCTATTAAAACATATGCATTATGTATAGTCTGCTGAAATGCAGGCTTGCTAAGTTTTTATTTTTATTTCGTTGCTATGGTCCAAAATTTATGAAAGGTTTCTATCATTTATATCTTTTTTATTACTTTTTAAAATGAACGGGTGCGGTAACGAACGCCTTATGGTCTAGTATATAGCAAACGGGGATAATCCAGGGCGGCCAAACGTCGTCCGACTCTGACTGCTTCGTTCCCTCGCGAGCGCGTCCGGCTACCCCGGTCTAGTCCCCGTCGTCGATACCCACCCCACTGGTTAAACTGCATCACCACCTCGCCCCCTCTTCGGCGACGCTTCACCTCCCCAGACCCTCCGTCCGGGTAAGCCTTGTGGTGCTGCTGCTGCTGCTACAGTGGCGTATCCTGCTGCCCCCGTCCCCGCGTCGCTCCGATCTGTTATTTCTGCTCGCCGCTTATTTCAGATCCATTAGGTGCCTAGCGTGCTGCTTTGCCGGTGCCGCGATCTCGCCGCCGAGCTGCCCGGTGCGTGTGCGTTGCTTTTTCTCTGTGCGGGCGGGTCAAGAGCGTGCTGCGAATTGTGATCTCCCGTGGTGGCACCTTGTTGTTGTGAAAGGGAGTCACTGGAGTGCCGACTTGGTTCGCCGGCATAGAGTGGTTAGGTGCAGAAATTGCTTCGTCGCTGTGGAATTGAGAGTAGTTTTTAGTTTTTTTTTCTTTTTTGAAAGATCCAGCAACCGCTACCTTTTTATTGTGATAGGTTTTTGGACAAATGGTGAATTTTATTGGCTTAAAATGAAGCATCAAAAGAATACAAACACAATGAGCATACACCCAGTCCTTGCATGACTAAGATGCACATGCCAACACCAAGGGTATGCACACAAAAACACGATATAACACAAAAACACGATATAACACCAAAGCTATGAGTAGGTGAGGAAACCCCTCCCCTGCCCCCCCCCCTCCCCCCAAACGATCAGATCTGCGACAAAGTATAACAATGACCATATCTGCACCAACTATCTCATGACATCACACGGACGAAGATGTTCTTTAGCAGCAACTTTCAGAAAGGGAGTGACGCTCAAGCGCCAATGTCACCGGATCCAACCACCCAAGGCTAGAACCAATGCGAGCATATCCGAGCAAAGCCTTCAACAAGGTAACAATGTAAAAACATCACCATTGTGAAATATAACCAACTCGGGTCAGACCTAGGCTTTCACCCTGGAGCTCCAGACCGGTGCTCGAGTAGCACCACCATCGATTTCACTTATGCGATGTCGCCACCACTTTTTAGCGATCCCAGCAGCTACATGCGATGTGTGACCGCCGCCGTTGTGCACCACCATCGATTTCACTTATGTGTTGTCGCCACCACTTTTTAGCGATCCCAGTAGCTACATGCGATGTGTGACCGCCGCCATTGCACAACCATCCCTCCGTGTCATGCTATCGTCCATTGTTTGCATCTCATCGCCAAAGTAAGCCACCTGATCTGGAGAGAGGAACCCTCATGAAGACGTTTTGGTGGCCACCACAATCCGCAGTGAGGTCGCCGCCGTAGGCTGGATTGGTCATCACATCGATGACAGAACACACCACCAACTACAACCTCGCAGAAGAGAGCCCTGCCTAGGCTCGTCGACATAGGGTCCAACATGGCCGAAACTGGAGCACGAAAGACAGATCAACATTGCCAGCGCGTGCTCACGCGGAGCGCAACCGACACTAGATCAGGAGCGCATAACCGCCAGATCGGCGCCACGCCTCCCGACCGGAGCACTGTGTGCGCCCCAAGCATGCCCGTTGTCGGGCCTCCAAGCTGTCGTGCCACCGCCTCGCACTTGTGCCATTGCAGGAAGCTTGCAGTCGAGGTGTCGTCACGCCGCAGCCTCACATCAAAGCCACCGCTGGAAGCCCGCGGCCGCGCCGCCGCATGCCATGAAGAGGCCCACGCCCACGCGAAGCCTGGATGTCTTGTGCTGCCAGTCAATCCCTTGAGAGGACAAGCAACCTCGCTGCCGCCGGCTTCGCCCTCTGGCGGTGGCGTAGGAGAGGAGAGGATGGGAGGCGGCTGAGTTTTGTCGGCAGAAGGGCTCGCCGCGTCGCTCGTGGGAGCGGCACTGGACGATCCACTTTTCATGCGAGTCAGTTCACGCCTCTACCTAGTTTTAGTAGTGTGCAACTTGATATGTAGGGAGCAGTATTTACATCATCATAGTTGGAGAAGCGATAAAAGGAGGAAAGGTGGGTGTACCAACCCCTCCCCCCCCCCCCCCCTCCCCAAAAAAAAAAAGAGAAGTGGTTGCTTGACATGCTGATCTTTTCCGGGCGGATCATCGAAGGGGTGCTGCATGCAGATTGCTCTGACGATTCTCCAAGAATCCAGAGACGGGGGTAGCAACCCAAAAAAAGAGAAGTGGTTGCTTAGCATGCTGATCTTTTCAGGGCGGATCACCGAAGGGGTGCTGCATGCAGATTGCTCTTGCGATTCTCCGAGAATCCAAAGAGTGGCCGATCGAATGCATGATTGTGTTTACGGAAGAAATCTCGTCTCGGAAAATGTGTTTGTTCCTTTCCAGCCATATCTCCCAAGTGATCATGATCATGAGGGATTTGGCACCTTTAGCATTGTCTGCTGTCGTTGAGCTTGAGATCGCTTCCCAAAACCCTAGTGAATTGTTAACCTCCGGCCATGCTTGGGGGTTCAGCGCCCAACACCCCAGCCAGAGCGAGGCCCGCCTACAAATTTCCTTTGCCCCCGGGCATTGCCAGAATAGGTGCATGGAGGTCTCAAGATTCCAGGTTCAGAGAGGGCAGAAGTATTCATTCGGCCAGCCACGACGTAGCGGTGATCGACACACCAAGTTACATCTTGGAGCGAAGCCATCTGAAAAACTTGCGTATGAAGCCCAAGCCTTCCAGAACAGGCTACGGAAGGGCGATCTAGTTCCTCCGAGAATTGTAACTTATATGCCGGGGCATCGTTGTGTGAGCCCGAGCTCGAGACCTTCAAATTTTTTTCGTTTGGTATGTCCGGGTGAAGGACAATGGCGGACGCTCTGAGCATGTTCCAAATCAGAAGGAACTTAGCGATGTTTTCTTCCGTCAGGTGTTGGTTTCTGATGCCTGAGTCCACTTGTTATTCAGCAGGGCCTCACGCACCGATCTAGCTTTTCTTCTAGACCGCACGTAGAGCCTTGGCCCCATCAGGCACAGGGGGGTAGAGCATAGCCAGGTTGACTCCCAGAAATAGGTGGGCTTGCCCTTCCTGATATTGACTGAGGTGGCTGCAATGAAGAGTCTCGGTCCTGCTGGTCGCACGGCAAGTCAGAGCCCACCCGTGGACGTGAGGGCGCCTGCCAGCTAAGCCAGAGCCATCGCAATTATAGCTCGTGCGCAAACTTGTCGAGGTCGTGGATGCCCAAACCTCCCAGGGCAATTGGCGAGCAGACAGAGGTCCACTTGACCTTGCACTTTCAACCAGTAAGCTTCTCCTTGTGCACCCAGAGGAATTCTCTGCAAATTTTGTCGATTTCTTTGGAAAATCCCGGGGGAGCACGGATTGCTGTCAAGGCGAAGACGGGGAGTGCAGGGCGAAGATGGGGAGCGCACGAGAGCCCGCCAGCCCGCATGGTTCATGAGCTTCCATCTTGCCATCTTGGCCTTGATCCGACCAAGGACGAACTGGAGATGCACGCGCCTTGTCCTTGATAGAGTGATCGGCAGCCCAAGGTAGGTGATCGGGAAACCTACCCTGCTGCCGCCAAACCCCTTAAGGATACCATCAAAATCAATGCCCTGGCAACGGATGGGTTGATGCAAAGTCTAGTAGCACGCCCAAACTGCTCGAGGATTTGGAGAAGGTTGTTGATGTCGCCACGGTAAGGGTTTGGGAAAATGATGGCATCACCAGCATAGAGTCTGACCCACAACACCATGTCCCTCCCTGGTAGAGGGGAAAGAGCCCCCAAGGCGGCAGCAGCATCAGGTATACGTTGAAGCGGGTCGATGGCAAGGATGAATAGGAACGGGGATAGCTGGTCGCCTCAAGGCCCGACGGTGAGCAATGGGGTCGATGGCAAGGATTAACAGGAACAGGGATAGCTGGTCGCCCCAAGCCCCGACGGTGAGCAATGGGGTCGCCATTAACCCGTCCAGGAGGAATTGGGAGTAGTTTCCGCTCTCGTTCAGCGGTGTCACACTAAAAATTACTTAATAGTATGTTCTTTATGTACCTGCGTTTGATCGTCTGCTAAGTGCTGAGAAAAGACTTAGTGGAGAACCAACCTGTGGTTGTATGGTTAGGAGGGTGGTTGTACCCCTATCCCACCAGGGATCAAACCCTGGGTTTGACACCCTGTGTGTCACAGGAATATTCTGCAGCAGGAGGCGAAATTTTCTTCGACAGTGAGGCTCTGTGGTGACTTCTACGTGCATCCGGTCTTTTGTGGGCGCTATGTGAATGAGTGTATGCGATGCGGTTGTGCGTCAATGTACTGCCATGGACACAAGAGATCTCTCCTCTCAGGAGCGGGAACTGCGCAAGGTTTTGAAAAGGAAGCTGCTGGGACTATCCTCCCTCGAGCGCACGAATGCCAGATTGCGTTCCCGCCTCCTCTTTCTTCGCGATGGGGACGCGAACACCAAGTTCTTCCACAGGCACGCCCGTCACCGCCAGCGGCGTAACATGATCACCGTTCTCAAGCAGGGAGAGGCTGTCGCCATGGGCCAGGACGAGCTTTCATGCATGGTGGATGATTTCTACGATCGCTTGTTGGGTGAGACCCCGCTGCGGGCGCAGGCTCTTAACCTGGACGTCCTGAACCTGCCTCATAGAGACCTGACACACCTTGAGGTGCCCTTCACGGAGGAGGAGATTGAGCAAGTAATCAAATCTATGCCCATGGACAAGGCGCCGGGGCTGGACGGCTTCACCGGTAGGTTCTATGCTTCCTGCTGGCCAAGGTTTTTGAGTCGATGAGTCGGCGAGTCGCTCAGGCGGGGCGACTCTAGACTAGTCGTGACTAGTCTAGACTCATGGTCGACGAGTCGACATGCGATGAGTCGACGTGAGTTAAGTAGTCGGGAGCGCATCAGCGGCAACTAAGGGAGGAGCAGCGCCAAATGATGGGAAGAAGCGGACATGTAGTAGCAAAGAACCAAGGGATGAGCAGCAAACCGGGGAGAAGGGGACGAAGCGACAAGCGAGGCGGTGGTTGCCGCAGAAGAGGGCTGGAGTCGGGGAGGGGGTGGAGCTGTTCGATCTAGGTTTCCAGACGCTACAATCTTCCTTCAATATTGGCCCGAAGCAATATTGGCCCAATAAGGCCCAATGAAACCCTAGCCTGCCTAGCTCAATCTGAACCGTCTATATTCTCTAATCTTCACCGTCCATCCACTCTCTTCTTTCTCTCTCTCACTGCTCCCGTTCCGGCCTCCAGAACGAATCGACACCGCAATGGCCTTGCTGCAGCTCCTCTTCCATGGCTTCTCCGCCTCCGCCCTTCCTCTCCGCCTCCCCATCCTTCCTCGCTCCATTTTCTCCGCCCAGCTCCTCTTCCATCACAGATTGATCGAGTCGTTCGACTCAAAGACCGCGACTAGTCGAGACTAGTCGGGACTAGTCGATCGAGTCGCTCGACTCATCCAATGATTCGAGTCGACAGGTTGAGTCAACCTTCATGTAACGACTCATCGACTAGTCGACGACTAGTCGCGACTAGTCGTTCGACTCGAAATCCATGCTGCTGGCACATAATCAAAGGCGACATCATGCGCGCCATGGGCCTCTTCCACCAAGGTGACATGCGGGGACTGCCGGCGATCAACAAAGCCATTGTTACTCTACTTCCCAAGATCGATGGAGCGCTGGATCTAAAGGACTTCCGGCCGGTCAGCCTCATGCACGGGGCGATAAAGATCTTCGACAGGGCAATGGCTGTCAGGTTGGCCTCCGATCTGCCCACGCTTGTTGGCATACACCAGAGTGCTTTCATCAGGGGACGGTCGATCCACGACAACTTCATGCTGGTCCAATGCATGGCACGCCGGCTCCACGCCCTTCGGGAGCCCACGATCATGCTTAAACTTGACATCATGAAAGCATTCGACACGGTCCAATGGCCTTGTCTCCTGGAGGTGATGCGGGCGATGGGTTTTGGTGCGTGGTGGATCGAGTGGGTTTGTGGACTCCTGGCTACGTCCTCTACGCGAGTTATGGTAAATGGATACCCTGGCAGGCCCATATACAATGCAAGGGCCATGAGGCAAGGCGCGCCTCTCTCGCCGATGCTCTTCATCGTGGCTATGGAGCCGCTGCACAAAATGTTCCAACTGGCGGCATCCCGTACTCTCCTGATTCCGCTGGCCAGAACGGGGATGCAACAGCGGCTATCGCTGTTTGTTGACGATGTGATGATTTTTATCAAACCGCTCGAAGCGGATCTTCGTACCAGTGCCTGGATCCTTCAGTGCTTTGGCGACGCATCGGGCCTTAGAGTGAACCTCACCAAGAGTACATCATTGCCGATCAGATGCACTACAACTGATATGGAGAGGGTGGAGCAATTCTTGGGCTGCCCGACGGGCACATATCCTTGCAAGTACCTTGGCCTCCCGCTATCAATAAGGAAGCAAACGTCGACTCAGCTTATGGGTCTTGTGGACTGCCTTGCACGCAAGTTACCAACTTGGAGGGCTGCCTCTATGCCTAAGAGCGGACGCTTATTGTTAATCAAATAGGTCCTTTGTGCCACACCGATTCATGCGATGATGGTGCTCGACATCCCTCAGAAAGTGATCAATCAAGGCCATGGTGAAAATCTGCAGAGGGTTCCTTTGGTGTGCACGAGAGAGCGCGAATGGTGGCCATTGTAGAGTGGCCTGAGAGGCTGTGTGTGCGCCTAAGTGGGCGGGAGGCCTGGGCCTGCCCAACCTCTGATGGCTGAACATTGCCATTCAATCTAGATGGCTATGGCTCCAGCATACTGATCAATCTAGACCGTGGGCTGAATTCGAGATAGCAGTCCCGGAGGAGTCCAGGCAGCTCTTCAGGGTCGTGGCAAAAACGGTGGTTGGCAATGGCTTGAGGGCTTGCTTCTGGGAAGACCGGTGGCTCGATGGCTTTACAGTTCAGGACGTGGCCCCGTCCATATACGCCATCGTTGCACCTAGCGCGTGAGCAGCACATACAGTTCACCACGCGGTTTCAACGGGCGATTGGGCCATAGACATCGGGCCCGACCTCACTGGACAGCAGCTAAACGAATATATGCTCCTTTGGGACCGGGTTACCAGGACAGTGCTCATGCCGCATGAGGATGATCGCATCACTTGGAGCTGGGAGGCGAATGGGCAATACCCAGTGAGCTCTGCATATGATGCCAGGTTCGCAGGACGTGAAGTGGAGCCGACAGCACAATTCACATGGCAATCCAAGGCCCCACTACGGTGCCGCTTCTTCCTTTGGCTCGCGATGCACAATAGATGTTGGACCTCGGACAGACTTGCTAGGCGCAGGCTGGATCATTAGGACGCGTGCCCCTTTTGTGATCAGCACGAGGAAACCATTGATCATCTCCTTCTGGGCTGCGTCTTCGTCAGAGAAGTATGGGCTATCATGTGTGGAGCTCTCCATAGGCCACAGTGGATGCCGAGTCAGGGCTCGAGGCTGCGAGACTGGTGTGCCGTCACTACTACTCAAGGCCAAGGTGCAAAGGAAGCACGCACCATCTTACTTCTTGTGCTCTGGGAAATTTGGAAGCACCGAAATGCGATTGTCTTCGAGGGCGCCCCCCTCTCCTTTAGAGCACTTGCAAACCGAATTGACACCGAAGGACGGGCATGGAAGCAAGCGGGCATCCTAAAAGGAGATGTGGAGCCTATCCTCGGAGGGCTAGTTCGGTGGGCTGAGGGGAGGAATTAGGCTCGATTAGTGTTCGGCTGTGTCAGTGGAGTTGGTTCTCATGTATCTTTGTAACATGTAAACGCCAACGTGGAGGGGTTCTTGTCCCCATCCTCTTCCTTTAATATATAGTACGCACACTCCTGCGTATTCGAGAAAAAAAAAGGATGACTTAGCATTTTTTTTTGTATTCACAGCAAGCCCACAAGGTCATGTTGATCAGTTTAAATTTCTTTCGTTGATTCTTCAGCCCTAAGATTTTTTTTCTCCCCTTTACTGTACTTTTATGTTATAAAGAATTTATAACGACCTGCTGTCATTGCCTTTCTAGGTCGCTTACTCATCTCTTGCTGTGATCATCAGAGATATGATACTTCAGTGCTGCACTTGAAGATTTGACCATCGTGGTCCTAGTCCTGTTCTATCTGCTGGTGCTAGGCAGACTGAATGGCTTTCCGAGAGGAGAGATACGTGAGGTTAGTTTCTATGCTCCCCTTGTACTGAAGAGTGTTTGGTGTCTTAAAATAGAATTTTTTTTTTCATATTTCGAAGGAAAACCTACTCCACTGGGAACATATGAGGTCAGCTTCATTATGGTTTACAAAAAGTTCATGTTTGACAGATTCCGAAGTTATTATATCTAAAGAGCTGCCAAAATAAGAATCCATACCTGCGCATTATTCTGACAAGTAGCCTTAGCTGTTTGTGTGTGTGTGTGTGTCAGGTTTCATGACTGGAGGTCAGAGTATTCTGTCGGGTCAGATAAGATAGTTTCAGAAGGAAGGCATACTGCATTTGACTCACTAAAGGATAAGACTCTAGGAGCCTTCTCATTCTTAGGGAACAGTTCACACCCTGAAACCCTGAACAAATCAACACCAGAGGAAAGGAAGGCCAAAACAAGAGTTCTTGATCCTCAAGGGCCATTTTTGCAAAGATGGAACAAGATATTTGTGATATCATGTCTAATTGCAGTTTCTGTGGACCCACTATTCTTTTATATCCCAGTGATCGATGGTGTCAAGAACTGCCTATATCTGGACAAAAAGTTGGCAACCATTGCAAGTATCCTGCGCTTCTTCACAGACATCTTCTATTTGCTCCATATAATATTTCAGTTCAGAACAGGATTTGTTGCTCCTTCCAGAGTATTTGGTCGTGGTGTCTTGGTTGAAGACACCTTTGCAATAGCAAAGCGTTATCTAACTACATACTTTCTGATTGATTTTTTAGCTGTTATGCCCCTCCCTCAGGTACTTCGTATGCCATTTTCTGCATTAACCTGCAACAGTTGAACATCATGTGCTTCTTGTAGTTCTGATGGTTTTGTTAGGATCCAATAAGACGTTGTATGCATGCACTTTTGTACTAGTTTCCTCATGTATGATTTATTAGGAAGGCAGTAGGAACTGTTGCGGTTAGCTATTTTAGTGTACTTAAAATTTATGGGGCCTAATGGCCCAGAATGCACAAAGATATGGACTTATGGAGCATCTATGCAATCAAGCGCATCAATGAGATGAGATGTTTAGTGTGGTTATGCACAGTAATTATAACTGCTGATAAGAGAACATCAACCAAGGGAATGTTGTCCTCTGGGAATTATAAGAGACAATAATTACTTGGGGCATTCTGTATTTAACATGCTGAGTTATAAGCTAATGCTGTACTATTCATTTACTTGGTATGATTGAAGCTTTGGGATACTTATAGAACATGCCAAAAAGGGCAGATACTTTCCACCTATGACATAAAAAAGAGGTTGAATGCAGTCACTGTTCTTAACTGGGTGATACTATTCTTAAATTTGAATGAAACAAATGCGGAATATTGCGTTTTTAGAATCTCTTTTGTCACAAATATGTAACAATAACGACATCATTTCAATAACCAGGTTTTTGTATTGTTAGTGCTACCCCATCTCAAAGATTCCAAGGTTATGGAGGCAAAAGATATACTGATGGTTATTGTTACATGTCAGTACGTGCCTCGGCTCGTTCGAATAATACCACTCTACCTTCAAATCACAAGGTCGGCTGGCATAATTACAGAGACCGCATGGGCTGGTGCTGCTTTTAACCTTTTAATTTATATGCTCGCTAGCCATGTAAGTGCTCCGCTCACTAATTAGTAAGAAGAATGCAAGTTAATTTATTTCCCTTTTCTGTCTCTAAACTTAATTAATAAATTCGAATTCTGAATCCATGCTGATTTGAGTTCATTGTATATAGTTTTTTCTTGATGTTAAGAGCCTAAGTGGTAATCCAATAATTATTGCTTGATAAAACTCCTCTATTTGTGACTGAAGATAATTCTCGAATGAATTTTATCATGCAATCTAACATCAATGCGGATAAATTAGTAGATACAGATAGGGCGTGTTTGGTTGCCGTAGGAGCCGGGCCTGGCTAGCTCAGCCTGGCTCAACCCAGCCTGGTTTAAGGAAAACAGGCCAAAAGTCGACATCTGCACATTGTTTGGTTGCCCGCATTTAGGCCTCTCGCATTAGGCTAGCAGTTTTGGCATACCGTTTGGTTGCCTGCATTGGCTCAGCTCACGCAACTACACTCGGTGTTTGGTTCAATGCAACAACTATTGTCTGGTAACCTCTTCAACTTGTTGGCGGGGTTACTGACACACAACGGCGTGAAGAAACAATCATACACTCACAACAGAAGATAGTTTAAACCATAGCTAGCCGCAGTTTAAATAAAGTGCCACACTTAAACATATCAGTTTGGATGCAAAGCAGTACGATAAGAAACTAAACCAGATGGAGCATAGGAAGGGCAGTCCTAGACGTTGATGGTGAAGGCCTCGTCATGCTTGCTGCACTTGGTGACCACTTCAATGCCTTCGTCGTTGAAGACGATGACCTTGAGCATGTCCGGAGTGAACAGCTTGAACGTCACCATGTAGCCGATCATGATCTGATGGATGGCGGCGAAGGGGGCCCAACCTTGATCGAGGGTCACCCTACCGTCCATCAGCCGGACAATCACCCCCATGAGCAACCGGTGTTGGCCCTGAGCTTGAACTCTTGCGGCACCGCCGGGAAGTGCTTGGTGAAATCCAGGGGCATCGGGATGCACTCAAGCTGAGGGGCAAGGATCACCTTGCAGGAGTTGAAGACGCTGATTCCTGACCTAGCGAAGGGCGCTATGTCATCGACATCTTCGCTGGGCCATGAATCAGGCCGACTCCGGCGACGCCCGGCAGAGGTCAAGGGGGCCAAGTACAGAGAGTACAGGCGTCCACATGACCATCGTGCCGAATGTACTTCACGATAGGGACTGTGGTGGTGGTGAAGGAGGAACAAGAAGTGGTGGCGATGGAGGTGGAAGAAGAAGTTGCGGTGGCGATGGTTGTAAGGGCGCCGGAGCCAGGACACCCGAAGCATGCCAATTGATCTGGACTCCGGCGAGCAAGAAGAGACAGTGGTGCAGCTCGAGGAGAAGAACAAGGGCAATGGTAACCGCCGCTCCAAACGCCTCCATGGTAGCCGAGGCTAAGATCTAGAACTACTGTGTAAGATTTCCCCCCAATCCGCATTACCCTTGTACTCAATCCCGATCGGTAACCTCAAATCCATCGGTACCACAAACTCATGACGATGTTATGATCAATCCTATGGCTATTTACATCGATTCCCCATTCCCCTAACGCGGATCGAACCTAAACGCGGATTGAGTGCGAATGAGTACGTGAGGAGGTGAAAAAAGTGCTTACCGCCATTGCCGTGCCGGAGGTGATGATGCGGAAGCCGGTGGTCGCCTTGCTCTTCTCCGATCTGTTGCACGCCGTCGCTACCGCCGCCGTCGGTGAGAGTGGGCAGAGGGGATACGAAGTGGTGAGGGGGCGGTGAGGGTAATAACTGCCGGCGCTTCGGGAAGCAACGCGGCTTCTCGAGCATGGCTCCGCGCGTGCAGTCCCTGCCGCTCACGTGCATCGAGCGGGCCTGGCTCTAGAGAAACTGCCGATCTGAGCGTTCCCAGCGAGACAAGCCCAGAGGTGCTTTAAAGTTCGTGCGATGCAGGCCCAATAGTGTATGCGGGCAACCAAACAGGCCGGATTCTTCCCGCGTGGGTCTGGTTGGACCGAATGCAGGCAACCAAACACGCCCATAAGGATTTGTTTTCGAAAAATATTCTCCTAGTGAGCATTTGAAATTTATGTTTGTGAACTTTGATTCCTCGAGGTAGTGCAAACAACAATGTCACATACCAATGCACATGGGATATTGTTTTTTCTTTTTCTTTATGAAACACACAATACATTTTATGATTATCACATGCTAAACCATATGCACAAACAATGAAATTGTGGTAGTGAGAAACATCTTGTCTTAAGCCGATGTCTTGGTAGATTAAAGGTCACTACTATGTGCAAATCAGTCCTTGTTTTCACTCAGTTTTTATCATGTAAACTTGTTCTTCAAACTTCAAAGCGTAACATGTCCCAACTTGTGAGATGAATCTATTTTTTTAACCTGCCGAAACTTTCTAAGATAAAATATTTAAAAGGTTCAAAATATTAGCAAGTTTATTCCTAAGCACAATGGTTCGCATGGCATCGTGACCTTTTTGTCGACGGTGTTTCTTTGTTCGGCCAGGGCTAAAACACTTCAAATTACTTCAGCCGACAACACAGTTTTTTTTACCCAGGTTTAGGTCACCGCGACGTGTAACACCCTACGCCTGCTTTGTGTTCTTGATCTATTGATTCCCTGCAGAAGGCGACACCTCTGCAGCCTCGCCGAAGCAAGAGGAAGCTCCTTTGTCTTGATCGGCGATCAAGACAGACGGTCGGAAGAGCCTTTCTTTAGAGGTTCCGATTGGGATCGGCTCCTGACGAAACCCGATCCACGACAAGTGGTCGTGATTCGGTTCTCGTGGGCGCTTCACGTCTTGCATTTGCGGTGTCGAAATGCCGCTCTAGTTTCTTGACCTGGGCTTGGATGCTGCAATCCGTGGGTCTAAGCATTGCTACTGCTTGGACGTATGGTTGATGAGTAGTTGTGGTACTCCTTGGACACCTGGTTGATGAGTAGTTGCGAGTCAGCTTTGACGAGTAGGCAACGGATTCCGAGGGAGACTGCTGCCCGGAGGCTGGCAAGCAGTCCCTTGTATTCGGCCATGTTATTGGTAGCATCCTTGAAAAGGAGTTGTGTTACGTATTAGAGTTGTTCGCTCGTTGGAGAGGTGAGAACAACTGTAGCCCCCGTGCCTAGGAGCGTGAAGGATCCACCGAAATGCATTGTCCAGTGCTCGTGATTCTCGTGCCCTGGGGCCGCGAATAGTTCTTCCACCTTGTCTTTGGGCACACGAGTCCATTCCACCACAAAGTCAGCAATGGCACAACTTTTGATGGCATGGGAGCTGATCAAATGAAGGCCAAACTCCCCGAGCTCGATCGCCCATTCTACAATGCGGCCGATGGTCTCATGGTCGTGAAAGATGCGATCGAGCGGGAAGGATGTGGCGACGGACACCTTATGGGCTTGGAAATAATGCTGCAGCTTTCTTGATGCGACCAAGATCGCGTAGAGCAGCTTCTGGATCTTTGGATTCCGTGACTTGGTATCACGCAGGACTTCACTGATAAAGTAGACAGGATGTTGTACAGCCCGTCCCAGAGTCGGAGACGCTTCCTCGAGCTCTTTGGTTTGCTCGAGGTCGAATGAGAGCTCGGGCTCAGACACCACCCTAGATGAGAGCTTGCTTGGGCTTGGTCGCCTGTTTTTGGTTGGAAAGGAGCATGGGTGGGTGGAAGCTCGGGCTCATGCGCCAATGCGGATGAGAGCTCGGGCTCAACCATTAGTTTGGGGCTGGAAGGGAGGTTGGGCCCGGCCATTGGCTCTAGGCTGGAGGGGAGCCTAGGCTTAGAGGTTTGCTTGATGATGGTTGTCTCCTTTGGATGCACTGGTAGCCCGGATCCGGCGCTAAGAGTTGATGCCGATTAAGCCGGGGATCCTGACACATGTTTGGGCCTCAACGTCTCCTCCCGCTCACCACCAGGACGACGCTTACGGCATGGGGGGGGGGGGGGGTGGCGGCGATGTACAACAACAGCGGTTCCTCAGGTCTTGGTGGCACCAAGACCTGAGGAACCGCTGTTGTTGAGAAGTGAGATACCGCTTGAGGTTCTGGAGCACCCGATCAGCCTCGGGGGTCCACTCGAAGGGATCTGACTTCTTGAGGAGCTTGAAGATGGAGAGGCCTCGCTGCCCGAGGTTGGGATGCTTCGACGCTTGGGAGTACTGGGTTAACCGCCTGTGCCAACAGCTTGAGTTGTCTGACGTGAAGTGGGCATGCAGGCGCCCCCATGGATGCACGCCACAACCTTGGATCCGTGGGAGCTAAAGAAGTCGTCTTGGCCATGGCGAGCATCATCCTCGCCGTGTACGTGGCGGAGATGGCGCTTGTTCGTACAACCCTGTGCCGCGTTTCATGTCACGGCGTGCTCAGCGTCGATTACCGGCGAATGCCTTGTCTACTGGAGAGGTGCGCAGGGCACCACTCGTTGGTCCATTTTTGGGGGGCATCGGCCTTCCTCTTGCTGTAGGGGGTGTGACGAAGATCCTCGACACGTAGATGAATGGAAGCAGTGATCGTGAGATGGGGCCTGGAGCGGTGTTCTTGGTCTCGTCAAGCGAGGCTTGGCGGGCAAAGCGATGGAAGACCCTTGTTGGTGCCGGGGCGGGAGGACACAAGTCTTGTTTGAACGCGGGGGCCTCTTGGCGACGGGCGACGCCCACCAACCCGACAATTTTCTGGAGCCAAAAACTCCTAGGAGTCTCCTCCATCAGAACGGGAAAGTGCTGAAGGACACACGCGTTATGTAGCGCGGACGCTTGGGTCCCGTATTCGAACTCTGCCAGCGACGTGCCGACCAGTGAGTGCCCAAAGGGAGCTGGCTGCCTGATGGCGCAACGCCGTCTGAGGGGGCTTCGCCAGCTGCGCCGGAGTGCTTCGGTCTTTGCGCGGATGAGGACATGGTTGATGAAGATGATCTGAAGAGACCTGAAGCCTTAGCCCCCTAGTTGGCGCGCCAGATGTCGACGGGGAATTCGTCGATATCGAAGACCTGGGAGATCCCTCTTTTCTTTGTTCGGCCAGGGGCTAAAACACTTCAAATCACTTCAGCAAAGAACATGTTTTTTTTTACCCAGGTTCAGGCCACCGCGAGGTGTAACACCCTACGTCCTGCTTGTGTTCTTGATCTGTTGATGTTGATATGTATGATTACAGGATGAACTCTTCCTCTCTTTCTTCCTCTGAAGTGTTGAGCGCTAGTCTACTGTAGAGCTATGCTTCTCCAAAATGTGAACCCTTTGCATGGCTTTGGTCCCCCCCTTATAAAAAGACGGGGGGCACCACAATGGCCTGCTACAAAATATGTCACAAACAAACTGAACAGTGTAGTCTGCACAGCCCATGCGGGTCCGTCAGAAAATAGATTGGCGTGCACAGGTGGTGTTTGACAAAAACAAGTCGTCCATCCGCCCACAGCTCGCAGGGCCCCACCCATCAGTGGTGGAGAGACGTGCCGCCCCCAATTGGGTTTGTAGTCAGAAAGGTGGGTTGCGCCTGTCACTTTTCTGATACATGGCAGGCTGTATCGCCTCAGAATGATGCGAACCGCTTACTGTTCATCGTCATCGTCATACCCTACAGAATGTAGGGTGTCGAGGTATGCAGGTAACATTTAATGTGCGGCCGGCCCTTGAGTTCGAACCAAAACCCGAAGAGAGCCAGTCAGACCTGTATTGATACTTCACCAGTTGGTGGGTCCCCCGAAGGGCCCACAAGAGCAGAGCTGGTACTCGGGGGAGTTCGGGTGGTCGGAAAGGACCCCAACCACCTTCCTGGGCTTCTTGCACGCTGGATGCCTTTGTGCTTGGGGAGCCCACAGCAAGGTTTCCCTCCCTTTCCTTGAGCTTCGTGGTGCTGTGTTAGGCCCATCTTTAGCGAGCCTGGGGGACCCTGTTTCCCGTATCGCTCACACTTTTGGATCATATACCTGGAATATCTGATCTGGTTTGATGGTGATTTGGAAATGTTGAGGCGCTGAACATCTTATCCAATCAAATACAGTTTTTTCTCGAAAGAGAACTGCAGAATGGAGATTATGTGGCACAATCCTCTCCCAGCTGACTTAGCAGCACTTGTGTGTGCAACTGGACTGTATTTCTGATTCTCCTAAGATTATATAATTTGCTATCCTTTCCCTAAAAAAAAACTGTAGGAGAAGCCCCTGTAGTATAAAACTATAAATAAAAACCCAATTATTAGCCCGTGAGGATTTGAACCCAGGTGGTGGGGTTGTACCTCCACTCCCAAGCAAATGCTAGTTCACTAAGCAATATCTTCCCGAATAACTTAATGATTTTAAATCAGCCTGTATACTATGATGATTAATTTCTTCACAAGAGGGTTAATCTCTAGATGACTTGCAATTATTTGCATATATTTGGTTAGCTGATAGCCATACTCAAGATACTAAGAAGGGCTGATACTGTAACTGCTTGTAGGTGTTTGGAGCCCTTTGGTACCTTCTTTCCATTCAGCGAGAAGATACCTGCTGGAGAAAAGAATGTGGCAAGATAAACTGTAACTTTGCATCTTTATATTGCGGGAGTAATACAGCTAGAGACACTATTTTCCTGCAAAATGTCTGTCTGACAAATGGCAGCGACGATATAGACCCAACCTTTGGAATTTACCTACCGGCTCTCCGAACTGTTTCACAATCGACGAGTTTCTTTGAGAAATTTTTCTATTGCTTTTGGTGGGGTCTGCAAAGTCTAAGGTTTAGCCCCTCCCCTAACTATTTATCACATTTTTCTTGCTATCAACTTAGAGTTTGTACTCCATCAAGGAATGTTGAATTCGATATTGTATTTATGTATTGGTTTACCTATCGCAGCTCTCTTGGTCAAAATCTGAAAACAAGCACTTACACATGGGAGAATTTGTTTGCTGTTTTTGTCTCGATATCGGGTTTAGTCTTATTTGCCCTTCTTATTGGTAATGTGCAGGTATGTATTTACTATGGATGCCAACTTTTGTTGTTATGTTTATTGTTGGATTAAGTGGTAATGGCTGCAATACTCATAACCCCTTTTAGCTAATTTTTTTTGTTCATGTTGATGTGTTTCTCTGGCATGCTAAAATCACAATTATGAAATCTAGGTCGCTTTTCCTTGCACCCCAGCTTTGCTCCGTCCTAGTCCTTATCTCACTGTGCCATGTACCCAGAGTATATGATTTCGTTCTGTCCTAGAGCTCCTTTTTTGTACTCCTGGGAGTACGTACTCCCACCCTTAGGCTAATGTTCGGTTGCAGGGGATTAGTTCCACTAAGGGATTGGGTGATCCCCACTTGGCCACCCGACCAATTCGGTTTCTGGGGGGTTGAATCCCTGCCACTATGAGATTCCTGCTAACATCTCCCATTCGGTTAAACCCCATGTACCATTTGCATTGGTAAACCAAGTTTAACTATCAGATGTTATCTACATGGATCAAGATTTTGTGCCAACCACCACAAATTATTCATGCACAAGAAGTTGACAAGTACATAAGCAACAAGACCAGCACAAGAAAGATAGAGAGAACAATAATGCGAAGTTATATCAATTCTAACTTGCTTCCATGATGAAAGATCGTGGATGTCGCCTAGAGGAGGGGGGGGGGGGGGTGAATAGGCGCTTTAAAATAATTACGTTTGAGGCTTGAACAAATGCGGAATAAACCTAGCGGTTAATTTGTCAAGCACAAAACCTACAACAACTAGGCTCACCTATGTGCACCAACAACTTAAGCTAAGCAAGATAAACTACTAGGTGATAGCAAGATATATGACAAGAAACAATATGACTATCACAAAGTAAAGTGCATAAGTAAAGAGCTTGGGTGAGAGATAACCGAGGCACGAGGAGACGACGATGTATCCCGAAGTTCACACCCTTGCGGATGCTAATATCCGTTTGGAGCGGTGTGGAGGCACAATGCTCCCCAAGAAGCCACTAGGGCCACCGTAATCTCCTCATGCCCTCGCACAATGCAAGATGCCGTGATTCCACTAAGGGACCCTTGAGGCGCGACCGAACCCGCATAAATGGCAACCCTTGGGGCGGTCACCGAACCCGTACACTTTGGCAACCCTTGGGGCGGTCACGGTGCCGTCATTAAATTGCTCGGAGGCGATCTCCACAACCTAATTGGAGACCTCGATGCTTGCCGGAGCTTTACACCACAATGATTGAGCTCCGAACACTACCAACCGTCTAGGGCGCCCAAGCACCCAAGAGGAACAAGCTCAAGGGCACCAAGCACCCAAGAGTAATAAGCTTCTCAACTTGTAACTTCCACGTATCACCGTGAAGAATTCAAACCGATGCACCAAATGCAATGGCAAGGGCACACGGAGTGCCCAAGTCCTTCTCTCTCAAATCCCACCGAAGCAACTAATGCTAGGGAGGAAAATGAGAGGAAGAACAAGAAGGAGAACACCAAGAACTCCAAGATCTAGATCCAAGGGGTTCCCCTCACATAGAGGAGAAAGTGATTGGTGGAAGTGTGGATCTAGATCTCCTCTCTCTTTTCCCTCAAAAACTAGCAAGAATCTGTGGAGGGATTGAGAGTTAGCAAGCTCGAAGAAGGTCAACAATGGGGAAAGAACACGAGCTCAAGAGATAAAGTTCATTGGGGAAGAAGGACCCCTTTTATAGGTGGGGAAAAATCCAACCGTTATGCTCACAGCCCGCACAGAGCGGTACTACCGCTCGTCCTCACGGTACTACCGCTAGGGGTAGCGGTACTACCGCTAAGGGTAGCGGTACTAAAAAAATACATCCGTGCCTACCACCGCTGGACTTGTGACGAAGTTTTTTGGTCTGAGCGGAAGTAGCTTTAAGTAGTCAAGGTAGTACCGCTCCCAAGAGCGGTAGTAAAAATTACATCCGCTCGTGTCTGCGGTAGTACCGCTGCAGCCTTTTCAGAACACCAAAACTACCACAACTTCTGCAAACGGACTCCGAATTCGACGAAACCAAGTTTGTTGGAAAGCTAGCGACAAGGGCTAACACAATCTTGATAGAAATAACAATAAGAAGCAAATTAGAAAAGGCCCAAGAGAAAATGGTGAGAACCCTTCCTTGAATAAGACCGGTAAAAACTACAACACTGAAAACGCAAAAGAAGAGGCATGTGAACTCCGTTTTCGATGAACTCGAGCTTGTCATCAAGATGACCATAAGCTCTAAGACTCACAAAGAGAACTAAACAAGAACCAAGAAACATAATGCAAGGATGCAATGGTTTGAGCTCTCTACTAACGATATGATCAAGCTACCAACTTGAGATTCCCCCTTGATAGTACGGCGAACGATCCTATAACCCGGTCTCCCAACTACCACCATGAGACCGGTAAAATAGAAAACCTATCAAGGGCAAACCTTTGCCTTGCACATGATCCACTTGAGCTAGATGATGACGATCTTGTCCTCCTCAAGATGGACCACCTTTCTTGATTGCGTTGGGTCGATGGAGACTAGATGATTGCTCCCCATACTCCACTATGGGTGAGCCACTCTTGACACATATTCACAAGTCCATTGACACCACAATGGATGGCAAGCTTCAAGCACTTGATCTCTTCGTGATGCTCCACCTGAACTTGCACACGACAATCTTGATGACGATCACCACTTGATGTCATCCTTTCCATGGGTTGTATGATATCTTCCTCTTGACTCAAGCCCATGGACACGTACCTAACCCCACATAGAACTCTCACATAGACCATGGGTTAGTACACAAAGTGCAATGGACAATGCTTACCATACCATGGGATCACTTGATCCCTCTTGGTACATCCTTTACGCTTTGTGAGTTGATCAACTTGATTCACTCTTGACTTAGTCTTGATCAACCTTGAATCTTTCCAACTCTCTTCGTTTGGATGATGTCTTGAAGGTAAACATGAATGATCACACAATCTTCTTCTTCAAGACATGCTTGCAATAAGCTCAACACTCACATGACCAATCTTTGGATAATTCCTTAATAGCACCTTGGTCAACACATAAACTCCTTAAAACCAACACATGGACTTCAAGAAATGCCTATGGACAAATCCTTCAAATATAACTCAACGCACCCATTAGTCCATAGAGAATGTCATCAATTACCAAAGGACATTGCTAACGTCCAGTCGTCCTGATTCTAGGAACAGGCACGGACAATCTATCCAGCCTCCCTCCCGTGACTCCTCCTTTATTTTTGGCTTCATTTCACATACGCTCTTCTTTTCTTTTAGCACAAATATGCATGCATGCAAAAAAGACAAAAGTGATTATGTTCTCACTGGAGGACGCCAACGATGTCAAACAGATAGCTATCGGAGGCCCGGGAATGGAAGATTATATTGCATGGAACTATACGAAGAACGGAGTGTTCTCGGTGAAGTCTGCATACCACCTTAAGATGATGCTGAATGGGATTAAGACCGGACGGCCGGGCACTTCCTCCTCAGTTCAAAAACACAAAGGGTGGCTGAGATTGTGGGACACATGTGCTCCAAATAAGGCGAAAATACATATGTGGAGGTTGATGAGAAACAGGCTAGTATTCGGGTCGGAGCTGCTAAGAAGCCGCATCAAGGCTGGGGTCTTTTGTGTGGCGTGCGGGAGAGAGGAGACGCTTATGCACAGGTTTTGGACGTGCCCGCATTCGGTTCTCTTCTGGAAGGTCCTGCGCTCGGAGAAAGGAGTTGCGGTGGCAACCCCACCGTGTCAGATTGACTCCTCGGGTGCTCTCTCATCATGGCTGCAGGGATGGTTCGCATAGGCGAACGAGGACGAACGGGCGGCGATGGTCCAGGCTTGTTATGGACTATGGTTGGCTCGAAACGAAGCAAGGGATGGGAAGAAGATTGCAGCGCCACATGAAATAGCGACGTCAGTCTGTGCGTACATGGCAGAATGGTTCCAGGTACACAAGAAGGAGGCACCGGCTGTGGCGAAGAAGGAAATTCAGAAGTGGACAGCGCCGGCAGAGGGCTGGATTGAAGCGAATTCAGATGGTGCTGTCTCAAAACATGGAGATAAGGGACGCGGAGGAGTGATCCTGAGAGGCCATGCGGGGGATTTCCGTGCGGCCGCATGTCATGTCTATCACCATGCGCCGGAGCCGGAGACGGTGGAGATATTAGCGTGCAAAAGGGCGGTCCAACTAGCGGCCGGCATCAACGTACAGAAGCTGCACTTGGAGACTGACAACAAGACAGTGGCGTTCATGCTTCAGGGAAGGGAAAAGAACTTGGCTGCTGTAGGGCCAACAGTGGAGGAGATCAAAGCAATGTTCAGCTTGTTTCAGGAAGTAAAAGTATCTTGGGTAGGACGATCTGCGAACTCTGCCGCTGATAAACTTGCTAGAGTAGGGGTCGGAGAGGAACGGTGTAAGGTGTGGCTCATGGTGCCACCAGACTTTGTTCTTGATGTAGTCTCTGCGGAGATCCCAGACTCGTTTTAGATAAATAAAGCGGCATTAACCCTAAAAAAAAGCCAAGATTCCTTTTAATTTCGAAATTCAAAATGTTTTGTAGCTCAAACCGTCGCCGCGATTGAAAAACCGTCTTCATATAAAAGATTCGTCGCGAGGAGACCTTCGAAACTAGATCCCATATTGATATGTTCCGATGACCTTTTTTTCGTGTCAAAAGTTATCAGACCCAAGCTAAGTAAGTTATCATGTTTCTGGTTCATAAGTTACCATTTTGTTTATATAGAAATTACCGGAGTATAAAAATGGTCAACTAGCCTTCTCCCCATGTGCAAATGAACTAAATGACATAGTAGCTAATGTCATCCTAGATTCTCCCCTATTTCAAAATTTCAAAATGTTTTGTAGCTCAAACGTCGGTCCGATGGAAAAATATTTTCACATAAAAAATTCGTCACGACGAGAGCTTCGAAACTAGATCCCATGTTCATATGTTCTGCCGGCTTTTTTCGGATCAAAAGTTACCACTTCTGCGCTAAGTAAGTGTTACCATGTTGTTTACACAGATATTATCGGGGCATAAACCTGGTTACTCTAACCTTCTTATCAGGTCGGGTTAAAGTTACCACGATGTTTGTGCGTGAGTTATCACATATACAATGCGTATAGTACCAAACTATTTACACAAAAGTTATTGGGTGGATGTTTGTAAATAACCCCCTCGCCAAAGTTATCAAGATCGAGGCACATAAGTTATCGGGTCCGCGATATGTGAGTTACCATGCTATTCACACAAAAGTTACTAGGGGGACCCCCCCCCCCCCCCCCCCGCCGCCAAAATTACCAGAATCGGATTACATACGTTATCAGGTCCGCGTTATGTTAGTTACCATGCTATTCACACAAAAGTTGTCAGGGGAATATTTCATCAACCACCCCTGCCCTCCCCCCTCCCCTCGGCACCAAAGTTACAGGACCGGGGTACATACGTTATCAGGTTTGCGATGTGTTAGCTACCATGCTATTCACACAAAAGTTACCAGGGGATATTTCATCAACCACCCTTGCCCCCCCTCCCGATGCCAAAGTTACCAGGACCAGGGTACATAAGTTATCAGGTCTGCGATTTGTAAGTTACGTACCATGCTATTCACAAAAAGGTTACCGGGCATATATTTCATCACCCACCCCCACCCACGCCCCGCGCACGAAAATTACCATGGGGGTGTACATAAGTTATCATGTCTTCGGGGAGTAAAACATATCATATTATTTGCACGGAAGTTATCGTGGTATGTTTGAACAACTCCCCTCATCTCCACCCCCCTCGCCTAAGTTATCAAGACTAGTGTACATAAGTTATCATTTTTGCAGTGTGTGAGTTACCATGATAATCACACAAAAGTTATCCCGGGGGGGGGGGGGTATATTTTATCAACCCCCTCCCCCCTGGGCGCCAAAAGTTACCAGGACCGGGTAAATAAGTTATCGGGTCTGCGATGTGTGAGTTACCGTGTTATTAACATTAAGGTTACCATGGGTATATTTCATCACCCCCTCGCCAACACTACGACCGATGAAAACATTCGCGGTTAACAATTTCCACATGTTTAAAATAAAGAAAACCAGTTTGTTTCGATTTACTGGACAACAACTACGGCCGATGTGACTAGATGCTTGAGCCAAAATTTTCAACACAATGACCTTAATTGTGGGACTTTTTTTTACCAGCGCAGAGTAAAGTACAAAACTAATCTATCATGCGTCTAGTCAACAAAAAAGAGCTAGCCCAGGTGGTTCACGGGACTACATAGCAACCATTTGGTCGTGGCTTCGACTCGTGTGAACGCACTTATTTTTGCATTTGGTGAAAAAAAGTTGTTGACACATATAGTATCAGCACCTCACTCAAAAGTCGATAAAAAAAACTAGTGAGAACATGCATGCGGGAGAACATATACACGTGAGGTCTAGGGCCAAACGTTGCACAAAAAAAAAAGCCCAAAAACAGATCTGTACTAACGCACTGGTCGAAACAGGTCAAAAGGCATAGCTTCCTTATCAAAAAGCATAACTTCCCTATTCCTAACATGAACAATGGTAGGATTAGATGGTTGACGTGTTAAGGTTGGATCAAGGAGGTGTGGGTTGGACTCCAGCATTTCCCTGTTGCGGACTTTTTTTCTCAATTACACTGTTTCGAGCGAAATAAATCTGCGCGCATGATCTGAAATCGACGGCAATTAATGCGTTCGGATCTGTTACTAAAATCCGGACGGCAGGATTTTAGCTTTTCCGACACATGGGGGCACCGCATGTCCTTTGACATGAGAACAGCAATGTTGAGAGCAACAATACTCCCAGCACAACAGAGCATGCCACAAACTAATGCAAGACAAGTTCATAATTTTGCCAATTAATTATTTAAGGGCTGGACCAGCTTGTGCACCTGAACAAAGGTAGTGATACACACGTCAACGTAACGAATTGTTTAAAAAAATAAGGTGGCGTTTGGTTTGAGGGCGGTGAGGGATTGGCTGAGGATAGCCCTAACCACGTGGTTGGGGATAACCAATTTTGCTTGTTTGGCTGTAAGGATGAGAGGTAGATGGATAGCCATGTTTCTTTGTTTGGTTTCATGGATAACTGGATGGTTGTTGAGATGACTTTATTTTTGATTTTACAAGCCTTTTTTTATGAGTTGGTGAGATTACCTCTTTGCGTATAAAATTATTGTTTCTCTAACTCAGTTTATTCTCATATTCCCAGCAAAAAAAAAAAATCTCACATTGACACATGGGTTGTCAAACAATATTATCGATTATAACTTAGGCAAATATGTATGTGTCAAGATAGTAAAGCTATATACACAAGCGTGCATCAATTATGTCACGCATGTATGCACATATTTGCTGAAGAAAGACGGATGCATCCTTTTATGCGCCAAGCTACTCACATGCGTGAGTACACGCATACCACAATATTTGCTTGTAGCGTGAAGATCCAACACATGAACACATCAGGATCTAGTATACTGACACAACAAACTCCAGAATATGCAATCTATGATAGCGGCACCTTGAGGACTGGATGGGATGTCAACGCAAGGAGGCACCAGCTACCCATAGCGGAGGAGATTTGGCCGGCGGCCATCACCACTCATCTGAAGCAGCACGGCGAGGAGATGTTCTGTTCGAGGGTTCAGAGAAAGAAATGGTAACGTTTCGTGGGCACGGGAGGCTACGCGCGAGGGTGGTTGCCACCATCCGCCAAAATCTCACGGCTCCCATCAACCAGATTTCAGTGGAATATTCTTAAGGCATCTGGCTATCCCCAGCCATCTTCGCCATCTAACCAAACGAGCGGTATCCCTGAAAAATCTGGCTATCCCTGTCCCACTAAGGGATAGCCAGTGAACCAAACGCCACCTAAGTGTATGAAAGATGTTTCTTTTAACTGATACTACTTCCGTCCGGATTTTTTAGTCCCGTGAGCAGGTTAGGCACGTCCTGATTTAAAAGGCCACATGCAAAACACTCGTTCTTTTCTATTGGTCGGTGCTCTCGGTAGTTATTGCCAACGGCGGCATGCAGCAAGGTGAGCGGATAGTCATTTGCATGCAGCCAACACATGCTTTTTGTTTAGCGAGCGTCCGCAGCGCATTAAGAGGAGGAGCAAACAGAGAATTAATGGGACACGGAGAGGGATTTTACATGCCATGGTTGGTTAGACTCTTGTGGGTTACTATGCGCTGAGACGTCTTGGTACCTGCGTTTTGGTCTGGGGTGCATTAAACATGGACGGAGGTAGTAGTAAAGAAAAGCAATCAACGACTATACTGAAGATGTTGCCAACACGGAAATTCTTCAAAAAGAAATAAGTTCATCACATACTCCCTCCGGACAGAGGAAGTATTATATAATACTCCCTCCGTCCGGAAATACTTGTCATCAAAATGAAGAAAAGGGGATGTATCTAGACATATTTTAGTTGTAGATACACCCCTTTTTATCCATTTTGATGAGAAGTATTTCCAGATGGAGGGAGTAAGTTTCAGCGGATGCAAGAACCTTTTACTGCAAATAGGTGACCAGAACACTGTATTTTCATGATATCTTCAACAATCGCGTGGCACAAAAAAGAGAAAGCAGTAGAGATCACACGAGGGAACCAAATCCAGAATGACAATGGATAGACACTAGAGTCTGGTAAATTTTAAATGACAGGTGACACGAATTCTTTTAACATGCATAACATGGTAAATGGTGCTTAATTTACGACAGCGCTACAGCATGATACTTGTTTCAATTGGATATTGAGGGGATAGCAAGACTTTACATGACTCTTCTAGCTACAACAGTGACAGCTATTGTATTATTTCTGAAAATTAATTCCAATTACAAACAGAGAACAACCTAATGTTCCTTAAATTTTATTTTGCCTTGGAGTCCTTTTGGCTTGTAAATCTGAACTCATGTGCAGGTGATTAACCTCTACCCATGACCATACAGATCAAGCTAGTTACTAATCAACACTACCCAGGACCATATAGATCAAGTTAGTTTCTAATCACCACTACCCAGGAGGCCAGGACTAATATCTCGAACTAATTAACTAATCACCACACTGAGAAGAACACTGCCTCCAGTTTGTCATGATCACCATACTGAGAAGAACACAGCCTCCTTGCATGTTGTAGAGTCAATTCCTCTGAACCATAGGCTCACAAGCGGCCATGCGAGTGTGTCCTAGACGCCGGCATGAACCATGAGTGTCCCATATAAGTTCAAGCTGGGTTCTTGTGCGCTGCTGCCTGCATATGTGCTAGACTGACATACGCTGTTGTGTGTTTGATGGAGCAGCTAGCTGGGCTCACGTCTCCATCTTGATGGGCAGATAGCCAAAGAATTAGCAGATGATACTATTATAGATCATTTTTCTTTGAGTTTTGATCACACCGAATGCATAGAACACAAGAACTCAAATAAACTAATAAAAAGTGGATTTGAACCTGGACTGATACCTCGATGATGAAACGTGAAAGGATGCGATGATATAAGAAAGGATGGTTGTTGACGCCATTGTTGCCACTGCAGATAGCTGATCAAACGACGCAGCCGCTTCTCGTCCCCGCCGCCACCACAACCACTGCTCACCAAGTTATGTACGTGGGGACGTGATGGATATGTGTAGAATTAGAACCCCAGTGCATGTCTTCTTTGGTTCCGAAAGATGAAATAACCTAATAGACGAGGGAAGCCATCAAGATTTGAAACTATTCGTATTTTCACCCCTAACAATTTGGAACTACTTTCCAAAATCCACGTGATCCCTTCCATGGGATTTACTTGGATTAAATAATTTGATGCTAAACAGGTATTAAATGCTTGAACCTAACAGTACTATTAAACAACGACAAGTGGCTGGTAATACGTACACCTAGGTGGCTCGTAATATATATATTGACAGTTAGCAATATGATATGGGTATTTTGTAGGCGTACTCATTTGTATGTGTAACTATGAAGGTATTAATAAAAGTTTGATAACAAGTTAAATGCTTGGGGAAATGTGAAATTAAACCAACAAACTACAGTTGTAGGGTTTGACTTTTTTTATTCCAAAATTCTTGATATAGTGATTGGTAAACACAAGCGGAACATCTATATTTTCGTAATTTACTCTCTCGAAGTTAGATATCGAGTGGTTCTTGAAGTGTTGATATCCCTTGTAATTCTTGTTTGGATCTCCTTGAATTAGTTTTCCACGGAAATCAGATATAACTTGAAATGAGCATTCATTATCCACATATATTAGTTAAAAGTATTAAAACATCATTTTAATGTATTAAGCTATCAAAGCAAATCGCAAAGGCTGTTAGAATAAAATCCGAGGCGTACCGTCGATCATCCAAGGACCAAGTAATCACACGAGCACGACACCGAGATTTGTTAACGAGGTTCACCGATATGGCTACATCCCCGGGGCCTGACGACGGGTGCTCCTCCCCGTGACACCGTCACAATAACGCACACCGACCACTCGGGCGCCGGCACATGCCGCCGGCTACCCCCCTTGCGCGCCTGTGCTATTATGTTGGCATAGTTTACATCGTGTGTCTACCCCCGCTATATATGAGAGGCCTAGGATACAAGTGTCCTATTAGGACACGACTACATATCCTATATAAACACAATACAACTACAAGTCCAACTGTAACCTACCTTGTACACAATATTCGACACAACTCCAACAAACTCCACCTTGGCGAATATTCTCCACCACCTTGACTCCGTCAATGCGTCAAACTTCCATGTACATTGGACTTGAGCTTATCCCATGAGTACCGCTGCTACTCCAAAGACTCCATATGACTCCACCTGCAACTTGTAGTCCCTTTTTTATTCCTTGACCACAGTCAATACTCGAGCAAAATTAAGTTCCTTGTTAGTCAATTTGTGCTCGCAACTTCCAGAGTATCCGTCCAATGCCATCACACACTGATCATTGACCTGCGTGCAAGTGAACAACTCACATATTGGGTGTCACACATAAGAGTTACTCGAACTCAACATCACCGCTCCTTTCTTGACCGCTTTATCACGAAACATGAAGGAATTTCACCGTTGCTTGTAGTCATCCCAAGTCAAATTCGCAGTTGTCTCACCACATGTATGACCACCAGAGCCCTTTCCCGTCTCCATGTCTCGTGCGTACCGCACGCCTCGCCGAAAAACATGTATTACCTCTCTATATTTCCCCATATCTCTACATTTGCTTCTTTCTCACACTCCTCTGTTCTTCATCTCTCTCCCTTTTTGCTTCTTCCCTGTGTCAAAGCTTTTCGCGTCGCACATCTTTCCAAATCTCCAGTTGCGTGTGTTAGAGTTATAATATAAGTCATGTACCCCTTTGTATTTATCCCGTTGTATAAGGGGTTTCCTGCATATGTTCCACACCTGTACATGTATATATATCGGCCTATGGCCTCATGGGAATATAAGTTGCTTTCCTAACATGGTATTAGAGCCTAAGTTAATTTTTTTTCGCTTGCAACTCGTGCTCGTACCCGTCGGTTCGTGTCGATCTCCGGGGATTCCGGCGCCGTTGTTCATTGCCGCTAGCAGAGGATCGAAGCCTGCTTAGTCCGGATCGAAGCCGCCTGCTACGCTTCTCGCCGCCAGGGGCGTCCGATCCAGCCGCGGTAGCGCGATCCGGCCGCCAGTAGCGACCGGCCGCCGTCTCTCGCTAGAAGCGCTCGATCTAGCCACCCTGGCCTTCCTGCCGACCCAGCCGGGCCTGCTTTTCCACCCGATCTCCTTCCGGCCGCCGCTCCAGATCAATCGAGGCTGCCGTCTCGTTTCCCACCGGCCCAAGCGACGGGCCACGATCTCTGCTCCGTGATCTACGCCTAAAAAAAAAATGTCTGCTGCATCGAGGCTATGTTCTTTGTCCACCATGTTGTCCGGTGATCTTCGATGGTACTAACTACACCGAGTTCATCGGCTTCATGCGCATTCACATGCGTGGCATCCGTCTGGGGTGTTCTTTACGGCGAGGTCTGCCGTCCGCCACGTCCGGTTCCTCGGTGGCTCCTATTCCGCCGACTCCACGGTTCTTCCTCCGGATGCTAATCGGGCCGCCAAGGATGCGGCTAAGCTTCTTGATGAGGTCAGCGATCGTGCTTATGATGAGAGGGTTTTGGCTTATGAGGAGGCTCTTGAGACGTATCATGGTGCTCTGTCTGTTTACACCCGGTGGCTTGATGATGATGCTCGTCTTTGCATTTATTCTCCGCTAGTGTTACGCCTCGATTTGCTTACGAGTTTCGGGTCTTCCTCTCATCTTTGAGATGTGGACCCATCTTCGCCCGGCCTTCTCGGCCCTCTGGTGATGCCTTATACCTTTCTCGTGGTCCGTCAGAGCATGCTCTTCAGCGAGGTGACTCTCACTGTTGATGACTTCTATGCACGAGTTACGCTATCCGGCGCCCTTGATTCTCTCCATGATCTTTGGTTGTCGTACCCGCCCTGTTGCCCGGTGTCCGAGCCAATTTGGAGTTTCATCGGCGTCTATGAGTTCTGTCTCGGCTCCGTAAGGAGTTTGAGCCCGGCGTGCTTTCGATTGTTTGCTCGTGGTCGTATTTCTCTCATGGAGGCACTTTACGAGATTCGTCTTTGAGGAGACTCGCTTACGTGGTCTTTGGTGTCTTTGGAGGTTCCTACGTGCTCGCTACTTTCGTGCTCCTACGCCATCTGCCGACCGACCCCTTCTCGCTCGAGTGCTCGCCGCTCTTGCCCACTCCTTCGGAGGCTCAGTCGCCCCGTCCACATTGCGACTATTGCAACAATGATGGTCATCTTGAGTCTCGGTGCTACGAAGAAGAAACACTGCGCAAGGCGCGATCATCATCTTCGGGAACCGTCATCTACCTCGGCGACTTGACCATTGCTTTGGTGGCGAGGATATTACGAGACTTAAGCGTGCCTTTCGCGGCTTGAGTTCTTCCTCGACGGTACTGCTGGTTCTGCGGATCGATGCTTCCCGTGACCGAGCAATCACCCTCTACGGTCGGTACATCCCCATGGGTTACGGACTCTGGAGCTTCTTTTCATATGTCTTCTCATTCTTCCACTTTGTCCTCTCTTCGATCACTTTGGATTCTCTGTTCATGTCTTCACCGGCGATGGTACTCCACTTTACATTTGCTAGTAAAGGCAATCTTACCACTCCTTCTTATTACATTTCGATGTTGCTCATGTTCCTCGCCTTACCATGAATCTGTTTTACTGGTCAACTTATCGATTACGGTTGTCGCGTCATCCTTGACGTTGACTCTTGTTACATCCAGACCGTCGCCGCGCACACTCACGGTTGGGGCTGGCCCTCGCCGCCGTGATTCTCGTGGTCTTTGGGAGTTGGACTGGCTTCATGTTCCTTCCGCTGCCATCACCATTGCGGTTCTTCCGCCTCTGTCGCCTCACATCTTTGGTTCCTTCGGCGAAGTGGCATCATCGACTTGGTCATCCGTGGTGGTTCTCGGTTGTCTTCTTTAGTTCGCCGAGGTCTTCCGGGTCTGCATCTCGTGAGATGTCTCTTTAGAGTGTCGTGGTTGTCATCTTGGCAAGCGATTGATTACCATATTCACATAGTGAGTCGGTGTCCAAGCGTCCTTTCGATTTAGTCCATTACGATGTATGGGGTCCGCCCCTTTCGCTCGAAAGGTGGTCATAAATACTATATTATTTTCATAGATGATTTCTCTCGTTACACATGGCTTTATTTCATGACTTCTCGATTACGAGGTGTTGTCTATTTATAAGCGTTTTGCTGCCATGGTTCATACTCGATTCTCTTCACCCATTCGTGTTTTTCGTGGCCGACTACCGGGCGAGTATATCTCTAAGATGTTGCGTGGTGTTCTTCTTGAGCAAGGACTCTCTCTCAATTCTCTTGTCACGGTGCTCATGCTCGTAATGGTGTGGCCGAGCTTAAAGCATCGACATCTTCTTGAGACGGCTCGTGCATTGATGATTGCTGCCTCTCTCCGCCTCATTTTTGGTGAGGCCGTCTCCACATCCACCTATCTTATCAATATACAGCCTTCCGCTGCTCTGTGGTGGTGTTCCTTTCGGCGACTTTTTGATCGTTCTCCGATTATTCGATGCTTCGCTCGTTTGGTTGTGTTTGCTATGTTCTTCTTGCCCTCGTGAACGCACCAAACTGACCGCTTCGATCTGTTGAGTGTGTCTTCTTAGGCTACTGATGATGAGCATAAGGGCTATCGTTGTTGGGATCCTATCGGTGCGTCGGATGCGTATCTCTCGAGGCGTGACTTTTGATGAGTCTCGTCCCTTCTACCCACGCCCATCTTCCTCGACTTTTTGGTCAGGATATCTCTTTCCTCACTTTTCACGACTCACCTCTCACCCCGTCGAACCATGTACCTCTCCGTTCCACTTCCTCCCCTTCTCCACCTCTCGCTGATTTGCAACCACCATCCTCCCCGGTCTCCTCGCCTAGCATGTCACCGGGTTCTTCACCTTCATCTCCGGTGATTTCCTCCCCGGTCTCCTCTCCCAGCATGTCACCGGATTCTACACCTTCATCTCCGGTGACTTCTTCGTCGCCACCCCCCGATTCTCCCTTGACGATTCCTCCTTCTATTATCCCATCTTTTCCTCAGCATTACACTCGTCGTCCACGACCAGTCGATGCCTCTGTGGATGAGTCGTCATCTTCCTCTCAGCCTACTTATGGCTTGCGTTCGCCCCTCGTCCGCTTTGTTGATCGCTTTGGATTTCCCACGGCTTTGGTCTTTCTTTGTTCTTGAGCCGACTTCTTATCGTCGGGCTGTTGTTCATCTGAATGGCAGTTTGCGATGGCGAGAGGAGATTGCTGCTCTTGAGCCTTTGGTACTGGGATCTTGTTTCTCTTCCTCCCGAGTCCGTCCGATCACTTGTAAGTGGGTCTACAAGGTTAAGACTTCGCCCGATGGTTCTCTTTGAGCGTCCACGGCTCGTCTTGTGGCCCGTGGTTTTCAGCGAGCACGGTCGTGATCATGACGAGACGTTTGCTCCTCGTGGCCCATATGACCACTTGTTCGTACACTTCTTGCCGTTGCCTCCGCACTTGCGCTCTTGGTCTATATCTCAGCTTGATGTTAAGAATGCCTTTCTTAATGGTGAGCTGCGTGAGGAGGTCTACATGCAGCCACCACACGGGTATTACATTCACGATGGCATGGTGTGTCGTCTTCGTCGCTCTCTCTATGGCCTTAAGCAAGCCCCGCGCTTTGGTTTGAGCGCTTTGCCTCTGTGATCACTGCTGCTGGTTTTTCAGCAAGTGCTCATGATCGGCATTGTTTATTCACCTTTCTCCTCGTGGTCGGACTCTTCTTCTTCTCTATGTTGATCACATGATCATCACGGGGATGACCAGAGTATATTGCCTTTGTAAAGGCCCGTCTTAGTGAGCAGTTTCTTATATGCGATCTTGGACCTCTTCGCTACTTTCTTGGGATTGAAGTCTCTTCTACCTCGATGGCTTTTTATATCCCGGGAAAAGTATATCCAGGATCTTCTTGCTCGTCTGCTCTTCTTCGACGAAGCTGCGTTGTTGAGACTCCTATGGAGCTCAATGTTCACCTCCGTGCTACTGATGGTGATCCTCTCCCTGACCCGACGCGTTATCGTCATCTTGTTGGCAGTCTTGTCTATGTAGCTGTCACTCGTCCGGACATCTCTTATCCGGTTCATATTACGAGTCGGTTTGTCTCTACTCCCACCTCGGTTCACTATAGTCATCTCCTTCGTGTTCTTCGATATCTTCGAGGCACGATCTCTCACCGTCTATTCTTTCCTCGCCCAGCTTCTTTACAGCTTCAGCCTATTCGGATGCTACGTGGGCTAGTGATCCTTGGATCGCCGTTCACTTTCTCGCCATCGTGTTTTTCTTGGTGGTTCTCTCATTGCACGGAAGGCGAAGAAACAGCTTGCGCTTTCCGTTCGAGTGCCGAGGCTGAGTTTCGAGCAATGCCTCATTAGATGGCATAGGAGACATGGTTACGGTTGTTACTTCAGGATTTTTGAGTTTCTGTCACTACACCGACTCTGCTCTTATCTCGACAGTCTGAGTGCTATTAGCATTGCGCAGCGATCCCGTGAAGCATGAGCTCACCAAGCATATTGGTGTCGATGCTTTCTATGTCTTGTGCTGGTGTGCAGGATCAGGTTATTGCTCTTGATATGTGCCTTCCGAGTTCTGATTGGCGGATTTCTGACGAAGGCCCGGACTAGAGCACAACATGGCTTTTATCTCTCCAAACTCAGTGTTGTTCATCCACCATGAGTTTGAGGGGGGGTGTTAGAGTTATAATATAAGTCATGTACCCCTTTGTATTTATCCCGTTGTATAAGGGGTTTCCTGCATATGTTCCACACCTGTACATGTATATATATCGGCCTATGGCCTCATGGGAATATAAGTTGCTTTCCTAACAGCGTGGGCTGAGCAGCTCACTTTTCCCTCCCAATTTCTAGTCTCTTGATTCAAAATAAACGAGTAGTCTGGAGTACTCAGCAATTAGTCTCGCTACTGCTCGACTGCACAAATTAGTCAAGTTTTTCAGCCTAGTCAACAGTGAAGTTACGACTCGTATACTACTCTCTTGACTAGTCTAGACTAGACTAGTCGATCGACTCACAATCTTATTGCATTTTGCAATAATCTGGATTTGCTACCCCGCGTGTGTAGTTTACACCCTAGATCCAACATACATTCTGCCTCTGAGATTCAGATATTTTCTTTCTCTACACTATGCAACAGCATACTCTTTATGAACTAATGAATGTCTAGCTTGTATTAATCCATTTCCATGCATGGAGTCAGTGAAAATGAATTTGCATTCAGTGATAGTCGAATCTAAACCACATTGACCATATCCTTTTTCACATGACAATAACAATCTCATTCATCTGTACTTATTTGGACGAGCTATCACAATGCTATAGTTACATTTGTATACACAAATGTTCCAAGATCCCAAGTTACCTAGCTCCTTGAAGAAAAAGCTTTGCATCCAGAGATTTAGAATGGACAAAGGTTAACATGCCATAGATTATATACGCTATAGTTCCAGGAGATTAGTTGAGTTCCAGCACCAAATACTGAAATATATAATATGAAGCCATTCTCTACAACCTGTCCGCTGCAGAATACACATTCTGCATTTTCAGCTTCGATATTCTTCAAGTTCTAGACATAAGTTTTATATATCTAAGTACTAGGTGCACGTCCATGCTCTTAGCCCTGTAGAAGAATCTAGACTAGTAGCCCCACGGTGGACACCATGATACAAGAGCTGGTACAACAGGAACTTGGTTATTCTCAAAATATATCAAAGGACAACTATAACATAAACTTTTAACATTTTATTGGAGTAATTTTGGAAGCTATTCAAGTAACTGTTTCAGTAAATTCCATAATTTAAATGTTCTAGCTGATCCATATTTATATATAGTCATTTCTGATTTCTCCTTATAGCGGCTCTTGAGTATTTGCACGTTAGGCTGTTAAATTTATTGGTTTCATATGTGAAAACAGTATCCTAGTTTTTTTAAGGTGTAACCAGAATAGCCATTTTAGTTATCTAATCAGTAACCAGCTATGTTGTGCAAGGGAACCATACTTCTCCTAATTTTCTATTTTGACTTGAATTTTCTAGACATATTTACAATCAGCCTCTGTGCGGATAGAAGAAATGAGAGTGAAAAGACGTGACACAGAGCAATGGATGGCACATCGATTACTTCTGAGAACCTCAAGGGGAGAATATTGCGTCATGATCATTACAGATGGCAAGAAACAAGAGGGGTTGATGAAGAGGGCCTTCTTATGAATCTTCCCAAGGATCTTAGGAGGGAGATAAAACGGCATCTTTGTCTATCACTTCTCATGAGGGTATTTTCTCAATCTTTACATGGTTATACTATATTTGCAAATCCTCGTCTCAAGTATGCCTGTCTCGAGATCACACTTAACATAGTGGTCATACACTGTTTCAATGGAAATATAGAAACATGCCAATGCAAAGTTTAAAGTTCTAAAAATGATATCGGATGTTGTTGCCATGGCAGAGTTTTCCGTTCAATGTTGAGGTTTGCACACCGACTGCTCATGTGCCTAGACAGTTGGTTAGTTGCTTTCGTCGGTGGTTCTCGATTAGCCTGGTCGTGGGTTGGTGCAATAGAACGGGTCAGTTGTGCTAGTGGGGATAACTTAGTCCATGCCCGCACGTATTTGGCTGGTGGGATGGCACGAGCCCTAAGGATCTCCATGGGTGTTTAGCTCCGGCCGTTATGGCCACTATGTATTCCCAAATAAAAGGATAAATGAGAAACAAAAAGTTGTGCGATTGTACGCAGCACAAAAAAATAATCCTGTGTGCTTTCGTCCCCAAACCCAATGACCGTCGAAGGCCTGGCCGATATTTTGTATCGAGCCTCGTTGCTCGTGGTTACGTGAAGATGACCGGAGGTCCGGTCCAAGGTCGAAGCCCGATGCCCCTCATGCTAAGATCACCGACGGAAAGACAATGGCGATGCTTGCGCTGCGTGGTGCAGCGCGTCTTGCGTGATTCAGGCGGATTGACCACATAGTCGATGGGTTTCGAACATTGTGAGATAGTTCGGTTCCTATCTACCGTTGGTGTTAAAGGGAGAACAGCGAGGAGCCAACTCTACATTGCCTGGATATGCCCGTTTCAGCCATTCGAACTTGCACAAGCTTGCGAGGCAAGACATGGTGCGAGCAAGCAGATCAGATCTGTGATGCTTGCTTGGCTGGAAAACAGAGGCGTGTGCCCTCCACGCAGCATGCCAAGTTCCGCGTTGAGAACTGCCTTGAGGTGGTCCATGGCGACCTTTGCGGGCTGATCTCACCGGCGACACCAAGCGGGAAGAAATACTTACTTCTGCTTGTCGACGCCACGTGGTACATATGGATCGCTTCTTGCCTCTAAGGACGAGGCCCAATGGCAATCCAGTGCATCCAAGCTGAAGCAGAGTCCGATTCTGGCAGCAAGCTATGCGTTTTACGGACGGTTCGAGGTGGCGAGCTCACATCCGACTCCTTCACCGCGTATTGCGCCGATCTCGGAGTTTAGCGTCAACTCACTGCACCCTACCACCGCATCTAAACAGCGTCATCGGGCGTTGAAATCAGATGGTGGTGAGCATGGCCTGCTGTCTTCTCGAGGCCAAGTGTGTTGCCGGTGAGTTCTAGGGCGAAGCGGTCACGACAACGGTGTTCATCTTGAACCGTTGAACATGTCGGCAATGAAGAGCCTAGATGACAAGACACTGTTTGAGGCATGGACACGACTCTTCATCAAGATCTAAGTGGGCGATCCGGTGATCATCGTGTCCAAAGTCTGGCGAGATGCGAGAACTTGTTTAGAATGTCTTACGTCAATCACCGAGTTTTTACCTTGGAATGGAGGTGCAGCAGGCACTGTCGGGATCACCATCTCTCTTCGCATATGCCCATAACCTTCTCGAGAAGAGTGGCATGGCGGGGTCCAATCCCTGTCAAGTGCCCATGGAGCCGTGCTTCAAGCTTTCCATGGCGCCGATGAAAGATGCAGCAGTGTACCGCAACATTGTCGGGGCCCTGCCGTACTTAGTGCACACAAGGCCGGACCCAGCGTATTCGGTCGATTTCGTCTCTCACTTCATGGAGGCGCCAGCGGAGGACATCTTGTAGTTGTCAAAAGGATTCTTCGCTACATCGCCAGTACAACACACCTTGGCTACAAGTTTGCAAGGAACACCGGTGCCGTGCCTCGCTTTTCTACAAATGACACCGCGACAACGACTTAGGCGGGGCGTGGACATGCTCAAGAGCACGCTCGACACGCTCCACTTCCTTGGCAACAGCCTGTGACTGACAGCTGTCCCTGTGGAGCGAAAAATGTGGCCCTCTCGGGCTGCGAATCTGAGTATGTCGCAGCCACCACTGTTGCCTGTTAGGGTATCTGGCTAGCACGCCTGAAGGTGAATTAGCGACGTGGAGGTTAAGTGTGTGGTGCTCAAGGTGCATAAGAAATCAGCTATCTACCTCACCAAGAATCCTATGCTCCATGACCGCTCGAAGCATATCGAGTTGAGGTATCACTTCATCGGGGATTGTGTGGAGACAAAGAAAATTGAGCTGGAGTTCGTGGCGTCTGAACACCAACTCACAGACATGCGCACCTAGCAATTGGGCGACGTTCGACTTCATTAGCTTCGTTCAGGCATCGACATAGTTGAGGTAAACCCTGGACACGAAGTTTATGGAGTGAATGTTGCAGTAAACTTAGCATTCTTCAGCATATAGTTTAGATGCCATGATAGAGTTATTCTGCTGGGCGAGTTTTCCGCTCAATAATCGTGGCATGGCAGAGGTTTGCACATTGACTGTCATGTGCCTAGATAGTTGGTTAGCTGCTTCCACCGGTGGTTTTCAGTTAGCCTATTCGTGGGATGGCGCGACAGAACGGGTCAGCCAGACTTGTGGGGATAGCTTAGTCCATGTCCGCATGATTATGCTTGTGGGATGGCACGAGCCTCAAGGATTGCCACAGGTGTTTGGCTTCGGCTGTTATGGCCACTACTTTGTATTCGCAAATAGAAGGATCAACGAGAAATGAAAAGTCAGCGCTTGTACACATCGCAAAAATAATCTCGTGTGCTTTTGTCCCCAAACCCAAACCCTCTCTTTCCCTTTGTTTCGGTGATCGCTAGACTAGAGGCAAGCGGTAGCTGGGGGCCGATTGATAGTCGGGTACACCTGAATGGTAGTTTAGGGGGCACCTGGGTAGTGATCAGGTCTTCCTAGGTAGTGCCTTGTTGGAGGTTGAGGCCTAGGTTTACTTTGCCTTGTTCCACGAGAAGTGTTTGTGCAAACTGTTCTATTCTCCCCCCCCCCCCCCTCCTGCTCCTGGCATCATGTCGGATTTCCTTGAAAACCATGATGGCTCCCGAGGTTGTATTTTTACCCTTGCTCCGGGGATGATGCAGCTTGCCTTAGCACATAGCCTCTCCATGCTTCTTTCCTTCGCCCCCACCCCCATTCGTCGACTCATGGTGTCTTGGGTGCGCAACTGCACCCTCTCACTTGTGGTGCCTTGGTTGTATAGTGTCGCACCCTGTTGTCCGCGATGCCTTGGCTGCGTAGTAGCGTTGGGCCCTCTCGCCGGGGTGCCTCGACCACTTGTGTTGCGACTACTCGCTCGGGGTGCCTACATCGCACCGTCTGCTCATTGTGCCTTAGCCACCTGCGTTGTACCCGCTCGCTCGGGGTACCTCACCGCTTGTGGTGCTCTTGTTGGCAAGTCAAATTCCACCTCGTTGCAGGATGTCGTGCCCCGCTCCGGCGGTCGTACCTCACTAGTGAGGCCGTGCTTGACTAGGTGAAGTTGCGTCCCGCCCCTAGCAGGTCACGTGCTCTACTCTCACCTCTCAAGAGGTGAGTGAGAGCTCATGTCTAGTGTTGCCTCCCCCCCTCTCAAGTGAGGGGTGGTCCTCTGTGTATAGGTGGTGGATTGGAATTTTACAAGGGGAGTCCCCTTGTGGGAGTTTTTACACTTAATGTCTTGCCCTTTCTCTAACCCCACAAGTGGGCTGGTGGAGGGGTATCCCTATGATATCTTGTTAGAATTTTTGTGTATTCTAATTCTATTTACTATCCCGCCCTTGGCCTTTATATATGAGATGGGGAGGGCCGGAGGGGGTGTATATTACGTGTTGTAGTGGAAAAATAGGTGAGTAGAGAGTATCTCGTCGTTAGTGCTCGAGAAAAATAAAGTTAGCAAGGGTGTTTACTGGGATCTTATGCAAAGGTCGCTGCACACTGAGAGAAAGTTGACACAATCAGGGAAATAACAACTTGTATTTTCAGGTGGGCCTAGGCTAAGACATATACATGTGCATGTGTGTAAAACATGAAAAAAAACCTTATATAATGGGGATATTACACGACAAATTAAGAGACCGCACATAGGAAGCATCAAAGAACAATATGCTTTGTGACAGAACACCGAAATCCTCAAGCAACCATTGTAGCCAAGTCACCTTTGCCGTCAAAAGAGCCATAACCCACAATTCAACCTCTGCAATCGAACGGGAAACTGCAATCTGTTTTTTTCCAGGCAATGAGAAAACCACCAAGAAAGAAACAATAAGCAGAAGTGGAATGGCGATCCAAAGGATCACTAGTCCAAAGTAGCATCTGAACAGTCCTGAAGCTGTAAAGAACTAGAGTTTGGGAAGAAATGACGTAGAGTGAGCGTCGCACAAAGATATCGTAGAACACAAAGGAGGTGATTATAGTGAACTGAAGTGGTAACAGAAACAAATGACTCAAGTGTGGACAACATATGAGATATCCGGACGAGTAACAACGTGATAGACAAGACTCCCAACAAGATGACGATAGCATGGCGGATTAGACGAGGGCTCATCGTCAGAAGCATGAAGACGGAAGGTGGACATTGAGATCCGTTGAAGCCTCAACAACACACTCATATAGTAAGAGCAGCAGGAGCAAGAAGATCTTGAATGTACTTTGGTGTAGTAATTTTGATCTAGGGTGGAACCCTAATAGGTTGATCTTTTCACACTTGGGAGGGGGAAAGAGGGCAAATCAAAGAGAAACACAAGAAGAACTCTCAAATAGACTTGATCCAATCACACATGTGCTAGATCCACATACAGAAAGAGGTAACAAGGGTCCAAATCCAACAAGGGATACAAAAGGGGCACTAGTTCATCTCAATCCTAGGAGGAAGGAGGTCTTGAATCCATGAAGGATCTTCCCATGAAGGGGTCTTGAATCCACTTGGGGGATCTTCTCACATGGAGGCCTTGATCTCCATGGGAGTAGGGGTACAAGTGGATGAATAAAGCTCTATCTCTAGTATGAGCTATCACAATGCTAACCCTAAAACGTAGGTAGAGGAAGGGTATATATAATCTAGGGGGCAAAGGGGTACATGGGCCTCGGCCCAGATACACCGCGCGTAGGCAGGAGGGGCCGGATGTCCGGGCCTTCACGTCGGGCCGGATGTCTGGGCTGACAGGGGCTGGTTTCGGGTGCTCTCTGTATAGGAGGTGCTGGATTTCCGGGGCTGGGCCGGAGGTCCGGTGCCTGTAGGTGGTCTTCGACTGAGCTGCTGCTGTGGTTGACATCTCCAGGGGCCGGATGTCCGGGCCAGGGGCCGAATGTCCTGGGCCTGTAGGCCTTCTCCGTTTCCTTCCGTCGTGCTCCTTCGTCCATGTACTTGGGGACTTGTCCGTCGTCACGAGCATCTCCGAGAGGGTGTTCTTCATACCTTATCACACATAGCATTTCGGCATTAGGTAGTAGCCATGTCTCACGTGGGTCATACGGAATATCGCTAAGAAGATATGTCACCTCAGTCTCGAGAGCTCTTGCACGTGCTCGTGTCATCAGTCCACTTGGCACTTGAGTAGGCGAAGGTTGGTCCATGGGGATGACCGAAGGATGCTTTGCATCATCTTCCCCACAGGAAAGATCCAACCTCGGATCGAAAACCTCATCACCATGGTAGGGAGCGCTCACGTTGTACTTTTCGCGCGGTATGTCGATCTTGTATGCATTGTTGTTGTAGCGTGCGATCACCTTGAAGGGTCCGTCGGCTCAAGGTAGTAGCTTAGACTTGTGTTCGTTGGGGAAGCGATCCCTGCGAAGGTGTAGCCATACAAGATCTCCAAGGTTGAATATCATGGGTTGCTTGTTGATGTTGAGCTTGGTCGCGATGCGGTGTACTTGATGCTCGATTGCTTGTCTTGTATCTTGATGCACCTTCTTGAGATAACTCGCTCGTGCGCTCGCGGCCATGTTGATGCGCTCTTGTAGAGGTAGCGGTAGAATGTCCAATGGGGACAACGGATTGAAACCGTAGATGACCTCAAAGGGGGACTTGCCGGTAGTCGAATGTCTTGCTCGGTTGTAGGCGTACTCGGCGATGCGTAAGCACTCTTCCCACTCCTTGATGTTCTTCTTGATCAACACGCGGAGGAGAGTTGATAGAGTCCGGTTGGTGACCTTCGTTTGGCAATGGTATGCGGATGAGAGGAGTAACTTGATTATGAGCTTGGCGCATAGGTCTTCCAAAAGCAGCTAAGGAACTTGACGTCGCGGTCCGATACAATAGTCTTGGGCACTCCATGTGGACGCAAGATTTCCTTACAGAAGAGATTTGCAACATGTGAAGCATCGTTGATCTTGTTACATGGAATAAAGTGTGCCATCTTAGAGAAACGGTCCATGACAACAAATACGAAATCTTTTCTATTTTGAGTTCTAGGCAAACCAAGCACAAAATCCATACTAATATCTTCCCATGGGTGATACAGAATAGGAAGTGGCATATAGAGACCATGGGATTGAGCTTTAGACTTAGCTTTGCGACATGTAGAGCATCGGTCGGTGTAGCGTGAGACGTCACGAAACATCTTAGGCCACAAGTAGTTCTTGGAAAGCGCAACAAATGTCTTTTCGCGTTCAAAGTGTCCCATTAGTCCTCCACCGCGAGCCTCTTGCAAAAGCAACAAACGAAGAGAAGACTCGGGGATACAAAGCTTGTTAGCTCTCATTAGATAATCATTGTTGATATAATATTGGTCCCAAGAGAGATGCGTTAGGCATTTAGCATAAAGAATGACAAATGAAGCATCATGCACATACAAGTCTTTGATGTGTTCAAATCCTATGACATTCAATTCAAGTTGAGTTACAAGCATGTGGGATAAAGCGTTCGCCACAACATTTTTCTTACCTTTGATATACTTGATAACATAAGGAAATGACTCAATGAACTCACTCCATTTGGCATGTCGCTTATTCAATTTCGTTTGACCTGTAAGGTATTTAAGCGTTTCATGATCCGTATGGATGACAAATTCACGAGGGCGAAGATAATGCTCCGACACATGCAAGACTCTCACTAAAGCATATAACTCTGTCATAAATGGGGTAGTTAAGTTGCGCTCCGAAAAGTTTCTCGCTAAAGTATGCGATTGGGCGCTTCTCTTGCATCAACACACCTCCTATGCCATTACCACTAGCGTCGCAATGCACTTCGAAAGTTTTATCAAAATTGGGCAATCCAAGCAATGGAGCATGTGTAAGCAAATTCTTAAGCCCATGAAATGCAGTATCTTGGGATGGTCCCCAAACAAAGGATGCATTCTTCTTACTCAATGCGTGCAATGATGATGCAATGGTGCTAAAATCCTTCACAACGTGACGATAAAATCCGGCTAAGCCAAGGAAGCTACACACTTGTTGCAAGTTGGTTGGTTGTGGCCAAGTTTTAATAGCATCAATTTTAGCTTTGTCTACATGAACACCCTTAGAAGACGGAACAAAACCCAAGAAAACAAGCTTGGCAACACCAAATGTGCATTTCTCCATATTAGCATAAAGGCGCTGCTTTCTAAGAGTTTGCAAAACAGCTCTAAGATGGGTGACATGATCTTCTAGAGATTCTCTAAACACAAGTATATCATCAGAGTAGACCACAACAAATATGCCAATATATTCGCGAAGAACGTAATGCATCACACGCATGAAAGTGTCGGGTGCTTCGGATAAGCCCATAGGCGTAACTAACCACTCATACAAGCCAAACTTGGTTTCGAAAGCGGTTTTCCATTCATCACCCTCTTGAATGCGAATTTGGTAAAAGCCACTTTTAAGATCAATTTTAGAGAAAATCGTGGCTCTGCTAAGCTCATCTAGCATATCGTTAAGGCGTGGAATGAGATGCCTATAGCGAACGGTGATAGCATTTATGGGTCGGCAATCGGAACACATGCGAAAACTTCCATCTTTCTTGGGCACAAGAATAACCGGAATGGCACAAGGACTTAAGCTTTCACGTACATGCCCATTGTCAATGAGGTGTTGTACTTGCCGTTGTATTTCCTTGGTTTCTTTGGGGTTGATGCGGTACGGTGCCTTGTTCGGTAAAGGTGCGTGGGAATGAGGAAGATGCGGTGTTCGATGCCTCGTAGTGGAGGTAGACCCAGAGGTAGCTCATCGGGGAATACGTCCTTGAATTCCTGCAATAAATTAGACAACACTAAAGGTAGGGTGAGAGGTGTTAGTCCGTGCCGCTTCATCCTTGCATATTAGGACATAGTGTATGCCACTAGATGGGTTCTCACACACTTCTCTCATGTCTCTTTTGGTAGCTAAGAGCACTCAGTTTTTCTTGTCGCTCATCGTGGAGGCACTCATTTTTGGCTTATGACGCTCACTCTTCTTTTGCTGGCTCACTCTCTCACTATTCTCTCCAGTCTCCGTGATGGGTGGATGCTTGCTTGTCGGCGATCAATTGGCTTGGCGACATGGGTCATAGCACGTAGTCCTTTCCCTTCATCTTGAAAACTATAGTGATTGGTTCGCCCATTGTGGATATCGCCACGGTCGAGTTGCCAAGATCGTCCAAGTAGGAGGTGGCAAACGGACATGGGAACCACATCACACTCCAATATGTCTTCGTATGCTCTAATCTTGAAGGAGACTTGAACGGTGTGCTCCACTTGAATGGTGCCGGAGTCGCTAAGCCATTGGACCTTGTAGGGGCGAGGATGCTTCATCTTGATCAATTGTAGTTTGGAACATAGCTCTTCACTTACCAAATTGTGGCAACTTCCTCCGTCAATGATGACCTTCACAGAACGTCCATTGATGCCCGCTTTGGTGGGGAAGATGTGGCAACGTTGGTCTTCGTCTTGCTGGTGTTGAAGTGTCAAGACTTTGGAGACAACAAGAGTGGGGCTAGAATCATTGTCACAAAAGACTTGGTCATCTTCGTCTTCATTCACTCGCCGGTGCATGGCCACGTGCTCAAGTGCTTCCATTTCTTCCTCGCTCAATGAGTCATAGGTGCCGTCGTCATTGGTGATCATGGTACGCCGTGTGGGGCACTCAAATATCTTGTGGCCTTGGCCTTGGCATGTGAAGCACTTGATGGAACTTGTCTTGATGGTCTCATCCGTTGGAGTAGATGATGATGAAGCTCTCGGCTTGAGGTTGCTTGTAGTAGGAGGACGACTTGAAGATGTCGAAGCTTTCTTGAAACTTGACTTGTCGCCGTTGCTTGGTGTAGGTTTCGTAGGGGTAGAAGGCGCCGTAGTCGTTGAAGCTTGAGTGTATGAACCGTAGGTCTTGGAAGAGTACTTGGCGTACTTGTAATCATCTTGCACTTGTCGCTCCGCCTTGGTAGCTTGGTGCACTAGCTCGAGGAGGTTCGAATACGGTTGGAAATCATCAATCTTCTTGATAGGATGGTTGAGTCCGTTCAAGAATCGTGCCATAGTTTGCTCCTCATCTTTCATGACATTGGCTCGGATCATGGCGATCTCCATTTCCTTGTAATACTCTTCAACGGACTTGGTGCCTTGCTTGAGTAGTTGCAATTTCTTGAATAGGCCGCGGCTATAGTACGTGGGTACAAAGCGCGCTCGCATGACATCCTTCATTTGATTCCATGTTGTGATTGGTGGGTCACCTTTTGCTTCTCGTCGCTCAGTGACTTGCTCCCACCAAATGAGGATATAGTCTTGGAACTCAAGAGATGCCATGGCAGTCTTCTTTTCTTCATAATTGTGTAAATGAAAGACCTTATCGACTTTCAATGCCCATGAAAGGAAGTCTTCGGGATAATTGCTTCCGGAGAACTTAGGCATGGTGAACTTGAGCTTGCCGTAGCGTTGCTCTTCATTGTGTTGGTGGCGATGGTGATGACGCTCTTGTCGTGGATGATCTTCAAGCGCTTGCTCCTCGTGCTCTTGATTAGCTTGACGTTGAGGGTGTGGAATTCTTGAACGGTTCCTCAACTCTAGGTGCTCCTCAAGGCGTGCGGCTTCTTCTTGTCGCTCTCGTCGGAGGGCCTCTTCTTGTTCGCGCACACAGCGGTTGTGTTCACTGACGGCTCGTGTGGCTTCACGTAGGGCACGTTGAGCTTCTTGGCCTTGTTCCTCCCGGTTGTCGTCCTTCGCCGTCTTGGTTTTCTTGGTGATCTTGGCGTATTGGAGGCTCTTGGACAGTAGGATCATTAGCTTGACGACGATGTCGCTCACGTTCCCGGAGGCTGTCTTGTAAACCATTGTCATGAAATGAGTTTTGTGGAGCTTGATGATCTTCATGGTCTTGGCGACAATGCGGACTAGCTCGGGGAGGACTTGCATCCGAAGAAGATTCTGAAGAATGTCGGCTTGAGTGGCACCGTCTTGATGATGACGATGTCGTAGAAGAACGGTTGACCATCAAAGCATGAAACTCTTCCATTTGAGTAGACATCCTAGCGCCGAGCTCTTCCATGTGGGTGGAAAGTTTCGATTGTCGAAGTAGTCTCTTGTACGTAGCTCAGATGGTCGCAAGTCGGTAGCAAGTAGGTCGATGTGGTCGCTCAATGCTTCATTCTCTTAATGCAAAGCTCTTTGCGCACCGAATAGGTGATGCTTGGTGACGTAGTTGTTCGGGTCCTCTTCTTGTTCGATGATGAGTGGGTTGGTAGAAGTACTTGACCTATTCATCATCTCAAGCAAATATGTGAGTGGAAGAAAGGAATGAACTAGACCAAATGTACCTTGTCCGATGTTGAAGATGGATCAGTGATCACTCAATAATGTATTATGGAAATAGCACAATTGGTATCGAATCTTGTCTATTCTCACACCTACACAAATAAAGCCTTTGGAGTAGCATGGTGAGGATGCTGGCACAAAATTTATGCAATTGTTAGCAAGATTTCAATAATGTTGAAAGAGATTCACAAACTTGCAAGTGTAAAAAGTAGACCAAAGCAATACGTGGCATACGGAAACACACACACGGATAGATAAATGGGGCCGTGCAACCAAGGAACGAGCTCAAAATGTGGAATCCACGGAAAATGCTCTTGTTGCACAACACTAGAGAGACGCTAGCACGATTGCTCAATAGACGAGATACGATACTTGTGCACAACCTACAAAGCAAAAATGCAACTGACTTCTATCCCAAGTATGCTATATGTATGATTCCCAGTGATTCTCTTGAGATGATCCAAGATGATCGAGTATGGCAATTTGTATGCAATATGGTATGATACTACGACTCTTGCTTACAAGCTTCTTTGTTCTCTTTTTGCTTAAAAGCTTTTCTTGCTCTTTTGATATTGTCCTTTGGCCACTTATTCAAAACGCTCGAATCAAGATAGCAATGGTGTATGCGGGAACAAATGATGACACAAGAGATAATAAGATATATGCACGCAATAGAAGTAAGTGACGCAAAAGTTTGGCTCGGGGTTAACAATACAATGGCAAGGGAGAGGTATATGAAGGTGTCGTCGAGGTTACCGCCCTTGCTTTCTGTTGGTGGTGTCACGATGGTGAAGTGGTTGTTGTCGATGATGAATCCTTGGCGAAGATTAGTGGTGGTGATGTCGATGTCAAACCGTCCCTAAGTAGCCCAAATACGTTAGGAAACGGAAATCGCAACTCAAATTCTCAAAACAAAGGTGTCAAAATTGTCGGAGGTGGTAGCGGGTAAGCGGTGGTGGTTGCGGAAAGCTGTGGTGGTTGTGGAAAGCGGTGGTGGTATGCGGAAGTAATGGTGGAAACTTCGGTCAAAAATGGTGAAATCTAGTGAACAATGGTGTGGTGGTGGTGTTTGTTGATGCCGGGCGCCGGATGTCCGGGGCGCCACATCTGTGGACGAACTCGATGAACTAGGTGGAAAAAGAAAAATTTGGGGCAAAATTCGTGGAATTTTGTGGATGGAAATTGGTGAAAAGTGGAGGGAAGCTAGATCCACTAGTAACACAGCTAATCCATGGATCAAATCCAACAAAACATCATCACACCAACAAATCAAAAAAAAATTGGTAGGGCTATTTTTGTGGGGATTTTCGAAATTGGGCAAGAACACACGAATTAGGCTAGAAAATGAAGGGGAAGAATTCCAAGGTGTAAATCAACGTGGCTCTGATCCAAGATGATGTAGAGTGGAATCCTAATAGGTTGATCTTTTCATGCTTGGAGGGGGAAAGAGGGCAAATCAAAGAGAAACACAAGAACTCTCAGATAGACTTGATCCAATCACACATGTGCTAGATCCACATACACAAAGAGGTAACAAGGGTCCAAATCCAAGAAAGGGGGATACAAAAGGGGCACTAGCTCATCTCAATCCTAGGGGGAAGGTCTTGAATCCATGAAGGATCTTCCCATGAAGGGGTCTTGAATCCACTTGGGGGATCTTCTCACATGGAGGCCTTGATCTCCATGGGAGTAGGGGTACAAGTGGATGAGCAAAGCTCTACCTCTAGTTTGAGCTATCACAATGCTAACCCTAAATTGTAGGTAGAGGAAGGGTATATATAGTCTAGGGGGCGAAGGGGTACGTGGGCCTCGGCCCAGATACACTGCGCGCAGGCAGGAGGGGATGGATGTCCGAGCCTTCACGTCGGGTTGGATGTCCGGGGTGGCGGGGCCCGGTTTCGGGTGCTCTCTGTATAGGAGGTGCCGGATTTCTAGGGCTGGGCCGGATGTCTGGGGCTGAGCCGGATATCCGGTGCCTGTAGGTGGTCTTCGATTGAGCTACTGCTGTGGTTGACATCTCCAGGGGCCGGATGTCCGGGGCCTGTAGGCCTTCTCCGGTTCCTTCTGTCGTGCTTCTTCGTCCATGTACTTGGGGACTTGTCCGTTGTCACAAGCATCTCCGAGAGGGTGTTTTTCATACCTAATCACACATAGCATTCCGACTTTAGGTAGTAGCCATGTCTCATGTGGGTCATAACGGAATATTACTAAGGAGAGATGTCACCTCGGTCTCGAGAGCTCTTGCACGTGCTCATGTCACCGGTCCACCTGGCACTTGAGTAGGCGAAGTCTGGTCTATGGGGATGACCGAAGGACGCTCCGCATCTAATTGGCTCCGACCCTACTCAAGATCCGACCCTCTATCGTACGTGGCACGCCACATGGATGGTCAACAATAGTCAAGGCCAATCAACACAAATCAAGGAGGTCAACCATAGTCGAAACAAGCTCTCATGGGTCCAAGCGAGCCACCCCGGTCAAGGAAAGTCCAAGCAAAGTCATCATGGTCAACAAGTCAAAGAAAGAAACTCGTAAAAGAACAAGTCAAAGACGTAGGCAAAGGAGCAAAGAAGCCCAAGCCCAAGCAAGGAAGCCTTCAACGCCACCACACATCTCCAAGCCCAACTAGAGGCATATGGCCCAAAGGACGCCAAACTATCTTGTTCTACCCTCCCACCTCCTCAAGGGTAGCCTTGGTCATTTGTCAAAAGACCCCTAGGCTATATGAATCTTTGACTCCCTACTTGAATAAACTCAAGAGAAGGATCACACTCCTCACCTAGCTCTCTTTGGCGAGCTAGCGAGGCCGAGATTCGAAGTCCGAGGAACCTAGAAAGGATCAGACCAGTGGGGGTTGTGGGACACCTCAGGTGTCTCGTGCGTTGGGCACTACCCTCGACCACTTTTCGGGAGTTGTGGGACTCCAGAAACGGCAACACTCAAGTGTCCCATTCGCCAGGCACCACTCTATGCCCTATGGGAGGGTCGTCGAGAGTGGTGCTTGGCGACCATGGCCTCAAGATCCAGTCCAGGCACCAGTCGAGGAACCTCAGGAGGGGTAACCGCTTCCAACTCTGCCAAACGAGATCGGAGTGCCTTCATGTCCTCCTTTTTTTGAATTGCTGGATCTGCATTCATCAGCACATGTCTATAGTTCTGTTCTGGACCCCATAGTTTCTTATCTGCCTGTAGTGCACATTTCACAGTTCATATTTCTGTAGTCTGTTTTGTAGGCCCCATAGTTTCTTATCTGCAGTGTAGTGCACATTTCACAGTTCATGTTTCTGTGGTCTGTTTTGTAGGCCACACACCCGTAGTTTGGTTACTTCGCTCTCTCATCTTTAATCCTTCCCCTCCTGTTTGCAGGTTCCAATGTTTGAAAACATGGACGAGCAGCTCTTGGATGCAATGTGTGATCGTCTAAAGCCCATGCTGTACACTGAGGACAGCTGCATAATTCGAGAAGGAGACCCCGTGAATGAAATGCTTTTTGTTATGAGAGGATATCTCGAGAGTATGACGACAAATGGTGGACAGAGCGGATTCTTCAACTCCAATGTTCTCAAAGGTGGAGACTTCTGCGGTGAAGAGCTCCTCACTTGGGCTCTTGACCCCGCTGCAGTTTCAAACCTTCCCAGCTCAACCAGAACAGTGAAGACATTGTCTGAAGTTGAAGCCTTTGTTCTGAGGGCTGATGACTTGAAGTTTGTAGCCACCCAGTTTAGGAAACTCCATAGCAAACAGCTCCAGCATACCTTTAGATTCTACTCACAACAGTGGAGAACCTGGGCCGCTTGTTTTATACAGGCAGCTTGGCACAGATATTGCAGAAAGAAGCTAGAGGATTCTTTGTTTGAGAAGGAGAAGAGGTTACAAGCAGCTATTGTAAGTGACGACTCTACCAAGCTCAGTCTGGGCGCAGCACTGTACGCCTCGCGTTTTGCTGGCAACATGATGCGGATCTTACGGAGAAATGCTACCCGAAAGGCCCGTTTGCAGGAAAGGGTGCCTGCAAGGTTGTTACAGAAGCCGGCAGAACCCAACTTTTTTGCCGTTGGAGAGTAATTTTGACATACCCTGCTACAAGCAGAAAGTCACAACCCAACTGGTAAAGTTTGTTCTTGTGCCCTCATCTTCTCCCAGCTCGGCTCAGTTTATGACTGGATGCTGTACATAGATAGACCGCTTGTTCTGCACCCTTGTAATTTATATGCAATTCAATGTATCATTGCTTTTCGTTGTCTATACATGTGCTGTGTTTGTATATTGAAGGTATCTACTATAAGCATTCCACATTTATTCGTACCTGAATTGGAAAACATGAAACTCTTGAATGATGTTTTAGGCTGGAAACTCCAAATGTAACTGGTCATTTCTTCGTTCCAGCACACATGCTTGTAGGGCAAACAGTCCGCTTGGGAACCAAAGTACGTAATTGGTCGTACACCGTAAAAGAGCCAACGATTTTGAAAGACCACCAGTTATATTATTACTAGCAAAAGAGCCCGTGCGTTGCAACGGGACACAAATTTTAACTTATTAATTCCTCTAGAAAGGATGAACAGGTTAACTCTGCATCCTTTGAATAGTAATGCTTAATTTGTGTGATGCTTGAATTGGATGGTGAACAACAAAAACTCACCTCATCTCTCATTTTTCCTAATGTCTATCCTCTGCTAGTTTCATGAAGATGACCTCTTTGAATAGTCTACATAGTACTTGTAGAAAGCAAATAATATGATTAGTTTTGGAGAACAATAGTTGGTCGCTTGTGTTCGATCTGAGCGGACGGAATTTCGATGGTAAGAAGCAATAGTACCACCTCGGATGTAGAAAATAATATAGGTGAAAAAAACTGAAAGCGTAAATTCATGGGAAAACGCGTATTATGACGGTGAACCCGACAAAGTCAATCCGTGCTTTATCATTAGGGAGAGATTGAAACATGTTTTGAGATCAACATTTTTTGAACATGTGTTTTTAAATTTGAATTTCGAAAATTTTGTGATCAATTTTAAATGATTTTGTTAAAAAAATTGGAACATTTATTGGTATTTTAACGCATTTTTAAAAGCATGATTTTTTAAAAGCAAGAAGAATTAAAACACTCTTTATCTCACACGCTCAGTGACCGCAATTTAAAAAAGGATTGTTGGTGTCTAGACCATGTAGTATAAAGTTGAGAGTGTGCTTTTATGGCTCCTCCTTCATCTTAGCACCAGTGGTGGAGCTTGGCCCAGAAAGATGGATGGGCCGGCTGTAGAAAATAACTATAAGGATTGTGTTTCATGGCCCAAAAATACGTAGAAAATGGCATGGGCTGGGCGGGCCATGGCCCATCCGGCATTGCCATAGCTCCGCCACTGCTTAGAACTAAAATCGGATGGGAGAGGAATGGTATAAGTGTTTTTAGCAGGATATACAGACGGTGGAATTATTGTATACTATATTCGAGAGTTTAATCACTAATCCAAAAGTTTTTCTTAGAATTTTTAAAAGATTTGAATGCAGACGAATTTATTTTGAATGCAAGTGTAGTGGTGCATCTAAGTAGGGTTGTTTATATATAGTTTTTTGTGTGTTAACATTCAAAAGCAAACATGTTTTTACTATGTTAATTTTTTTGTAGAAAATGTTGGTTGTTTGGTTGCAATATCTTGTTGGAATTTGCTAGTGGGCTTTTGGCCTAAAGCCCAACTAAAATTCTGAAATTCTCTTGGCCCATTCATGCACACATGTGAGTAGAGTGAGTGAGGCTAAAGTTTAGTCCCACCTCATAAGTTGAGAGAGTTGCACCTCTTTATAAGGTGAGCTCTCCTACCACTTATATGAGCATGAGAAGAGGAGACCTACACGCGCTCCTCCTCCTCGCTCGCCTCGTCCTGACAGCGCCGCGCCTACCATGGTTCTTGAGATTGAGCCGAGCCGAGGACAGAGCTATGCACGTTGTCTATATTTTTGCTGCTCGGGAAAAATTAATGTCATTAATTAATAATTAACGGACGCGTTAATTACTGAAGCGTTTCCGATTCTTTTGGATCGTTTCTCACCAGCGCTCCAGATCATTGCGCCGCCAAGCAAGTCTTCTCCATCCCTCCTTTCGGCGTGCACCGGGAGAAGGGACAAGAAGCCTTGAACCCGCCTCTCATGATCTGTCAGAGAGAGGCGATCGGGTTTCTGGTAGCGACTTTCATGGCGGCCGGCAGCGATGACTTCATGACAGCGACTTCTTCCCGACCTCGGCAACCTCATCCTCGGCGACATGGGCGACAACGTCAACACCGGGCGGTCTGCTCCCATTGCCGTGCGTGATTCTATCTTTCTGCTCGAGATCGTGATAGAATTCATGCTTCTAGTATGTGCCCTAGATGTGATTTGTTCATCTGCTATGCTAGTTCGCATGATTAGTTCAATCTCTCGCTCTTTGTAGTCATGATTTATCATCTGTTTATTCGGATTAAATCTCGTAGTAATTTGCTCATATTTCCAACAATCCAAAAACTCGATCATAGGCAATTTACTAAAGTGGTTTCTTTCTTGATCTGAAGCCACTTTGCCTTTAAGGGCGCAATATAAGAGGTGGCGACGAGAGCGATCTCACGGTTTTGAGACCATGGGCTACTATGGCGCCACTAAGGGCAAGCTCGAGGGCGATCTTAATCCGGCTGGCTGGAAGCTTTTGAGAAGATCGATACTCTCTTTAAAGCGCTCTTACGGGTGTTCTTGATGATTCCATTGTGGATTCGTATATGTCGTTTGACAACGGCAAGGACATGTGGGCTGCGCCGAGGCCAAGTTTGGTGCCTCGGACGCCAGATGTGAAGTTGTACGTCGTGGAGCAATTCTATGACTACAAGATGGTGATGAGCGCTTCTGTTATGCAGAGCTCATGAGATCTGATCGCTCACAAAAGAACTTGAGCACTTCAAGTGTGTGTTGTCGGAGGCATTATTGCCGAGCTTCCACCTTCGTGGAACAATTTTGCTACTTCCCTGAAACACAAGAGACATGAGTTTTCCGTTGCGGATCTCATTGGTACTCTTGATGTTGAAGAGAAGGCGAGCAAAGGACACACGTGCTCGAGTTGCCGAGGGAGCTTCTAGTGCCCACATGGTGCATGAAGACTTCCAGCCCAATAAGTTCAAAAACAACAAGAACAAAACTTCGGGGAAAGGCAAGTTTGATACAAAGAACAAGCCATCACATTCTACCAACTTCAAGAAGAATTCTCATAAGAAGGGAAGGGACTTTGCCATGTCTGCGGTGATCCTAATCACTTTGGGGTCCGAAGTGTCCTAACCGCTTTGAGGAGCCTTGAACATGAGAAGGCGGCAAGTCCGCTAATGTTGTCATCGGTGATCTTGATATGAAGGAATCGAGTGCGGTATTTTTCCTACCATCCTTTCGGTATTTCAATCCCTCGATTGGTTAATTGACACCGGTGCCAATGTACATGTTTGTCTTGGCGCCTCTATGTTTTCTTCTTACCGTGCCACGAGGACTTCTCCTGCGTCTTGATGGGGAACGGGTCACATGCCATCGTTCGAGGTGTTGGTACGGTCGATCTGAAGTTTACTTGGGGAAGACCGTGCGTCTCAAGAACGTTCATCATGTGCCGCCCATCAATAAAAATCTAGATTAGCGGTTCCCGTTTATGTCGAGATGGTTTTAAGTTGGTTTTTGAGTCCAATAAAGTTGTAATTTCCAAGTGTGGATAATTTGTTGGAAAAGGCTATGAGTGCGGAGGCTTGTTCCGCCTATCTTTGTCAGATATTTGCACTAAAGTTATTAATAATGTTTGCCACAATAATGAGTCGGATATTTGGCATTCACGACTTTGTCATATTAACTTTGGTTGCATGACGCGGCTAGCCAATATGAATTTAATTCCGAAAATCTCTACTGTCAAAGGCTCTAAGTGCCAAGTATATGTGCAAGCTAAACAACCTCGCAAGTCCCATAAGACTGCAGAGGCAAGAGACTTGGTGCCACTAGAACTTATACATTCTGATCTTTGTGAGATGAATGGCGTGTTGACAAAAGGTGGAAAGAGATATTTCATGACGTTGATTGATGACTCCACTAGATATTGTTATGTGTATCTTCTGAAATCAAAACATGAGGCTTTAACTTTCTTCAAAAACTATAAAGCCGAGGCAGAGAACCAACTTGATCGAAAAATTAAGCGGCTTAGGTCCGATCGTGGTGGAGAGTATTTTCCAATGAATTTGATACATTTTTATGCGGAACATGGTATAATACATGAGAGGGCGCCTCCTACTCACCTCAGTCTAATGGGGTGGCCGAAAGAAAGAACCGAACTCTAACTGATTTGGTTAACGCCATGTTAGACACATCGGGTCTTTCCAAGGAATGGTGGGGGGAGGCATTAATGACCGCGTGTCATGTCCTAAACCGAGTTCCCACAAAGCATAAAACCATGACTCCATTTGAGGAATGGGAAGGAAAAGGTTGAAACTCTCTTACCTACGTTCTTGGGGTTGTTTGGCGAAAGTCAATATACCAATTCCAAAGAAGCGCAAGCTTGGACCAAAAACCGTGGATTGTGTTCTTCTGGGCTATGCTTTTCATAGCATTGGCTATAGATTTTTGATAATAAAATCTGAGGTATCTGACATGCATGTTGGTACGATTATGGAGTCTAATGATGCAACTTTCTTTGAGGACATATTTCCTATGAAGGATATGTCAAGTTCATCAAATCAGGAGATACCTACTTCATCTAGTGAAGAACTCACTGTAATTCTTGAACCCACCATCACGATGGAACACGTTGAGAATCCTGTTGGGGGTGACAATGAAACTCCTGTAAGGAGTAAGAGACAGAGGACTGCAAAGTCCTTTGGTAATGATTTCATTGTGTACCTTGTGGATGATACACCCAGGACTATTTCAGAAGCCTATGCATCTCGATCTTGACTCTTTGGAAGGAAGCTGTTCAGAAGCGAGATGGATTCCATCTTAGCTAACGGGGCTGGGAGATCACTGACCGTCCTTATGGGTGCAAACCTGTAGGATGTAAGTGGGTGTTCAAGAAGAAGCTTAGACCTGATGGTACGATTGAAAAGTACAAGGCACAGCTTGTGGCTAAGGGTTATACCCAGAAAGAAGGTGAAGACTTCTTTGATACTTACTCATCTGTGGCTAGACTGACCACAATTCGGGTGCTACTATCACTGGCTGCCTCACATGGTCTTCTCATTCATCAAATGGACGTTAAGACGGCTTTCCTCAATGGAGAGTTGAAGGAGGAAATTTACATGGATCGGCCGGATGGTTTTGTAGCACCGGTCGAGAAGGAAAGATGTGCAAGTTGTTAAAGTCTTTATATGGCCTTAAACAAGCTCCTAAGGAGTGGCATGAGAAGTTCAAAAGAACATTAACTGCTGCCGGCTTTGTAGTAAATGATGGTGACAAGTGTGTGTACTATCGCCATGGTGGGGGCGAAGGAGTTATTCTTTGTCTGTATGTCGACGACATATTGATCTTTGGAACCAAACTTGATTTAGTCAAGGAGGTTAAGGATTTCTTATCTCGTTGTTTTGAGATGAAGGATCTAGGAGTAGCTGATGTTATCTTAAACATCAAATTTGTTGAGAGATGAGAATGGTGGGATCACACCGCTTGATCTCACTATGTGGAAAAGGTCTTGAGTCGTTTTGGGTATAGCGATTGCACGCCTTTCTCCAACTCCATATGATGCTAGTGTGTTGCTTGAAAGAATCGACGGATTGCTAGAGATCAACCGAGGTATTCTCAGATTATTGGCTCGCTTATGTATTTGGCGAGTGCCACGAGGCTGACATCTCTTTTCTGTGAGCAAGCTGAGTCGGTTTGTGTCAAAACCGAGATGACCATTGGCGTGCGCTTGAGAGAGTTATGCGCTACTTGAAGGGCATCGCGAGCTATGGGATTCACTACACCGGGTATCCAAGGGTACCGGAGGGTTATAGTGACTCGAATCGGATATCCGATCTTGATGAGATTAAGGCCACAAGTGGTTATGTTTTTACACTTGGTGGTGGTATTTGTTTCTGGAAGTCTTGCAAGCGAGACCATCTTAACGAGGTCAACTATGGAAGCGTAACTCACAGACATTAGACACCGCCTTTGTTGAAGTAGAATGGCTTCGTGAGCTATTGATGGACTTACCTATGGTTGAAAAACCAATACCCCTATCCTGATGAACTGTGATAATCAAACTGTGATCGTCAAGATAAACAGTTCTAAGTACAATATGAAGTCCTCAAGGCATGTGAAGAGGAGATTAAAATCTGTCAGGAAACTGAGGAACTCCGGAGTTATTTCGTTGGATTATACCCAAACGTCGAAAAACTTGGCAGATCCCTTCACAAAGGGTCTATCACGTAATGTGATAGATAATGCATCGATGGAGATGGGTTTGAGACCCACCGCATGAGTTGTCCACAGTGGTAACCCACTCTATGTGATCGGAGATCCCGTGAAGTAGAAGTGGGAGACATGCTGTTGTTCAGCTGAGAGGAGAGTATCCTTATTTTAATTATCCCACTCCGTGAAGATGCAATACTCTCCTGATCTGCATGGCAGGTTAATATCTATCTTAATGCGTTCCAAGTGGCTTATTTGAGTAAGCAGAGATGTTGTCCTGCAGAGCATCTCCTGAGGAACACACCTATATGAATTTGACTGTTAACGTCGCGATCTGTGAGAAGTGGGTGCTCTCTAATAAATTCATGAAAGGCCCCGAGTACGACGTATACGCTCCACCATGAGGAAGCCTTGACAGCCAAGTATCGGTCAAGAGTTTGTGTGAAACTAGTCTTGCAGAAAACTTGTAGTTCAAGGCATAGTCCACTATTCAAGTTGTGATCTAGTGTAGCATAAATCTCTAAGTGGAAGTTCAACTTCACAGTCTCCACTAAGCACCGGTATATAAACAATGTTTTGGAAACAAATGGTGAAATGTGCCAATGAGACTTTGTGGGGGATTGTTGGAATTTGCTAGTGAGCTTTTGGCCCAAAGCCCAACTAAAATTCTGAAATTCTCTTGGCCCATTCATGCACACATGTGAGTGGAGTGAGTGAGGCTAAAGTTTAGTCCCACCTCATAAGTTGAGAGAGAGTTGCACCTCTTTATAAGGTGAGCTCTCCTACCACTTGTATGAGCATGAGAAGAGGAGACCTACACGCGCTCCTCCTCCTCGCTCGCCTCGCCACGCCACGCCTCGGCCTGACAGCGCCGCTGAGTTGCGGGATTGAGCCGAGCCGAGGATGAGCTATGCACGTTATGCATATTTTTGCTGCTCGAAAAATTAATGAGTCATTAATTAATAATTAACGGACGCGTTACCTTTTTTTTTGAACAAAGGAAGGCACCAACTGGTGCCAATTCATTCAGCTCAACGTCATAGTACATAAAGAGTTACAAGATCTGCCAAGAAATGGGAAAGAAAGAGCAAAGAATCGAGAAGCTAGAGCTGAAAAGTCCTTGAAGACAACAAAGGAGCAAGAATCTCACCGATGAACAACATGACCAAAATGCCAAGGCAGTCAAAGGAGAAAAGAACATGCTCTACTAATCTTACAGATACAGAGAAGATGAAGCAGCAATTAGATCGAGATAGAGATTAAATAGCAGCATCATCCTCTATCTTCACTTTGTGCACCCTCTAAATCGCCTATAACTTCCCCAAAGTTTCGATCATATCCTGCAAAAACACAAAAGAGGTTCTTTGCATCTCTAGTAGTCCAAACCCATGATAGCTTTAAGGCCCTCAGTAGCTGAAAAAATTTAAAGAGCAAACACAACATAGCAGCGTAAATAGGAAAGAGGCTGAAACCAAAATACAAAGAACTAATAGCGATGAACAGTGTGTAACTTAACACCAGGAATTTGAAGATTTGATATGAGGGACACAACATGACAGGATATAGAAGAGTGGTTTTGAGCAAAACAACAAACTTGAGTGTTCCCAAGAGATCTAAAAACCTCTGCGCAAGATCATGAGCAATCCCATTGATTTCTCTCGAAATATGAAACACCTTAGGATGCAAAGCGAAGTGTGTTTAAAGAAGATGGCCAGATCCTTTCTAATATTCCAAGGAATAGAGGAATCCAAGGTGTTTCTCGAGCAGCACACTTAGCAAGAGAAAGACGGTCGGTTAAAAAATTTGGATGAGCAATATTAAGTGAGAGGCAATATGAGCGTGAAGTAAGAGCAATGGCTTCACTTGCAAAGGAGTAGAAGTAGACGGGAGGCTTGAACTTGAACATTGATTTCTTCTTGATCAGATGGAATTGAGATGAAAATTCCAACACCTGTGGCAACCTCTCCTTGTGGAAGGCCAGGGACTTTATTTGATCTGAAAGCTGCATCAAAAAATATTTTCGGTCCAACAATTAACAAATCAGACTTAAGAGTAGTACCTTGCAAAGGAACCTGATTGCCAATACAATTTTCACGTTGAACCTGTTGTTGCTTATTACAAAGGCATGAAAGAACACCATCAAAGTCCAAATTTAAAGCAATAGCTGCAATATTAACTTGGTAAGGAAGTGCTTTCTTTCTATCAAAAAGAAAATCATTACGTGCTTTCCAAAGGCACCACAGAAAATTGAGGATATTTGGAATAGAACCATTTGGGTGGTCCATTTGAATGAGAGCAATAAGCACCGAATGCATCAGAGAATGGCCTTGAAGTAAAACTTCAGATCTGAGAAACCAAGGAGAGGAAAACCAGGCCGCAGACGAGCAAAATGACAAAGGAAGAAAAGATGAAACTCATCCTCCTCACGACCACATCGACAACATATCCGAGAAATGTGAATCGAGAAACGACCAAAGACGCAAGCCCGAGGTAAAGCCTTTCTAAGTAATCTCCAGGCAAAAGTTTGCACCCTAGGAAGCATAGTTTTTGTTTCCAAATCAACTTAAGAAGATTTTTCAAATCCAAGGGAATAGCAAGGCACATTTCGGGATTAGTATAAATCTCTTGCAAACTAAGCTTGTAAGCAAACTTTGCGAGCAAATGCCATTAGGAGTAAGATCCCAATAAAGCAAATCCGGTCCATCATCATCAATAATATCAGTTTTAACAATGAGAGAAGCAATAGGCTGAAAAAAGCGAGAAAACGAAGTCCCGATTCCAAGTTTTTTGCCGGAAGCCGAGAGATCTCGACTAAAGAGGGATAAGCGAAGCCCGACTTACGTGGAATGAGATGATCATGGATAGAATCCCAATGAGCACACCAAGGCATGCTCCAAATTGAAATGCTACCTTGAGTTAATTGATAGAAAGAATGAGCCTTAAGATTGGGTAACATTTTCAAAATAGAAGCCCAAAAAGCAGATTTAGGAGGAGTTGCAGTAGCTTTCCAAATAGAAGTATCATGAAAATACTTAGACTTAAGCACAAGATACAAGTGAGAAGAAGGAACTTTGGCTAACCTCCACATAGTAGGCAGAAGAAGGCTCTCATTAATGGCCTTCAGATTCTTTATGCCCAGACCACCTTCATCTTTAGAATTGCAAATATCCTTCCAAGCTCTAAGACAAAGACTCTTCTTAGAATCATTTTCTCGCACTTTTGTCCACGAAGTTCCTAATAATAGCTGTGAGTTTAGCTATGAATTTCTTAGTAAACAATATATTAGCCATATAATAGACAGGAATAGCCGAGAAAACCGAAACGAATTAATTCAAGCCTAGCGACATGAGAAAGCATGTTGGCTTTATAAGTGGCCAGCTTATTCAAAAATTTGTCAATAACAAAGTTATAAGCAGCAACTCTATTTTTAGCAGGAAGAACAAGCGGATGACCAAGGTGGGTGAAATTACTATCCAAATTAGAAACTGGAAAGATTTGCTTAAGCTCCTGCATAGTAGTATTAGGGACATGAGAGCTAAAAAGAATGGCAGATTTGGCCCGGTTAGGCGTTTGGCACGAGATAGAACAAAAGTCTTGAATCAGATTGGCCATAGCATGAGCCTCTTGGAGAGTAGCCTGCCCACAAACCAACAAGTCATCGACAAATAAGAGAGAGTGGATAGAGGGCAATTTGGACCAAGAGAAATTCCATGAAGGTGATGAGCAACAAGCGCTTCGTTAAGAGCAATAGATAATTCATTTATAGCAATTACAAACAACACGGGGACATAGGACAACCTTGACGAATACCTCGAAAACTTTTAAACTTGTGCGAGGGCTGGCCATTGATCAACACAGAAAACGTGGGAGAAGATATACAAGCATAAACCAAATTAATGAAATGAGCATGCAACCCTTTTCGTGCAAGAGCAGAAGCAATAAAATTCCATTCTAAACGATCAAAAGCTTTAGCAAGATCAATTTTAAGCATGAAAGCATTGTGTTTCCAAGATTTTAGAGAGAAGGAGTGAGTAATCTCTTGAGCAATAATAATATTGTCACTAATCCTTCTACCCTCAATGAAAGCTTCTTTGGCGGGATCTATGTAATCAGGAAGATGAGGCTTAATCCTATTAGCAAGCGATTTCGCAATGATTTTATAAACAACATTACAAAGACTAATAGGACGATAGTCCATAGGAACTTGAGGGACAAGCTTTTTGGGGATAAGAGCAATATTTGTGTCATTAATATGAGGAGGCAAAATACCGGTGATGTAAAAGTTGGCCACAAGTTGCGTAACCTCCTCTCCTATCCAATCCCAAGCAGCCAAATAGAAAACCGTCTGGTCCCGGAGAGGCATTTAACTTCATGTCTTTGAGAATCTGCAAAACTTCATGTTTATCAGGAATAGCATATGTAGGATCCAAAGAATCATTAGGCCATTGAGTGGTAAGATAAGGTCTATCAGAGTTATCATTCGGAGAAGAGAAGATGTAACGAAAGTAATTGACAAATGTGTTTGTAATAGCAGAAGGTTTGAAATGAAGCACATCATTCTCATCTTTAACAGAGCAAATAGTATTTCTCTTTCTCCGCTTAACTACCGACTGATGAAAGAATTTAGTATTACGGTCCCCAGCCACAACCCAACCTTTCTTACTTACTGCTTATAAAATTGATTAAGCTTGGAGAGCGTTTGTTCATACCGAGAGTTAGAGAGCTTTCTAAAGCATGATCCTGCTGCTGCAGTGGGTGTTGCTGAAGTTGATTAATGTTCGCTTCAAGTTCCGAAAGATCGTGCTGGAGAGGCTTTTTTTTTCCTGCACCACATCTTTAAAGAGCCTGCCACTGAAGCGTTTCCGATTCTTTTGGATCGTGACGACTCGGACGTGGGGTTTACTCCCACGACCTACCCGGCTCGCACTATATAGTCAGGCAGACGTCTACCCTAGCCACTGCCGCTTCGTATGGTTTCTCACCAGCGCTCCAGATCATTGCGCCGCCAAGCAAGTCTTTTCCATCCCTCCTTTCGGCGTGCACCGGGAGAAGGGACAGCAGGCCTCCGGAACCCCGCCTCTCGTGATCACATGCGGGAGAGGCGATCAGGTTTTGGGGAGGCGCACTTGCGCGATAACTGGCGGCAATGACGACTTCGCGAACGACGACTTCTTCCCCGACCTCGGCAACCTCATCCTCGACGACATGGGCGACAACGTCAACGCCGGCGGTGCTGCTCCCGCTGCACCGTACGTGATTCTATCTTTCCTGTTCGAGATCGTGGTAGAATTCATGCTTCTAGTATGTGCCCTAGATGTGATTTGTTCATCTGCTATGCTAGTTCGCATGATTAGTTCAATCTCTGCTACTGTAGTCATGATTTATCATATGTTTATTCGGATTAAATCTCGTAGTAATTTGCTCATATTTTCAACATATCTTCATTTGTTTGTTGCACTATTCCAAAGACCGCACGGACTCCTTGTGAACATAAAAAAAAGCATACTTTTTTGGTAAATTTCAGATGGAGGCCACGTACAGCATCACGTGTATGCCTCGTCCAATCTAGTCAAATTCGCTGGCAAGCCTATCCTCATCTCTTTTCCTCACCCATCATCCATCGATCCCCTCGTTCGTCGCACCATCCTCCTTCCTCACTCCCCCCTCTTGTTCGTAGCGCCGTCCACCTGGAGAACCCATTGTCCTCGACTGATCCGGCGCCCGCTCGCCACCCCCCGTTGCCGTTTTCCTCTCGACCCGCGAGCTCCCGTCCGTCTCTTTCTCCGGCTGCTCATGCCGCCGCTTTGCATGTGGCGCTGGCTGGCTCGTCCGGCCTCCTCTGCTCGGTGATCCCGTGGCCGATGGTGCTTATCCCGATCCCAATTTCCCAGATCTTTCTCCTCTTGTGGGATTAATTCATTTGTTCTGGTCCCTTCATACTTTTGTTGATTTCTGATACGGCAAAATCGCTGGCGAATATAAATTGATTGAATTATACGCAAAGGAGCGAGTTGGGACTATTTGTGAGTTCTAATAATAGTATTTTTCGCTACTTGGCTAGTCATTGTTTAAAAAAAAGTGCGGGCCATGGTGACGAGCAAACTCACGTCTCGGTCCAGCGACGGACGGGACCTACTCCATGCGGCAAAAGGAGTGCGGGTTCTATTATGAAAAATTACAGGGACTTTTTAGAAAAACACCGTGACGTTGAACTTGACAAAGTCAATCTATGCTTTAGTATTACTAGCACATATGACCGTGCGTTGCAACGGGGAAAAAATAAATAGTTGTATATTCAAATTTAACCGAAATATATAGCATATGCATGTATTGCAATGAATACAAAATAAATTGAAGGTTTCGTGTGTTATTAGGGAGTTTACCTGTCCTAGTGCACTACTGAGTTGCATCTCTTAATTTGTGACTTCTGCGTCGCTTATCTTCGCTTTGATGTGACTGTGTCGGACAACCATGCAATAAGCATAATGCAATGCTAATCATCAAAAGATAAAAAGAAAAACAATTTAGATATGTATGTGAAACTGAGCTATACAATTTGCACCAGATACAAAATAAAAAGGGTTTTTATCACTTTTGCCACTAGTTGTGCCACACTACTCACTTTTGCCACTAAAAGTTTTCACTACTAAAAAATGCCACTGTTCCGTTAGAAACACACTCAAAAATGCCATTTTCTCACGTTCTGAAATCGATTGAAAGGGCCGTTGAGTGCGATATGACCAAAATGCCCTAGTTCCATTACTTCCGAATCATGGGCCCGACATGTCGAGGGCAGGGAAATAATTTTTAGGATATAAAAAATAGGCAATACAGGGGTTCTCTAAACCAAGTAAAATCGAGTTGTACACGCAACAGCAACAACAAATGGTTCTCTAAATTTCTCTTAAAAAATTAGCATGACGCATGTACCTAAGGTTGAAAACATTCGGCACACAAGCAGATAGAGGGGTTCGAACCCCAGACTTGGTTTGTTAATAGCTATGCCTAGATGTCACGTAAGGATATGTAGCGTATCTCCGTTGATTAGTCAGCTGGTGACCTTGGGTGTATTGGCTAAGCGTATGAAGCTTCTCCCAAGAGGTCTGGGGTTCGAACCCCTGTATTGCCTATTTTTATATCAAAAAATTATTCCTCTGCCCCTGACATGTCGGGCTCACAGTTCGGGAAGTAATGGAACCAGGGGCATTTTGGTCATATCGCGCGGTCAACGACCCTTTGACTGACGGTAAGGTGAGAATTTATATCAAAAAATTATTTCTCTGCCCCTGACATGTCGGACTCACAGTTCGGGAAGTAATGGAACCAGGGGCATTTCGGTCATATCGCGCGGTCAACGACCCTTTGACTGACGGTAAGGTGAGAAAATGGCATTTTTGAGTGTGTTTCTAACGGAACAGTGGCATTATTGAGTAGTGAAAATTTTTAATGGCAAAAGTGAGTAGTGTGGCACAACTAGTGTCAAAAGTGATAAAACCCTAAAAACCCAAATATAAAATAGCAAAAATTCATTAAAAAATTGATCAATATTTTATTAATGGATATGGATGTCAACAAACTAATTTGGTTTCCTCGACAAAAAATCGGACTCACAGTTCGGGAAGTAATGGAACCAGGGGCATTTCGGTCATATCGCGCGGTCAACGACCCTTTGACTGACGGTAAGGTGAGAAAATGGCATTTTTGAGTGTGTTTCTAACGGAACAGTGGCATTATTGAGTAGTGAAAATTTTTAATGGCAAAAGTGAGTAGTGTGGCACAACTAGTGTCAAAAGTGATAAAAACCCTAAAAAACCCAAATATAAAATAGCAAAAATTCATTAAAAAATTGATCAATATTTTATTAATGGATATGGATGTCAACAAACTAATTTGGTTTCCTCGACAAAAAATCTTCTTTCAAAGTACATAATTGCTTAAAAATTGAACCCGATCAATATTTACAAAGTCGATTGACCCTCATGACTCCAATTTTTTTACTAATGATCCAAAAATTAATTGCAGTAAGTGGCGATAACACACATGTCACGTAGAGCAACAACATCTTCTAGTCGGTATCTCTCTCTATTCAATCTAACAGCAGCTAACAACGACCAAGCAACAACAGTACAACCTGAAACAACGATTTTTCTCTCTCAAGCTCTTTCTTCATGAGAGAATGCAGCCGCAACACGACAACTTAAAGAAAACAGTTGCAGGCAGCACTGCACTTTCTCTTAGTCTGTTTGTTGATCCGCGAGCTGGCTTGCGGATTTGCAAGCAACTCGGCAGAGTATATATATTGTTGTAATCTGATGGAAAGAGGCGAGGTGGGACTATTTAAAAAATATGGGTGAAAAATAAAGCAGAGTCAGCCAGCTGGGCCAACAAACCGGCCATGCCGGCCCAGTCAGCGCCCTAGGTAGCCCGCAGCTATGCCAAAGAAAAAGCGTGCCCGCAGCCCGATCCCCAATCCGCTCGTAACTTTCTCCTCCCGTCGTGCGTCGATTTTGATTAGATCGGAAGAACTCCAATGCAGCCCCTATTCCACAACCTCGTGCTCGTCCCGGCCGGCTCCGGAGATGCCACATGGACGTGCCAAACGCCATCGACCTCGTTGGCTGGCGAGCCTCCTCCGCGCCCCTTCTCCCTTTCCTCGCTGCTGCAGCCTCTCCCGCGACCGCGCCTCCCCGCCGCCGCCGCTACCTGCTTTCACCGTCGCCGGCAGTAGCCACTCTAGCGAGCGCGTTTGCTCCGCCCCATGCCTGGCCTGGCCTCTGTCACGCAGGGAACCTCCTCTCTTTCATGTCGTCAAACGCCTATCCAGCGTTGTTGCCTGCTTCTGTGCACGCAGCCGCCACGGACGGCCTCCTCTGCCTCCCTGCTCTTTCTTGGTCCCGCCTTCGTACTGCGGCTCTTTGTTGGTCCCGCCTTCGCACCGCGGGTTGATTTTGTAAAACTGTATTGCGGACCCCAAATTAATACCACCTCGTTTATATTACGGTTTTGTCTATACAAATCGTAAAGGCGTATGATAACATGAGAAGAAAGCGTATTGTGACGGTGAACCCACAGAGTCAATCCGTGTTTTATTATTAGGAAAAGATTATATTATTATTATTATATATTATTATTATTATAGGGAAAGATTAATGGCTAGCAAATATGCTCGTGAGTTGCAACAGGATAGGTAATTATGTGATCAGTGTGGCACAATGGTGTCATTCGGTGGTAGCAGGGAGGCGCACGCCTAGGTTCTAGCAAAAATGCATATCAACAGTGTATTAAGAACCATACTGCAGTTTCCAAAAAAAAAAACATGCTATAGATATGATATTTTTGGCATGATTTCTCTACGACAGTTCTCATCACACCTTCTGATCACACCATAGATAAACCGTCCTCCATCTATTTTTGCGGGGCCTAAATTTTAAATTTACGGCTGACTGAGATTTAGCAAAGACTCAATCGATCGCACTAAGATCTGTGTGTATGTATACGTCGGCTGGAACGATCTCTTTTCTTTGTCGCTGCGGGCCGGCCGGTGGAGATGAAAGAGCCTTTCTTTTATTTTTCTTCTGGGCCTTGTTCCCTTTGCTGTGCAGCCCAAGTTTTCCGAAAGTGTCTTTTTAGTTGTTTTTGTCGGCTTACAAAGAAAGTACTTAGTTTTGTTTCTTTTTCTCGCTCTACACAAGTGAGTTTTGCCTGTAGAAGAGGAAGTCACAGTGGCTTCTCTTTTTCCCAAAAGAAATTTTCATTTTCATTTTTCTTTTTTCTTTACCTTTTTCTTCTTTTTATTGTTTTACTTCTCATTTACTCCCTCCGTTTCAAAATATAAGTCTTTCTGGAGATTCCAATAGGTGACTACATACGAAACAAAATGAGTGAAGCTACACTCTAAAATATGTCTACATACATCCTTATGTTGTAGTTCATTTGAAATGTCTAAAAAGACTTATATTTCGGAACGGAGGGAGTACTTTTTAAACTTTTCTTTTATTTATTATTTGCCTGTCCCGTTTCATATTTTTTGTTTTGTTTTTCTTCTTTTTAATTTAATTTATTTTTTCATTTTTCATTTTGTCCTTGCTTATTAATGTTGTGTTTTATTCTATTTGATTTTAGCATATTTTCAAACATTCTAGCAGCCCTATTTTAGCAACAAAATTGCCTACCAACTTTTTTCTTAATCATTTTCAGTTGCACATCCATCATATGCTTTGTAAGTATATATTGGTTGCGATAGTTGAAATTTTATTAGCTGGATTGCTAAAATTCAGTCGATTGAGTTTAACCGAACTCCCGGTACACACACACACACACACACACACACACACACACACACACACACACACACACACACACACACACACACACACACACACACACACACACACATATATATATATATATATATATATATATATATATATATATATATCGTTGTTTCCGTAAGATTCACGCAACACTACTTGTCTAGTGTTACCCCGACTTGTTTAGTGCCCGTTTCTTCTTCTTTTTTACTTTTCTCGTGTTCGGTATTGATGCGCGGTGTGCTAGTTGTGAGAGGCGTTTTTCATTGTTTTTGTTGGACTTTTCAATTGCCATGTACACACTATACTACCGTCGAGTACTCGTCTCAGGGGCGGGGTCTTCGTCCCTCAGGGTTCTTCAGTTGCATTTTCTTCTTCTTGTTTTCCCCTCTTTTATGCCAGATCTCTATTTGTGGATTTATTTATGTATGCATTTTGTTTTTTATGCTTGTATAATGTAGGAAATGCTTTTTGTTCGATGAGCGGCCGCAAGTGCATGTCTTCTAACCCGACCGCAACTGGACTTTTTTTTGTCGGAGGGGGGGCCGGGAGAAGGGGCGGGCTGCTTGCAAGTCTGACAACATTTCAGAATCGCAAGCCCCCAACATGGTTGCAACTCGACTTTTGTTTTTTCATAGGCGACGGGCCAGTTGCAAGCCTGACAACAACCCGCAACTGCATGTCCCCCTTTTGTTTTGTTGGAGGGGGCGCCGGGAGAGGGGACAGGCCATTTGCAAGCCCAACCTGACAAGAATCGCAAGTGCCGCACCCGATCAAGAATCGCATGTCCCCAACATGGTTGCAACTCTACTTTTGTTTTGTGGAGGGGGCGCCGGAGAGGGCGGACGGTTGCAAGCCCGACAACAGCCCCATAACTTCATGTCACCAAACATGGTTGCAACTTGATTTTTTTGAAGGGGCGCCGGGAGAGGGGGCCGGCCAGTTGCAATCCCAAAACAGCCTACAAGAATCGCAAGTGCCAGACCCGATCAAGAATCGCATGTCCCCCAACATGGTTGCAACTCTACTTTTGTTTTGTCGGAGGGGGCGCCGGGAGAGGGGGCGGACCAGTTGCAAGCCCGACAACAGCCCCGCAACTTCATGTCACCAAACATGGTTGCAACTTGATTTTTTTGTTGAAGGGGGCGCCGGGAGAGGGGGTCGGCCAGTTGCAATCCCGACAACAGCCTACATAGAATCGCAAGTGCCGCACCCGATCAAGAATCGCATGTCCCCCAACATGGTTGCAACTCTACTTTTGGTTTGTCGGAGGGGCTCCGCGCGAGAGGGCGAACGAGTTGCATGCCCGACAATAGCCCTACAACTGCATGTCGGCCAACATGGTTGCAACTCAATTTTTGTTTTGTCGGAGGGGGCACCGGGAGAGGGGGTCGGCCGGTTGCAAGCCCGACAATAGCCATGCAACTGCAAGTGCCGCACCCGACCGTAACTGCGTGTCCCCCAACATGGTTGCAACTCTACTTTTGGTTTGTAGGAGGGGCGCCTTGAGAGAGGGCGGACGAGTTGCAAGCCCGACAACAGCCTCACAACTGCATGTCGCCCAACATGCTTGCAACTCAATTTTTATTTTGTCGGAGGGGGCGCCGGGAGAGGGGGCCGGCCAGTTGCAAGCCCGACAATAGGTCCGGAACTGCAAGCGCTGCACCCGACCACAACTGCATGTCCCCCAACATGGTTGCAACTCGACTTTTGTTTTGTCAGAGGGGGCGCCGGGAGAGGGGGCGGGCTAGTTGCAAGCCCGACAACAGCCCCGCAACTGCAAGTGCCACATTCGATCGCAACTGCATGTCTTTTAACCAGACCGCAACTGGACCTTTTTGTTCTGTCGGAGGGGACACTGGGAGAGGGGGCAGGCCAGTTGCAAACTCGGCAACAGCCCTGCAACTGCAAACGCCGGAACCGATCGCAACTGCATGTCCCCCAAGATGGTGGCAACTGGACCTTTGTTTTGTCGGAGGGAGCGGCGGGAGAGGGAGCGGGCCAGTTGCATGTCCGACACTAGGAATGCAACTGCAAGTGTCGCTCCCGACCGCAATTGCATGTGTTCTAGCCCGACCGCAACTGGACTTTTTTGTTCTGTCGGAGGGGCCGCCGGTAGAGGGGATGGGCCAGTTGCAAGCCCGGCAACATCCCCGCAACTACAAGCACCGCACCTGACCGCAAACTGCATGTCACCCAACATGGTTGCAACTGGACCTTTGTTTTGGCACAATTGCATGTCTGCCACTAGGGATGCAACTGCAAGTGTTGCCCCTTGGCTGCAACTGCATGTCTTCAACGCGACGACAACTCTGTGGTGTCTTGTCGGGAGGGGGCATTTGCATTTCTGACACTGAGCATGCAACTGCAAGTTTTGCTACTAACTGCAACTTTGTGGTGTATTGTCGGGAGAAGGATAGTTGCATGCCTGCCACTAGGCCTACAGTTGCAAGTGTCATCTCGGACTACACATGCATGTTGCCCTACTGCTGATTAAGACTTATTTAAATCTCAATCGACTGGACCATATCCACACCCCATTATTTACTTTGTTTTTCATATTTAATATCTTATTATTTTTATTTTTCTGTTTCTCTAAAGAGAGGTGTTTTGATTTTTTTAAACATGCCAGACCAATTCAATTGTACCTCTGCATCACATGTGTAACTGAATATGATTGGCTCTCTTCTTTTGTTAGTAATACCATTGTCAATGTGTGGATGATAGCAAAATTACAAATAGATGAGACCCAATCTAAGAAAAAAATGCAAGGTAAAACCATCATTTAAATAGTGCTAAACATTTTTCTAATTTCATGATGAATATTTTAAATAATATTGTACATTTTCTAATGGCACTCTAATTTTTAAAAAATACATGATAAATATTTGTGAAAATGGATGAACATATTTTTTTAAAATATCACAACTAATGCTTACAACAAAAATAATGTAAATAAGAGTGCCACTAGAAACAAAAATAATATAAATAAGAATGAAAGGAGAAAAATGAAAAGTAAAACCGGACAAATTTAATAGTAACCGCATGTTAATTGTTTTGCATGAACAACAAACTAATACATCCGGCCGGTGCACCACATGTAGTCAATGGAGCAGCAACACACAACAAAAATACTGCCCAATCTCTGGCCCAATGCAGCTCACAAACACATAAAGCAAAGACAGACATGGCAGCCCAAAAAGCAACCGGAGGCGACATGGTATGGGCTGGACAATAAAGAAAAAAACAGGTGCCAACTGAGACTTCACGAAGTCTCAGTCGACTGATACCTAGACAAACCCTTAAATTTATTATACCAATGGTGCTATGATAAAGTTGGAGCAATTTTCAAAGCTCGGTTTTGGCCAATGGGCGCCCATACCTTTTCTCTAATTAACCGTGTATATTAATAGCGTGTAGACGCTCAGCTTCTCTGCTATTAATTGTGTTGGTCAATTATTTAATAAAGGGTGAATTTTATTAGCTTAAAATAAAGCATTAAGGGAACACACTGAGCCACACATCCAACTCTGGCGCGCGCACACGATCAATTTTTCACCTCCTTTGATTGGTAACTACCCGTGCAATCAATAGATACGATAATATTTTTAAAAGGGGAAAGCTGCATGAGACTATAGATTTATTTTTTGAGGGGTATGCGAGACTAGATGTGAGTTTTTAAAATAGGCGGTGATATTTGGCAACAGTGTGCCTGATAGCAAAGCTACCATACGATCCTCCCCCTCCTACAAGGCGAGCACCTTCCCACCCACGAGACCGAGCGCCGTACCAGGCCCAACATAAAGAAGCCCAACACACTCAACCATCCCCCACGACGCACTGTACCACATCCCACCTTTCCCCCCTCCCCACCACCACCGCCCCTCCCCCTACCCTGCTGCTCAAATCAACACCAAAAACATACCATTCCTCCAGATCTAGAGGAACCACCAGAGGTCTAGTACTCTGCATACATCAAACCAGAGGCTAGACGGTGGGAATTACCAGGGATCCGGTGAACGACTCACCAAACAACATCACCCCACCCCTTGGTAAGAAACAGAATCATCCAACATCTCTCAAAAATTCTGCTTACTACAAAGACTTACCCCTCCCCCCCAAATCTGTGCAAAAATTACCATCCCTCCCCCGATGGAAACAGAATCAACAAACTCCTCTGATAATTCTGCCTATTACAGTGACTAACCATCAAAATCTGTGCAAAATTACCAACCCCTCGCACTGTTTGTTACCAGCTATATGCAACATAACAGATTATCCACCATATACCCCACCCTCTTGCTACAGATACAAAGACCAGTGGTGTTACCATGTAAAACTAAATAGAGATAAAGAAAAGAGGAACCTTCATTGATCACAAAAATCATACAGTCCTACGATGGAAAATGCATTACAATAGGTTCATTTTTGTGTCCACAATGCTATATTGCATGAAGAAAACAAGTTCCCAATCTGTACATAGTAAAATTTATCATCCACTTTTGTTAAGAACTACCATTGGATAAAGAAAAGTGGTGCCTTTTAATGGAGATGCTCATGTTGTACTGTAATTATCCTGTTTAATGTTCTTGCTAATCACCGCTATGTTTCTTGCCTTCAAAAATCTGTGTAAAGAATAAACAAAACAATGAGTTCCATAATAATAGTGAACACGTGTAAACGTATACTAACGTGCAAACGTAAAAACAATGAAGTAGGAGGTGCATAGAAAAAAAAGAAAATGGATGCTAGCAAAGGAGATAATGCAGAACATGCAGGAAGAGGGAGAATGCAACAACAGACGATGCAGCGCGCACGGCAAGCAACAATTCTGCTTACCCAAACATCATGGACACATGTAAATATACCATCATTAGTGTTTATATATCATCATGGGATAAAAAATAGTTATATACTTTACTAGTGAACTGGTTTTGAAAATTACCAACATTGGTGTTCATGTATTACTAGTGTACCTGGTTTGAAAATACCAGCAGAAGTGTTTCGATGTTACCAGTTACTCCTGGTTTAAATTTACCAACATTGGTGTTCATATATTACCAAGCTCAATATAGGCAAATTACCAGGGTTCCTTGGTAGAAAAAAATACATTCACTAATTCTTCAGAAAACTACCATGATGGAAAACTGTTATTTATCATGCTAGATTTCACTAATCTACCAGGTCAAATTGCGGTGCTCGAACAATCAACAAGAAACAACAGCTTGCCCAGTGGTGGAACAAATGCAAGCACATGAGCTGGGAGCCTTGGAGAGCAAACAATAAGCAAACCTGCAACTCCGGAATCTGCTGGGATCGACGCTGATATGGAAGACAGCAACATGGAGGCATATTCCACACCTAAGCCACCTTTATAAGGGACAAAATTTGACACTCTGGAGAGCGCACGTGACCGCTACAACATCTACACGCGCAAGACTGACTTTGCTATTAGGCAACAATTTAAAAAAGAGAGGGTTGATGGAACTATAAGCAGGGTGCTCCTAGTTTGTACAAAATATGGCAAACGACGTAGGGACAGGGATGAGCTGCAAGATGCGGAAAACCAAGTCAGCATTGTCAAGAAGAGGAAAAAAAGAAGGTTGTTAGGACTGAATGTGAAGCGCACATGTACCTATCCCACGACGATGCATGGTGGATTGTTGCCCGTTTCGAGGACAACCACAATCACCCCCTCATCAAAAAGCCCTTAACAAAAATCTTATCATCACATCGGTACATTCTGAAGGAGGAGCATGACTTCTTGAGGGTTCTGCATGGATGCAACATTGAGACTGTGAGGCAGATGCAACTGATGTCATGGTTCTAAGGAAGTGTTGAAGACGTACCCTACACGACACAAGATATTGCTAATCAATGAGCTAAGTTCCGCTTAGAGCAACGCCACGCGGACGTTGGAAGCACAATTGCGTACTTCCAAGACATGAGGGCCAAAGATTCATATTTCTCCTGGAGAATCAAGCTTGATGATGAGGACAGGGTTGAGAACTTGTTCTGGATTGATGGCGCATCATGCAAGGCATATGCAAAGTATAATGACCATTTGTCATTCGACACAACATACATGACAAACATGTACAAGATGCCATGTGCACCATTCATTGGAATTAATAACCATGGTCAATCCATCCAGTTTGGGTGTGGCTTCGTTTGAAACGAACCAAAGGAGAACTTTGTGTGGCTGTTTAACACCTTCCTCCACGCAATGGGTGGTGTTGCTCCAAAAAAACATGATCACATATCAAGACTTTGCAATGAGGAGTGCAATCGACGAGGTCTTCTTGAACATAATACATAGAAATTGCCGCTGGCATATAATGAAGAAGGCACAGGAGAAACTTGGAAAGCTTACGACTGATGATAAACCACTAAACAAAGCGTTCAAAGACTATGTCGACAACAGCTTAACTGGTACATACCTAATATGTAAACACATTTTAATTACCATACAGCAAACTTGGAAAGCCATATGAAATGTGTGAGAACAAGTTACCATGTTTAGGTCTACACTAGTTACCATGATCTTGTAGGTTATATTACCAGGGGGCACTTCACTGGAAAACATCAATTACCATGGTAAAAATGTGTGGACAGCAGTAGCGCTGGTCAGAACAAAGCGCTACTGCTACTTAGTAGTAGATCGTGTCAACAAAGCGCGCTACATCTATGGTTGTAGCAGTAGCACGTCTGTAGGTAAAAGCGCTACTACTATAATTCCCACACTGTTGCCGGTAGGCTAGGAATAGTGGTAGCGATCCTGTGGAAAGCACACTACCGCTAAGTGCCTTGTAGTAGCGCGTTTCTGGTGTAGAGCGCTACTGCTAAGAAAAAAATAAAATAAAAAATAAACATAAAGTAAATGAAAATGAAAGAAATAGAAAAAGGATAAATGAAAAAAAGAAAATGTAAAGAAAAACAAAAGAAAAAGGAAAATAAAGGAGAAAGGCATAGCAGTAGCGCTTGTTCACACAAAGCGCTATAGTTACTTTAGCAGTAGCGCTTTTTGTATGCCCGCGCTATAGCTAAGTTCCTTAGATAAAAGGAAAAGAAAAAGGAAAATAAATAGCTACTTCCTATAGCGATGGCGTGAGTTTTAGGAAAGCGCTATAGCTAACTTAGCTATAGCGCTTTTTTCCCTACCAGTGCTACTGCTATTTTGACTTAACCACGCACGAGTTCAAAATTTTGCTAAGTCATTTTCCCCCCTCTCTCCCTATCCCCCACTCGATCTGTCGCCGCTGTCGATCGCCCTGCCCGAGCACGCCCTCGACACCGACCTTCGCCCGAGCCCGCCCGCAACCCCACCGCCGCCGCCCTCGACCTTGCTGCCGCTGCCCGAGCTCTCCCTGGACCTCGTTGCCGGAGCCGGAGCCCGCCCTCACCGCCGACCATATGCCTATCCCTCTCCTCTCCCCTGCCCTCCTTTCTCTCTCTCTCTCTGCTAGCTAGGGAAAATTTCATATGTTGCTGCTGTGGTGATGTTCAAATGAACCCTAGATTTGTTTAGGACAGTATGATTTTTTTAGCATTTAGGAAAAAAAGTAGCAAATTTTTTTAGGAAATTAGCTCAGGAAAGTTTTTATAAAAATGCCTAAACAGTAATCCCATTTAGCTTTAAATTAAGAGAGGGTATATAAATAATAGTAGCATTTAGCTTTAAATTAATAGAGGCTATAAACAAAAAACAGTAGCATTTAGCTATAAAACATTATTTGGACTATGGACCTGAATCTGGTCCAAATTTCATTGAAACGAAATTTGAATTATTTGGACTATGGACCTGAATATTTTCGAAGAAATTGGGTGTAGGTACTAAGTTCTTGTTATGGAAATTTTCGTGAGGTTAGAAGGGTTAGAGAAAATGGAGTTCCATTGCAATTTCTATAAGGTCAAGTATTGTTAGAATATTTGCTCTAAAACAATTTGGATGAAAAGAAAATAATGTGTGTGTGTGAGAGAGGAATAGCTAGAACATAATTTGGGTTCTGCCCTAGGCAGAGAAGTGTTTAGTGAGGTCATTTTGCAAAGGTTTTTGGTTTTTGAAAAGACCACTATTTTTCAAGGAAAAGAATTTAGGCAAGTTTTATTTTAAAGATGATCCCTTCCTAGACTTTTAGCTTTAAACAAAAAACAAAAGCATTTAGCTATAAATAAAAAACAGTAGCTATAGCATTTAGCAATAAACAAAAAATAGAATTGTTTTTCTTTTCAAAAACTTGGTTAAATTAATTGTTGCTATATAAACGAAAAACAAGATTGATGTTATATGATATATGTCATTGATGTTCATTTGCATATTCCATTATTGTTGATTATATCTTTCATTGAAGTGGTCATGTTATATCATTTCATTGAAATGGTTCAATTGTGCCCAGGTGGCCTTTTGTTGTTTGTAGAGAATGAAGCCGAGTTGCCTATGTTTTGCCGGAATGTTGATTCATTTCCATTCCAGCAAATTTCAGGTGCTCGATTTGTCCACTTTGTAGCAAAGGTCATGCCGAAATTATCCGTTAATTTCAGCATGACTTGTGCTACAAACTAGGACATATCGAGTGCCGGGGATTTGCCGCACCGGGAATGAATCAACATTCCTGTAAAACATAGGCCTTTTTTATGTCATTATTCATTTTATTAGGTCTAGAGTTAATTGACTAGATTTAATCGTAGGAAACATGGCTAGCGACGATGAAGGACAGGGTTCTGGTGATTGAAATGTCTACGAGGCGGCAACCGCCTATTTGAACCTTCTCGAGGAGCAACGGTTGTTGCAGTGCCCACCTGTCACATCCGAGACTGAGACCGGCGCCGAGACCGGTGCTGAGACTGACACGAGCGCCGAGACTGACACTAAGACTGGCGAAGCCGGTATCGAATCGAAACCGAAGAGGACACGACGCCCAAACCAGCTCAACACTACTAGACTGGTGGTCACGGAGTGGACTCCGACAATTTTGAGCCAAAAGATCCCGCGGAAGCGCGCGCGTGCTACGACAATCAAATAGGCTACATCCTACGGCAACCGCCACCATCAACGATGAGAAACTAAAGAAGATACCAAATATGGAGCACTCCCTCCTAAGGAAGCTGCACCATGTATTCTTGTTCCCGGGTCGGGATGAAATCAAATATACTCAACCGTGGCAAGACCCAGCAATGAAGAAGATAAACAAACGCGCCATGGGCAAGTTTAGCGGTGCGTTGTCCGCCTGGAAAGTAAGGGTGAAACACCAGATCATGGTTAAAAAGGAACCCTACTCGGAGAATGATTTAAGGAACAAGCAAAGGATGCTTGCACTTCTGATGAAGGGATGTCATTGGCAAGGAAACACGTTGATGCTTTCAGAGACGACATGGATGCGCTAAAAAAGAGGCAGATAAAGAAAGCAAGAAAGTAAAAAGATGAGGGGAAAGAAGCAGAAATGTTTTCTTCACCACCAGGGTCTAGTGCCACTGAAGGTGTCCCAGTAGAGCAACAAGGAAGCGTTCCTGTCTAGCATGTTTCTGGCAATACTTTTCTGTTCCAGGGCTCACATGCCAAGGGATCCCAATTATCAAACACAAGAGTGATACTAGACCCACCAAAGTCTACTACAAAAGGGCGTCCAAAAGAGAAAAGATTCCAGCACCCATTTGACATTGCAAAACCAAAAAAAGAGAGGAAATGTAGTCCGCGGGTCAACAAAACATGATAAACGCACTTGTGACTCACCCATCCCAAGACCGAGAAACAAGTGAGACCCAAAAAGAAGATTATCAAGCGTTCCATATGTTACCGTGTAAATGCTAGACAAAGTTATCTTCAAGTTGCAGCAAATGAAGAACGGAAGGGATAAGTTTACCAAATTGAAGTGCAAAAAAGTTATCTGGGCATTGAAGTGCAAGTTATCAGTCTGCTATGTAATTCTACTTATCATTTTTACCCTTTTTATTGTGTAAACAATGTTGTGACGCCATGTAATGAAAAGTCATCAACACTGAAAACAGACAAGTTATCATTCAAATGTAATGGGGATTATCAGCACTGAATGAGATTAGTTATCGTTCTTTATTTGCAAACAAAATGTTATGACATCATGAAATAGAAAGTTATCAGCACCAAATAAGATATGTTATCAGCACTGAATAGCATAAGTTATCACCAAAAATGTATAAAAGTGATAGTAATCAGCCCAGAAAAATAAGCGATCAGATTGTTCAGCATGGATACGTTTGTCCAACGCGAGTGAGAATAAACTATCATCGTTCTTAAGCATAAATTCAAACTTATATTGGTGCAAGTTTCTCACCACAATTACTTCTTATTGAACAAGTGATAGCGCCACTGCGTGCATCTGTTATGAGGATGGTCCAGCCACATGCTTGTCAATATCTTCCTCAACGCCAGGATCTGCTCCTGAGTTATTGCCGACATATTTTTACCATCCCAGAACTCCAAGATCTTGAACGCGAAGAAACCGCAATCAATGCTGTAAGGAAAAAACAAATGTGTTAAAAGCAAATAATATATGCAAAAGGTGAAAGAACTTTTAAAATGCTACACAACTAAGTTACCAGGGATTTAGATGGAAAAAACGATGGAGTACTAGCCAGCAAAACTAACCCATTGTCCTGTTTAAACACATCGATGTACACAAGATCATAGTCTTGGATCTGCTTACTCGAGTCCTTGTACACAATCAACTAGGCTTTTTAATACCATTCATAAGCTTCGTCGCATGTGTGATAAGTGAAGGCTATATTCTGGACGAAGAGAATCAAGAACATCAAATCATTTTGTCTTGATATTAAGGCACAAGACATACCAATGCCTGTCCTTTGGTCTAGGTCCCAACTTTGCGATGTTGGAAACAAAAGCTATCGAAAATGGGAACATATGAACACAAGAAGTTACCAATGCATTTACAGGTTAAAAAGCAAGTTATCAGATCACTGACAGCAGAGATTACCAGTAGGCATACATGAAAGTTACCAAAGAAAGTAAGAGAAGTAGGTACCGACTAAAATTCTTTAGTGGTACGGTTTTTGACAAAACCAAATCAATAGCTTAAAAAATATTGCCTGTTATACCAACTAAAAAACAGCCTGCAGTATTTAAAAGCAAAAAAGTATGTATTTTACATAAAAAAATGTACCTGATTTTGGTGACTAAGTATGTAGTTTCGATCACGACGGAAATGTTTGATTAGGCACTTGCTCTTGAAATCACCTACGAGAATATATACTGATAGCAACCACGGAAAAATAATCTTCCCTGGGGGTACAAAATCGGCAAGAGTTCGGATGTGCAGCTCTGCAATATTATTCGAAACATGACCACCTTCTTTCACACTATTAGCAAGCTCCTCCAATGTGACCCACCACCCATTGATGTCAATAACCCTAATACTACAAAGCAAAAATAAATAAAATAGTATATAAGCCAATGTTTTACCAGTGAGGGGTCAAAGCTAGAGAAAAGGAAAATAGTAAATGTCATTACTGTTTTATCCTGGAGTCAACTGAATCAGTGGTGTGCTTGATAACTTCTGCGTAAATAGCCTCTTCGAGTGCAGATGCCATGAGGCCACAATACGGAGACAGTAGAAACTGCGATGGGCGAGTTACCCTAACTTTCTGAATGTACGATTTAGGAGTCACACTGGCTGATGAATACCAATGGGAGGTTGAATAACTGGTGTATTCAGGGCTGATGGGGGTGGTCTAGAAGAAAAGTGAAGGGAGTTATCAGTGTTGGGATTGGTAAAGAAATATTATGGGGAAACAAAAAAAAAAGAAATTATCAGAGTTAAGTACAGTATGTTATCAACATGAACATAATGATGTTATCAAGGTTGGAAGTAGAAAAAAGGTTGTTACAAAAAATCTTCCTATAAATACCTTTTACAGAAGCATAATTTGCACACTGGCACGTTCGACTTTTTCAACCCACACAATTACATCATTGTCTTCAACATCAAAATCATAAACTCGAACTTGACGCTCTTCAAAAATTTGGGATCAAGCCAGTTTGTGAACCGAAAGAAAATGTCATTAAAAGGTGTCAAATATGTGGAAAAACAGCTAAAGAAAAAGTGATAGTTAGTTCAGCTTGATGATATAATTACTACGGAGAGAAAAAATGGAAAAAATGAGGGGGGTCAGGATAGTTAAAGGGTGAGCATGAATGTATTAGAATGGTTTGTGTGTGTGGGGGGGGGGGGGGGGGCGTGTATTTTCAGCAACAAAAGAAAAGGGTTGAAGCTATCAGCATGATAATAACATAAGTTATCAGGGGATCATATGGTTAATTAGTTCAGGAGTTATAGCATAAAAATCACTTGGATGTTATAGTTACCACCTTCACAAACAACAAAATATAGTTACCAGGGGTGTGATAAAAAATGTTACCATGTGGGTAACTAGTTAGCACAAAAAGTGAAGCCAGTTAGTTTGAACACTTTTGTTATAAAAAGCTCTGGACTCGATATAATACTAGCATAACATTCGCAAAGGTTATCATGGTAAAACTTACCATACAATTAAATGGTCAGCAAAAAAGTACAATATCTTTCATGTAGTTGCAGTTAGCGGCAAAAAAAGTAGAGCGCTATAATTACCAAATGATGTTAGTAATGTTACCAGGAATAATGAACAATAAATACCAGATATAATACGTCCACAGACTAGACAACATAAAAGGGAAGAACAAATGTGAAATGAAAACACATAGTTAATTCCATAGCACACACGCAAAAGCAAAAGTCATTACATGGGGGGGGGGGGTCCATACATAGAATAAAAGAGCATAAATAGACAGATAATGAGCAAACTGAAAGCATAAAAAAGTCTTCGAAAGCAGACATCCATCCCATCACTCTTAGGGGACACATAAATGCCTTCACTTACCAATGTCAGCAGGCTAAGAGCATGAAACCGGCTTAGCGTCAACAAGATTATCTCCTGCATTCTTTAAATCCTGAGGTGCTGCCGTCGTCTGATCAATTGGGGATGCTATTGCTGGTTCTTGGGGAGCATTGTTATCCGCTGGGTCCACTACTGGTGCTTGAGTTGTCGAAAGAACCATTGGGGCCGGTGCTGGTACTGCAGCCGGGACTGCGGCTGTCGTAGTAATATCTAGTCCTGGCGGTGTAAGGCCAAAATCTAGGCCAAGAGAGCAAGATGGTGGCGTGAAATCCCAGTAGGCCCTCTTAGCAGCAACATCTTCTACATCTACATTATTGCTGAATTCTTGGGTGGTGACTTGGTCATCCCCAGCTTGAGCTTCCACACCTACTACAGCTTCAGTTTCAACTGGTTCTTCCATAGTGGATTGGGCAGATTCAACTTGAGATTGAACAACACATGGTGCTTTGGCAGGAGCTTGGGCATCTTCAGCTATGGTAACACTACCTGTAGGAGCATTTCCTTGAGCTTGATCAATAGAAGTTTCAGGTTGAGTGCTAAGAACAACATTGGCAATCTCTTCTACCACTTGAGTAATAGTGGCCGCTGCCGCGAGCTGTTCCACAGCTCCAAAACCAGCATCTGGTGAATTCCTCACAGGGGCATCATCTTGCATAATGGCTATTGGAGAAGTAACCACGAGCAGTCTTTAAAATCATCTTTCAGATCCTTGGAAGCGAAACGAGGAGAAGACCTAGTTGCAACTACAACTTTAGAAGAGACCTTAACCTTTCTCACAGCAATCATGATCTTCTTGCTGCACACATAGGCAAAAAAGGTTGTAAAAAAGGAGTTATACTTATCGTGAAATGTACAAAATAACCAGATCAGATATATAGTACCATATTAATTATGCTGTACAAAAAAAGAAACATTACCAACTTCTAGTAACGCTAGTTACCAGCTAATAGAACATTAGTTACCGGCTTATATCGACCTTAGTTACCGGATTATATTTGCATTAGCTACGAGCTTTTATTCACCTTATTTATCAGCATATGACCAACTTAGTTATCCACATAATGCAAAAATCGATATCATCCCGAATCATTAATGAAGATGGTAACTATGAACATAACAAACCAGAGTATCATGTTAAACAAAGTTACCAACAAATTTATCATGCTAAATAATAGTAAATCTTACAGGAGCTTTGACTATAAAAACTACCATCCCTTTCCATACCATTTGTGATACCACACTTAAAAGAGTTAAATTACCGGTATATGTTCAACTAATATACCAAAAAATTAACAAATAGAGAAAATCATTTAGATTTCCCATAGTGAGAAATAACATTCATAATCACCTGCATGACGTGTCAGACGAGTCCACATCTGCTAAAGAACATGTAAGATTACTAGGTACCACCTCAGATGTGACGCCCACGCTGGTAGACCACATTTGCGGAAGGCCGACAACACTAATAGATGGAGCATCCGAACCGCTGGAAATTTATTTGAAGAGGATATAGTGCGAATGAGAAAAATGTTACCAGAGACAAGATCATATGCTTACCAGCATATAATTACTAAAATTATCATGCAAACAAAGTTAAACTACATCTTGTTCAAATAAAATACTAAAGTTATGATCAGGAAAATAACTACTAAAGTTATGAACCATACCAGGATATAATTACTAAACGTTTTAGACAAGAACACATGCTTATTGAGGAATAAAAAGTTACCAGACACAAAAAGTTGTAGTAACCAGACATAGTTACTTCTAATTATCAGAAGGTAGGTACTAGAAAAAGTTCTAACACAAAAGAATAACAACATCTAAATATGTACAAAAAGTTATCATGCAGAAACAACTAACAAAAAATGCTATATAAAAAAGGAAATAAAAAGAACTCGATTGGCAGAGGATAAGAAACTCACTTCCGAGGATGTTGCTTCTTCCGTGTGGGATCGACAATTACTGAGTTACCCTTATCAGGGCCTACAATGCCAAGCTCATTGATGACCATTGCCTTGGTACAACGATGTGTATCATCCAACGACGGCTGGTCAGAGACAGTTGTACTAGTGGCCATGGGCGGAGAAGGTAGACGTAATTTCTTGCGACGCCTGGAATATTTCTTATCCAAGTTACGAACAAGAGAAGAACCGCACCTCTTCACAGAAGCATCAACAACAGCCTCATTTTGAGTATCAGTCGTATCTGGCTGGTTATGCAATCCATCACCAGATACATTCCCGGAACATGTAGTAAGCATAATCCGAGACTCAAGAGGCTGGTCGGTTCCTGCAGGAGTGGTGGTTCCACCAATTCCAGCTGACCTTACCGACAAATTGGAGTTGCGAAAATGGTTTCACCCACATCTGCATTCGCTGCCCCACTACCTGAAGTCTCATGGGCGTTCGGTCCACCGCTACCGAAAGCATCAAAACCAACTGAAGAACCGTGGTAATGAACGTGAAAGTCTAGATCTTCATCAGAGTGACCATCACCGCCACCATCATCATGCTCATGATCAGAATCTGAACCTTCAACAGTTTGCTTGCTGGTATGTTTTACTTCACGTGAGCGGGATGCAGGATGGGTGATTGCAGTCTTCCCGGCAGCAGAAGATAAACCCTCGAGTTGGCTCTCTAACAGACGAGACATCCCTGAGCTGTCTTCGTCATCCAAGGACATGAACTCATTAACAAGCCCACCCAGGAGGCCAACCATGCCAGACGAAAAGCGACCCACGATAGCAGAAGCTTTAGCAAGTTTCTGATAGGAAAAACATGGATGAAAAAACAAGTAATCAGGTTGTGAGAGACATAAATTACCATGCAAAATCTACTAAAAAGACCACGCATAGATAAGCTAAAAGAAATTATCCAAGTGAGATCCAAACTACAAAAAGGTTACCATCACAAAAACAGTAAAAGTTAGGTCTTTATAACAATGTTTACTAGGAAAGAGAAAAGAAAATATTCAAACACACTAAAAAGGTAAATACCTGTTCAGTACAGTTTTGCGGTGCATGAACACGCATGAATTTATTGAGACCTTGTAAGCAACCAAACAAGCAATAATCTTGGCCATATTGGGGATTGAGCTGAAAAATATGATAAAAACAAATAAAAATCATGAGAAAATAGATGGCGATCCATAAAAGTAAGAAAAATGACAATACCAAATTACCGATAATTTCCCATAAGGAAGCTTGTCCCTCTGGATGTCCATCCGAAGAACTTTCGATGCCAGCTCATTCTTCCACACATTGATTGAAAAAGGACCATTAGGCAAGATGATACCAAGGCCAGTTAAGTCAATAGCATCTACATACAGAAGCTGCAAAATAAAAAAGGTCGTTACTTACCGGGCTGGTTGGTGGAATAAGATATTCAACCCGAAAATCATGGAACTTTTTTCAAAAAATAAAATGAATTGCAGTAACAAAGAGAATAGGGGAACAGGGGGACTAACATTGTAGAATAGGAGGCAGCCCGTTGTAGGCTTTCCTTTTGAAAGGGCTTTGTGAAGCTGATCCGCAATAAATTTGCACCAGTTGAGGTTTTTTACATTGCCAATATTTTGCTATGAAAAAACACAAACACATGAAACAAAAAAAGAGGCATGTATGCATAAAAGTTAGCAGGGACATAAGTAAACACTTACCACACTGTTAAGCATTGAATTACCAAGTACATACGTACAAAATTACCACATTATTAAGAAGTAAGTCATAATTACCATATTACAGGGCAGAAAAAGTTATCAGGTGCATTACTACATAATTACCACACTTCAGATCATAAAAAATATCAGGTACATAATCACCACACTCCAAAGCAGGAAAGTTATCAAGTGCATAAGTACATAATCACTAGACTAAAAAGCAAAAAAACTACCAGGTAAAAAACAAGAAAAGAAAAGAAATAAAAATGATAAATGCAAAAGAGAATGACAACCGGATGTGCTTATCAACGCAGGATACCATCTGGTGCTGATCTTGTTGGAAGTTGACAGCACCATCACAGTGCTGGCAGCAAGCACAAGCCACCAGCGCTTGAAGTTGTCATCATGCCCGTTAGTGCTCAAGATAAGATTTAATACATCCACAGTTCTAGGAGAATGTCCAAGATCACCAAAAAGATCTCCCGCAAGCTCAAGTTGTGCATCTGTAGGAGCCTTTAAATCCACCGCAATATCACCTCGGGGCACCCCATTATCCGATGCACAGACTCTTCATTGGCATGTAACCTTCCACGACCAGGTAACAACCTCACAGGAATCAGGGTCATATAGACCAGCAAGCCATTGAGAAAGCTGATTGAAGAGATTATCACATTTGATATTCCTCAGACTAGTGAAATCCATGTCATCAATCGCGGACATTCTCTCATCTGACATGTCCTTACATGCAGTCACAAGAGCACTAGGAGAAGCCCTGTTCCGATTTGTGGGATGCTTCTTTAAGGGGTTTACCTCCTCAATGTCACCATCTAACTTGCACTACCTTGGCATTGTGACCTGACACACAAAAATAACAAAGATAAAAAAGTGAACAGAGAGGATGCATAGCTGCTGAATTAATAGTCACACACATATTGCTTATGATACATTGGTAACTTGTGAACATACAACAAGATAACTCATGCATAACATACAAGGAAAAAAATAATGTGTGCTTTTACTAGATATTGAATACCTGATTTTTTTGCTTATGATACACTATGTATCAGGCAAGATAACTTCTGCAAATTAGGGATGGAAACTACAGACATACACACACACACACACATATTGGACATAAAAGCACTGAGAATTGAAATCAGGGACATGTTTAAATTTTACGGTGGACTCCTGATAAATTGTTCACACCACTTATGGTAATTTTTACAATTAAGATCAGGTAAGTAATGACACACCATCAGTTAGAAACACAAATCCATCATGACACGAGACACCACTGATAGTGCTAGAACAAACAATCCATCATGACAGGCTAAACACAAACAAGATGAACTTCATATAAAAACACAAACAGTAGGGGATTCTCAGCAGGTACTTCCGGATTAAAAACACAAGCAATTATACGGGTTGTAATTCACTGCAACCATAAGAGCATAAATAGAGCATAATAAACAGAGCCCAACATAGATACACAGAGAGGAGATTGGTTGCCAAATCCCCGCACCAAACCCTCCTGCGACCAATAATGGCAATAATCATCATAGGATAACGGCCGCGAAATAATGAACGGTAACAATAATGGTTATGCATCTAGATAAAACCCTAGAAATCGAAATTGAAGCGTGTAACGTGGGGATCAGTTCAAAAATGACCACAACTACCCACAAAATCGAAAACGACAAATTAAGCAGTAAAACGTTGTGCATGCGAAACAGGGGCTAACAAATAGCAACTACACCACAGATTGAACACACTAGGCACATTCCTCTTCCGTTCTAACATGGGACAAACCTGACGAACAATCCGCCAGTAACAGCGACTAGAAACTGAGGAGGAACTACTAAACTGAATGGGGATGGATGTGAGGGCAATTGAATCGCGACTCAGCGGTGGAACCGATGCCTACGACCGTGAATCGACCGGAGAAGGGGCCACCGCTCGCCATCGATGAAGAGAGAGTGGGGCGGAGCGACATAGAAGCATAGAGCGGAGGGGCGTGCGGTTACCAAAAATTGAGGGCGAGTGGGGGGTGTTAAGTGGCGCACGTCGTGGTAGACGGTTCGAGGGTGTGGGGGATGGAGCAATGGCCCGCACACCAGTGACAGAAGGAATGTTCGACTCGCCTGGAGCTGCTCGCGTCCATTGGATCAAAACAAACGGCATCCAGGTCGTGTGACGGTTTTGCAAAAAAGATTCGGGTTGCCAAATACATATTTTGTTTAAAATAAAAGAATGAAGTTGAGGCAACATGATGAAGTTGCATGCGAGACTACATACCTGACGTCGGCTGGCCCATTGTCTGATTGCGTAGGGCTGCACATCGTCTGCAAGACGCATCTGAGTAGGGTCTTGTCCATTTTTGTCCTCGAAAAGTGTTTGCTAATTAATAAAATATTCTTGATTTCTTAAGGATTTGAAAATTTCTTATGATTTTAACAAACATTAATAAAATTTGAAAAATCCTTACCAATTTTGAAAATCTTCAAGAACTTAAAGCATATCTTGAAATTTAGTTTATGAATTTAAAAAAAATCATGAATTCCTTTTTTGGAATTTAGAAAGTATTCATGATTAAATGAATTTTAAAAATGAGTATATTAATAAAATTTTGAAAAGTTTTAGAAAGTGAAAAAGGAAAAAATAGAAGAAAAAAGGAAAAGGGAAATGGAAAATAAAAAACAAATAGAAATGAAAAACATAAAACAATTATCAAAAATAAAATCAATTAAATTGATAGGAATAACACAAATAAAATAAAGCAGTTTTAAGCTTCCCAAAGCCGGGCCTAGTACTGCGTCAGGATGTTTGCTTGATGAGTAACACACTACACGTGGAATAGAAAACGTGTAATGCGACGACCTACAAAACCACACCACGCGAGTGAAAGGCTCAAATGGACATGGGTCATTGACATGCCTGATGGCTTTTTGCATCTTCACTTCGGTGACACGAGATACTCATCCCATTGTGAACGCATGCAAACTGCTAAAGATCCCTCATGCTGTTAGCGTAAGAAAAACCAAGGTATTGCAAGCCTGGTGTGACGGTGGGCCCATGAACACTCCTCAACTGGAGCATAACCCTTGAAGACACTAATCTATCCGATGGACCATGGCGTGAGCTATAGGGGAGCAACTCTGGACACGGGGTCTGACCAATCCCGGGAAGCGCTTCGTGGGAGCCTTCCAGGAGGCTGCGCTCGTGCGCCATTGATCCTCCTGGATGGAGAGAATCGTGACTTTGAGCTGGTATGCCCATCATCTTTGATGAAGAGGATCACCCTGACCGCACCACCACGGTAGGGTGCTTGCCATTGTTGGTTTCACCAATGATCCGCAACCTCAAGGTGATGCGGAGCATCCTACGGACATCACCATGTCAAGAATTCATTCGGCAAGTGACACGTGCGACATATACTTCACATACATAAAGGTGAATCCTCTCCTTTACACGTGCTCACTTGACCCCTTCGAGGATGGTATACTACTTGACACTCCTATCGTGTGCATGCATAGGTATTACCGAAGCTTCACCATCGACACGGAGGAGTGCAAGCACCAAGGAACAACTACACCATCCGCGAGGGAAGCGTGGAAGAGAAGGAAGATGAAGCATGGACAAGCTTCTGGAAAGCCCGAAACTTCCGATGCCCAGAACTTCTGGCCATCCGAGAACTTCCGGCCCTGCAGCACCGAAGCCATCCAGAGCGTGCCAACTCTCTGGATAGCCCGGACCTTGTCCGGAACCCCGCCCAGAACCTCCGGCGCCCGGACCTTCCGGCCATCCCCGGAACTTCGTGTCCCGCCACGCTAGACACTCGGGCTGAAGCCCATGTACCCTTTCGCCCCTCACTCACCCCTTCATGGCTACCACTATATATACTTATCCCCCTCCTCCATTCTAGGGTTAGCATAGGTTTAGCCCATTCGAGATACACTTTTCTCATTCATCCGGACCTACTCCATCGAGAGAGACCGTGGCCTCTACAGAGAAGATCCACCTTGGATTCAAGACCCCTTCATGGGATGACCCCTCAAGATCTCCTCACGGAGATGAACTAGTTACCTCTTGTATCGCCCTTTGTTGATCGTGGATCGTGTATCTCTCTGTGTTTCGAGGATATAGCACATGTGTAATCGAATCTTGTTGGTTTGAGTGTTTCCTCTCGTGTTTCCCCTCATGTTTCCCCTCGTGTTCTTCGTGGGATCCGCTCCAATCATGAAAGATCAGGCATCTAGGGTTCTACCCTACATCACAAGGTCACAAAGATGTTGGTTGACAGCGGGGCCAGGTTGAATCTGATTTCTCCCAAGGTCATCAACAAGCTTCAGATAGCATATGAAGAGCTCAAGGTTACTGGTACTTTCCAAGTGATCAACCCCGACATGAGTCGTCCTAAGGAAAAGATCACACTGCTGGTAAATTCGGGGGAGAGTTGAACTATCGAACTGAGAAGGTCGTGTTCGATGTGGTTGATCTCCACCTGCTGTACAAAGGAATCCTTGGTCGCCCAGCCCTAGCAAAATTCATGGGAGCATCCCACTATGCCTACAACATGTTGAAGATGCCAGGACCGATGGGCGTCATTTCCATTCCATCGGACAAGAGGGAGGCAATTATATGCATGGATAAGATGTACCAAGAGGCAGTCGTTGCTGAGGCCGCGGAAGCTGCCGCTCCCACCAAGGAAAGCAAGAAAGGGAAGAAAGCTTGCAAGGAATCCGGGAAGTGCACCTCTTTGGAGTGTGCTGAGTCTGTTGATGACTTGCGGGAGAGTTCCAATAGCAAGAAATCAAAGGTTGCTGCTTTCTTTGTGAAGAAGGTCAGGGCAGGGCTGGTTGGCGCTGATGGTACATTTACTATCAGCTCCACCCTTGACGACAAATAGGAAAACACACTCATTGCCTTCCTGCGGGCGAATGTCGATGTGTTTTCTTGGCAACCATCTGACATCGCCGGTGTTCCCAGGGAGGTAATCAAGCACCACCTTGCTGTCTGCCCACATGCCCGGCCTGTCAAACAGAAGGTAGGAAAGCAAGCTTTGGAGTAGCAACAGTTTATTGCCGAAGAGATCAAGAAACTTGCGGCAGCTGGTTTGGTCAGAGGAGTATTGCATCCAACATGGTTGGCAAATCCAGTGGTAGTGCGCAAGGCGAATGGGAATCAGAGGCTTTGCATAGATTTCACAGATCTGAATAAAGCATGCTCGAAGGACCCATTCCCCTTGCCACACATCGACCATATCGTGGATTCCACCTCTGGGTGTGACCTGCTTTCCTTCTTGGATGCCTACTCTGGGTACCACCAGATTTTCATGTCCAAGGAAGATGAAGAGAAGACCACGTTCATAACCCCATGCGACACGTACTGTTTTGTACGGATGCCCTTTGGGGTAAAGAGCGCCAGATCCACTTTGCAAGGGCAGTGCAAATTGGTTTTGAAGCCCGGCTACACATGAATATTGAAGTCTACATGGACGACATAGTGGTCAAAACCAAGAACAAATCAACTCTCATTCAGGACTTGGAAGAGACCTTTGCAATATGTTCAAGATCAACTTGAAGCTGAACCCAGAGAAATTTGTGTTTGGTGTTCCTTCCGGCAAGCTACTTGGCTTCTTTGTGTCCCACCGGGGGATAGAGGCCAACGATAATAGATCAAGGCGATTGAGTAGATTCAAGCACCCAAGATAGTTAAAGATGTAAGGCATTTGGCTGGATGTGTTGCTGCGTTAAGCAGGTTCATCTCCAAGTCTGTTGAGCACGCCTTGCCGTTCTTTAAAATCTTGAAGAAAGCAAGGCCCATGGAGTGGACCTCGGAGGGCTGCAAGATTTGAAGACCTATCTTTCCTCTGTTCCCACTTTAGTCGCTCCTAAACCACAAGAGCCATTGCTGCTATACCTAGCGCCAACCAGTCAAGTGGTTAGTGCAGCGCTGGTGGCGCAGCGGGAGGTAGATGAAGGAGCAGTCGCGACTATCGTCCCCTCCGGAGAGGAAGGTGAACCCGTCCCGGCAAGGCCAGGTGTAGATCAGAACAAGGAGGAGCGGGGCAACGAAGACAGTTCCATGGTCACGGCAAGGAAGAAGGTGGTGCAACGTCCAGTGTACTGCATCAGCTCCCTGCTGCAAGGAGCTAGATCGAGGTATTCTGGCGTGCAAAAGTTTGTCTTTGGCCTCAAGGAAACTGTGCCACTACTTCCAAGCCCATGAGATCACGGTTACCCGCTTCCCCTTGCAATGCATACTGAGGAACCCCGAGACCACTGGCAGAATAGTGGAATGGGCTTTGGAGTTATCCAGCTTTGGTTTGTAGTTTGAGAGCACGTTAACTATTCAAAGAAGAGCACTGGCGGAGTTTATTGCGGAGTGGACGCCTACCCCTGACGAAGAAGCGCTAGAACAGTTGTCCCCGGCAAGGAAGCGCCCCAAGAGTGGATCATGTACTTTGATGGTGCCTTCTCCCTCCAAGGAGCAGGGGCTGGCATGCATCTCGTTGCACCCACTGGAGAGCACCTCAAGTATGTGGTTTAGATGCATTTTCCTCGAGAGAAGGCCACCAACAACACCGCAAAATACGAAGGACTCTTTGCCGAGCTCAGGATCACAACAGAGTTGGGAATCAAGAAGTTGATCATTCGCGGAGACTCACAACTTGTGGTGAGGCAGGTGAACAAGGATTATCAAAATTGATGGAGGTATATGTCGAGGAAGTGAGGAAGTTGGAGGAGCGCTTTGATGGATTGCAAACTGAGCATGTGCCACGTGCGGAAAACAACATTGCTGATCATCTGTCAAAGTGCGCTGCAATAACTCCCTGTGGAACCAGGGACTTTTGTTCTCCATCTGACTCAACCCTCTGTATCCTCGGCAACGATGGACAGAAAGAGGAGGAAACTGGACTCCGGCAAGCCTCTCCCGACAGAGCTTCCCGAAGCCCCCGGCATAGAGCTTGGCGGAAATGACTCCACTTCGCTCGGTGAGAAGCACCCTCCCACCAAACTACCAATCCTTGCAGTTGAGGCATGCGCTCCCGGGAACGAGGAAGTGTCACTGGTCCTTGTTGCCGAGCCTCAGGCTCCAACTTGGGCATGGCACATAGTCCATTACCTCCAAACAGGAGAACTTCCTGAAGAGCAAGAAGGTGCTGTAAGAGTAGCCCGAAGGGCTAGTATGTATCAGTTCGTCGATGACACACTATACAAAAGGAGGCCCAACGGTGTGAAATTGAAGTGCATTTGCCGGGAAGAGGGGAAGTAAATGTTGGTAGAGATACACAAAGGCATGTGCGGCTCCCATATTGGATCAAGGGCACTGTTTGGAAAAGCTTTCCGGCAAGGTTTTTATTGGCCCACGACCCTTCAAGATGCAATTGAGCTAGTCACCAGATGTGAAGACTGCCAGTTTCACTCCAAGAATATCCATCAGCCTGCTCAAGCTCTCCAGATGATCCCTTTGTCATGGCCATTTTCGGTCTGGGGCCTCGACATCTTGGGCCCCTTCCCCCGTGCTACCGCGGGCTTTGAACTCTTGTATGCTATCGCCAAGTTTACAAAGTGGCCGGAAGTGGAGCCCGTGAGGAAGGTGACCGCAAAGTCAGCTATCAAGTTCTTGAAAGGATTGGTCTGCCGTTTCGGAGTACCCGCCAGAGTCATCACTGACAATGGCACCCAATTCAGAAGCCGCGCCTTCATGAAATACGTTCACGCCCTCGGAAGCAAGGTCTCGTTCGCCTCTGTTGCCCATCCCAGAAGCAACAGACAAGCTGAAAGGGCAAAAGCTGAAGTGCTGCGAGGACTGACAAGAACATTTGATAGGCTGCAGAAGTGTGGCAGGTGATGGATCGATGAGATGCCGGTGGTTCTTTGGTCCCTCCGTACGACACCAAATCGAGCTACCGGCCAGACTCCCATCTCACTAGTCTATGGGGCAGAAGCAGTGATCCCCATGGAACTCATATACGGGTCACCTCGAGTACTTGCCTACGATGAAGTAGCGCAAGGGCGTGACGACACTGTGCTACTTGAGGAGAACCATCTTCGTGCTGCTACGCGTGTTGCACGCTACCAGCAAGCCTTGCGTCGCTATCACAGACACAGGGTTCATGCTCGGAGGCTTGAGGAAGGTGACCTTGTCCTTAGGTGCGTTCAGTCCGCCAAGCGTACAAACAAGTTGACGCTGAAGAGGGAAGGCCCTTACCGGCTAGTACGAGTCACCAGACCTGGCACAGTCCGTCTGGAGACCAGAGATGGCATTTAGTTGCAAAACTCATGGAACATTGAGCATCTCTGTAAGTTCTACCTGTAAGGCACAGCTGCCGGGCCCTGCCCGGCAGCCACCCTTTTATACAAGCCTTGACAAAGTTGCATGTAACCCTTTGTACAAAGCCAGGCGCAGACCCTGAGCAACAGATAAATAAACGAAGCGCTGGGGGCCCCAAAAACTTGCAGGCATGCATAAGCATATCATGAGCATAGCATGATCATGTAGATAAGATCATATGTAGCTCTGTTTTCATCTGCACTAAGCTGCAGAGTTCTTGTCGCGGAATTGGTCCCAAAGAGAAGAAATGGAGACAAGCCTACATAGCTGTCCCCGGCAAGCCAAATAGATAAGTTCCTTCTTATCCATACGTGTTCGGTAAAGTGAAAACTTGTGCATATGAAAACCTTGTCACCTTCGAAGCATAGGTGCTCCCATCGTATGTCCCAAACGTTGCTTTGTTCAAGGTGGTTGTAGTGGCCTTTGACGGAGGAGGTTCGACGAGGAGCTGGTCCCTTTCCATAGTTTTGTGCCTGACAGGCCATCCCCACGGTAACAAACGAAAGGCACCGACATGATAGCTTGTCGGAGGAAACTTGTTTACTTAAGCGTATAGAGGCATCTCACCTCTGCATGGGCATGATACATGCACAAGTACCCGGCAAGGCTTGTCCTTTTCATTAATATGCGGATAAGCAAGTATAGATCTTACAGAACGAAAACATGGATAAAGAAGACTACATAATTTAGACTAAAGTTTGGCAAATGCCTACAAATCTTAGACTGAAAAAAGATAAGTGCCCCGTAATCCCTTTCTTGTCCCTCTCCTCCTAGGAACTATGATGGGAGGTGAAGAGGGCAAAAGGAGTACCTGTGCGGAAGCCCAGCCTGACCCCGTCAAGACCTGCCGGGCGCAGCTTCAGAAGATCGGGAGTGGCAAGACTACGAAGGAGGGGGATGGTGAGAGCAGCTCGGCGGTACCCTGGTCACCACCCCCAGGGCCAGCAAGAAGCCCCAACGCAGGCGCCGGTGGGGGGAGCCTGCCGGAGCTTAGCTGGAAGACTTCTAGAGGAGGCGAAGGCACCAAGAGAGCGACCCCCTCCCCGACAACCGTCCTGAAGAGGCAGGTGATGATGGTACCGAGGAGGGAGGGGAAGAGCGGAAAGACGAGGCAGCAGGCCAGCAATACAAGGCAAAGGCGTTGGCGCCATCGTACTCCGACCTGACGGCCTGCCACCCGCCTTCTGTGTCTTCCCTCGTTTTTTCCATACCACCATCGCTCCAGGAGGATACCGGCCCCTCAGCCCGTTGTCTCCCCCGAAGAAACAGCAGACGCTAGCGATGTCCGAGGTGCGCGAGGAGCACCGTTCCCCTCCTTGGCGGGAAGGAATACACCGTTGTCTTCAGCGTTGAGCCGTGACGATCGGCGCCAGGCGGGCGCCAGCGCGCGCATCATCCTTGTTTCCTCTTTGGTGCTAAGGAAGCATGCGCAGGTGAAGAGTACCGGGGCATCAGGCAAAGATTGCTATATCAGTGCATCGAGACCAAGACCAGGAGGACGCAAGACAGAGGTCATCGTGGAACCCAAGACGGCGTCACCACCAGAGCCTTTCGCAGGCGAAGACCACTTTAGTCAGGATAGCTTGTACTAGCTGTCCCCCTTCAAATTTGCCCGCCGTTGTTGGCTCCCTTCCCGCTCAATATTTGGGGAGAGGACCAGGGCCTATATAAGAAGGGCTAGCCACCACAGTAGAGGGGGATCGAGCAGTTCACCCAGCTCTCACCCGCTAAGTCACCAAGCACAAGAACACCTCAACCTCAGGAGGTTGTTCTTCCCTCTGTATTGTTCATCATTAGCCCAAGAGGCAATCCATCCACCACCACACTGGAGTAGGGTATTACACCACAACGGTGGCTCGTACCAGTATAAATCTCGTGTCTTTCTGTGTTGCGAGTTCGTCGAGTTCGTCCGCGAGATCTTAGCGAGCTAGGGCGTAGATCGGTAGGAGGGAAAGACTTCGCGCACACCCCAGTGTTCGAACCTTAAGGATTTGCCGGAACCCCACATCTGACAATATATTCATGGGCCCGCATGGACGTCCATGATCACTTTTACCAACAACGAGAGAGCTTACCATGGTGGATTTTTCTTCTTTGGTTCGTGTTACCATCATAGGTCATGGTGAGATTCCAGACCTAAGTTCGAGTGCATGCGTACATACGAATGAATCCCCATCACCGGCTCGAAGTGGGGTGACATACATACTACATGTCCTGAACCCTCACTCCGTGTGGGGACTTTCCAGTTCCAAAGCACGGTGCCACATCAAAGTTGTGTATTGGGTATTCAAATATCACACAACACTCCATACATATGTTTGGGCCACATGCAGCAGTGATTGTCTTTGGGCACCACTTGTGTGGTTATCGGCGAGCTAGCCCATCCGTGGGGTCACGTGGACGTCCATCACTTTGACCAACAACAAGAGAGAGGTTATACGACCAAGCTGGATTATTCTTGGTCCGTTTTATGGTACATCTTGGTGAGATGCCCTCTCCCACCGACTCAAAGTGTGTGTGTGTTGGGGGGCTACTTCAAGACTTGCTAAACCTCCGCAGGTCGTGGATATCCGGTTAATTTGCAAGGCACATGTGCCAGATGAAAAGTTGTGAATTGGGTATTTAAATATCACACCACCCTTTTCATACATATAGTTAGGCTACCCGCAGGTGGTTCGTATGTGGTCTCACCCATCTCATGCCATAAGCACACATTAGTGGGCCCGCACACGGTCGACCTTTGACTGGAAGCGAAAGGGGGCTAGGGTTTGACCATGATGTACTCTTATAGGTTTAGTGTTACTGTAGGGTGAGATGTTAGACCTAGCTATTTGGGGGCATGTGTTCATAGGTAGGATTCCCCTGCCACCGCGCCGACGTGGGGGGGGGGGGGACTAGCAAAACCGTGCGCTTTGTGAGATAGGTGCGACATCGAAGTTGTGCATTGGGTATTTCAACATCAAACCACCCTTTTCATACATATTTTTTGTCCACATGAAAATGGATGTACAAGAATGCCTAAGATCCCCTCTAGCTATCTACCCTCTTCTTGTCTCAAATTCTATTCATGCTATATCACAAAAATTGAACAATTCTTTTTCATACCCTTTGGGTGAGGAGCACTTGGAGTCACGTATCCGTCAAGGGGTGACCTCCAAACCCTTCTACATGCATTTTGGTCAGAACAACACACTCAAACTCAGTAGAACCCAAATCATAAAGACTGATCTAAGTTTTTATCTTGGCGCTACCGACTAGACCAACCCAGTCCAACCGATTTGCTGTAACTGCACGCAGTTGCGCATCTCGGTGCCATCAATTTGTTCCACTCGGTGCCACTGACAGCATACGGGTATATATATACTTCGCGCGACTGTACATTGAAAATCACTACAAACACAACGACCCCCACCCCATTTCTGACGCCCCCTTGGTCTCCGATGGTCGCCATCCTCTCTTGTACGCCTTCGCCACAGGAATCCGCCATCGTTAACGGTAATCTGCCCAGCCGTTGCCGCTGTAGAAGATCTCAACCGAGTGAGGGTGAGATTCGATCTCCTCGTGCCTCTTTTTATCTGATTCAATGCACAAGGATTTTGCCATATATCTTGCCACAATTGCAATACTTTTATCTACCAGATTAGTTCATTAGGATAGGTTCAAGAAAAAATTTAGGTTTAGTTTTCAGCCGAACGCATCTCAGACCGATCGAATAGGAATTTTCGGTCCTGCCGATTTGGCTCTGTCCATTGCACAAGTACAACTCGGTTCCACTGAGACTTACTAATCGGTGAGACCGAAATTCAAGTTTCAGTGAAACCCTAGCATCTCGGAGACACCGAACCATGTCTCGATGTAACCAAAATTGTGTCTTTTCTCTTAGTTAACTGCTTCGGTGTCACCGAAATGACCAACCCGGTAGCTCATAAATGCATTCTGTGAAAACCTAGAACTAAATTTTGAACTCCAAATTTTGAAAAACTATCTGCCTTTTGTGATAACTCGTCTATTCTGCCCATACCAATCTATTCACATGGTCTGTTTGCAAGATTTCAAGTGCTAGTGACAGTCAGACTCAGTCAGAGCAGAATGTTGAACTCAGTGAGGGCTCTAGTCCCAATGATAGCTACTATGAGGGCATTAGGCGCTCTGCAGATTTGCCAAAGGCTGCCATAAGAGAATAGAAGAAGAAAAACTCAGATAATGAGGATGAAGACTTTGCTACTAGTGAGGCCACATCTAAGAAGGAGAAGAAGAAGACTGTTGTAAGAAGAGTCCCAATGTCAAAGGCACACAAATCCTCAGCTCCACAAGAGACAATGACATTCACACTTGAGGAGCCAAGTGGTGCAGAAGGTGATGCCAGCAAGAATAAAAAGTGGGTGAGGAAGACTATGGCTAGAGTGATTGACAGACCCTCCATGATGATTGACGAGGAGGAGGAGGAAGAAGAACCAGAAGTTGAAGCACCTCTAGCAAAGGCACAGAAACTCATGTCTGATGCCATGAAGATAGCTGCTCCCTCTAAGCCCAAGTCCAATCCCAAAGCTGCTGCACCCAAGAGGTCTACGAGAAACATCCCAGCTATAGAGAAGAACAAGGCCCCAGTGACTGAGGTTGACGATGAGCCACTAGTGCTCAGGAAGCTTAAGCCCAAGATCCCAGGTCATGATAATGCTCATCCTATTGCAGAAAACATGATGCTCAGGAAGGATAAGGGATCGCATGGGTGGAGGAAAGTTGATCCCTATTCTGTCAGAAGGAGGATTGCTTGTGATTACTGCTTTCGCACCAGAGAACAACAAGATTTCTATGAGAAAATTTTGCTTGATAAGAAGCCCGTTGTCAGTGACATGAAGTGGGTGGACTGGAAATACATTGATGCCAATGAAGATTATTTCCCCCATGTTCATGAGATCTTTAGGCTTATAGGTGTTGACAAGTTTGTTGGTCATAAGCTCACGAAATGGAACGATGAGATGATCATGCAATTCTACTCCACAACTCATTTCTATCCAGATGGGAGGATTGCATTGATGACTAAGGGTTCCAAGTACCAGTCCAGCATCTTTGAGTGGGCTGCACTCCTTGGTGCTCCTGGGGAAGAGGAAAACACATTGATGTGTATGGGAATCCCAGGATGGACCAGAACACAATGGCAAACATGTACAAGGAAATCCCTCCGAAGGATGTTGAGGGCCACAAGCTTGGGTCCATCATGCATTTGCTAGCTGGTTTGGCCACCACAAATACAATCTTGCGGCATACTCTCTTGCCCAAGTCTAGAGATGTCAAGATGATACGTGGCCACTCCATCAATTTGCTCCATTTGTTTGACACCCCCAGAAGTTCAAGTTTATGAGTTTGATTGTTGAAACGACCAAGAGGACAGCTGCTGACCAGAAGAGATCCTGTGGATATGCTCCACATATTCAGATGCTCATCAACTCCAAAGTTGGAATGGGCACATATCTAGTAGATCCTGAGCATCTCCCTCTTCAGCCAGAATTCGAGGATAGTGTCGTGGTGATGGATCCATCACACCATGTTGGTGCAATGACAGGCCCCTTATGTTTTGGAGTTTGTTGACATAAATAGTATGGGACTTATGTGTTTGCTAGGTCACACAGAGTAACAGGTCCCTCATGTATCAAGGAGTTTGATGCAAACGACGAAGATAATCTCCCTGCGAGGCAGCGAAGGTTATCACCAAAAATAAAGCTAACAAGAGTGACCCCTAAAAATTGCTGAAGTTTAAGCAATTGGTTCGGTGCATGTTCGAAGCAAATGACTGCGCTCGAGGAAGAATGAAGACGAAGTGAAAATGTAGCACTTATTTCGTTCTTCTTCTTCTTCCATTGAGTCATAGGACCACCATACTATTAAGATGGGTGTAGCGTTCGAAGATTTGATTCTCAAATGCTAAACCCAAATCCTATCAAAGCTGTGAGAGAAATCTCTTTATGTTCCAAGCAAATACCTGCCGGCAAGAGACTGTGATCTTCTTCCCTGCGAGAGATTTGTCTCCGACCAAGGAGTTAGCATTACTTGCTTCTCAAGTAATGTTACCGTTGCTCCAAAATCCGACCGTTGTGAACTTGTCGATTGGCCATTGGCTGGACCTCGTGTCCAAAATGGTCATTTCCTATCTGGGAAGGCTGCGGCTATAAATAGCCACCCCACTCCAACGTTATCCGTTAGCTGCTCCATTTTATTCTGAGAAGATTGTTGAGCAACCCACTCTCTGAGCAATTTGAGTTTAAAATCCACCAAGAGAAAAACCCTAGAGCCGAAGAATTAGATAGTGGTTCAGCATCACTAGAATCTAAGTTCAGAACGCTCCGCCTATTATTCTAAAGAGCTGCAAACTCTCTAGATGGTTAGGTGTCAATTTCTTCAGAGACAAAGAGTGATTGTGGTTCTTGAAGAAGAAGTTTGTAAAGGTTCGGAGATCGCCTTCAAGTATCTACCACGAGTGATCGGCATCGGCTGACGAATCGATTGTCGAGGAGAATAGGGTGAAGAGAGTTTATCTTCTGTGTTAAGTCACAACCCCTCAATCATACGTAGTCCTTGTGCAGAAGGACGAACTGGTCGAACAAATATCATTTCGCCATCGAGCATCTTCGGTTACCTCTGTTACCCATGTTTAGTTTCGATGCATTCCATTCATGTAATTTACTTTGATGCATGCCTTAGTTTCCCTTCGGTACCCTGGAGTAGTTCTTCTTAGCTTGTTTATCGTTTATCCCGCTGTTGGGTTCACTAGTACAGCGAGCTACTAAACAAACAATTTTTAACCCCTTTCCTTGACGGCCTTCGGAACCATCACCAAGTGAGTGTGGGCGATAGGGGGGTTGATGTGGAGTGGAACTCCGTACGGCCGATCTTTCATGAAAGGAGCGGATCCCGTCCAAGGACACGAAGAACACGAGGGGAAAACGAGGTAAAACACAAGAGGAATCACTAAACCAACAAGATATAGTCACACATATGCTAGATCCTCGAAACACAAGTGCGGATACATGATCCAAAGTCAACAACGGACGATACAAAGGGTAACCGGTTCTTCTCCTAGAGGAGTTCTTGAGGGGGCCACCCAAGAGGGGGTCTTGAATCCACGTGGATCTTCTCCGAAGAGGGGCCATGGTCAGTCTCGAGGAGATGATCTGTATGGATGAGCAAAAGTTATCCTCACATATGAGCTACTACTTTGCTAACCCTAAAAATGGGGAGGAGGAGGTCTATTTATAGCCCAAGGGGCGAAGGGGTAAGTGAGGGGACGAAACGGGTACACGGGCCTCGGCCCAAGTCACGCACGCAGGCGGTGGCCGGATGATCCGGGAGTTGGTCTGGATGATCCGGGCTTCGGTGGTCCAGATGATCCTGGTCGGCGTTCGGATGATCCGGCTGTGTCGGAGCAGCTACGGGAGTTCCGGATGTCCGGGTCCTGGTCCGGACGTCCGGGTGTGGCCGGATGATCCGGGCCTGGGTCCGGATGATCCGGCTTCAGGTTGAAGCTTCGGGTGTCCTCGGGCGTTGTAGCCGGATCGTCCGGGCCGGGGTCCGGATCGTCCGGGCTGGGGCCGGATCGTCCGGACGACGGTCCGGGTCGTCCGGGCTTCTGCAGACTAAGCCCTTTTTCTTCTCCGTCTTCACGTCCATCTTCGTGTTCGGATTCTCCTTGTTCCTTGGCGTATCCATGGCTAACTCCTTGGTACCTGAGTATGCACAATGTCTCCGTTTGAGGTAGTAGCCATGTCTCATGTTCATCGAAGTGGAATTGTGAGAGGAGAGATGTCACCTCGGTTTCGAGAGCTCTTGCACGAGATTGAGTCATGGGTCCACTAGGCACTTGATGAGACAATGGTAGGTCCATGGGGATGACCTTGGGAAGCTCCGCATCAGAGGTCCTTCCCACATGACCCAGAAAACGTTGGGGATATGCCCTCCTGGCACACACGCTCGGCAAAATGAGGTCGTGTGCGACCGGTGAGCGCTCAAATCCGGAAATACGTATAGTAGAGCTAAAAAATACAATTATATGACGAAATTGTTTCCGGTCGCAAGTACATCCCACACAGTGAGTCCCCTCTAAACGTTTCCATTCGTATGTACATCCCACACAGTCGCTCCAAGGAAAATGTTTCCATTCGCAGGTACATCACACACAATTTGTCCCGTTATATCGTTTGTGATAGCGTTGCCATTGCACACGATATTAATAATTTTATCGTTTGCGTTATTGAATGCATCACACACGGTGCGTAGAAGAAAATGTGTGGCAAAGGTTGTCTATCACACACAGTTTTTATGTGATAAACGTTTGCGCCGGGTGGTCTAACGCAAACAATTTTCAAGAGGATGTCGTGTGTGATTGTTCATTAATCTAATACGGTTTATTCCTAGAAACTGTGTGCGTTATTGAATGCATCGCACACGGTGTTTTCTCAATTACCGTTTGCAATAGAAAAACCCAATTAGCAGGCTAATTATCCGACTATTCATAATCCATTTAGTAATCTAATTGACATTTCATATTAAGCACAAAATATTTCATTTTCATAATTGAAATACATCAGAGTACAACATCATATAGCTTCAGCACTCAGCTACCCCATTACACAAATACACCAGGACCAAGTTTCACATGCAACATCTATAACCTTTCAAAATTAGCATCATAGACGGTACATAGACAGATGTATCTCATCTGGAAAACTGCTGAAGCAGAAGGCGAATATTGAGCCTTCATTGATGTTGAAGGTCTTTGTAACTTTAGGCCAGTGCCTGTGGATGATTGACCGTCCATCCTTCATACTCTTCAGGAACACTTCAATATTGAACCATGGGTGCTGTATAAATACCTTCCTCACCTCCTGACCATACAGGTGGTCTGAGAGGTAATCATCAGTGAATTGCTTTGGACAGGCCTGAAAACAAGGATGTGCATAAATATATTCTCTATATTGGAAATGGGGCAAAGGAATAAAAAAGGCAAGGTATAATAGTTAGTACCATCATGTAGTGAACTGATGTCTTCTTCATTGTGCAGACAAAGATCTTGTTGTTTTTTGTCTCTAATTTCTTTATCCTAACAATCTTTACGAAGTTTCTTGACTTGACTGATATTCATGGACAACTCATTTCCCCATATGCAGAAAGGGTTGAACAATGGGTCAAAACCTCTCACAGCAGGACCTACATGTGTAAGACCAAATTGTTAAAAACCTAACTATTAGAATGGTTCATTCAATTTCACAATAATGTGCTATTAGACAATGGACTATGCACGTGCTAACCTCGATTTTAAACCTCAGTGCTTCCCATTGTTTCCCTCCAACACATATAAGGTAGTTAGTCATCAGGTTAAGTAAGGGTTCGCATGCTATCAAGAAATATGTTGATGAAAAATAAGCACATTGCAGATTCATCAGATTAATTCAAGCCACATGGAAAACCCATTTATCCATACCAAGCATGATTAAGAACTAGGAAATATAGCAATTGTATATGTTTCTCATGTATTAAGTGCAGCCAAATTCGATTTATTCCTCACATGCACAACAATACAAAATTCTACCCACGACAATTGGACATCGCAAAGGTAGAATTGAACCAAGCAGTTAGCTAAACACCATAACAAATGAACCAAACATTAATCGAAAGCACCACATTGCACAATATAACATACTCCTAATAGAAGATCAGATAGTTAACCAAACCAAGCATGCTTAACAACTTGGAAATATAGCAATTGTATTTGTTTCTCATGTATTTAGTACAGCCAAATTCGATTTATTTCTCACATGGTATACAATAACAGAATGCAGCCACAACAATTGAACATCGCATTGCGGAATTGAACCAAGCACTTAACTAAATGCCACAACAAATGAACCAAATGTTAACTGAGCACCACATTGCACAATATAACATACTCGTAATAGAAGATCAGACAGTTAACCAAACCAAGCATGCTTAACAACTTGGAAATATTGCACCCTGAAGAATTGAACATCACATTTTCAGAATTGAACCAAGCAGTTAACTGAACACCGCATTAGACGACATGTAGAACATATACACTATAGCAGAAAATTGCATGGTAAAAGTAGATATCACAATTCACTAGAATTTGTTGAGGAAAGGCAGTAGCTAGCAAACGATGGCCTCGAGAAAACACCACGAACTGTCGTTTAAAGCAGCCAACCGCGTCGTGGCGTCGGCATGTGAGGCGTCAACGGCGGCCTCGACGGTGAGGTGCTCCTCCAAGATCTGGGGGTTGGCACGAATGGCAGCCATCGCGACCTCATCCGCGCGTGCGGCCGCGATTTGCTTCTCCGCTGCCAAATGCTCCTTGAGATCCTGGCTATACTGCGTGCACCATGGCTTAGGGCGGCGCTTATTTGTTGGAGGGGTCGGTGATTTGGGTGGAAGGTGTCGCACTTTTCAAGGCGTGATCTGGGCATGTGGGATGTGGAAGGAGGAGGAGGATGGGGGTTGGGTGTGGATTACCTGCCTGGATAGGCGAGGACGAGCAACGTGAAGGAGGGTCACCGGCGAGGAGGCGGCGCTGCAAGCAAGGAGTGAAGGTTTCAAATTGGAAAGGAAGGCGAAAACAGGGGAAATGTGGCTTTTGGTAAGGGGGAGGGTGCGGGGAGGTAGATATTTCCATGGAAGCCGAAAATTTGGAATCGCTTCAATAAAAAATCGGCGCAAGAAATGTCATCGACACGGTCCCTTATTCAGAATCGTAATGCGATATGTGAACATCACAAACGATTCAGATAGCTTAACCTGTGTGTTGAGTTTGAACGTCAAAAATTTTGGTTCGAATTTCCACGTTACGGTGGTCATCCACGTCATTGCATAATTTGGGTACACAAAGGAGACTAACTTAATCGAGCAAGTTCAGCAATTAAACAAAGTTAGCTGACCTAAACAATACCCTAACAAATTAAAGACCGGCGCTCTTAATTAAACAAAACAAAGAGTACTACTACGGCTGGTGCTCGTCGATCTCCGCCGCCGCCTCCATGTCCATCTCGCACCCGACGATCTCCTGGGGAAGGGGCTCCATGGCATCAATTGCACCATACTCGGCAAGAATCTCGCCATCCAGGTCCGCCATATCTTTGGAATAGGCCGCCACGAGCTGGGTGTGGGCGGCTGCGATCTGGGCTCTGGCGGGCTCCGTCGTGGCAAGGTATGCCGCGCAGGAACGGATGGTTGCTCGAACTCTCTCGGCGATTGCCAGCTCTTCGGCCGTGGGTTGCCGACCGTTGTCGGAGAAACTTCATTCGATTTGTGCCGTGACCACCACGAGATGGGCGTGGACGGCCTCGACATGGTAGTGGGCGGCCTCCATCAGGGCTAAGGCCGCCGCTGCGGAACGGACAGCTGTTGTGCCGCTCTCGCTAGTGGCTATTCCCGAGGCAGATGCTGCAGCCGCCGCCTGAGAAGCAACAACGGCCGTTTGGGCTCCCTTGGCTGCCCGGATGCAGACTGCGGTCGCCCTCACGAAGATTGTATGCACGCGCCTGGCGGCTTCGGTCGCGCTCTCGCCGGATTGGGCCGCCGAAGTTGCCCTCACGACGTGGGTCCACTTGCCCATCTTTCACCGGCGACAAATGAACAGTGAAATGATATTTGGGGTGTGAGCTAGTGTGCTTGACACGCCGGCTGTGGACTGTAGCCGACGCACCTTCTCGCGTATGCCATGGCATACTATACACCGACGGTGCTCCAAGATATTTTGTGCTGCATCTCACACGGTTGGTGATAATAAAATGTGTTTGATCTACTTGATTTATCGTCTTGATTTGAATTACGTAATGGGGTCACATCTACAAAGGATGGTGTTTGAATTGTTAGAACTTTTGAGTGCAGTGAACAAGCAACTATAGATGTGTCATCAAAAAAATTTGGAATTATTCAGGGTTCGTTTGGACGTTTTTATACATTAACTAGGTTTTGTAGGCATTGCAGGTGCATAATTCAAATTTGAACTACATGCACGTTCTCCAGTGCATATAAACTGGTTGAAAAATCAAATATGTGTCCTTGATTGCATGCTTAGGTCCCATGCAAGAAATGGGAATGAATTTCAAACACCCTGCCACCGTTACTCGGCCGCAAACATTGAGATAATTGGTATGCTATCATGGAGTGGCATCAACATGCCATGGTAAATTTTTTGTCCCATTTGGGGCAGGTTTGGGTATAAGCTTCTCACAAACCAGACCTTCTCACAACAAGTGTGATGGTTTCGGTAGGGAACGTGCCACCTTTGGGGACGAAACGATATATGTTGCCTCTTATTGCTTTCAAAAAAATTCGAGTGTCGACATAGAACGACAGGAGTGTTGTGTTCAATTTTGGAATGTTTCGGGGTTCGTTTGGACATTTTTATACATTAACTGGGTTTTCCAGGCATTTTGTGTGCATAATTCAAATTTGAACTACATGCACATTCTCCAGTGCATATAAACTGGTTGAAAAATCAAATATGTGTCCTTGGTTGCATGCTTAGGTCCCATGCAATAAATGGGAATGAATTTCACTCACCCTGCCACCGTCACTCGGCCGCAAACATTGAGATACCTGGTTTTTAAATTCTAGTAAATCCAAAACTTGTCTGAAATTCATGAAACTTCGCATGCTATCATGGAGAGGCATCAACAACCGTGGTAAAATTTTTGTCCCATTTGGGCAGGTTTGGGTATGAGCTTCTCATAAACCAGAGCTTCTCACAACAAGCGTGATGGTTTCAGTAGGGAACGTGCCACCTTTGGGGACGAAATGATATCCATTGCCTCTTATTGCTTTCAATTTTTTTTGAGTGTCAACATAGAACAACAGGAGTGTTGTGTTTAATTTTGGAATTTTTTGGGGTTCGTTTGGACATTTTTATACATTAACTGGGTTTTCCAGGCATTTTATGCGCATAATTCAAATTTGAACTACATGCACACTCTCCAGTGCATATAAACTGGTTGAAAAATCAAATATGTATACTAGGTCGCATGCTTAGGTCCCATGCAAGAAATGGGAATGAATTTCACACACCCTACCACCGTCACTCAGCCGCAAACATTGAGATACTTGGTTTTTAAATTCTAGTAAATCCAAAACTGATCTGATATTTATGAAACTTGGCATGCTATCAAGGAGCGGCATCAACATGCCGTGGTAAATTTTTTGTCCCATTTGGGGCAGGTTTGGGTATAAGCTTCTCACAAACCAGAGCTTCTCACAACAAGCGTGATGGTTTCCGTAGGGAACTTGCCACCTTTGGGGACGAAACGATATCCGTTGCCTCTTATTGATTTAAAAAAAATTCGAGTGTCAACATAGAACAACACAAGTGTTGTGTTCAATTTTGGAATTTTTCGGGGTTCGTTTGGACATTTTTATAGATTAACTGGGTTTTCGAGGCATTTTAGGTGCATAATTCAAATTTGAACTACATGCACATTCTCAGGTGCATATAAACTGGTTGACAAATCAAATATGTGTCCTTTGTTGCATGCTTAGGTCGCATGCAAGAAATGGGAATGAATTCCACACATCCTGCCACCGTCATTCGGCCGCAAACATTGAGATACTTGGTTTTTAAATTCTAGTAAATACAAAACTCGTCTGAAATTCATGAAACTTGGCATGCTGTCATGGAGCGGCATCAACATGCCGTGGTAAATTTTTTGTCCCATTTGGGGCAGGTTTGGGTACAAGCTTCTCACAACAAGCGTGATGGTTTCGGTAGGGAACGTGCCACCTTTGGGGATGAAACGATACCTGTTGCCTCTTGTTGCTTCCAAAATCTTTCGAGTGTCAACATAGAACAACAGGAGTGTTGTGTTCAATTTCGGAATTTTTCGGGGTTCGTTTGGACAGTTTTATACATTAATTGGGTTTCCCATGCATTTTATGCGCATAATTCAAATTTGAACTACATGCACATTCTCAAGTGCATATAAACTGGTTGAGAAATCAAATATGTGTCCTTGGTTGCATGCTTAGGTCCCATGCAAGAAATGGGAATGAATTTCAAACACCTTGCCACCGTCACTCGGCCGCAAATATTGAGATACCTGGTTTTTAAATTCTAGTAAATCCAATACTCACCCGAAATTCATGAAACTTGGCATGCTATCATGAGGCGGCATCAACATGCCATGGTAAAAATTTAGTCCCATTTGGGGCAGGTTTGGGTATAAGCTTCTCACAAACCAGACCTTCTCACAACAAGCATGATGGTTTCGGTAGGGAATGTGCCACATTTGGGAGCGAAACAATATTTGTTGTAACTTATTGCTTTCAAAAAAATTCGAGTGTCAACATAGAACGACATGAGTGTTGTGTTCAATTTTGGAATTTTTGGGGTTCGTTTGGACATTTTTATACGTTAACTGGTTTTCCAGGCATTTTATGTGCATAATTCAAATTTGAACTACATGCACATTCTCTAGTGCATATAAACTGGTTGAAAAATCAAATATGTGTCCTTGGTTGCATGCTTAGGTCCCATGCAAGAAATGGGAATGAATTTCACACCCTGCCACCGTCACTCGGCCACAAACATTGAGATACCTGGTTTTTAAATTCAAGTAAATCCAAAACACGTCTGAAATTCATGAAACTTGGCATGCTATCACGGAGAGGCATCGACATGTCGTGGTAAAATTTTTGTCCCATTTGGGCAGGTTTGGGTATAAGCTTCTCACAAACCAGAGCTTCTCAAAACAAGCGTGATGGTTTCGGTAGGGAACGTGCCACCTTTTGGGACGAAACGATATCCGTTGCCTCTTATTGCTTTCAAAAAAAATTGAGTTTGAACATAGAACAACAGAGTGTTGTGTTCAATTTTGGAATTTTTCGGGTTCATTTGGACATTTTATACATTAAATGGGTTTTCTAGGCATTTTATCCACATAATTCAAATTGAACTACATGCACATTCTCGAGTGCATATAAACTGGTTGAAAAATATGGGTACTTGGTCGCATGCTTAGGTCCCATGCAGGAAATGGGAATGATTTTCACACACCCTGCCACCGTCACTCGGCCGCAAACATTGAGATAATTGGTTTTTAAATTCTAGTAAATCCAAAACTCGTCTGATATTTATGAAACTTGGCATGCTATCATGGAGCGGCATCAACATGTCGTGGTAAATTTTTGTCCCATTTGGGGCAGGTTTGGGTATAAGCTTCTCACAAACCAGAGCTTCTCACAACAAGCGTCTTTGGTTTGATGAGGGAACTTGCCACCTTTGGGGACGAAAACGATATCCGTTGCCTTTTATTGATTTAAAAATTGAAAGTGTCAACCTAGAACAACGGGAGTGTTGTGTTCAATTTTGGAATTTTTTGGAGTTCGTTTGGACAATTTTATAAATTAACTGAATTTTCGAGGCATTTTATGTGCATAATTCAAATTTGAACTACATGCACATTCTCCTGTGCATATAAACTGGTTGAAAAATCAAAAATGTGTCCTTGGTTGCATGCTTAGGTCCCATGCAAGAAATGGGAATGAATTCCACACATCCTGCCACCGTCACTCAGCCGCAAACATTGAGATACCTGGTTTTTAAATCTAGTAAATCCAAAACTCGTCTGAAATTCATGAAACTTGGCATGCTATTTGAGCGGCATCAACATGTCGTGGTAAATTTTTTGTCCCATTTGGGGCAGAATTGGGTATAAGCTTCTCACAAACCAGAGCTTCTCATGACAAGCGTGATGGTTTTGGTAGGGAACGTGCCACCTTTGGGGACGAAACTATATCTGTTGCCTCTTATTGCTTTCAAAATCTATCAAGTGTCAACATAGAACAACAGGAGTGTTGTGTTCAATTTTGGAATTTTTGGGGTTCGTTTGGACATTTTTTTACATTAGCTGGGTTTCCCAGGCATTTTATGTGCATAATTCAAATATGAACTACATGCACATTCTCCATTGCATATAAACTGGTTGAAAAATCAAATATGTGTCCTTGGTTGCATGCTTAGGTCCCATGCAAGAAGTGGAATGAATTTCACAAACCCTGCCACCGTCACTCGGCCACAAACATTGAGATACCTGGTTTTTAAATTCAAGTAAATCCAAAACACGTCTGAAATTCATGAAACTTGGCATGCTATCACGGAGAGGCATCGACATGTCGTGGTAAATTTTTTGTCCCATTTGGGCAGTTTTGGGTATAAGCTTCTCACAAACCGTAGCTTCTCAAAACAAGTGTGATGGTTTCGGTAGGGAACGTGCCACCTTTTGGGACGAAACGATATCCGTTGCCTCTTATTGCTTTCAAAAAAAATTGAGTGTGAACATAGAACAACAGGAGTGTTGTGTTCAATTTTGGAATTTTTCGGGGTTCATTTGGACATTTTTATACATTAAATGGGTTTTCTAGGCATTTTATCCACATAATTCAAATTCGAACTACATGCACATTCTCGAGTGCATATAAACTGGTTGAAAAAATATGTGTACTTGGTCGCATGCTTAGGTCCCATGCAGGAAATGGGAATGAATTTCACACACCCTGCCACCGTCACTCGGCCGCAAACATTGAGATAATTGGTTTTTAAATTCTAGTAAATCCAAAACTCGTCTGAAATTTATGAAACTTGGCATGCTATCATGGAGCGGCATCAACATGTCGTGGTAAATTTTTTGTCCCATTTGGGGTACGTTTGGGTATATGCTTCTCACAAACCAGAGCTTCTCACAACAAGCGTCTTTGGTTTCAGAGGGAACTTGCCACCTTTGGGGACGAAACGATATCCGTTGCCTTTTATTGATTTAAAAAAATTCGAGTGTCAACCTAGAACAACAGGAGTGTTGTGTTCAATTTTGGAATTTTTTGGAGTTCGTTTGGACATTTTTATAAATTAACTGAATTTTCGAGGCATTTTATGTGCATAATTCAAATTTGAACTACATGCACATTCTCCAGTGCATATAAACTGGTTGAAAAATCAAAAATGTGTCCTTGGTTGCATGCTTAGGTCCCATGCAAGAAATGGGAATGAATTCCACACATCCTGCCACCGTCACTCAGCCGCAAACATTGAGATACCTGGTTTTTAAATCTAGTAAATCCAAAACTCGTCTGAAATTCATGAAACTTGGCATGCTATTTGAGCGGCATCAACATGCCGTGGTAAATTTTTTGTCCCATTGTGGGCAGAATTGGGTATAAGCTTCTCACAAACCAGAGCTTCTCACAACAAGCGTGCTGGTTTCAGTAGGGAACTTGCCACCTTTGGGGACGAAACGATATCCGTTGCCTTTTATTGATTTAAAAAAATTCGAGTGTCAACCTAGAACAACGGGAGTGTTGTGTTCAATTTTGGATTTTTTGGAGTTCGTTTGGACATTTTTATAAATTAACTGAATTTTCGAGGCATTTTATGTGCATAATTCAAATATGAACTACATGCACATTCTCCAGTGCATATAAACTGGTTGAAAAATCAAATATGTGTCCTTGGTTGCATGCTTAGGTCCCATGCAAGAAGTGGGAATGAATTTCACACACCCTGCCACCGTCACTCGGCCACAAACATTGAGATACCTGGTTTTTAAATTCAAGTAAATCCAAAACACGTCTGAAATTCATGAAACTTGGCATGCTATCATGGAGAGGCATCGACATGTTGTGGTAAAATTTTTGTCCCATTTGGGCAGGTTTGGGTATAAGCTTCTCACAAACCAGAGCTTCTCAAAACAAGCGTGATGGTTTCGATAGGGAACGTGCCACCTTTTGGGACGAAACGATATCCGTTGCCTCTTATTGCTTTAAAAAAATTGAGTGTGAACATAGAACAACAGGAGTGTTGTGTTCAATTTTGGAATTTTTCGGGGTTCATTTGGACATTTTTATACATTAAATGGGTTTTCTAGGCATTTTATCCACATAATTCAAATTCGAACTACATGCACATTCTCGAGTGCATATAAACTGGTTGAAAAAAATATGTGTTCTTGGTCGCATGCTTAGGTCCCATGCAGGAAATGGGAATGAATTTCACACACCCTGCCACCGTCACTCGGCCGCAAACATTGAGATAATTGGTTTTTAAATTCTACTAAATCCAAAACTCGTCTAAAATTTATGAAACTTGGCATGCTATCATGGAGCGGCATTAACATGTCGTGGTAAATTTTTTGTCCCATTTGGGGCAGGTTTGGGTATAAGCTTCTCACAAACCAGAGCTTCTCACAACAAGCGTGATGGTTTCAGTAGGGAACTTGCCACCTTTGGGGACGAAACGGTATCCGTAGCCTTTTATTGATTTAAAAAAATTCGAGTGTCAACCTAGAACAACATGAGTGTTGTGTTCAATTTTGGAATTTTTTGGAGTTCGTTTGGACATTTTTATAAATTAACTGAATTTTCGAGGCATTTTATGTGCATAATTCAAATTTGAACTACACGCACATCCTCCAGTGCATATAAACTGGTTGAAAAATCAAAAATGTGTCCTTGGTTGCATGCTTAGGTCCCATGCAAGAAATGGGAATGAATTCCACACATCCTGCCACCGTCACTCAGCCGCAAACATTGAGATACCTGGTTTTTAAATCTAGTAAATCCAAAACTCGTCTGAAATTCATGAAACTTGGCATGCTATTTGAGCGGCATCAACATGCCGTGGTAAATTTTTTGTCCCATTTGGGGCAGAATTGGGTATAAGCTTCTCACAAACCAGAGCTTCTCATGACAAGCGTGATGGTTTCGGTAGGGAACGTGCCACCTTTGGGGACGAAACTATATATGTTGCCTCTTATTGCTTTCAAAATCAATCAAGTGTCAACATAGAACAACAGGAGTGTTGTGTTCAATTTTGGAATTTTTGGGGTTCGTTTGGACATTTTTTACATTAGCTGCGTTTCCCAGGCATTTTATGTGCATAATTCAAATATGAACTACATGCACATTCTCCATTGCATATAAACTGGTTGAAAAATCAAATATGTGTCCTTGGTTGCATGCTTAGGTCCCATGCAAGAAGTGGGAATGAATTTCACAAACCCTGCCACCGTCACTCGGCCACAAACATTGAGATACCTGGTTTTTAAATTCAAGTAAATCCAAAACACGTCTGAAATTCATGAAACTTGGCATGCTATCACGGAGAGGCATCGACATGTCGTGGTAAATTTTTTGTCCCATTTGGGCAGTTTTGGGTATAAGCTTCTCACAAACCAGAGCTTCTCAAAACAAGTGTGATGGTTTCGGTAGGGAACGTGCCACCTTTTGGGACGAAACGATATCCGTTGCCTCTTATTGCTTTCAAAAAAAATTGAGTGTGAACATAGAACAACAGGAGTGTTGTGTTCAATTTTGGAATTTTTCGGGGTTCATTTGGACATTTTTATACATTAAATGGGTTTTCTAGGCATTTTATCCACATAATTCAAATTTGAACTACATGCACATTCTCGAGTGCATATAAACTGGTTGAAAAAAATATGTGTACTTGGTCGCATGCTTAGGTCCCATGCAGGAAATGGGAATGAATTTCACACACCCTGCCACTGTCGCTCGGCCGCAAACATTGAGATAATTGGTTTTTAAATTCTAGTAAATCCAAAACTCGTCTGAAATTTATGAAACTTGGCATGCTATCATGGAGCGGCATCAACATGTCGTGGTAAATTTTTTGTCCCATTTGGGGCAGGTTTGGGTATAAGCTTCTCACAAACCAGAGCTTCTCACAACAAGCGTGCTGGTTTCAGTAGGGAACTTGCCACCTTTGGGGACGAAACGATATCCGTTGCCTTTTATTGATTTAAAAAAATTCGAGTGTCAACCTAGAACAACAGGAGTGTTGTGTTCAATTTTGGAATTTTTTGGAGTTCGTTTGGACATTTTTATAAATTAACTGAATTTTCGAGGCATTTTATGTGCATAATTCAAATTTGAACTACATGCACATTCTCCAGTGCATATAAACTGGTTGAAAAATCAAAAATGTCTCCTTGGTTGCATGCTTAGGTCCCATGCAAGAAATGGGAATGAATTCCACACATCCTGCCACCGTCACTCAGCCGCAAACATTGAGATACCTGGTTTTTAAATCTAGTAAATCCAAAACTCGTCTGAAATTCATGAAACTTGGAATGCTATTTGAGCGGCATCAACATGCCGTGGTAAATTTTTTGTCCCATTTGAGGCAGAATTGGGTATAAGCCTCTCACAAACCAGAGCTTCTCATGACAAGCGTGATGGTTTCGGTAGGGAACGTGCCACCTTTGGGGACGAAACGATATATGTTGCCTCTTATTGCTTTCAAAATCTATCAAGTGTCAACATAGAATAACAGGAGTGTTGTGTTCAATTTTGGAATTTTTGGGGTTGGTTTGGACATTTTTTTTACATTAGCTGGGTTTCCTAGGCATTTTATGCGCATAATTCAAATATGAACTACATGCACATTCTCCAGTGCATATAAACTGGTTGAAAAATCAAATATGTGTCCTTGGTTGCATGCTTAGGTCCCATGCAAGAAATGAGAATGAATTTCAAACACCCTGCCACCGCCACTCGGCTTCAAACATTGAGATACATGGCTTTTAAATTCTAGTAAATCCAAAACTGGTCTGAAATTCATGAAACTTGGCATGCTATCATGGAGCAGCATCAACATGCCTTTGTAAATTTTTTGTCCCATTTGGGGCAGGTTTGGGTATAAGCTTCTCACAAACCTTAGCTTCTCTCAACAAGCATGATGGTTTCGGTAGGGAACGTGCCACCTTTGGGGACGAAACAATATCCGTTGCCTCTTATTGCTGTCAAAAAATTTCTAGTGTCAACATAGAAATGATATCCGTAGCCTCTTATTGATTTTAAAAAAATTCGACTGTCAACATAGAACAACAGGAGTGTTGTGTTCAATTTTGGAATTTTCCGGGGTTCGTTTGGACATTTTTATAGATTAACTGGGTTTTCGAGGCATTTTATGTGCATAATTCAAATTTGAACAACATGCTCATTCTCCACTGCATATAAACTGGTTGACAAATCCAATATGTGTCCTTTATTGCATGCTTAGGTCTCATGCAAGAAATGGGAATGAATTCCACACATCCTGCCACCCTCACTCGGTCGCAAACATTGAGATACCTGGTGTTAAAATTCTAGTAAATCCAAAACTCGTCTGAAATTCATGAAACTTGGCATGCTATCATGGAGCGGCATCAACATGTCGTGGTAAATTGTTTGTCCCATTTGGGGCAGGTTTGGGTACAAGCTTCTCACAACAAGCGTGATGGTTTTGGTAGGGGTCGTTCCACCTTTGGGGATGAAACAATATTTGTTGCCTCTTATTGCTTTAAAAATCTTTTGAGTGTCAACATAGAAAAACAGGAGTGTTGTGTTCAATTTAGGAATTTTTCGGGGTTCGTTTGGACAGTTTTATACATTAACTGGGTTTCCCAGGCATTTTATGCGCATAATTCAAATTTGAACTACATGCACATTCGCCAGTGCATATAAACTGGTTGAGAAATCAAATATGTGTCCTTGGTTGCATGCATAGGTCCCATGCAAGAAATGGGAATGGATTTCAAACACCTTGCCACCGTCACTCGACCGCAAACATTGAGATACCTGGTTTCTAAACTCTAGTAAATCCAAAACTCATCCGAAATTCATGAAACTTGGCATGCTATCATGGAGCGGCATCAACATGCCATGGTAAAAATTTAGTCCCATTTGGGGCAGGTTTGGGTATAAGCTTCTCACAAACCAGACCTTCTCACAACAGACGTGATAGTTTCGGTGGGAACGTGCCACCTTTGGGGACGATACAATATTCGTTGCCTCTTATTGAGTGTCAACATAGAACGACATGAGTGTTGTGTTCAATTTTGGATTTTTTCGGGGTTTGTTTGGACATTTTTATACGTTAACTGGGTTTTCGAGGCATTTTATGTGCATAATTCAAATTTGAACTACATGCACATTCTCTAGTGCATATAAACTGGTTGAAAACTCAAATATGTGTCCTTGGTTGCATGCTTAGGTCCCATGCAAGAAATGGGAATGAATTTCACACACCCTGCCACCGTCACTCGGCCGCAAACATTGAGATACCTGGTTCTTAAATTCTAGTAAATCGAAAACTCGTCTGAAATTCATGAAACTTGGCATGCTATCATGGAGTGGCATCGACATGTCGTGGTAAAAATTTTGTCCCATTTGGGCAGGTTTGGGTATAAGCTTCTCACAAACGAGAGCTTCTCAAAACAAGCGTGATGGTCTGGATAGGGAACGTGCCACCTTTGGGGACGAAACGATATCCGTTGCCTCTTATTGCTTTGAAAAAAAATTGAGTGTCAACACAGAACAACAGGAGTGTTGTGTTCAATTTTGGAATTTTTCGGGGTTCATTTGGACATTTTTATGCATTAACTGGGTTTTCTAGGCATTTTATCTGCATAATTCAAATTCGAACTACATGCGCATTCTTGAGTGCATATAAACTGGTTGAAAAATTAAATATGTGTACTTGGTCGCATGCTTAGGTCCCATGCAAGAAATGGGAATGAATTTCACACACCCTGCCACCGTCACTCGGCCGCAAACATTGAGATAATTGGTTTTTAAATTCTAGTAAATCCAAAACTCGTCAGAAATTTATGAAACTTGGCATGCTATCATGGAGCGGCATCAACATGCCGTGGTAAAAATTTTGTCCCATTTGGGGCAGGTTTGGGTATAAGCTTCTCGCAAATCAGAGTTTCTCACAACAAGCGTGATGGTTTCAGTAGGGAACTTGCCACCTTTGGGGACGAAACGATATCCGTTGCCTCTTATTGTTTAAAAAAATTCGAGTGTCAACATAGAACAACATGAGTGTTGTGTTCAATTTTGGATTTTTTTGGTGTTTGTTTTGACATTTTTATAAATTAACTAAATTTTCGAGGCATTTTATGCGCATAATTCAAGTTTGAACTACATGCACATTCTCCAGTGCATATAAACTGGTTGAAAAATCAAATATGTGTCCTTTGTTGCATGCTTAGGTCCCATGCAAGAAATGGGAATGAATTCCAGACATCCTACCACCGTCACTCTGCCGCAAACATTGAGATGCCTGGTTTTTAAATTCAAGTAAATCCAAAACTCGTCTGAAATTCATGAAACTTGGCATGCTGTTGGAGCGGCATCAACATGTCGTGGTTAATTTTTTGTCCCATTTGGGGCAGATTTGGGTATAAGCTTCTCACAAACCAGAGCTTCTCACGACAAGCGTGATGGTTTCGGTAGGGAACGTGCCACCTTTGGGGACGAAATGATATCTGTTGCCTCTTATTGCTTTCAAAATCTATCAAGTGTCAACATAGAACAACAGGAGTGTTGTGTTCAATTTTGGAATTTTTCGGGGTTTGTTTGGACATTTTTATACATTAGCTGGGTTTCCCAGGCATTTTATGCGCATAATTCAAATTTGAACTACATGCACATTCTCCAGTGCATATAAACTGGTTGAAAAATCAAATATGTGTCCTTGGTTGCATGCTTAGGTCCCATGCAAGAAATGGGAATGAATTTCAAACACCCTGCCACTGCCACTCGGCCGCAAACATTGAGATATATGGCTTTTAAATTATAGTAAATCCAAAACTCGTCTGAAATTCATGAAACTTGGCATGCTATCATGGAGCAGCATCAACATGCCTTGGTAAATTTTTTGTCCCATTTGGGGCAGGTTTGGGTATAAGCTTCTCACAAACCTTAGCTTCTCTCAACAAGCGTGATGGTTTCGTAGGGAACGTGCCACCTTTGGGGAAGAAACGATATCCGTTGCCTCTTATTGTTGTCAAAAAAATTTCTAGTGTCAACATAGAACAACAGGAGTGTTGTGTTTACTTTTGGAATTTTTCGGGGTTCGTTTGGACATTTTTATACATTAACTAGGTTTTCTAGGCTTTTCATGTGCATGATTCAAATTTGAACTACATGCACAGGCTCCAGTGCATATAAATTGGTTGAAAAATCAAATATGTGTCCTTCGGGGCATGCTTAGGTCCCATGCAAGAAATGGGAATGAATTTCAAATACCAGGGCACAGTTGATTGCCGGCAAAACATTGAGATACTTTGTTTTTAAATTCTAGTAATTCCAAAACTCATCTGAAATTCATGAAACTTGGCATGCTATAATGGAATGGAACCCGACATGTTGTGGTATTTTTCATGTGCATTTTGAGAGAAGGTGCACTCGTATAACAGCCAACAAAGGCATTTTGACACAAATAGCTGCCACTGTAACATCTCAAACGTTTTGTATAATTTAAATTGTGTGCGTTATGTTAACCATTCACGTGACGCCATGCCTCGCTCTTTTAATGGCTAGGAGGTGCCGTGCGGACAGGTGCTTGAGTGCTTGACTAAATGGAAGGCGTGCGAGCTGTACTCCAATGCGGAGGCTCAACGGGAAGCGTGCGAGCTATACGCCACGCAGGCTCACCGGGAAGCGAGCCCTTTGACTTCCATGGCCGCCCGCCTTGCTTGCATCCCCTCCATTAATGACGCCCAAGCCGCAGTTTAATTTGGTTTTTAAATATAAAATACTCATCGCAAACGTTTTAGTTAGAATACCCGTATGCAAACCGACAGCTTCCCCAGGAAGCCAAGGGAAAATGTGCCGAGCAGGACTTGTGCAGCTCTTGATCGCAAACGTTTTAGATAGAACACCCATATGCAAAGTGAGAGCTATGGTCTTCCCCCTTAAGTCGAGGGAAAATCTGCAGCGTAGGATTTGTGCATCCCTTCAACGCAAATGGTTGTTTTGGATGACCCGTGTGCAACCACGTACAAACAATTTGGTTAGATTTGCATCTGTCATATTGGGTATGTTGCCATTTGTCAAACTGAAAAGATTTACATTTGTTGATCTAGTAACGTTGCCATTTGTCAATCCTTGTAACACTGCGATTTGTCAAAATATGCAGCTAGAAATCACTAGCACTATCTAATTTTTGCAACTAAAATTCAGTAATTAAACATGGATTTTATTCATAGATTAAGCAGTCGTTCTTAATTTATACAAACAGTTCAACTCGATAGCTGAACCGACCAAACTTTTCCCCAATTGTTGCCAACCACGTACTGAAATAGCTAGTTCAACTATATATACTAGCTAATTTTAAGTACGTTGTATAGTTCGACCACACATCTATAGTCAGATGAACTGAACAAAATAGCCCCTAAATACTACTACTACCACAGAGGGGCTTTGTGCTACTTCCGGCAGCCTCTCCTCTGCCGAGCGCGCTCAGTAAGATGCAGAGGAGGAGGAGGAGCCTACCGACGAGCTGGAGAAATGCAATACGGTGCCTATCGCTGCTGCATGTTCAGCGACGCTTGCCAGCTCGAACGCCCACTGCCGCTCCAGACGATCCCTCTCGAAGCGGCTGGACTACTCATAGATCTCCTGATTCCTCGCCTCTGCGTCGGCGTGTGCTGCAGCCACAGCTGTGGTAAGGCTCTTTGCGTGCTCGACGAGGCGCTCCTCCTCCTCCCGCAGGAACTCAATGTAGCGCGCAAGGTCGCTGACGCACGTGCGGGCCTCCACCTCCGCGTCCCTCCTTCAGGCGGCGGTGGCGGAGCGGGCGATGATCCCGTGGTGGACGGTGCGTTGGCGGCCACAGCGGCCGATGATGGGGTGGCGGCCACGACCACCACCTCCCGCCTTCGGGCCGTGGTGACGGAGCGGGAGATGGCCACGGTGGCCGGCAGTGGGGTGGCGGCCACGACAACCACCTCCCGCCTTTGGGCCACGCTGGCGGAGCAGGAGATGGCCCTGGCTTTCGACGGTGGTGTGGCAGCAACGGCGGCCGGCAACAGCTGCCGACGGGCAGTGACGACGGAGCGTGTGGTGGGTGTTTCACGCACACCCAACAGGGATGCCACGCGCACTACACTACGTCGGGGACTGCGCTGCCGCCGCGGTGTAGCCTCCCAGCTGGAGCTGTCCTCTGATGACAGCGGAGTGGCTGAGCGACAACGACGGACCTGTGCCATTGGCGATTGTGGGAGAAGCAGACGAGATAAGCTACAGGGAGGGAGGGGAAAATGCGACACAAGACTCGCCGGCCGTGAGGGTTTCTATAGCAGGCCGGTAAGCATTGGGATTTTGGGGGATTTCACCGAGTCGGGCGGGAAGCTTGCGCGGGAACCTGCGAGGTTGCGTGGGAACGGGCTCACCGACGATTCATTGGCGCCAATGTTTGGCCAAAAGAATGCCCTCACGCGCTGCGCAAGCTTGCGCTGTAAGCCGTCTGCGGCAGCGGGGTGACAAAACGTGCGAGAGGAGGACGAAAGGACACGTACCCATACGGTTAATAAAAAAACGTTTGCGATTTAATTACCTACTATACCCCCGTCCTGGTTTATAAGTTGGATTTAACTAATAAAATACGAATGCATGTCGCCAAAGATTATATCGTTGGAGTTATATTTGGACATAGTTTTCAGCTATACAATTGTTGTAACATGCATAACACTTTTTTGGTTAAATTTAAGGTTATATACCAGCAAGCGTTTGCCCGCAACACACACGGCTTATTCCATCACAAACAGCTCAGATGGATCAACTGTATGCCACGTATCGCACACGCAACTCTAATATGATTCGTGCTTGATGTCTCTGACATCGCTCGCACCGTTCGTCTTATTTGCCATGTATCACTGTGCCGGCCTCTGCTTGCGTCCCTCGGCAAGCTCTGCTCGCCGTTAGGCGCCGCAGCATGTTGTGCTTGCCGTTAGGCACCGTGGCGCGCTCTGCTCGCGTCCGTCAGCGTGCTCGGCTTGTGGACAGCTTCTCCTTGCGCGTTCAGTTGCTATATGCATATATAAATGGTTGCTCGCTGTTGAGGCGACCGCGGAGCGCTCTGCTCACGTCCCTCCGCGCGCTGTGCCAGCGGTTGGGCGTGCTCACGATCACGTCGGGGGCCCCATATGCATGCGGTTGCACCGCGTGCGTTGCCACACGATGCAGTTACGTGCGACACGATGGAGTTACGCGCTGCAAATTAGAACTGCCATCAGGGCCTACCGATATTCCTGGCCGTCCGGCTTCCCCTTTAATTCCCGTGGCCATTATAACCTTGGTCTCTTCAACCTTTCGATCGCGCCCCACAACACAACAAGCACACCCACGACGACACATAGAGAGGGGATGTCTAGTGGCGCTCCAATGGAGTTCGGCGAGCATAGAGTGGAGACCCACGCGAGGGAGACAGATCTCTTGGTGGTGTACACCATCGACCCGACCGTGGTGGATGACTACATCAACAGCGTTGAGCAGTTGCTTGCTTGAGACAAGTATTGGTGGTCAGCATCGACCTCCAGTACACCGCCGGTCGTCTCGGCATAGATCGGAAGGCTGCCGTCACCCAGTTGTGCGTGCGCCATCATGTCCTCATCTACCACTACTGCATGGCCACAGAGCCTTGCGACCAGTTCAATAGGTTTGTCAACAGCACCGACTACAAGTTCGCCACGGTGGAAACCAAAGACGATGTAAATGCGCTCAATGTTACTGGCTTGCCTGCAAGAACCTTGTCGAAATTTGTGACCACTACAGGGTCTGGGGCAGCACGAAGAAGGACTCCCTGGTCGAACTCGCCTCGGCCATCATCTACCCCTACTACGAAAAGATGAAGCAGGATGCCCAGAGAACAAGTCCCCTATCCCGCACAGGGCACGGATGCGTAATCGGATGAACCTCACCTCGTGTTCGCGGCCAAGAGCGTGTACACATGCTACGAGATGCACATGCGGATCGTTGACATGAGGAAGTGCCTCATTACCCAAATCGACGAGCCCGGATCAAGCCACAAGCAGAGCAAGCATCACAAGAAGTAGATGATGATCAGATGATTGTTTATGCTAGTTAATCATGCATGCAATATATAGTTTACTTTATTGGCGTGTGGAAATGTCATGTGTGTAGTAGCCACCTATGTAATTATGCATGTAATAGTTTACTTTGGTGTGTGCAAATGCCATGGTTGTAGTAGCCACCTATGTAAGTGGATGTTTAATTTGGTTATGAAAGCATGTCCTTATAAGTGTGTGTGTGTGTGTGTGTGTGTGTGTGTGTGTGTCTATATATATATGTGTGTGTGTGTGTGTTGTTGTTGTTGTTGTTCTGTATGCAATCCCATCGCACAACACACACGTCTTATTAGCCGCAACCGTCTGTGTTATTATCGGTCTTCACACACATTTCGATTCTGCACTGCTTGCCGCGTATCACAAACATCTTGTTAAGTTGAACCGTTTCTGTTCTCATGTCTCAACGCAAACAATTCATCCAAGTAAACCGCATGCCGTATATCGCACACACCTTCATCTGGCTGACCGTTTCTTTTGTGTTGCCTAATCACAAACAGTTCATCCGAGTGAACCGTATGCTGTATATCGCACACACCTCCATCTGGCTGCCCGTTTCTTTTGTTCCTCCTCATCACAAACAGTTAATTGAACTGAACCATATGCCCTGCATCGCACACATAACTAAAATCTGAACTGTGTTTGATGGCTCCGCCATCGCAAACGCTTTGCACCTTTTTGACGGGTTTTTTTACACCACCGTTTGCGATTATGGCATCGCACACAGTTCCGTCGAAGGGTCTCTGATCATAGTGTCGCGTTAGCAGCATCCTGCAGTAGTGGTTCTGAGAGATTTAAGTTTTCCAAAAAAAATTAAAACTCCCATTCACCCCCTCTGATAGACATACTTCGTTCCTACAATTGGTATCACAGTAAGGTACTCCTTGACTCTACTCATTTTAGTCTAACGACTTTGGAGTTTAAGTATGTCTTTAGTGAACTATAAGTCGCATCTCAAGATTCCCATATTCGATGGGACGAACTATCCCTTTTAGAAGGAGAAGATAAGATCCGTCTTCGAGCAATAGATGATGATATGTGGAACGTGGTGCACGTCGGATTCACAGTTGTTATTCCTCAAGCTCCTACCAATGAAGAAAAGAAGCATATTCAACTCGATGCTCAAGCCAAAGATGAAATTGGTGGCCATCTCTATCGAGCACAATTCCTTCGGTATCGCCAGTGTGAAACTACAAAGGATCTATGGGACGTTCTCGAGAAAATCAATGATGGAGTTTCAACTGAGAAGGAAGCTTGAATTGATACTCTTAGAGCGAAGTTCAGTCGCTTCAAGCGCATTGGAAATGAGAGTTGTTAGCAAACCTTCGACCGCCTCAGTGACATAGCAAATGAACTTCAAGGGCTCGGCGCCAAAGATATCATTAACGATGAAGTTGTGAAGAAACTGCTTCAATCTCTTGACAGTTCATTTGACACGCTTGTTCTGATGATTCGAGAGCGTCCTGATTTCAAAAGCATCAACTCTACTAATGTTATGGAAAGACTAAACACTCACGAAGAACAATAAGAAGAGAAGAGAGATATGCATGGCCCGACTCAACGCAAAAATCATGCTCTCAAAGCTGTGGCTGATTCCTCCTCAGATGGAAAGGCCAACGAAGATTCAGATGATCCAGAGCGACTCAGCAAAGATCTCGCACTGATCACAAAACGATTCCAATGTTTCCACAAGAAGAGCCAGCCTGTAAAAGAAGTTCAAGCAACTCTGGGGGTTCAAAATCTTCAAAACCTACCGGAGAATACACCTGCTTCGAGTGCAAAAAGCCTGGACACTTCATTTCGGACTGCCCTCTCAGGGAAGCTGAAATTCGTGCTAGTGGGACATAAGATTCAGGCAACTATCGAGGCCAAAGCAAGAGCAAGAATTATGACTCTGACGATGAGAAGAAAACAAAGAAGTTCTTCAAGAAGAAGGACAGCTCCGCCTCAAAATCATCGTCAAGATTTTCCTCAAAGAATCCTTCCAAGTCCTCCTCAAACCGCAACAATACTTCTTGCAAGGCCAAAGCATACATCGGCAAGGAGATGGATTCTGAAGAAGAAGAATCGTTTGCTTCCGAAGAAGAAAATGAGTCAGATGAGGACTCCGACTCTGGCATGGCTGGCATAGCATGCGCCTCTTCTCCTGCAACGAATTTCTTCGGGAACCCATCAAGCGACGATGAAACTCCTGCCTACTGCTTCATGGCCAAGGCTTAGAAAGAAAAGGTACCCTCCAAACATCACAGATTCACTCAAGTTATCAATATTCTTCCGATGAGGACGACCATGCTATGTTGATCAAAATTGCCAATCTACAACAAAATTCTCTTGAAAAGATTGAGAAAACCCTTAGGAAATCTGAAGGGTTGTTGGTTGAGGTGATGGAGAAGAATCAGTCGTTGACCGAAGAGTATTCCACTCTCAAGTCACGAATGGATGAACTCACAACTCGTCATTATTTTCTCTCAGCAGACCACGAGAGATTGACCTATGATTTCCTGAAAAGGAAACAGGAACTCGAGGCACTGAGAGAGGCTCATGAAGATTTGTTAAGAGAAAATTCTCTTCTCACGCAACAACTCAAAGAGAAGCCTGAAGTGTTTGAGCCACCATGCATGTTTAAAATGCCTTGAACGAAACAATGTTGAATCTAATGCTGAATCATGTGTGAGTGCTAACCCCTCAGTCAAGGAAAATAGTTACGCTCGATGAAAATCTTTGGGTTGAAGGATCTTCTTCGACAAGAATGTTCAAATCTCTCAAAGGACACCAAACCCTTTGCGATGTTACGAAGAAATCTATTCGCACAAAAATCCCAGAAAGGAAGGCATCGGTTTCGAAAGGAAACTGAATGAAAATGGCACGTACTGGGAACCACATTAATATCCTCAGACTATGTGGGTTCCTGCAAACAGCAAAATGCTTGACCCGACATTACTTTCGGGATATAACTCTCTCATTCATGAATATCCTGATGATGATTCCCTGGACAACTATAAGTTGTTCAAAGATCAACATGGTGAGACTGTTGCTCGCTATGTTGTACCAAATAGCAGAAGTGGTCCCCAAAAGAAAGCCATTTGGGTGCCAAAGAAATTTGTTGATTCCTTGCCTATTTATGCTCATCTAACCATGCAGGCACAAAGGTTTCGACAGAATGAATATATGCATATAGGATACAATCATTATGCTCATTCGTCTGGAAAGAATTTCAATGCCTACTCTTTCAATTATACTCGCTCCTCACGGAGTAACTATTATGCTTATCGAAAGAAAACATATCATGCTCGTTCATTTGTTTCGAAGCCACCTGCAAAGATGTGGGTGGTTAAGAAGGCCTAATTCTTCTGCAGGACTATGTCTCCGGGTGCACTGAATGGATTATGGACAGTGGATGCACTAGTTATATGATCGAAGACAAGTCGTTGTTTGTCGACCCCAACTTAACTGCTTCTCCTCTGAAGTATATCACTTTTGGCGACAACAAAAAAGGAAAGGTAATTGGGCTAGGTAAAATTGTGATTTCCAAGGAAAAATCTATTGATGATATGCTACTTGTTCAATCCCTTGGATTCAATCTTATGTCAGTTGGCAAGCTATGTGATTTAGGCATGCTAGTCTTATTCTCTATTTCCAAATGCATTGTGTTCATGGCCTCTGACCATTCCTTCATCTTCGAGGGAATTAGAAAGGGCGATCTTTATATTGCAGATTTCTCTAAGGGCCCCTCGGTCCAAACTTGTTTGCTTGCGAAAGCAACCGAAGTTTGGTCGTGGCACCGAAGACTTGGTCATGCAGGTATGATAAATTTGCAGACTCTGGTGAAGAAAAATCATCTCTGTGGCATTCCTGATGTAAAATTCGACAATAATCGTCTCTGTGCTGCTTGTGAAGCTAGTAAATTGGCAAAGAAGCATCATTCATCAAAGACAGCCATGACCATAACAATATCTCTGGAAATTATTCATATGGATTTATTCGGTCCTCAAAATTATGCAAGCTCTGGTGGCTGTCACTATGGTCTGGTTATTCTTGATGATTTCTCACGATACGCTTGGGTATTCTTTCTCGAGGATAAGACTTGTACTCAAGGTATCTTCAAAAGCTTCACTAAGAAGGCCTGGAATGAATATGATGTGTGAATTACGCATGTCAGAAGTGACAATGGAACTGAGTTCAAAGATACTCACATTGCTGAATTTCTCGGTGATCATGGTATCACTCATGAATTCTCTGCTGCATACACTCCCCAACAGAATGGAGTTGTTGAACGAAAGAACATAACTCACATTGAAATGTCAAGAACAATGCTTAGTGAGTACAAAACTCCCATTCGCTTCTAGGTTGATGCTATTAATACTGCTTGTCATGTTATCAATCATGTTTATCTTCACAAGTTCCTTAAGAAAACTTCATATGAGCTTATCATTGGCAAGAAACCGAATGTTTCTTATCTACGTGTTTTTGGTGCACCTTGTTACATTCTTGATATGAATCATTCTTCCAAGTTTGCACCTATCGCACATGAAGGTTTTCTTCTCGGTTATGGCCCGAACTCGCATACTTATCGAGTCTATTACTCTCACCATATGGAAGTTATGGAAACGGTATGTGCGGTTTGATGAATCTAATGGATCTCAAAAGGAGCACTTGCCAAGTGTGATAGATGAATGATATGTCTCCAACGTATCTATAATTTATCAAGTATTCATGCTGTTATATTATCATTCTTGGATGTTTTACAATCATTTATAGCAACTTTATATCATTTTTTGGGACAAACCTATTGACATAGTGCCCAATGCCAGTTGATGTTTTTTTGCTTGTTTTTTACTTCGTAGAAAATCAATACCAAATGAAGTCCAAACGCAGCAAAACTTTTTGGAGATTTTTGTGGACCAGAAGACATCCAATGGGCCAAAGAAGTACTAGAGGGGTGCCCCGAGGGGGGCACAACCCACCTGGGCGCGCCTGGGGGCCCAGGCGCGCCCTGGTGGGTTGCGCCCACCTCGGTGGACTCCCGCACCGCCTCTTCACCCTATAAATTCGCAAATATTCCAAAAACCCTGGGCAGAACCCTATATCAGAAGTTCTGCCGCCGCATGCCTCTGTAGCCACGAAAACCCAATCTAGGCCCCATTCCGGCACTCCGCCGGATGGGGAAATCATCACCGGTGGTCATCTTGATCATCCCGGCGACCACCATGATGAGGAGGGAGTAGTCCACCCTCAGGGCTGAGGATTTGTACCAGTAGCATGTGTTTAATCTCTCTCTCTCTCTCTCTCTCTCTCTCTCTCTCTCTCTCTCTCTTGTGCGCGCGCGTGTTCTTGAGATGTCATGATCTTGATGTATCGCGGGCTTTTGTAGCGACCCGACCCGAATGGGTCAAGTATCTGTGCTTAAGTGACATCCCTGGATCGGTATGCTGACACACACAGTACTCGAGGATTTATAACAGAGGTAAATCACATGTATAAAGTAACGTAAATACTATTACCTCAATCCAAATAGCGACAGAAACAAGGTTGTGGATTCCCATCAACACCAACGGCAAAGTTGAGTGTAGAAATCGTAACCCTAACGAATCACTAACTCGTCGTAAGATCCTGCAACAAGAGACTTTGCAGACACAAAGGGTCGATTACATTGAATGTCTTGGCAAATTCTAATCAGAGAGCAATGCTGAAATATGGCTATCACTACATGCATATATGGCTGATGGAAAAGCTCTATGGTTATAAGGGTTTTGCGAAAAGCCAATTTTTCCCTACTGCAAAGGAATAAATTTTATTTAACTATGATGGTGGTTGTTAAACATTGAGAATGGTTGACAGCATCCTCAATCCCAATTAAGCATCATCATTAAACCCAAACAAATTATATTAAGTAACGTGATGAGATCAACATGATAATCCAAGAACTAGATACTCAAGATGTCCATAACCGGGGACACGGCTAACCATGATTAGTTTATACACTCTGCAGAGGTTTGTGCAATTTTCCCACAAGACTCGATCTCCTCCGTTAGATTTCTCGCACTACATGGTGTTTGAGAACCGGATGACCGAGACATAGTCTTTCAGAAGCGCTAGCACCTTACGAATGGGTAGACCGTACCAACCTACAACCCCTACATCAGCTAGTCTACCATTGTAAGAGTTCACACGACTTAATCAACTATGCTAGAGCCCATAGTAGCATGTGGCTGCACACGGAAGTTTCTAGCATGAATAATCTTATGATCCCTTTGAGCACGAGTGGCGGTCCATAAAAAGCAGGCAATCTGGTCTACCCAGTGCCTAGATAGGCAAATCTGGAATAACCAGGTACCTCAATCCACCCAGATGTGTATTAATGTTGCCACCTTAGATAAACCATTAATTAACAATCTCACATCTGTCATGGATATTCACTCAAAACCCAATCCACGTCTACGAGCATAGCATGGCAATAATAAGCAAACGTAGAAGTAACTCTGAAGGGTTTGATAATAAAACAGGTAATAGGTACTACCTCAAACTACTTCCCAAAACCCACAATTTAATTAGATCCTAATCATGCAATGTTTGAGGATTTATCTAATGCATAAAAACTGTGTATGAAAAGTATATGATCAAAGTGTTACTTGCCTGCAATGTTGATGAAGATGATTCGCACTCAAAACTCTTGATAGCTCTACTCGTCACACTCCGGTCAATCTATCGTAAGCAATCAATAGTAACCACACATAAGCAATCACTCAAAATATCGGAAAGAACGAAGAAAACAATTCGGAAAACATCAAAACCAAGCAAATAACTCTTGCAACATAAAACAATTTCTAACAGTACCAAAATTATGTGAATTTGGCCTTATCAGAAAGTTTAGGTCAAGAGCTTCGATTTGCAAAAAGAATCAATTCAGACGAAGTTATAAAACTCAAGTTACGATCAAACGAAGTTCAAATTCAAATCTGGTCTAATTCAAATTTTAAACCTTCAAAAACATGTTTGCGTTGGATTACTGGATAGAGGGGATCATAACGAAGACGTGGGCGTTGGTTTCGTTGGATTTGGACTAACGAGCAAAAAGTAATGATCGTTTGAAAACCAGGGGCTAATCTGTAAGAAAATATAATTAAATCTGGGTCCCTGGCTACGTGACAGAAAACTATCGGACGAACGTCCGTTTTAAAAGCATAAACGATGAACGCGTTCACTACATAAGCTAACCTAGCGAACACTCGCTAAAAAAACAAAACGAAAAAAAATGAGAGAAAGATCTGGATCGTTGGATCCAGATCCAACGGCGAGGGGAGGGCGGCGGTTACCCCGGCGGCGGTTCGTCGGCAGCGAGGAAAAGGGCGGCGGCGGCGGATCGGATCCACTTGGGAGCGGCGTCCCGGCGGTCGTAGAGGACGGTGGAGACGTCGGGGAGGCGTGGTGGCGGCGGTGGCGGTGTTTGCGGCGGCGACGAGAGCGGTGGCGGCTTCCGGGCGGTGAGATGCAACAAGCGGAGACGCGGAGAGAGGCGAGGCGAGAGGGGCGGCGGCTTTATTGGGGCCGGGGAAGGCACGTGGCATGGAGGAGGGGTCAAGGGAGGAGAAGTCCGGCAGGGAGACGGCGCCGGTGAGCCGTGGCGGCGGCGGACTCCCGCCTGGAGTCGGACGCGCGGAGGAGACGGGCGGTTGGGCCGGCTGGGCTGTCGTCTGGCTGGTTTCATATGTTTTGAAGAAGTCATTTTATCTTCGCTCATGAAAATCATTGAATTGCATAAAGTTTCAGAATTGGAAATATTCTCAAATGAAATTCAAATATTTTCAACACCCCTTGTCATTTAAATAAATGGAAGAAGTCATGTCATCTTCTCTCCAGGGTTTTGTGGTGAAAAGAATTTGAATTCACGGAGATCACGAATGCAAAATGAAAGTTTGGGAAAGTCCTTTTATTCCCTCTCATTTAACTTTCAAAAAGTTTTGAATTTCACTCAATTTCACACAATCAATCAAACAATCAATCAAATCTATCTATTTAGTATACTTCCAAAATTTAGAATTTTGGGATGTTACAAACCTACCACCCTTAAAATGAATCTCGTCCTCGAGATTCGGAGAGGCTAGAAAGAAATGGGTTAGGATTGGGGTCTTCTCAAAAATCCATCGATCGTCTCCGGGGGTCTCGGGTGCTACCACCCTTAGAAGCATGGTTACGGTTCCATCAAAACTCATATACTCCATCCTTATTCTTGTGATTATCGGGTCTTCTCAGATCGTAAGGATAATTCCTTCTCTGGGCTCTTCCGGTAGTGGCATACCCTTTTCCTCAATTCTTTTGTCCTTTCCTGTTGGTAAGGTTATCCCGAAACTAGGTCCTCTTAGCTGACGGGTCTGGCGCCAATTCTAAACAACTATCGATATCTCATGGAGGTCATCAATTTATGGTTTGTCCTGCAGGAAATGGGTCTGGGTTGATCCTCACCGTATATCCTACGGTTGGCAACAACTACCTTGTACAAGGGAAAAATGTTTATACCATTCTAAGGTTCAACAAGGTTTAATATCGTCGTCACTCTACTATAGGTAGGTCACTCAGATTTACCATCCCATAAAGCAAAGCGAATAATAAGAGTAAGTCGGTATGGTGATCAATCCATCCCGCACCCAAATCATTACCCTGCATATGGTTTAGCGAATCTCGCATTCTAACACTCGGTCATCCTCACAAGCATTGCAGAATTTCTCTTGTCGACGAACCAAGTTCGAATAAATCCATTGATTCTGCAAGCCAAACAAACATCTATCGTTCCTTAACAACACTCAGGTTTAGCGTAAACTCCTATAGAATCGTCGATTGATAAAATCGTAACCTTCTTCCAGGGTTTTTCCTTCAGCAAGAATGTGCTTGCTTCTTGGCAGGTCCTGGGGCCTGTGGGTTATGGCCCATCTCATCACTTGTAAACCTTGAACTTATCCTCGGGCTTCTGATCATTATTCCAACTTCCAACTTCCTAGTATTCTTAAATCCATCCAATTGTACTGTCTTCCTTCCTTCTATTGGCACCAAACTAGGACGTGATTACTCAGACTCATCATGGAGTTACAATTGCTCCATGTTACCAACATCATACCTCCTTTATATCCAATGGTAATTCATCTCTTCATCCTCATGGGATATCCCACATACTGAGATAAAAACTTATACTTATGAAGTCCATACTCCACTTCGTGGAACATCATTATCCTTTCCAGGGTCAAGCGTCCTTACAGGAGAATATTGGTCATCTCTGCATGGCACTTCTTCAATTGGGAAACGTGAAACACATAATGAACTCCTAACAGTCCTTCGGGTGACTCCAACTTGTTGGCCACTTCTCCCATACGCTCCAAAACTCGGTATGGTCCTACAAATCTCGGGGCAAACTTTCCCTTAACTCCAAATCGTTTAACTCCTCGCAGAGGGGACACACGAAGACATCCTCTGTCTCCAATTTCATAGACTACCTCCTTGCGGTTTTTTTGAGTCTGCATAACTCTTTCCGCTCGGATCGAGCTACCTTCAGTCTATCTCGAATCAACTTAACATTCTCTTCTGACTCCTTGATCACATTTGGTCCAAACAACTGACGGTCTCCAACTTCATGCCACATCAACGGTGTCAGGCTCCTTCTCCCATACAAAGCTTCAAAAAGGGGCCATCTTCAAACTGGCTGGGTAACTGTTGTTGTATGAGAAATCCGCGTAGGGTAGATTATCATCACTACTAGATCCATAATCTAGAGCACACACTCTCAACATGTCCTCCAGAATCTGATTGACTCTCTCGATTTATCCATCTGTCTGCGGATGAAGGTTGTACTGAACTCTAGCCTAGTACCCAAAGTCTGCTGCAGCTGATTCCAAAACTTTGAGGTAAACTGTGTTCCTCTATCTGATGCATTGGTCCTCAGAACTCCATGCAGACATACGATCCTGGTCAAATATATCTTGGCCAACTTCTCACTTGTATAGGTGGTTTTCACTGGGATAAAGTCAAGCGAATCAACTACTACCCAGATAGAATCATGTCCCGTTCGGGTTCTGGAAAAACCCGGTAATGAAATCCATGCCAAGCTTATCCCACTTCCATTCGGGTATTGGCATAGGCTGTAGTAATCCTGCTAGCTTCTGATGCTCTGCCTTTACTCTCTGGCATACATCACCTACGACTACATACTCCGCAATATCCTTGTTCATACCAGTCCACCAGAAATGCTCCTTCAAATCCAAATACATCTTGGTGTTTCTGTGGCGAATCGAGTATGGTGAGTCATGAGCCTCTGAAGTATTAACTTCCCGATCTTTGCATTATTAGGCACATATACACGATCCTCGAACCATAAGGTGTCGTGCTCATCCTTACGAAAACCTTTGGCCTTTCCTTTGCTCATCCTCTCTTTTACCTCAGCAATCTCTTTGTCATCCTTCTGAACTTCACGGGTCTTTCCCAACAATGTAGACTGAACTTCCATTGCTACAACAAAACCTTTGGGAACAATCTCCAACCGAAGTTCCCTGACATCCTCGGCTAACTCCTTTGGTAATCCCCCACTTATGAGGGTATTCATCCTGGTGTTCTTTATGGTTGTGTCCTATTTCCCCACAAAGCTTGCATGCACAAGGTTTCTTCATATCCTTTCCATAAGGCCTCAATTTCTGGGACATTAGCCAAGACTTTAACAAAGTCCACTTAAATTCTTTCCAAGTGGTTATTCCTTGCTATCCATTGATGGTTTGGTACATCCTCCACACAGGTAGCAGCACCTCTTTCAAAGAACGGAAGAGCATGTTGGGCTATATCCTTTTCGACTATAGGGTTATTCTCCATGCGATCCTCCATGTTCTGAATCCATCGGTCTGGCTCCAATTGACTCATTGGTCCAGAAAATACAAGCTCGTATCCATTCATCCTCTAATGGGTCCATGGGTTTTGGAGTGGGATAAGAGAGATAGAGAGGGATGCACACAATACAAACCAAAGTTTTGAAAAGGCAGATTTTTATTGTGGTTGTCGAAAAAAACATTAAACAAAATGACAGCTCACAATCGTCGCATCTAACGTAGGTATATAACTGGGGTTTGGTCTTCTAAAGGTCAATGTCGTCAAACTCTTCAAGTCTTGTTCATGTCTCCGATGGCTTCTTCCGATCGTACTTGTCCTTCTCAAGTTCCTCTGCCAGATCTCTGTTGACGCGAATTCTCTAGTGACATCCTTTAATATTCCCGGAGTTGTGTTCCAAACTTCTAGGTTTCAACATCCTTGGCATGAGTCATGGTTCTACTATCCTTTAGTTTCCTGACAAATCTCCGGTATCTCGAGGTTTTAGCTCCTCCTTGGCTACTTTCAACCACGGTTCCTGAATTCTTCATGAATTGTTTCCTTGTCAAATATGACTTCCTAAAGGTCCATCTTAAACTTCTTGAATGTAGTACTCCAGATCCTGGTGATACACCAGCTAAGATTAAAACTGCATCTTTTGCTGACAGATGCTCCATCAGCCTTCTACCATCCAATCCTTCCATGCATCTGCATGCTTAACTCAGGACGGTGACAATAGCATAAACGGGCGATAACACCATGATTAGCCGTGTCTATGCCCATGCTACTGCCATGAGCTGTAATTCCATAATTGATCTCTCATGTCTTGGGTTTCCTGGCAAAAATTTTGAGTTCTAACGCTCCATATTCCGGTCTTTCTCCGATACACCTTGATCTCGGGTATTGACAACTTCCATAGTCTGTCAAATTCCATAAGCGTAACCTTCCTAGGTCATAAAAATCTGGGAATTCTTCGGAGCCTTCAAAATCTCCTAGTCTTCGGAGTCTTCAATAGTTTTAGTTTCCATTTACACGGTAAAATCCTCTTCATTCCAAATGGTCTTAGTTGTCCGATATCTTATCTCCTTGGAGTGGTCTCATCGGTCAAATCTTCGAGTGGTCAAAAGGGAAAAGGGGTATGGTCTCACTAAAAGGGATATTTGAATAAGCTCGTAAGAGAAGAGAGGTAAAAAATTTTTTGAAAATGAAGTTGTAGAGAAAAATCTTTCCTATGGGCTTGTCAGCTTCTAGGGTCACATCCTACAGTCAACATGTGCTCTGATACCATCTCGTAGCGACTCGACCCGAATGGGTCAAGTCTCTGTGCTTAAGTGTCATTCTTGGATCGGTATGCTGACACACACAGTACTCGAGGATTTATAACAGAGGTAAATCACATGTATAAAGTAACGTAAATACTATTACCTCAATCCAAATAGTGGAAGTAACAAGGTTGTGGATTCCCATCAACACCAACGGCAAAGTTGAGTGTAGAAATCATAACCCTAACGTATCACTTACTCGTCGTAAGATCCTGCAACATGAGATGTTGCAGCCACAAAGGGTCAGTACATTGAATGTATTGGCAAATTCACACTGTAGAGCAATGCTGAAACATGGCTATCGCTACATGCATATATGGCTGGTGGAAAAGCTCTATGGTTATAAGGATTTTCTTGAAAAGCCAATTTTTCCCTCGCAAAGGAATAAATTTTATTTAACTATCATGGTGGTTGTTAAACATTGAGAATGGTTGACAGATCCTCAATCCCAATTAAGCATCATCATTAAACCCAAACAAATTATATTAAGTAACGTGATGAGATCAACATGATAATCCAAGAACTAGATACTCAAGATGTCCATAACCGGGGACACGGCTAACCATGATTAGTTTATACACTCTGCAGAGGTTTGTGCACTATTCCCACAAGACTCGATCTCCTCCGTTAGATTTCTCGCACTACATGGTGTTTGAGAACCGGATGACCGAGACATAGTCTTTCAGAAGCGCTAGCACCTTACGAATGGGTAGACCGTACCAACCTACAACCCCTACATCAGCTAGTCTACCACTGTAAGAGTTCATGACGACTTAATCAACTATGCTAGAGCCCATAGTAGCATGTGGCTGCACACGGAAGTTTCTAGCATGAATAATCTTATGATCCCTTTGAGCCTGAGTGGCGGTCCATAAAAAACAGGCAATCCTGGTCTACCCAGGTGCCTAGATAGGCAAATCCTGGAATAACCAGGTACCTCAATCCACCCAGATGTGTATTAATGTTGCCACCTTAGATAAACCATTAATTAACAATCTCACATCTGTCATGGATATTCACTCAAAACCCAATCCACGTCTACGAGCATAGCATGGCGAGCCGTGGCGGCGGCGGACTCACGCCTGAAGTCAGACGCGCGGAGGAGACGGGCGGTTGGGCCGGCTGGGCTGTCGCCTGGCTGGTTTAGCTGGGCCGGCCCGGTTTGGCAGAGGGAAGAAGTTAAAAAAACATTTACATGCAAACAAAAATAATAAAACAAAATAAATAAATATATTATAGAGGCATATAATATATCAAAATTTTCAGAAAAAGATTTTCTACAACATTAACATTATTATAGCTTAAAATAAAATCCACAATAAGTCTAATAATTCAAATAAACTCTTGACCTATTTAAAACCCAATAAAATCATTTTAAAATACCAAAATTAATTCAAATTTATTTCTCTCCAATTTTCTACCGAGGGGAATCATGTTACCCTAATTTCCATATATTTTATTTTTGGAGAAAAATAATTTGAATAAAACCCAAATAATTCCAAATTGAAAATAAATTCAAAAGAACATTGAATTTAATTCTTTGAAACTCCCAACTCATATTTCATATGTTTTGAAGAAGTCATTTTATCTTCGCTCGTGAAAATCATTGAGTTGCATAAAGTTTCAGAATTGGAAATATTCTCAAATGAAATTCAAATATTTTCAACACCCCTTGCCATTTAAATAAATGGATTAAGTCATGTCATCTTCTCTCCAGGGTTTTGTGGTGAAAAGAATTTGAATTCACGGAGATCACGGATGCAAAATGAAAGTTTGGGAAAGTCCTTTTATTCCCTCTCATTTAACTTTCAAAAAGTTTCGAATTTCACTCAATTTCATACAATCAATCAAACAATCAATCAAATCTATCTATTTATTATAACATTCCAAAATTTAGAATTTTGGGATGTTACATCTTTATTAATATAGTTGGATCATATGGTGTTTTCCCCCTCTCTATCTTGTTGTGATGAATTGAGTTTTGCCTTTGAGATTTTGTTTATTGGATTGAATACTTTTATGGATTTGAGAGCACTTGATGTATGTCTTGCTATGAATACCCGTGGTAATAATGGGGTATCATATTGATTCACTTGATATGTGTTTTGGCACTCAACTTGCGGATTCCCGAGGTGACATTGGGGTAATCTATGCTGTAAGTGCATCTAGTGCCCCTTAGTGATTTTGGTGTACTGAAGATTTATAGGTTAAGGGACTAATGTGTTTATGTGTGTACACAGGTCTATAAGTCTATGAGGAGTTTGATATTTACAGAAAAAGTCGACCCCTAAAAATGAAGTTCTTCGACTGAAGACTTTGATATTCTGAAGACTTTCCGAAGACTTTGAAAGTGAAGAAATTGGTGTGACCTTGAAGACTTGGTATTCATTTGAGGAACATGAAGCGTGAAGACTTTTGTTTTCGTAGTTTCGTTTTATCTTTCTTGAGTCATAGGAAACACCGTCTTTGCTAAAGTCGAGGAAATACTAAGGAAAAATTTCCATGTGATGCTCAACTCAAAATCCTACACCTACCAATCCCTTCGAGTGAAGCCTTTGGAAATCACATACAGTTCAATCAATTTCTTCAGTGACAGAGACGAAGTTCTTATGGTTTGAGAATTTGTTCTAGCGAGGAGTTAGGAATTCGCCGGTCGAATTGCCTACCTGATGAGGAACATGATAATACGAGGAATTTGAGAGTCAAATTTCCGACCGTTCTGTCTTCTTGGCGCCACTGTTCCAAAATATCTTATCCACCTAACGGTCATATCATTGAAGGGCATTTATGTCTTATCATGTCGGGCTGCTCCCTAGGCTATAAATAGCTGCCCCCTACAACCACTAGCTGGTTGGCTGCCCGAGAAACCGACACTTGTCATTTGAGAGCATCCCATCCTCCGAGGACTTTGAGCGAAAATCATCGAAAGTGACGAAAAACCCAAAACCAAACCCCTACAAACCCAAAGTGATTGAGCATCATCAAGAGATTGATCCTGCGTGGATCCGACGCTTGTTACCTTTGAAGACTGTGCTTCTTCCAGACGGTTAGGCGTCATGGTCTAGAGCATCCAAGAGGAATTGTGGATCGCCGAGTGACCGAGTCTGTGAAGGTTTGGAAGTTGCCTGAAGACTTACCACGAGTGATTGGACGAGGTCTGTGTGACCTTAGTTCAAGGAGAATACGGTGAGGACTTGGTGTCCTGAGTCAGCTGTCAATGACTGGTGTCCGGACTGTGTCCTCGACTTTAAATACTCAGCCGCTCCAACAGACGTACATAACCGAGACAAAGATTGGAACTGGTCTACCAAATCATTGTCTTCACCAACCTAATCGGTTCTATTTCCTCAACTCATTCATTTCCTCATTCTTGTGTTGAGTGTTTGTTCATATCTGTGTTTGAAGACTTTGATCAAGACTTTCTCAATTTCCTCAGTTCAATTTCTTCACCGTCTGCATCTTCATCTTGTGTTATCCTGTGATTACGCTTTACGTACTCTGTGATTGTCTTCATTTCATCATGATGACCATGCACGTATTCTGTTATGCTTACTTTTGAGTACTTATTCATTGCAAGTAGTTCTTCGCTATGGAATTTCCTCACCGCAAATTCCTCGGTGAAGAATTCATAAAAATCGCCTGCTCACCCCCTCTAGTCGGTATAACGCACTTTCAATTGGTATCGAGCAAGGTACTCCTTGTTACGTGTGATTTTGGTTTAACCACCGAGTTTTACTTATGTCGACCGCAGTATGATCAAGGTCTCATTTGGGTGTCTTACCTTTGATGGAACGGACTACCCCTACTGGAAGAACAAGATGCGAATGCATCTTGAGGCAATTGACAATGATCTCTGGTATGTTGTGGAAAATGGTGTTCCCTCTGTCTCACCCTCACTGAACGCTACCGATGTGAAGAGATTCAAGCAACTCGATTCTCAAGCGAAGAATATCATATGCGGCCATCTGAGCAAAGGACAATATGGAAGAGTGAGTGCTTTGGAAACTGCTAAGCTCATCTGGGACAGGCTGTCCAAAGTAAATGAAGAAGTCTCAACTCAGCGTGACTCTCGAGTTGATGTTCTTCGCAATATCTTCAACCGCTTCAAAAGACTCGACAATGAAAATGTTCAACAAACCTTTGATCGCCTCACTGACATCTCAAATGAGCTTCAAGCGCTTGGTGCCACTGACATCACCGACCATGAGGTGGTGAAGAAATTGTTGAGCTCGCTTGATTCCTAATTTGATACTTATGCACTGATGATACAAGAACGTGCTGACTACAAGTCACTTGATCCCGCTGATATCCTCGAGAGGCTAAATACTCATGAGTTCCAGCTTGCTGAAAAGAGAGATCTCTATGGTTCTAGCTATGGCAAATCGCGTGCCTTGAAGGCCAATGCTGTGTCTGAATCTGATTGTGAAGACTACGTAGTAGCCTTGGTGACCTCAAGAATTAAGCCGGGAGCTAGCACCGCCGTGAAGAAGTTCCGAAGTTCTCAAGACGTGGTCGCTTTGGAAAATCCTCAAGGAGCGGTGATTCCTCATCCAAAGGACTATAAGAGAAGACTATGCCACAAATGCAAGAAACATGGTCACTATATTCAAGATTGTCCTCGGGAAAAGGAATTAAAGAAGAAGAAATACAAGGATTACGGTTACGATGACGCTAAGAAGAAGAAGAAATCGTCAAAATCTTCATCATCAAAATCCTCAAAGTCTTCATCTCACAAGAAGAGCAGCTCCAAGAAGGCTCGGGCATTCATTGGCAAGGAAATGGACTCTAAAGCTGAATCTGAGGAACATGAGGAAGAGGAGGCATCAGAGGAGTCCGAGTCTGGTGTGGCGAAGTCCGGCTCTCGCCATCGTGATTCACAACAAGTCCATCTTCAACTCTGAAGAAACTGACCTCACCAACAAGGCTGATGAAGATAGTGATGACTACGCTCCCACCTATTGCTTCATGGCAAAGGGTGCCAAGGTGAAAGTGCGTTATATCGACTAGAGGGGGGGTGAATAGGCGATTTTTATGAATTCTTCAATGAGGAATTATCCAGTGAGGAAATTCCTAAGTGAAGAACTACTTGCAGCGGAATAAGTACTCAGAAGTAAGCATAAGAGAATGCGGGCATGGTCATCATGATGAAATGAAGACAATCAAAGAGTACAGAAAGCGTAAACACAGGATAGCACAAGATGAAGAGAAGCAGATCAAGAAATTGAACTGAGGAAATTGAGAAAGTCTTCAACCAAAGTCTTCAAACACAGATATGAACGAACACTCAACACAAAGTAATGAGGAAATGAAAGAGTTGAGGAAATAGAACCGATTAGGTTGGTGAAGACAATGATTTGGTAGACTGGCCCAACCGCTGTCTCGCTTGTACGTCTGGTTGGAGCGGCCGAGTATGTAAACTCGAGGACACATAGTCCTCGACACCCAGCCGAAAGCACGCAGCTCGTGACACCAAGTCCTCACCAGATTCTTCTTGAACTAAGGTCACATGCACTCGCCCAATCACTCGTGGTAAGTCTTGAGCGACTTCCAAACCTTCACAGACTTGGTCACTCGGCGAGCCACAATTCCTCTTGGATGCTTCTAGACCATGACGCCTAACCGTCTGGAAGAAGCACATCTTTCAAAGATAACAAGCGCCGGATCCACGCAGATCAATCTCTTCAAAGGATGCTCAATCACTTTGGGTTTGTAGGGGTTTGGTTTTTGGGTTTTTCCTCACTCGATGATTTTCGCTCAAAGTCCCTGGAGGATGGGTTGCTCTCAAATGACAAGTGTCAAGTTCTCTCTGAGCAGCCAACCAGCTAGTGATTGTAGGGGCGGCTATTTATAGCCTAGGGAGCAGCCCGACATGATAAGACATAAATGCCCTTCAATTATATGACCGTTAGGTGGATAAGATATTTTGGGACAGTGGCGCCAAGAAGACAAAGAACGGGTCGGAAATTTGATTCTCAAATTCCTCGTGGCTATCATGTTCCTCACTTTGTGTAGGCAATCTGACCTTTGGTGAATTCCTAACTCCTCGCTTAGAATAAATTCTCACGAAAGCGTAAGAACTTCGCCTCTCACATCAAGAAATTGACCGAATCGTCGAGATTTCCAAAGGCTTCACTCAAGGGATTGGTAGGTGTAGGATTTTGAGTTGAGCATCACATGGAAATTTTTCCTTAGTATTTCCTCGACACCTTTAATAAAGACGGTGTTTCCACGACTCAAGAAAGAGAAAACGAAACCACGAAGACAAAAGTCTTCACGCTTCATGTTCCTCAAATGAATACCAAGTCTTCAAGGTCACACCAATTTCTTCACTTTCAAAGTCTTCGTAAAGTCTTCGTAATATCAAAGTCTTCATTGAAGAACTCCATTTTTAGGGTCGAAGTTTCTCTGTAAATATCAAACTCCTCATAGACTTATAGACATGTGTACACTCACAAACACATTAGTCCCTTAACCTATAAGTCTTCAATACACCAAAATCACTAAGGGCACTAGATGCACTTACAATCTCCCCTTTTGTGATTGATGACAATATAGGTTAAGTTTTCAACGGGATAAACATATGAAGTGTAAATACTGATATTGAGGAATTTGATTGCAAGATATAGAAGAACTCCCCTTGAAGATGTGCATAGTGAGGAATTTGCTTTTGAGGCAATGCACATTTGAAGAGTTGAATCATGGAGGCCTCCCCCCATATCTTGTAATTCATACACGCATTTGACATATAATATGAAGAATTTGAAATGCATGATGAAATATGGTGCTTGATGAAATTCAGCATGCGTGCAATAACATTAATGAGGAAATGTGCATGCAAAATAACGCATCAAGAGTATCAGAGCACAGTGCATGAAAAGTATCAGAGCACCATCGGGTTTAAGATTACAACTCGATCCAATAAAAGTTTCAGAAGAACGAGAGTTGTAACTTAACAAAAAATTGCCCATATAATAGACCCGCTTGAAGACTAACTCACATTTCTCCCCCTTTGTCATCAAATGACCAAAAGGATCGAAACTGAGGACTAACGCGCCTGAAGAATTTCAAGTTGATGAAGGAGCGCCCGGCGTTGTTGGGGTCGGTTGTCGTAGTAGGGCCTGCCGCAGTGTCGTCCAAGTCTTCATTTTCATCAGTGTCTCGCGATGAAGAATAGGAGCTGGCCACCAAGGAAGGAACTTTGACGTTCTTGTATTTCTTTGGTGGAGGTGGAGACCAGTCAAAGTCTTCCTTGAGACCCATTGTCTTCAGTTCTTCCGCGCTGTAGACATTAGAAAGAACAGCCCAGGTGTGGTTGAAGGTTTCATGGAGGTAGCATTGGTTTTTCTTCACTGCATTGTGTGTAGAGGTCATGTTGTGAAGAATTGAACCAAACTGACGCTTGACCCATTTATGATTTCGATCAACCTTCTGATGAAGACTGAGGAGTAACTCACGATCAGTCATCACCCCGGTGCCGTGGCTTCGTGGATTTTGCTTGGCCGAGGTATTGGCGGCAAGAGTCATGCGTGGCGTAGTCATCATTGGTGGAGTAGGATGCAGCTTTGGCTAAACCGACCATCCAATGGACGAATGCCCTCATCTATCACAGCAGTAGCCTTGCCCTTGTCATCAATCGAGGAAAATGTCCGCTTGAGGACTTCAATCGGGGCAAGTAGCTGCAGTGGTTCGTAGTATCAGCCTTGTAATTGAGTGAAGACCTTGTCCCGATGAACCTCATAATCCATGGTGCATAAGGCTTTAGCTCAAAAGGTGACATAGCAATATTTGCCGAGTCCCGATGAAGAAATCATGGAAGTTGACGGAACGCCATGAATGATATAGAAAAGCATATTCTTCATGATGCCAACGACTTCTTCATCATTGGAGTCGTGGCCTTTGATAGGACTCATTGTCTTCGCTGTAATCCGATAGACAGTCCGAGGCACATATAGTAATTCCTTGACGAGGAATTTGGTTCGAGCTGCTTGTCCGGCTTCAAAGGCTTCATCAAGCACTTGCATGTAGTGATTTGAAAGCTTCGTGTTCGTTGTAGATACAACGAGCACCATCAAGGGAGGATCGAGTGGTAGGGCACGAAGCAATTCAGTTGCTGGTGCCTTGTAGTGAGTATTTTCAGACATCCAGTCCAACACCCATGAGTTCACATCTTCAGCGTCTCCGATGATGTGCAGCGTCGCATAGAATTGAAGAATGAGTTCTTCATTCCAATCATGTATGTCACAGCAGAAATTCAAGTCCCGCATCGTGAAGAACACCGAGGACCTGCTCGAAGCCCGGGCAGAGATTCCATGTCCACATGAGGAAGATGTGCATGATCGAAGACTTTGTCTTTGTTGAAGAGCATGAGGAATAGAAGTTGGCTTGACTGGTAGTCCGTAAACGCCTCTTCCTTATGCGGCAGTAGTCGTATGGGTTGTAATCCATGAAGAAAACGTGCTCGCCAAAAGAAGTCTTCAGCCTTGAACTTTTGTTTCGCTGAGAATGGATTCTTTGGCTTTGGCAATGGAGTGTCGATGAGTTGCATCACGACCTATGGAATCGCAATCTCGTGTTCTTCAGTCGAGGAATTTCTGGTTCCTCTACATGTGCGCCTAAGGATGAGCAAAGAAGCAGTTCATTAGCGCTTAGTGGCTGGAATTTCTTCATGTCAGATGAAGTGGGATGAGTTTCTTGAGCCCATTTGAACTGTTGGAGTAGGGGACCGAGGAATCTGTTGGATTGGGGTGAAGAGTGGAGAATTTGGATGCTAACTTTCCCAAAAGTCATCGCTCACCACCGGGCGTTGTACTTCCAATATCCACATCTTCTTCAATCTCCTCAACACCGGCCTCTTCACCGTGAACCGAGGCATAGGCGAGGAAATGATTGGGGTTGAAGGGATTGCTTCCACTTCAATTTCTTCATCAATCTGCTCTGACGGCAAGCAGAGTGATTTTATTCATCGGATCCGCTTGGGATCTCATAATCTTCACCAAAAGGAACAAGGTCCTTTGATGGCATGGAGGAAATTGGAACAGCATCAATGGGATTGTCAAATGAGCTGGTCATTGTCTTCATTTTCTTCGGGGCTGAAGAATTTGAAGCAGCAGATGCTTTCCTTTTCTTCACTGCAGCTCGTTCTGCAGCCTTGGTCTTCTTCACATCAGATGTAGATGGAAGGAGTGGAGTTGGTGTAGGCGCAGAGGAGCCGAGGAATCTGGTTCAATTTCTCAGCGCAATCGATGCGCTTGTTCTCGACTTCTTCGGGCTTTCTTCAGCGCACCACTAGTGGATGCCCCAGCAATTTCTTCAGGCTGGAATGGAGTCATCAGCCCCGAACTAGCATTGTCTTCAAGACTGAACTTCATCGGTGTCTTTGGCATGTTCTTCGATCGGTGAGCCGAGGCTCCGGCTGAGGAATTTCATGTTGCGTTGGGGCTGCAACATTGGTGAACTTCTTCGTCGGGTTGACGAATCTGACTTTGGCTCCTTGCCAATCAGCATAATAGGAGTCAAATTTGTCGCTGAGGGCTTTGATGTCAGCTTGCATCTTGATAAGTTCTTCAGTTGTCATCTTGACAACGCTTTTTCTTCAGCAGCTTTCTTTTCTCAGATCATGCGATTTCTTGATCTCTCCGTCAGATCAAATTTCCATTTCTCCTCTTGGATGAAATGAGTCAAGATGTGACTTTGGCTGTGTGTCAACTTGAAGTCGGGCATAGGAGTGTTTGGGTCCTTGTGCCAGAGATCAATGTAGTCTAGGATCGCTCTTGGATCCAACAGCAGTGGCACAGGTGTGCCTTTGGCTCTAGCGGCCCTTTCTTGTCGGTCTCTGATGATTTCCGTAAGTTCATCATCATCAGCCTCATCATCTTCGTGTGGCTCTTGGAAGGCGACTGCTTCTTCTTGGGACTTGGCCGAGGACCTCGCCCACCGTGGGCCCTAGTCTTCAGTAGAGTTGGAGCAGATGAAGAATTTGGTGCAGCTGAGGAACTTGCTGAAACACCAGAGGCAATGGAGATGCCTGCAGTCCTTTGGCACGTGGCCAGATGCACAGGTGCTGAGGACTTTGTTGGAACTGCTGAGGACTTTGTAGGAGCTGCTGAGGACTTGGCCGTGAGGGCACAGCTGAGGAACTTGGCCGCGAGGGCACTGTTGGTGAAGCACTTGGCTTGTGTGCGGGCTTCTTTGCCATAGATTTTCTTGGCTTGACAGAGGCCTCAGTGGCAGCAGCAGTAGCAGAGTCCTCATTAAATTTCTTCACTGCCTCGTTGGCTTGTCTTGCCAATTTGGCTTGGCGCTTGGCCCATTCTTCAGGAAATTCCTCACCACGCTTGATGCTGGTGGGGTCAGCTTCTTGACCAGTGCCAATGGAGCTCTTGGGCATGGAGGATTGAGAGCGAATTTCTTCATGTACTTTGGAGTAACATATCTCATTCCTCCATTCCCTTGCCCATCTCCTTTCAATCCTTTGAATGCGCACCTTTGCGCTGATTTTGTTTTCTTTGCCGAACTCGGCTTCATCAGTGTGCAATAATCAAGATAGATTTCCTCAGAATCTCAAACGCAGCCATGACCTCAGCCTCTTTCCTCCTTTCTCGTGGCTTCTTTCTTCTCGCCATATTCTTCACCGAGGAATTTGAACAATCGAATTCTCCTCAAGAAGTATGCAACTTTTCTTCGAGGAACGCTGCAAATGAGTTAAGTTGATGAGAACCTAGTGATTCAAAGAATGGACATGAGTACCGTGAATGAGTATAGTAGCGAGGAATTTGGAGAGGTCATATGCGTTCTCAGAAGGTTTTTCAAAAAGAACTAGTTTGAGGAATTTGACCAGATGAGCCTTGAAGAATTTCACTAAGCGATCTTTGGCTTAGGTTCCAGAGTTGTATAGATCGAGGATCCACACAATTGAGGAATCTTGAAGAAAAATCATTTCTTAGAGAAACGAATCAAGAGCATATTTTGTTTGAGGTGTTCATATGTGTGAAGATTTGAAGAATAAACACCAATGAAGATTTTAAGGAAGGTTTGACAATCAAAGCTAGTAATAAAAGTAACTTTTAATTACCCGAATCAAGAACACGATTTAACCGAGAAGAACAGATGGGAAGTTCGTCAGGTTAGATCTTCCATGCCCTAACTCGGCGGAGGAAGACAGCTACGGCGGCAGCGGAGTGAAGATTTCTACGGTCGGCGCGAGTACGATGACGACGAGGTCGAGGCAGTGAAGCTCTTCCTCACTGGCGAAGATGGAGTAGCGACGACACTAGGGTTTGAGAAGCTCGAGCGAGAGGGAGCAGTCGAGCGGAGTAAAGGAAGTGAGGAAGGGGAGAGGGGGTATATATAGCCACGGTGAAAAACTGTCCGCCCGAAGATTTGGGACAACGCGTTCTCGACCCTTCTCATTCGCTGACATGTGTCACCCACGCATCAAAAAGTGGAGATTGTGTTAGATCGCATGCGTGAATAGATAAATCTATCGTGGGATGCGAACGGTTTGAGCGGCAAAACGAAAGTTTGGATAAGATCAATTTTAAAGTTCCGTTCGCAATTTCTTCACCGACAAGGACACAAAGAAGATTTTGAACGAAGTTTCAAATAGAATGCACATGAAGAATTTGTGAATAGATTGGGTTGAGTATAGCATAGAGGGGGGAAGGGTCCGATCACATTCACTTAGCAGAAAAAACGACTTGAAGAAATAGCCATAAGTGAATGTTGTAGAGGACATAAACCCATATATATATATATAGCAAATGAAGAAAAACGACGGAAATAGTGAAGATTTTTGCAAAGTTGAAGAATTTGAAAAACTGAAGAATTTCAAAACTGAGGAAAAACTCAAATTGAAGATTTTCAATTTTGGTGGTGGCGTGACCCACCGTATAAGAATGATGATTTCGCATAATCGGTACAATTGTCATAGGGTTCTCGAGAATCAAATTCTTCATTAATTTCTTCACACTTAGAGTGTTATTCTTCATTGATTGAAGAAAAATTTTCTTCATGTGTTGCACATCTAAGTCATCAATTTTGCATAAGTGCCGGATGTGTGTCCTTTTCAAAGAACATTCAAGATTCTAAGATATTTAGCTCACACCGCAACTTGCTAAATCTCTTCTCATCCAAGGGCTTTGTGAAGATATCGGCTAGTTGTTCTTCGGTCTTCACATGCTCGATGGAGATGTCGCCTTCAACACATGATCACGAAGAAAATGATGACGAATTTGAATGTGCTTTGTCTTCGAGTGCCGAATCGGGTTGTGAGCAATCTTAATGGCACTCTCATTGTCACAAGAGAGAGGCACATTCTTCACGTTGATGCCGTAGTCCTTGAGAGTTTCCTTCATCCACAAAGCAATTGAGCACAACAAGAGCCAAGAAGCAATGTATTCAGCTTCCGCAGAGACAAAGGGTACGCAGCTCGCTTTCTTCGAGGACCAACAGACCAAAGATCGTCCGAGGAAATGACAAGTACCAGATGTTGACTTGCGGTCCACACGATCACCAAAGATAGTCGAGTCGTAATATCCAATGGGATCAAAAGTTGAGCCCTTGGGGTACCATAATCCTAGTGTTGGTGTGTGAGCTAGATATCGAAGAATATGCTTCATGCCTTTATGATGAGATTCTCTTTTCATCCTGTCATATCATCTGCACATGTCAATTCATCTCAGCGATCAATCATTTTCATCACTGTAATTTGAGATCTGCAGTCCTTTCTGCACAATAACATCAAGTGCTTCTCACATTTTTTGTTTATATGATTTAGTTCAAGTTCAGATAGGCATCAAGACAGGAATTCTTGAACTCAGTTCCATGGCTTTGTTATTATACTGAGTTCAAGAATTCCGGTCTTGATGACTATCTTGATGAACTTGGTATTACTCATGAGTTATCTGCTCCCTATACTCCTCAGCAAAATGGAGTCGTGGAGCGCAAGAATGTAATCCTTGTTGAGATGGCTCGCACTATGCTTGATGAATACAAAACGCCTTGTCATTTTTTGGATTGATGCAATTGATACCACGCGCCACATCATCAACAGAGTATATCTTCACAAATTCTTCAAGAAGACCGCTTATGAACTCCTCAACGACAAGAAACCCAATGTGAGTTATTTCAAACTCTTCAAAGCTAAATGCTGGATTAGAGATCCTCATCATAATGCTAAATTTGCACCGAAAGCACATGAAGGTTTTATGCTTGGTTATGGAAGGACTCAAGACACTACGTAGTCTTCAACAATGTTCTTTACAAGATTGTTGAAATCAGAGATGTGCGGTTTGATGAAACTAATGGCTCGCAAAGAGAGCACCTACCTTCCGTGATAGATGAACCAACACCTAAGGAATCTATCAAGTTCAAGGCAACCGAGGATGTCATTCCCATCAAGAATCACCGAGGAATTCATTCCAGATCGTGAAGAACGCCGAGCTGATGCACCCGAGGATAATGTCAAGGAAATGGTGTCAAGAAAATGTCGATCAAATTCCTCGACGACAACCAGCTTTCATCCTCGCTGCAAAAAGAAGTGCAAGTTGACAAGATCATCGATGACATTGAAGCACCAGTGTCCTCTCACACGCCAAAAGCTTCACATTTATCTAACTTTTGTGGGCACTATGCTTTTGTCTCTATCACAGAGCCCACTAAGGTAGATGAAACATTTCGAGCCCGAGTGGATTCAGCCATGCAAGAAGAATTACATCGCTTCAAGCTCAACAATGTCTCGAACCGGTCAAACGCCCAGATCCTCGCAAGCATAATATCATTGGCACAAAGTGGATCTACCGCAACAAGCAAGATGAAAATGGCCTTGTGGTGAGGAATAAGGCACGACTTGTAGCTCAAGGCTACACACAAAGTTGAAGGAATTGATTTCGATGAAACTTTTGCACCTGTTGCTAGACTTGAGGCTATTCGCATATTGCTTGCTTATGCTAACCATCATAATATCACTATATCAAATGGATGTGAAAAGTGCATTCCTCAATGGTAAGCTTGAGGAAGAAGTATATGTTGCTCAACCCCTGTGTTTTGAAGATCCAAAGAATCCCCACAAAGTCTTCAGATTCAACAAGGCCCTCTATGGCCTCAAGCAGCCCCTCGGGCGTGGTATGATACTTTGAAGGAATTCTTCGTGAAGAATGGCTTCACACCCGGTTCACTAATCCCTACTCTCTTTACTAAATCTTATGATGGTGAACTATTTGTGTGCCAAATATACGCTGATGATATTATCTTTGGTCAGCATCGACCAACGTTATAGTGATGAATTTGCCTATATGATGAGTGAAGAATATCAAATGTCTATGATGGGAGAATTGAAATTCTTCTTAGGTCTTCAAATTCACAACAACACAATGGCATATTCATATCTCGTGAGAAATACCTCAAAGATGTTCTCAAGAAATTCGCATGCAAGATTGCAAAGGCGCTAAAATTCCTATGCCCACAAATGGCCATCTATGCACTGATGAAAATGGTATTGACTTCGATCACAAGGTATACCGCTCCATGATTGGTTCTTTATTGTACTTATGTGCATCTAGGCCAGATATAATGCTTAGTGTTTGCATGTGTGCCCGATTTCAAGCTACATGATGCGGAGCATCCCACGATCATCCCCATGGACTTACAACAGCCTCATCAAGAGCCAAGAGGACCCATGACACGAGCTAGAGCTAGAGCTCTCGAGAACGAGGTGACCTCTTTCCTTATTGATATCACATATGATCCACTCGAGACATGGCTACTACCTAAGTCCGATATGCTATGCATGATTAGGTGTCAAGGGGAACCTCCCGAGGATGCACGTGAAGATGGACAAGCCACCAAGTCCGCGGATGAAGAGAACCAACGGAGAAGGACGAGAACACCTTCCAGGCCCGGACATCCGCCATGGCCCCGACATCCGCCCCTGGAGCTTCTACCTCAACAGGATCCAATCTGCCAAGTCTCTGTGGTCGGACATCCGGCGCCCAAGCCCGGACATCCGCCTCAGCCCGGATATCCTGCCCAGCCTGAAATCCGCGCCCCTTTCCCGATTCGGCTGAAGCGGTCGCCTCAGCCGGACATCCGGGTTGAGAGCCCGGACATCCGGCGCCTCATGAAGGCCGGACATCCGCCCGACGCCCGGACGTCCGGCCACCCTCGTCATACAAGGCCTCGTGGCCTTGTCCCTTGTACCCTTCTTCGCCCGAGACTATATATACTTGTTCCTTTCCTCTTTCTCGGGGTTAGCATTGGATTAGCTCATATTCTTGTGTGAGAGCCTTTGCTCATCCACTTGGCTACTTCTCCACCGAGATCGTGCCCTCTTCGGAGAAGATCCCCAAGCGGATTCAAGACCCCTTCTAGGGTGGACCCCTCAAGGCCTCCTCACGGAGAAGAACGGTTACCGCTTGTATCTTACCTTTGTTGATCTTGAATCTTGTGCCACTCTATGCGATCGATAATCTAGCACTTGTGTGATTGATCTCTTGTCGGTTTCGTGATTTCTCTCGCTTCTCTCGTGTTCTTCCGCTGTGTTCCTCGTGATTCCCCGTAGGATCCGCCTCCAACGTGAAAGATCATACACGAGGGTTCCGCCTCACATCATCAATGGATCGAGCTTAGGTTGATCACGCTTTTGGAGCCCCTACCCTCTTTTTCTAGCTTGATTTTGTTGTTTTGTCCTAATTCAAAATTCCCCACAAAAATAGCCCCAAAATTTTTTGTGATTTGTTCGTGTGATGAAGTTTTGTTGGATTTGATCCGTGGATTTCGTGTGTTGCGGGTAGATCTAGCTTTCTCCCACCATTTCCTCAATTTCCATCCACAAAATCCCGCGAATTTTGCCTCGGTTCCCACCTTCCCCCGTGGTGTTCATCGAACCCGGACATCCGGCCCGATCAGCCCGGACATCCGGCGCCCCGGACATCCGGCGCCCCGGACATCCGGCTTCCAGCCCGGATTACCGGGCCCTGGTAACAACAATCCCTTCCACCACCCCGATCACCGCCTAGCTTTCGCCAAATTTTGTCCCGAGCCCACATACACTTCCACTTACCTCCACCACTTCCGCATAACACCACCTTAGCCTTCCCCACTTCCAATGCCGACAACGTTGCCAAATTTTGCCTTGAGAATTTGAGTTGGGGTTTTCCGTATCCTTTTGTGTTTCGGCTATCTAGGTACGGTTCAACATCAACATCACCACCGCTCATGTTCGTCCAAGGACGGTAACATCGTCGACACCTTTGACATTACTTGCAATTGCATTGATAACCATCATAGCCCATCTTTCGCGTTGCTTACCCATCGAGACTAGCCATTGAGTATTGCCGGCAACGTAACTTGTGCACATTAGTGATCATACTCCATAGCATACATACCATACCAAAGCGGGCAAGATATCTTACCATCAACTTGTGTGTCACAAAGTTGTCATCGCTTACACAATTGATATTTTGGTTCGTGAAGTTTTGCATGAGAAAAGAGCTCAAAAGAGAAAGAGCCATTCAAGTTTTTAAGCAAAGAGAGAAAGATAAGCAAAGAGCTTATTAGCAAGAACCATAGCATCATACAACATTAAGATTGTCATACTTGATCATCTTGGATCAACACATCGAAACACCATACATATAGCATACTTGGGTAGAAGTCGTTGCATTTTGCTTAGTAGGTTGTGCACAAGTTCGTATCCGCCTATTGTGCAATCGTGCTAGCGTCTCTCTAGTGTTGTGCAACAAGAGCATCTTGGTGAATTCCACATTTTGGCTCATCCTTGGTTGCATAACCCCATATTATCTTTTGCGTGTGTGTTCCCGTGTACCTTATCTTGCTAGTGGTCTACTTGTTGCATTTGCAAATTTGTGAATCATTTCCAACTTTATTGAGTCTCACTTACAATTGCATCAAATTTTGTGCCACCATCCTAACCGAGCTCCACCATAAGCTTTTACTTGTGTAGGTGTGAGAACCGACAAGAATTGGTACCAAGAGTGCTATTTCATTGTCCGCATTTGAGTGAACTTGATTCATCTTCAACATCGGTCAAAGGTACATTGGTATAAGTTCTTTTCCGTTCTACCACTCACATTTTGCTTGGAATGATGGATAGGCCAAGTTCTTCGACCAACCCACTCTTCAACGAGCAAGACGACGACATGTCTTCATATGTCACCAAGAACCACCTATTTGGTGCACAACGAAGCGTTGCACCAAGAACAACAAGCAATGAGCGATCGCATGGACAACCTCGCCACCGACTTGCGACTCTCCGAGCAACGACATAAGAGTCTACTTCGACAACAAGTTCGAGGCTCACAAGCAAGAGAATGATGCAAGAATGGACGAGATCCGCGTTGATGAGAAACCGCATCATTCAACTTCTTCATCATCAAGACGGAGTCGCCGAGTCGACATTCCGACGACACCTTCTACGACTCAAGTACACCGTCATCGAACACTCTTCGACGAGCCGCAAGGCCAAGACCGTCATGCATCTCGCAACCCGCTACATGTCAAGCATTCACAAGAGCAAGTCGATGATCAAGTTCCTCGTCCTCAATCTAATCAAGAGGCTTTTGCTCAAGCTCAAGAACGACAACGCCTTCGCCGCCAACAAGAGGAAGAACGAGCACGTCTTCACCAAGACGAACAAGACGCCAAGACTCAACGCCTTCAACAACAACAACGTGAGGCGCAAGCTCTTGAGGCGCAACGTGCCCTTCAAGAATCAAGTAGAGCCTTCGCCAACCGCAATCGCGAACGGCGCAATCAAGAGGAAGCCCTTCGAGAAGAAATCCAAGAGAGAAACTACCAACCTCATGCACAACGACAAGTTCCTCAAGCTCCTCCACAAGCTCGTCAAGCTCCACCTCAACCTCAAGTTCAACAAGGGCAAGTTGATCATGGTCTTCCTCCGCGCCAAGAGCAACATGAAGACGAATACAATCCACGCCAAGGACGCCATCATCAACATCGCCAACAACACAATGAAGAGCAACGCCACGGCAAGCTAAAATTCACCATGCCCAAGTTCAATGGAAGCAATGACCTCAAGACTACCTCTCATGGGCATTGAAGGTTGACAAAATCTTCCGCTTGCACAACTACGATGAAGCGAAGAAAATCGCTATGGCATCACCGAGTTCCAAGACTATGTGCTCTTATGGTGGGAACAAATCATTGAGCGACGACAAGCAAGAGGTGAACCTCCAATCACCACTTGGGCTCAAATGAAGGATGTCATGCGAGCACGTTTTGTACCAACCTACTACAATCGCGACCTCTTCAAGAAACTCCAACTACTCAAGCAAGGAACAAAGAGTGTTGAAGAATACTACAAAGAAATGGAGATAGCCATGATTCGAGCCAATGTCAAGGAAGATGATGAGCAAACTATGGCACGTTTCTTGAACGGACTCAATCATCCCATCAAGAAGATCGCCGACTTCCAACCATACTCATCCCTCATTGAGCTCGTGCATCAAGCTACAAAGGCGGAACGCCAAAGGTAAGATGACTTCAAGGCACGCCAAGTACTCATCCAAGACCCACGGCTTCTCCAACAACCAAGCCGCCAACGACTCCTTCAACATCTACATCAACCAAGCTTTCTTCAAGAAATGACGACAAGTCAACTTACAAGAAGACTTCGACAAGCTCAAGTCGTCCTCCTCCTACTACAAGCAACATCAAGCCGCGTGCTTCATCCTCTACTCCGACCGATGAGACCATCAAGACAAGCTCCTTCAAGTGTTTCGCTTGCGGCGGCCGAGGCCACAAGTCATCTGAATGCACCAACAAGCGCACCATGATCCTCAACGACGATGGCACATATGACTCCATGAGTGAAGAGGAGATGGAAGCTCTTGAGCAAGTGGCCATGCACCGGCAAGTGAACGAAGAAGAAGATGATCAAGTCTTTTGTGATGAGGATTCGAGCCCCGCCTCGTTGTCTCCAAGGTCTTGACTCTTCAACATCAACAAGAAGAAGACCAACGATGCCACATCTTCCACACAAAAGCCGGCATCAATGGACGGTCCATCAAGGTCATCATCGATGGAGGTAGTTGCCACAACTTGGCAAGTGAAGAACTATGCTCCAAGCTCCAATTGGTCAAGAGGAAGCACCGCACCCTACATGGTTCAATGGCTAAGTGACTCCGGCACTACACGAGTCGAGCATACGGTCCAAGTCTCCTTCAAAATTGGTGCTTATGAAGACACGTTGGAATATGATGTGGTCCCAATGACCGTTTGCCACCTACTTCTAGGTCGACCATGGCAATTCGACCGTGGTGTCATCCACAATGGGCGCACCAATCACTATAGCTTCAAGATGAAAGGGATGGAATATGTGCTACGACCTATGTCTCCTACTCAAGTGATAGCCGATAAGCAAGCCACACATCATAGAGACAAGAGTGAGAAAGTGATCCACCCAAAAGTGAGTGAGAGCCACAAGCCAAATTTGAGCGACTCTTCGCCTAGAAAGAAAAACCTCATTCTATTTGCCACCAAAAGTGAGATGAGAGAAGTGTGTGAGAACCCATCGAGTGTGATGCACTTTGTCCTTGTGTGCAAGGATGGAGAACCAAAAACTAACACCATTCACGAGCTACCTTTGGTGTTTCAATCTCTTTTGCAGGAATTTCGAGATATTTTTCCCGATGAGCTACCTCCGGGTCTACCTCCTCTTCGAGGGATTGAGCATCGAATTGACCTCATCCCCGGAGCACCTCTACCAAACAAAGCTCCATACCGAGTCAATCCGGAAGAAACCAAGGAAATTCAATGGCAAGTACAACAACTCATCGACAACGGTCATGTACGTGAAAGCTTAAGCCCTTGTGTTGTACCCGTTATTCTTGTGCCTAAGCCCGATGGAAGTTTCCGCTTGTGTTCCGATTGTAGACCTATCAATGCTATCACCGTTCGATATAGGCATCCCATTCCTCGCTTAGATGATATGCTTGATGAACTTAGTGGAGCCAACTTTTTCTCAAAAATTGATCTTAAAAGTGGCTATTATCAAATCCGCATACAAGAGGGTGATGAATGGAAAATCGCTTTCAAAACCAAATTTGGTTTATATGAATGGTTAGTGATGCCTATGGGTCTTTCGAAGCTCCCTGCATTTCTTTTGTACGCCTTATGCATCATGTGCTTCGTCCTTATATTGGAGTCTTTGTTGTGGTTTACTTTGATGATATTCTTGTGTTTAGCAAAACCATGAAAGAGCACATCAATCATGTAAAATCTGTGTTGCAAACTCTTCAAGGAAAGCCTTTATGCAAACTTGAAAAATGCACTTTTGGAGTTGAAAAAGTGGTTTTCTTGGGTTTTGTAGTTTCCTCAAAGGGTGTCCATGTTGATGAATCTAAAATTGAAGCAATTAAAACTTGGCCCCAACCCACCAATTTGCAACAAGTGCGAAGTTTTCTTGGTCTTGCGGGTTTCTATCGTCGCTTTGTGAAAGATTTTAGCACAATTGCCGCTCCTTTGCATGCTTTGAGCGAGAAGAATACTCCCTTTGTTTGGGGACCTTTGCAATCAACCGCTTTTGATGAGCTCAAGTCTTTGCTTACTCATGCTCCGATTCTTGCTTTGCCCAATTTTGACAAAACTTTTGAGGTTCATTGTGATGCAAGTGGTACCGAATTGGCGGAGTTTTGATGCAAGAAAAACGAGCCATTGCTTATTTTAGTGAAAAACTCTCCGGTGCTCAACTTAATTATCCCATCTATGACAAAGAATTGTATGCTTTAGTGCGTGTGCTACACGTTTGGGAACATTACCTTAGACCTCATGAGTTTGTCATCCATACCGATCATGAAACACTTAAGTACCTCAAAGGTCAAACTAAATTAAACAAGCGTCATGCAAAATGGAGTGAATTCATTGAATCTTTTCCTTATGTGATCAAGTACATTAAGGGTAAAGAAAATGTAGTTGCCGACGCGCTTTCACGCATATGCATGCTTTTCACTCAACTTGAGTTGAATGTTATTGGTTTTGAGCATATAAAAGACTTGTATGAGCATGATCCAACGCATACGTCTTGGGAACAATATTACATCAAGGATGGTTACCTTATGAGAGCTAACAAACTTTGCATTCCCGAGTCCTCTCTTCGTTTGCTCCTTTTGCAAGAGGCCCATGGAGGCGGACTCATGGGACACTTTGGACGCGACAAGACATTCGCCACGCTCTCCACCAACTACTTTTGGCCCAAGATGTTCATGACGTCTCACGCTTCACCAACCGATGCTATACATGTCGCAAAGCTAAGTCTAAAGCTCAATCTCATGGTTTTTACATGCCTCTTCCTATTCCATATCAACCATGGGAAGACATTAGTATGGATTTTGTACATGGTTTGCCTAGGACTCATAATGGCAAGGATTCCGTCTTTGTTGTTGTGGATAGATTTTCTAAGATGGCACATTTCATACCTTGCAACAAGATAGACGATGCTTCACATGTTGCCAATCTCTTTTGTAGGGAAATCTTGCGACTCCATGGCGTACCAAAGACAATCGTCTCCGATCGTGGACGCCAAGTTCTTGAGTTACTTTTGGAAGACCCTATGCGCCAAGCTCGGCATCAAGATCTTGTTCTCCTCGGCATACCATCCTCAAACCGATGGCCAAACGGAGGTGACGAACCGCACACTATCCACTCTACTTCGTGTCTTGATAAAGAAGAACATCAAGGAATGGGAAGCATGTCTACCCATCGCCGAGTACGTCTACAATCGTGCAAGACATTCAACTATCGGCAAGTCCCCCTTCGAGGTCGTCTACGGTTTCAACCCCTTGTCCCCTTTGGACATTCTACCACTTCCTCTCCTCGAGCGCACCAACATGGATGCAAGTGAACGAGCAAGCTACATCAAGAAGATGCACGAAGACACAAGGCACACCATTGAGCGCCAAGTACAACGTCAAGCAAACAAGCTCAACGCCAACAAGCAACCCATCGTCTTCAACATCAGTGATCTCGTGTGGCTACACCTTCGCAAGGACCGCTTCCCCAAAGAACGCAAGTCCAAGCTTCTCCCTCGAGCCGATGGACCTTTCAAGCTGCTAGCACGCTACAACGACAATGCCTACAAGATCGACCTACCTCGAGACAAATACAACGTGAGCGACATCTTCAACGTCAAGGACCTCGCACCATTCCATGGAGATGAAGCTTTTGATCCGAGGTCGGATCTCTCCCAAGGGGGGGGGGGAGATGATGCGGAGCATCCCACGATCATCCCCATGGACTTACAATAGCCTCATCAAGAGCCAAGAGGACCCATGACACGAGCTAGAGCTAGAGCTCTCGAGAACGAGGTGACCTCTTTCCTTATTGATATCACATATGATCCACTCGAGACATGGCTACTACCTAAGTCCGATATGCTATGCATGATTAGGTATCAAGGGAACCTCCCGAGGATGCACGTGAAGATGGACAAGCCACCAAGTCCGCGGATGAAGAGAACCAACGGAGAAGGCCGAGAACACCTTCCGTGCCCGGACATCCGGCCATGGCCGGACATCCGGCCCTGGAGCTTCTACCTCAACAGGATCCAATCTGGCCAAGTCTCAGGGCCCGGACATCCGGCGTCCAAGCCGGACATCCGCCCCCAGCCGGATATCCGGCCCCACTGAAATCCGGCGCCTTTCCCGATTCGGCCGAACGGTCGCCCGGACATCCGGGTGAGAGTCTGACATCCGGCGCCTCATGAAGGCCCGGACATCCGCCCGACGCCCGGACGTCCGGCCACCCCTGCCATACAGTGTGATGCCTCGTGGCCTTGTCCTTGTACCCCTTCGCCGAGACTATATATACTTGTTCCCTTTCCTCTTTACGGGGTTAGCATTGGATTAGCTCATATTCTTGTGTGAGAGCCTTTGCTCATCCACTTGGCTACTTCTCCACCGAGATCGGGACCTCTAGGAGAAGATCCCCCAAGCGGATTCAAGACCCCCTTCTAGGGTGGACCCCCTCAAGGCCTCCTCACGGAGAAGAACGGTTACCGATTGTATCTTACCTTTGTTGATCTTGAATCTTGTGCCACTCTATGCGATCGATAATCTAGCACTTGTGTGATTGATCTCTTGTCGGTTTCGTGATTTCTCTCTCGTTTCTCTCGTGTTCTTCCGCGTGTTCCTCCTGATTGCCCGTAGGATCCGCTCCAACGTGAAAGATCATACACGTAGGGTTCCGCCCTACATCACTACACCAAAGGAATCACACCATAAAGCTGTGAAGCATATTCTCGATATCTAGCTCACACACCAACACTAGGATTATGGTACCCCAAGGGCTCTACTTTTGATCTCATTGGATATTCTGACTCTGACTATGCTGGTGACCGTGTGGACCGCAAGTCAACATCTGGTACTTGTCATTTCCTCGGACGATCTTTGGTCTGTTGGTCCTCGAAGAAACAGAATCACAGATCACCGTCCATCGGAAGCCGAGTACATTCTTCTGGTTCTTCTTGTGCTCAATTCTGTGGATGAAGCAAACTCTCAAGGACTACGGCATCAACGTGAAGAATGTGCCTCTCTACTATGACAATGAGAGTGCCATCAAGATTGCTCACAACCCGATTCAGCACTTTCGAAGACAAAGCACATTCAGATTCGTCATCATTTTCTTCGCGATCATGTGTTGAAGGCGACATCTTTATTGATCATGTGAAGACTGAAGAACAGCTAGCCGATATCTTCACAAAGCCCTTGGATGAGAAGAGATTTAGCAAGTTGCGGTGTGAGCTAAATATCTTAGAATCTTCAAATGTTCTTTGAATAGGACATACATCCTAACACTTATGCAAAATTGATGACTTAGATGTGCAACACATGAAGAAACGTTTTCTTCAAATCAATGAAGAATAACACTCTAAGTGTGAAGAAATTAATGAAGAATTTGATTCTCAGAACCCTACGACAATTGTATGCAGCGGTGTATGCGAAATCATCATTCTTATCTGGTGGGTCACGCCACCACCAAAGTTGAAAATCTTCAATTTGAGTTATTCCTCGCTTTTGAAATTCTTGAGTTTTCAAATTCTTCAACTTTGCAAAATCTTCACTGCTTTCCGTTGTCTTTCTTCATTGGCTATATATATATATATATATATATATATATATATATATATATATATATATATATATATATATATATATATGGGTTTATGTCCTCTACAACATTCACTTATGGCTATTTCTTCAAGTTGCTTTTTTACGCTAAGTGAATGTGATCGGACCCTTCCCCTCTATGCTATACTCAACCCAATCTATTCACAAATTCTTCATGTGCGTTCTATTTGAAACTCGTTCAAAATCTTCACTTTGTGTCCTTGTCAATTTGAAGAAATTTCGAATGGAACTTTTAACTTATCTTATCCAAATTTTCGGCTTTGCCGCTCAAACCGTTCCGTATCCCACGATAGACTTATCTATTCACCCACGATCTAACACGATCTCCACTTTTCAGTACGTGGGTGACACATGTCAAGCGAATGAGAAGGGTCAGGGGCACGTTCGTCCTAAATCTTGAGCGAACAGTTTTTCATCATGACTATAAATACCCTCTCCCTTCCTCACTTCCTTTACTCCGCTCGACCGCTCTCTCTCTCTCTCGCCGAGCTTCTCAAACCCTAAGCGCCGCCGCTACTCCATCATCGCCCGGTGAGGAAGAGCTTCCGCCTCGACCTCGTCGCCGTCGTACTCACGTCGATCATGGAAATCTTCACTCCGCCGCCGTAGCTGTCTTCCTCCACCGAGTTAGGCGTGGAAGATCTGAATCGATTTAACTTCTAATCTACACTTCCCAGTTCATCGTGTTCTTCAGTTCGGGTAATTAAAAGTTACTTTTATTTCTCGCTTTGATTCTCAAGCCTTCCTGAAAATCTTCAAAGGTGTTTATTCTTCAAATCTTCACACATATGAACACCTCAAACATAATATGCTCTTGATTCGTTTCTCTAAGCAATGATTTTTCTTCAAGATTCCTCAATTGTGTGGATCCTTGATCTATACAACTCTGGAACCTAAGACAAAGAAAGCTTAGTGAAATTCTTCAAGGCTCATCTGGTCAAATTCCTCAAACTTGTTTTTTTAAAACCCTTCTGAGAACGCATATGACCTCTCCAAATTCCTCGCAACTATACTTCGTTCACAGGTACTCATGTCCATTCTTTGAATCACTAGGTTCTCATCAACTTAACTCATTTGCAGCGTTCCTCGAAGAAAAGTTGCATACTTCTTGAGAGAATTCGATTGTTCAAATTCCTTATCTGAAGACTATGGTCGACGGTAAGAAGCCCCGTAAAGGAGGAAAGAGGCCTGAGGTCATGACTGCTTTTGAGATACACGAGGACATATATGCCGACTCATCAGACACCGATGAGGCCAAGTTTGGCAAGGAAAACAAAAATCAGCGCAAAGGTGCGACATCTGAGAGGATTGAAAGGAGATGGGCAAGAGAATGGAGGAGTATGGTATGTTACTCCAAAGTACATGAATAAATTCGACCTTGAATCCTCCATGCCCAAGAGCTCCATTGGCACCGGCCAAGAAGTCGACCCCACCAAAGATCAAGCGTGGTGAGGATTTTCTGAAGAATGGGCCAAGCGCCAAGCCAAGTTGGCGAGACAAGCCAAAGAAGTAGTGAGGAAATTCAATGAAGACTCACATCTGCTGCTGCCACTGAGGCCTCTGTCAAGCCTAGGAAATCAATGGCAAAGAAGCCAGCGCACAAGCCAAGTGCTTCACCAACAGTGCCCTCACGGCCAAAATCCTCAGCAATGCCCTCACGGCCAGAATCTTCAATGCCCTCACGGCCAGTTCCTCATGCTGCTCCTGCTCCTCCAAAATCCTCAGCTCCTCCTCCAAAGTCCTCAGCTGCTCCGGCAAAGTCCTCAGCACCTGTGCATCTGGCCACGTGCCAAAGGACTGCAGGCATCTCCATTGCCTCTGGTGTCTCAGCAAGTTCCTCGGCTGCACCAAATTCTTCATCAGGCTCCACTCTGCTGAAGAAAAAGGCAACGACTGGTCGAGGTCCTCGGACAAGTCCGAAGAAGAAACAGATTGCCTTCCAAGTGCCATCTGATGATGAAGCTGATGATGATGAACTTGCAGAAATCATCGAGATGACAAGAAAGGGCCGCTAGAGCCAAAGGCACACACAATGCCCTTTGCTTTTGGATCCAAGGGCGATCCTCGAGTACATTGATCTACGGCACAAGGATCCGGACACCCCTATGCCTGATTTTCACTTGACTCTGGTCAAAGTCACATCTTGACCCCTTTCATCTCTCAAGAGAAATGGAAATTTGAGAAGGCTAGGCGGATCAAGAAGGCTCAATTCAGAAAGAGAAGTTCCCGAGGAAAACGTTGTCGTAATGACACCGATGATCTCCTCAAAATCGGTGAGATCAAAGCCCTCGGCGATGACTTTGATGCCTACTATGCTGATTGGCAAGGAGCCAAAGTCAGATTTGTAAACTGACCAAGAAGTTCACAAATGTTGCAGCTCCAACGCAACAAGAAGTTCCTCGGTGGAGCCTCTGCTCGACCCTCTTGAAGAACATGCCAAGACCGGCGATGATTTTCAGCCTGCTAAAGACAATGCTAGTTCCAGGCTGATGACTCCATTCCACCAACGAAGAAATTGCCGTGGCATCCACTAGTGGTGCGCTGAAGAAAGCGAAGAAGTCGAGGCAATTTGCATTAGTTGCGCTGAGGAAATTCAACCGCATTCCTCGGCTCCTCCGCGCCTACACCAACTCCTATCCTTCCATCTGCAACAGATGTGAAGAAGACCAAGGCTGCAGAGCGAGCTGCAGTGAAGAAAAGGAAAGCATCAGCTGCGTCAAATTCTTCGGCCCCGAAGAAAATGAAGCCAATGACCAGCTCATTTGAAAATCCAATTGATGTTGTTCCGATTTCCTCCATTCCATCAAAGGACCTTGTTCCTTTTGGTGAAGATTATGAGATCCCAAGTGGATCTGATGAAGAAAATCATTCTCGCTGCCCGTCGAAGCAGATTGATGAAGAAATTGAAGTGGATGCGATCCCTTCTACTCCGTTGTATCCTCACCAATGCCTCGGTTCACGGTGAAGAGGCTGGTGTTGAAGAAATTGAAGAAGAAGATGTGGATATTGGAAGCACAACGCCCGGTGATGAACGATGACTTTTGGGACAGTCAGCATCCAAATTCTCCACTCTTCACTCCAATACAACAAATTCCTCAGTCCCCTGCACCAATAGTTCAAATGGGCTCTGAAGAAACTCATCCCACCTTGTCCGTGCATGAAGAAATTCCAGCCACTAGTCTTTGAAGAACTTCTTCTTTGCTACTCCTTTGAACACACAGATTTGCATATGAAGAGGAACGAGAAAAGCCTCGGCTGAAGAACACGAGATTGCGATTCACGAGGTCGTGATGCAACTCATCGACACTCCTTGCCAAAGCCAAAGAATCCATTCTCAACGAAGCAAAAGTTCAAGGCTGAAGATTTCTTCGGCGAGCATGTATTATTCATCGACTACAACCCATATGACTCGCTGCATAAGGAAGAGGCATTTACGGACTGCTAGTCAAGCCAACTTCTATTCCTCTCAGTACTATTCAACAAAGACAAAGTCTTCGATCATGCACATATTCCTCACGTGGACATGGAATCTACGCCGGGCTTCGAGCCAGTCCTCGGTGTTCTTCACGATCTTTGGGTTGCTGAATTTCTGCCGACATACGTGATTGGAATGAAGAACTCATTCTTCAATTCCATGCGACGCTGCACATCACCGGAGATTACGAAGATGTGAACCCATGGGTCTTGGAATGGATGACGTAAAATACTCACTACAAGGCACCAAAGAATCGAATTGCTTCGTGCCTCCCACTCGATCCTCCCTTGATGGTGCTCGTTGCATCTATAACGAACTCGAGCTTTCAAATCATTACATGCAAGTCTTGATGAAGCCTTTGAAGCCAGGGCAGGCACCTCGAACCAAATTCCTCGTCAAGGAATTACTGTATGTGCCTCGGACTGTCTATCGCATTATGACGAAGACAATGAGTCCTATCAAAGGCCATGACTCAAATGATGAAGACGTTGTTGGCATCATGAAGAATATGCTTTTCAATATCATTCATGGCGTTCCCGTCAACTTCCATGATTTCTTCATGAGGACTCTGGCAAATATTGCTATGTCACCTTTTGAGCTGAAGCCTTATGCACCATGGATTATGAGGTTCATCGTGAAAAGGTCTTCACTCAATTACAAGGTCGATACTCGAACCACTGCAGCTACTTGCCTCCAATTGAAGTCCTCAAACGGACATTTTCCTCTGATGACAAAGGCAAGGCAACTTCTGTGATAGATGAAGGCATTCGTCCATTGGATGGTCAATTTCGCAAGGCTGCATCCTACTCTACCAATGATGACTCGCCACTCATGACTCGCCGCCAATACCTCACCAAGCAAAATCCTCAAGCCACATCACCTGTGGTGATGACCGATCTTGAGTTACTCCTCGATCTTCATCGGAAGGTTTATCGCAATCATAAATGGGTCAAGCGTCGGTTTGGTTCAATTCTTCACAACATGACCTCAACACACAATGCGGTGAAGAAAAACCAATACTACCTCCATGAAACCTTCAACTGCATTCAGGCTGTTCTATCTCATCTCTACTGAGAAGATCCTAAGAACATGGGTCTCAAGGAAGAATTTGGTGGTACGCACCTCCAATCAAGAAATTCAAGAAGGTCAAGGTTCCTTCCTTGGTGGCTAGCTCCTATTCTTCATCGCGACAATCGATGAAATTGAAGACTTGGACGACACTGCGGCATGCCCTACTACGACAACCGACCCTGACAACGTTGGCGCTCCTCCATCAACTTGATATTCTTCAGGGGCGTTAGTCCTTAGTTTCGATCCTTTTGGTCATTCGATGACAAAGGGGGAGAAAATTGAGTTAGACTTCAAGCGGGTCTATTATATGGGTGTTTTTTTGCTAAGTTACAACTCTCGCTCTTCTGAAACTTTTATTGGATCGAGTTGTAATCTTAAACCCGATGGTGCTCTGATACTTTTGATGTGTTCCTCTGCATGCTTATTCTTACGTTATATGTTAATATACGCATGCTGAATTACATCGCCACCATATTTCATCATGCATTTCAAATTCTTCATATTATATGTCAAATGCGTGTATGAATTACAAGATACAGGGGGAGATCTCCATGATTCAACTCTTCAAATGTGCATTGCCTCAAAAGCAAATTCCTCACTATGCACATCTTCAAGGGGAGTTCTTCTATATCTTGCAATCAAATTCCTCAATATCAGTACTTACACTTCATATGTTTATCCCCGTTGAAAACTTAACCTATATTGTCATCAATCAGCAAAAAGGGGGAGATTGTAAGTGCATCTAGTGCCCCTTAGTGATTTTGGTGTATTGAAGACTTATAGGTTAAGGGGCTAATGTGTTTATGAGTGTACACATGTCTATAAGTCTATGAGGAGTTTGATATTTACATAAAAAGTTGACCCCTAAAAATGAAGTTCTTTGACTGAAGACTTTGATATTCTGAAGACTTTCTGAAGACTTTGAAAGTGAAGAAATTGATGTGACCTTGAAGACTTGGTATTCATTTGAGGAACATGAAGGGTGAAGACTTTTGTTTTCGTAGTTTCTTTTTCTCTTTCTTGAGTCACAGGAAACACCGTACTATTAAAGGGGGTCGAGGAAATACTAAGGAAAAATTTCCATGTGATGCTCAACTCAAAATCCTACACCTACCAATCCCTTCGAGTGAAGCCTTTGGAAATCTCATACAGTTCAATCAATTTCTTCAAAGGATGTAGACGTAAGTTCTTCCGTCGCCGAGGAATTTGTTCTCGATCGAGGAGTTAGGAATTCGCCAAGGCGAATTGCCTACACAAAGGAGGAACATGATAGCCCCGAGGAATTTGAGAGTCAAATTTCCGACCGCTGTCAGTCTTCGCGCCAACTGTTCCAAAATATCTTATCCACCTAACGGTCATATCATTGAAGGGCATTTATGTCTTATCATGTCGGGCTGCTCCCTAGGCTATAAATAGCCGCCCCCTGCAACCAATAGCTGGTTGGATGCTCCGAGAGAAACTGACACTTGTCATTTGAGAGCATCCCATCCTCCGAGGACTTTGAGCGAAAATCATTGAGTGAGGAAAAACCCAAAACCAAACCCCTACAAACCCAAAGTGATTGAGCATCATCAAGAGATTGATCTGCGTGGATCGGACGCTTGTTACCTTTGAAGACTGTGCTTCTTCCAGACGGTTAGGCGTCATGGTCTAGAGCATCCAAGAGGAATTGTGGATCGCCGAGTGACCGAGTCTGTGATGGTTTGGAAGTCGCTCAAGACTTACCACGAGTGATTGGACGAGGTCTGTGTGACCTTAGTTCAAGGAGAATACGGTGAGGACTTGGTGTCTGAGCTGCGTGCTCAGCGACTAGGTGTCCGGACTGTGTGTCCTCGACTTTAAATACTCGGCCGCTCCAACGGATGTACAACTGAGACAACAGTTGGAACTGGTCTACCAAATCATTGTCTTCACCAACCTTACTGGTTCTATTTCCTCAACTCATTCATTTCCTCATTACTGTGTTGAGTGTTTGTTCATATCTGTGTTTGAAGACTTTGACTGAAGACTTTCTCAATTTCCTCCGTTCAATTTCTTCAGTCTGTTTGTCTTCATCTTGTGTTATCCTGTGATTACGCTTTCTGTACTCTGTGATTGTCTTCATTTCATCATGATGATCATGCATGTATTCTGTTATGCCTACTTCTGAGTACTTATTCCACTGCAAGTAGTTCTTCGCTAAGGAATTTCCTCACCGGCAAATTCCTCAGTGAAGAATTCATAAAAATCGCCTATTCGCCCCCCTCTAGTAGATATAACGCACTTTCATATGCATAGGGGTTAATGCATGTTCTCGTCTTTGTTTCTCCGGTAGAAATCTTGGGGCACTCTTTCAGGTTCTTTTTGTTGGATTGAGAATTATGAATCTGAAATTGTTTGATGCACATCGTATAATAAACTCACGGATACTCGCGGTGACATTGGAGTATCTAGGTGACATTAAAGTTGGTTGATGTGTATCGTATGGTGTTATTTTAGTACGAACTCTTGGTTAGATTGATCGGAAAGAATACCTTAGTGTTATTGTAGTACGAACTCTAGGATAGATTGATCGGAAAGAATAGTTTTGAGGTGGTTGCGTCCCTACAAATAATTTCTTCTTATGTTCTCTGCTAGATAGGAACTTTGGAGTGATTCTTCATCACACGTTGAGGGATGGTTATATGATCCAATTATATTAGCATTGTTGAGAGATTGCACTAGTGAAAGTATGAACCCTAGGCCTCATTTTCAAGCATTGCAATACTGTTTGTGCTCACTTTTGCTACTCGTTACCTTGCTGTTTTTTATTATTTCCATTACAAAAATCAATATCTACTATCATTACTACACTTGTATCACCATCTCTTCGCAGAACTAGTGCACCTATACAATTTACCATTGTATTTGCTGTGTTGGGGACACAAGAGACTTTTTGTTATTTGGTTGCAGGGTTGTTTGAGAGAAACCATCTTCATCCTACGCCTCCCACGGATTGATAAACCTTAGGTCATCCACTTGAGGGAAAATTGCTACTGTCTACAAAACTCTGCGCTTGGAGGCCCACAACGAGTCTACAAGAACAATTTGTGTAGTAGACATCAATGAACCGCTGATATCGGATGCTATTCGGCAAATGGCCATTGGGAGCGTCAAGCCTGTTGAAGGAAATGCACCTGAATCATGTGATGATGATGCTCCCATGACTCAAAGCAGAACTCGTCAAGCCACTGCCGAAGCAAATGCTCCTCCGAATGGAAATGGGAATCAAAATTCAAATGCCAATCAAAATGGTCATCCTTAAGGGAATGATGACACAAATGTCGATGCTGATGATAATGACCATCACAAAGAATATGCTCATCCTCATGTGGCAAATCGAGTTGATCCATCACTAATTCTCGATGAAATTGAGAATCCAGGTTATCGACCCACAACTCGTTCGCGCACTCGTTTGGCTAACTACTGTGGCCGTTTCTCCTTTGTTTCATTGGCAGAACCTACCAAATACAAAGAAGCCATGAAGGTTCCGGATTTGATGAATGCCATGCAAGAGGAGTTGGTGCAATTCAAATTGAATGATGTATCGGAACTGGTTGACAAACCGAATCCCAAGAAGCACAATATCATTGGCATAAAATGGATTTTCCGCAACAAGCAAGATGAAAATGGTATTGTGGTAAGAAACAAAGCAAGACTTGTTGCTCAAGGGTACAGACAGGTAGAAGGTATTGATTTCGGTGAAACATATGATCCAGTTGCACACCTTGAGGAAATTCGCATTCTTCTTGCTTATGCAAATTTCAATGATATCTTGTATATCAAATGGATGTGAAAAGTGCTTTCCTCAATGGTGAAATTGATGAGGAAGTTTATGTTAGATAGCCACCTGGCTTTGAACACCCTGGGTATCCTAACAAAGTTTTTAGGTTGACGAAAGCTTCATATGGGCTAAAGCAAGCTCCTCGAGCTTGGTATGACACCCTGAAGAAGTTTTTGCTCGACAAAGGGTTCAAACCAGGATCCATAGATCCCACACTTTTAACTCGCGCAGTTGACAATGATTCACTTCGGCTGTACTAACAAATGCTTGCAGCTTGGAATTCGGAAAAATGATGTCTGATAAATATCAAATTTCCATGATGGGTGAACTCAAATTCTTTCTAGGACTGCAAATTCCTCAACAAGCAAATGTCATTTTCATTCTCAAGAGAAACATCTAAAGGAATTTCTGAAGAAGTTCAAAATGCAAGACTCCAAAATGAAGGGCTACAAAACTCCAATGCCCACGAATGGTAAGCTAGATGCAGATGTGTACCGTAAGGATTATGATCAGAAAGCCTATCATTCGATGATTGGATCTCTTCTTTACCTATGTGCATCTAGACCTGACACTATGTTGAGTGTTTGCATGTGTGCCCGCTATCAAGTTGCATCGAAAGAATCACATCACCAAGCGGTCAAGCGCATTCTGAGATATTTTGCTCACACCCCCACCATAGGTTTATGGTATCCTAAGGGAGCACAGTTTGATCTTGTTGGATATTTAGACTCAGATTGGGCTGGTGACTTGGTTGATAGGAAATCTACCTCGAGGACATGTCATTTGCTAGGTAGATCATTGGTCTGTTGGTCTTCAAGGAAGCAGAATTGTGTATCACTTTCTACGACTGAGGCCGAATATATTGCTGCTGGATCTTGTTGCACTCAGTTATTGTGGATGAAGTAGACACTAAAGGATAATGGCATCAAGGTCAAGCATATCCCTTTGTATTGTGATAATGAGTGTGCCATCAAAATTGCACACAACCCTGTGCAACATTCTCGCACGAAGCACATTGCCATCAGACATCATTTTATTCATGATCATGTGGCACGAGAGGATATTGTCATCAATCACGTCAAGACCGAAGATAATCTCGCTGATATTTTCACCAAGCCTCTCGACAAGAAAAGATTGTGTGTGTTATGGTGTGAGCTAAATATCCTAGACTTCACAAACATGCAGTAAGATGGACTTGGCACCCGCGCTAACACTTCCACATCTTAGATGGAATGGGTGCATAACACTCGAAGAGTTTGAAAATTTCGACAAAGTTAAATTTTCTTTCTGAGAGTTAATACATTAATGAAGAACTAGACTAACTGGGTGCCACAATAATTGTGCGACGCTCGGGGTCATACAGTTCTTATACGGTGGGTTATGCCACCACAATTTTTGTTCGTTGTTTTTCTCTTCGTTTCGACGGATTTGGTTTCTGTCCAAATACATTTCTCTCCTACCTATTTGCTCGTGTGCTTGTGTTCTTTTGAGTGTAATGCCTCGGACCCTGTGTTTCTATCTGACCTATCTCTACCAGTCTATGTTGTTCTGTTGCAAATGCTCAATTTTTATCTGGAACGGAACTTATTTGGTGTCCTTGACCATGATTTTGATTCGGTCCAAACTTTAATCTATTTTGGCAAAAGTCGTCCAAAATTTGGGTGTTCCCGCCTAGGTTTGGACCATGATCTTTGACGGTTGCCATGTGCAACACATCTACTGCCAATCCATCCAATCTGTTGAATCACAATCATCTCTGTCTAGAGATCGTACGATCAGAAACCTCGGCGTGTGGTTATTTTCTTTCGCCTATATAAACTGTGCCGCTACCTTCTTCCTCCTTTACTCTCTTTCTCCTCGCTCTCTCTCCACAGAAACCCTTGCTGCCACCTTGAGCTCGACGTCGACGACCCCTTCGCCGCTTAGCTGCTGGAAAGAGGTCACCGGAGTCATTCCACGCCGTCGCAGGATAGCTTCTTCCTCGCGCCACCGTAGTTGTTGCATGTCACCAAGCTAGGGTACATGTAGTTCGTACTCGGACTTCCATCCTTCATGATTCGAGTTCGTCCGCGGTTAATTTTCTCCAATTTTACCGCATACCTTAGATCTAGGTTATTACTTCTCTAGTGCGGATGTGGTTTGTAGTTATTCCTCGCATCCGAATCCGTTAGATCTAGGGTTTATGTTATGCTTCGCTCGAATGAAATTCCTAGCTCGCTGACTAGTATTCTTCATTAGATCTACTAGCTCGATCTATATGTTTCATTCTTTCGAAACATCTCTCAAAATCAGTATCTGATTCTTCCTCAAAATGTTTTTGTTCGAGAAAACTTTCGCTATGAGCATTTGTGACCCTATCTAAATTTTCCCTCGTACCTATTCTCTTTCTCAGGTAAATGCAGTCTGTTGAAGATTTTGCTAAGAGACATAGTATGGCTGATGATGAAGAACAACTGACAAATCAAAAGAGCCAAAAGGCCCAACGGTAGGCCCATCCACTAGCAAAAGAAAAATAGCCAAACAAAACGCAAATGAACCCATGGGGCAACTGTCGCAAGATTGGGCTCATACGGGCCGGTGAACCTCAGCAAAGGCCTCCACCACCTCTTGACGCTCATGAATCATTCATCAAGACTCCAGACTTTTATCCTAAAGAAAAAGCAAAGCGTCTCAAAAATGCTGAAAAGCGTGCCAAGAAGGCAGCAAAAGATCAGGTCAAGGAAGAGGAAAATCGTCGTCTTATCAAATCAGACGTCGAAAAGAAAATGACAGAAGGAAAAGACGAACGCCGAACAAAGAACAAACATGTTCCAAACTCTGCTGCTCTGAAGGAAAAGAGTGCCCCCAGGAAAAGCCCTGCGAAGCCAGCTAAACCTGAAAGTGATTCATCTGACCAAGATGATCCTCCGCTCACCCGAGAAGAAACTGATGCAACTCTCTCCAAACAAGTGAATGTCACCACATCCACTATTCTACCCGATCTTCGAGCAAGTGTAGTCCCAATTGCACCTCCGAAGAAGAACCCGTTGAATAGGAAAACCCCTGCAACCATTGTCACAATGGTTCAGAAAGTAAACACATAACCTCATCCTAATGCAATTAACTTGCAAGATTTGGTGGTCGAAGCCCTTGTTGGCACAGCTAAGCCTGGAGAAAAGATTCCGAAAGAAAAGGAGAAGCAAGTCAAAGCCCCTACTGCTAAGCAAAAGGCTCCCCATGTTGATGTTGTGAAAGAAAATGCTGCCAAATTTGCTTCGAAACTGACTCAACCTTTGGCTTCTATGCCTTCGACCAAAGTAAATATGGCAAGACTTCTCCCTCTACTCAGGCTGCTGCACAGATTGAAAATGACTCTGATGCACCTCATTATTTTGATCATCCGTTCATCATGGAGCAGCTGGACGGATTTTTTGAAGATTTGTTTGATGGAGAAGTGGCATCTTTGCCAATTCCCTCTGAAGGTATTTCTCAAGCGTCTGATCTGATCCAAGATATGAGAAATTATCAGTTGAGATCAATGAGCTCACTGCACAGCTCAAGGAGCTTGACAACCGAATGAAAGATACGAAATCCAAGTTTGTCATCAAGGATATTGAAGAATCTTATGAGGATGTGAACAAGGTTCTGACAATTCTTCAGCACAGGAGGCTATGATTTCATTCGGATCTGGATCAAATCATTCGCAAGATTTGTCTTGATCACCAAGCCAAAGTGAGTGGTTATAATGATCTGGTCAAAGGGCACATTGATCCATCGAAGCAGAAGAAGAAGATTGTGAAAAAAAATGCTCCTCCTCCTCCAGAAGCTAATACACAGAGAGAAAATTCTCCTGTACAAGCAAGTCCTTCGGCTACTCATGAACCTTGCAAATGCATCATCTTCTTCAAGGCCAACTAAAGCAGTGCATGTGGCTTCTCCAGCTCATGAAGCAAACACTTCTCAGCACCTAGTGTCCGAAGAAGGTGAAATTCCTTGGTCTGAACAACAAGCTTCTCCTGACCGCATTGAACCAAATGATTTGGTTCCACCCTCTGCTCATTCAACTACATCTGAAGCAATTCCATAACAAACTGTAATGACTAATTAAGTTTACGCGCCTGACTCAGCCCTTGAAAAAGTGTCAAATCCCTCCTTTGAGGATCTCACTCGACACTGCACGATCAACCTCAGATGTTGATCCTTCTGCAGCAAAATCACCTTCAGTTCATCATTTAGATTCTGTCATCTATGGCAATGAAGTGGTTTACATTGAAGATGAAGTCAAGTACCCTTATCCTCGCGAGCAACTGCCATTGTTTTCCATCGGCATTGGTGTCAAAGGGCCTCTATTCAACAGAAATAATCATCCAGTTTTCTTTCAAGAAAGTCCTTACAGCAAGCCCCCAGTACGTCTGAATCTCGTCGGTTCTAGACTTAGGAACATGCAATATACTATTCATGTATTCTTTATGACATCCTGAAGATTTTCCCTCATGAGTTCCCAGACTTTGCTGCTATGAAGAACATCAGCTGTTTCAATCAAATTCTACAAGACATCGAAGACTTTGGTCTCACGCATGTCTTAGGCTATCAGCATCCATGCAACAGGGAGATTATTATTTAGTTTTATGCAACATTGTATATCTCTGGAGATGAGTCAGATAGCACAAAATGAAATATAGAATGGATGATATAAGGGAAATGAATCAAATGCTCTGCTATGGACTTTTATCTCACTTTCATTTCCCTCGGTTTGAACATGGCAAAACTGAGATTTGGGTTCATAACATTGATGCAATCACTGATGAAAGATTTCCGATGCACAATCGATGAAGACAAAATTCGTGACTACAATGGTCCTCCCCTGCCTAAGCACTTTACATTCGACAATCAGACATTATATCACATTCTCACATACACCCTCTGTCCGCTGGCTAGGATGAATATTGATAATGCTATCTCTGATGTTCTTCGGAACACCATCCCTGCCATCTCACAAGGGTATATCTTCGATGTCGAAGACATGTTTTCGCATACTAATGGATTCAGCTCGGTGTCCGTAAATGATCAAAGTATTTAGCCTTGGATTAAAAAAGTGGTTGACTATGCAATGAACACTGAATATCTTGCCAAGGTCAGCCTTAAAAGCTTCATTCCTCCTGTGCGTGATACGCTAAAAGTAATGGAAGATTTCTCTTCGGGCAAAGCTACAACGTCAAGTCCTAATTATCATACTACCTTCAATGGACCCAAGCTACCTAAACGTGATCGTCTGCCGAACACTCAACCTCCTTCACATCTTGAAGTGAGCATGCACACTCAACAACTTCTGCTGAAGCATATGGATGACGACCGTCAAAAGAAAGAGCATTTGGCAGCCGAACTAAATGTCATTCACAACTAAACGTAGTGCACATGATCACAACAGAAGACAAGAAGCATTTATGGAAATTGCTTCGGAAATTTTTCTCAAAGAAGCAACTGAGTCACTCTCACCTCCAAGAACTCTACCAGTACATTGACCAAGGGTTCACTGCTGAAGATTTTCAAGATCGCACTACTCCTCCTTTGCAAGATCATGAAGCAACCATGATTTTACTTCGGATTCATCTGCGCAACTTACTCGATGAATCAGAAGCCACATCGCCAACTGAAAAACTTGCTGAAGAAAATCCTCTGTCTCGCAAGACTCATGAGGCTGATCCCAATGCTCCTTCCTCTTCCTAGCACCAAGCCGGTCTTGAAGGATCTACTGTTGTTGCTGCTAAATACAAAGATGTTCTCAACACCTCTGAATTAGAAACTTCTCCAGGGAGTTCCTCATGCGATGCCTCAGAGTGAATCATATTCACATATTTCTCGCACTCGTGTTTTTCATCACCTTTTTGACACTAGTTAACAAAAATGGGGAGACCAACATCGAGAGTTTGATAGATTTGCTGTGTTGGATTTGGTTTTTATGCTTTCTCGCTCTATCTTTTGAGACAACTATGCCATTTCATGTGCTACGATGTAAAACTTACATTATGAGCTGTAATATTAATAACCCCGCCTGGTGCACTATTCTCTCTGGAAGCTTATTGTTTTACAGGTGGATTTATTGACAGAAGTCATGAATGATTGCACTATATTATCGAGTGGATTATCTTTCATCAGTGCAAATCATTACCTCGTATGATTGAAAATCCTCCACACACTGAAATGAATTGCATGAACCTTCATTGTGTATCAATTGACCCTACATACATCTAGGGGGAGTATATTTCATCATCGATTCAAGTAACACAAGTTCACCCTTGTTCGAGTTACATTTCAATTATCTATCTTCACTTTGATGATTATCTGTTTTGTCAACAACCGTCCAAAAAGGGGGAGTTTGTTGGTGCAATGATAGGCGCCTTATGTTTTGGAGTTTGTTGACATAAACAGTATGGGACTTATGTGTTTGGTAGTGCACACGGAGTAATAGGTCCCTGATGTATCGAGGAGTTTGATGCAAACGACAAAGATAATCTCCCTGCGAGGCAGCGAAGGTTATCATCAAAGATAAAGCTAACAAGAGTGACCCCTAAAAATTGCTGAAGTTTAAGCAATTGGTTCGGTTCATGTTCGAAGCAAATGACTGCGCTCGAGGAAGAATGAAGACGAAGCGAAGATGTAGCATTTATTTCGTAGTTCTTCTTCTTTCATTGAGTAATAGGACCACTGTACTATTAAAGGGGGTGCATCCTTTGAAACTTTGATTCTCTGATGCTAAACCCAAATCCTATGAAAGTTGTGAGAGAAATCACTTTGTGCTCCGAGCAAATACTTGCCAGCAAGAGACTGTGATCTTCTTTGCTGCGAGAGATTTGCCTCGGACCGAGGAGTTAGCATTACTTGCTTCTCAAGTAATGTTACCGTTGCTCCAAAATCCGACCGTTGTGAACATGTCGGTTCTCCATTGGCAGGACCTCGTGTCCAAAATGGTCATTTCCCATCTGGGAAGGCTGCGGCTATAAATAGCCACCCCACTCCAACGTTAGCTGTTATCTGCTGGTGCTCAATTTGATACTGAGAAGATTGTTGAGCAACCCACTCCCGAGCGATTTGAGTTTAAAATCCATCAAGAGAAAAACCCTAGAGCCGAATAATTAGATAGTGGTTCAACATCACCGGAATCTAAGTTTAGTACGCTCCTCCTATTACTCTTGAGAGCTGCAAACTCTCTAGGCGGTTAGGTGTCAATTTCTTCAGAGACCAAGAGTGATTGTGGTTCTCGAAGAAGAAGTCTGTAAAGGTTCGGAGATCGCCTTCACATATCTACCATGAGTGATCAGCATTGGTTGACGAATCGATTGTTGAGGAGAATAGGGTGAAGATAGTTTATCTTCTGTGTTAAGTCACAACCCCTCCAACCAGATGTAGTCCTTGTGTAGAAGGACGAACTGGTCACACAAATATCTTGTCGCCATTGAGCATCTTCGGTTACCTATGTTACCCATGTTTACTTTCGATGCATTCCATTCACGCAATTTACTTCGACGCATGCCTTAGTTTCCCTTCGGTACTCTGTTGTAGTTCTTCTTAGCTTGTTTATCGTTTATTCCGCTGCTGGATTCTGAGAGATTTAAGTTTTTCGAAGAAAAATTTAAAAATCCCATTCACCCCCTCTGATAAACATACTTCGTTCCTACACACCCCACATCTGTTGAGGCTCAAGAGAAGATCCAAGTAGCAGCAGCAGCAGCAAGAGCAGCTCAAGAAGCCACAAATGCCCCAGTAACCAACCTCAAATCAAATAATGACTAGATGACATATCCGCAGGAGGCCACCCTAAGGATTGAGAGGAGTATGGCCAACATCTCCAAGAACCAGGAGAGTCTAGAGTGGATTGTTGAGACAAAGATTCATGATCTTGATGTAATGATCACAAAGGTTCAGACAGTAGTTGAGAAGCCGAAGGATGATGTTGAGGTAAGCAGGATTGCTGCAGAGGACAATGGAGATGAGAGACCCACTACTCAGAGATTTCATATGGTACCTAGGGCACCCAGATCTTAGCCGTGCCAGTTGCAGATACGAGGAGCACTCTTTCTGCACCGCCGCCATCGCCACACTACCACCTCTAGTTTCCACCCCACCAGTCCAACAGACATCTTCAGGGGCATTTGCAGATGCACTTCTCTCAACGCCATCCACGCACACTGGAGCCACCAGCCAGAAGTCACCTTCAGGAGCTCCGAAGGATCGTGCCTAGAGAGACACATAGCTCTATACCTTTTCAAGATTTTTGGTACTTGTTGCCAAAGGGGGAGAAATTGTATAGATCATTAGGCTTTGAGAGACAGACAGAGAGAGTGTATAACTTTTGCTCTTTGTTTTTTCTCGAGTTTTTGCTACTTTGTTCGTTTGATTCGTGCTACTTGTTTGTTATGCTTGTGATACTATGTTTTTGGTGTGTGATTGATCATACTATGCTTAATGTGTGCTTAATGCTTATTCCTATCATATTTTATGTATGATCATTCACTTATGTCCTTGGTGATGCTGCATGTTATTCCACTCATATCATTTTGTGCACTCCACCAAGATGTATGTGACATGGAGGAGTGACCCATGATTGTGCATTTGCGTTCAAATGCAAATTTTTAATAATGCAAAAATTTAGGGGGAGCTCTTGCTTATCACATACTTCTCAAAGTGACGACATATTTCATTCATTTCATCATCTGTCAAAGCTTTGATCTATATGTTGTCATGAATTACCAAAAAGGGGGAGATTCAAAGTGCAAGTAATCCCTTGGTGGTTTTGGTAATTCATAACAACATAGATCCCATTGAACTAATATCCATTCAAGATAAATATATCAGTACGTTCAATGCATGGCATGGCATGACATAGAGATGTGGACCCCTAAAAAATGTTAAGGACAAGGATTTGCAAAAGCTCAAGATTCTTCATTTTTGTTGAAGTGATCCAAGTTCACATCGAGTCCATGGGAAGACAAATACAATTAAAAGGGGATGAGGTGTTGCCTAATGCTCTACTTGCTCAAAGTGCTTAGTAATATTGATCCAAAACCCTCAGCCACTTTCTCTATCCAAATATGTCAAAACCCTAACTCCAACTTGGCCCCACTGATATCTTCCATCCGGAGCCACCGAGTTCATTTTGACATAGCCACAGCCAAAACCCTAATGATTCATTCACACCGATGCAGATCTCAGTCCCACCAAGATGGCCTTGCCAACGCTCCGTGACTTGTTGCATTCACTTTGGCCTCACCGAGTTATCGCAATCGGTCCCACCGAGTTGGCTTGATATATTCTCTGTTGCCATTGCACTCCCTTTGGTCTTACCGAGTTGATGCAACATGTGCCACCAAGATGAAGTTTGCCCTAAGCCCTAGCACATCGCCCACCGCGTTATTCCCGTCGGTCCCACCGAGATTCCTAACTTTCATATTTTTCAACAGATCGGTGCCACCAAGTTTCCTAATCGGTGCCACCGAGATGAGTCAAAAGTATGTAACGGTTAGATTTTGTGTGGAGGCTATATATACCCCTCCACCCCTTCTTCCTCTTTAAGGAGAGCCATCAGAACGTGCCTACACTTCCACCATTCATTTTGTGAGAGAGAACAACATACTCATATATTGAGACCAAGAGATTCCATTCCTACCTTTTGAACCTTGATTTCTAGCATTCCCCAAGTTGCTTTCCACTGAAATCCTTCTTCCACCATAGCCAAATCTATGTGAGAGAGTTGAGTGTTGGGGATATTATCATTTGAAGCACAAGAGCAAGGAGTTCATCATGAACAAACCGTCCATTACCTTTTGGAGAGTGGTGTCTCCTAGAGTGGTCAGGTGTCACTTGCGAGCCTCCGACATGATGTGGAGTTGAACCAAGAAGTTTGTAAGGGCAAGGAGATCGCCTACTTCGTGAACATCTACCCGAGTGAGGCAAGTCCTTCGTGGACGATGGCCATGGTGGGATATACAAGGTTGCTTCTTCCTGGAACCTTTGTGGGTTGAGCCCTCCATGGACTCGCACAACCGTTACCCTTCGTGGGTTGAAGTCTCCATCAACGTGGAGGTATGATAGCACCACCTATCGGAACCACGCCAAAAATCTCCGTGTCTCCATTGCGTTTGCTTTCTCCAAACCCTCCCATTTGCCTTCATATGCAATATTTTACTTTCCGCTGCTATACTCTTATAATCGCATGTGTAGGTTGATTGATTGACTTGTCATAATTGGTAAAATCTGCTCACAACTATAAATTGGGAAAAGGAAAGATTTTTATTTGGTCAAATAGTCTAATCACCCCTCCCACTCTAGACATACTTTCGATCCCACAGGCGTTACAGAGGGGCGGTGCGGCCCGGATCCGAGCATGGCACGGGGGCGCGGATCCGGGCAGGGGCTAGCCGAATCCGACGAGGAGGGGCAGCACCGAGGCTCTGAGATGACGGATCTGGACGGCGGTCGCGAGGAGATCTAGGCGGTGGCGACCTCCTGGCGGCGCCGGGACCTGCGCGGGAGAATAGCCCAGTGGGGGTGAGAGGAATGGAGAAAGAAGAGAGGAACGAGGAGCTGGGCAGCGAGGTCAGCCTGGCAGGGGTGGCGGCTCGAAGTCACCGGCGGCGGGGTCGGGCGACGGGAGCTCGGGAACGAGGCATGGCCGAGCATGCGGCTCGGGCGCAGGGGCACGCACGCAGCTCGGGTCTGTGGGGCGTGAATGGGCCTGGCGGGTCACGGCTGGCTGCGGGAGGGAGGCGGCTGGTTGGCTGGTCCCCTGGCCGTCTGATCTGGCTGCGGACGGCCGGGATCGAGGCTCGTCAGCTGATGGTTGTTCGGCTGGGAGCCGGCGGCGCGGGTGGCTAAGGTGGCGGTGGCGGCTCACCAAGTGGCATGAATTGGATGGCTGGTGCGGAATCTGAGCCAAGGGTGGCGACTGGGAGGTAGGGGAAGGGTAGGGTTTACGAATGAGGCAGGGATGTTTAAATAGGGAAGGGGCTAGGGTTTCGGGGGGTTTCAAAGCCCTCTGATGACGATCGGACAGCTCTGCCGGAGGATGGTAGACTAGGTGGGTTTAAGTGGGTTCTCTAGAGGGGATTGGGCCAAGGGAGAGAAGAGCATAGAGGCCTGGCACAAGGTTTCGGATACCGAAAACGTTTGACAATTAAACCGTCTATAATGCCGCCATATTTAATGGTTGGGCTATCAAATGGACTCTGAATGCGATGAAAGTTGGCAGGTGGTCTACCAACAATATAATAAGACTGCACGCCAACTTGCACCCCATTCCGAGGACATTTTATTCCCACTAATAAAATAATATTTTAGAGGTGTCGCGGGCGCGTGCGAATTTGTTTGGACCCAGAACGGTCAACGGAGAGAACGGGGAGAACCATCAACTACGTGCAGATGCAAGCTTGTAAAAGAATGACGACACGGAGTGTTGATGTAATGCGAATGATGCGATGATGAATGCCACAAACAGACGAAACACATGGCGACAATGAAAATAAATGGAAGGCAACTGGAGCATCTGTTCTAGGGCGTCACATCCCTCATACTCAAAATTTTACTACAGATGAGCTATGAAAGTTAGTCGCTCGAAAAGGACCTATGGGACCAGGTATTTTCGTGCAAAGAATCTCTCAACCATTTGAGCCTGCTTCTCCTGACAGAAATATGAACACCACGACAACACCCGAGAAGGGTCACTTCCCCAACAAGATGCCCTCTGACGCACAAGAAGACAAATTTGAAGACAATCCTTCAGTCGGCCATGCTGTGTGTGCAGTTGCGACACACATCCCACACTGGGCAGCTAAGGTCACCAAATCTATATACTACTTATAGAGTACCAGCTTTGAATTGGGCATGATCATCAATCCTAGCCATTCTGGTGCTAAATCCAACGGCTAAAAAGAGTATGATTCATAGTGAATAGTACATCGTTGCTCCGTCCACAATCACTTTTATAGCGAGGTGCTATACAAACGGTTGTTAACCCCTTTCCGCAACAGCGTTTTGAACCGTCGCCAAGTGAGTGACTGCGATAGGGGGGTCCTTCCCACATGACCCCGAAACGTCGAGGATAGGGAGCCTTGGTGCATACATTTGTTCCTATAAAACTATTTCTGATATCCCGAATATCTGAAACGTTTCCTCCTTGTAACTCATTTGTGCTCGCATTGCCATCGCAGTGGTATGTTGTTGTGCTACGTTTACGATGTGCAACCCATCACAAATAGTTCATGATTATAGAAGCAGGCAATCACACACATTTACTTTTCCTCGAATGTATGTGATTTGATGTAAGAGCGCATATAGTTGTCCCTATAAAACTGTATGCGAAGCTTGAATACATCCCACACGATTCATTTGTCATACCCGCGTCGGATGAAGACCTATCGCACGTCTTCTATGACCAAACGTTTGCGATGCGCGCAACATCATAAATAGTCCATAATTGTGAAGCGTGTGTGATAAGGTGACTTTCACAAACATTTAATAAGAAAGAATTGTGTGCGATGTTGTTGTTAATCGCACACGTTTTTTCTTGGCTGATCCTGTGTGAAGTAGAGATTGATCACGCGCGTAATTGATTCGAGAAATGTGTCTGATCTCCACGCCCATCGCAGAAGTTTTGTTTTCGCAAACCGTGTGCAGTGTAATCCCTAATTTAATCCCAAATTTAAAAATCACATATTTTGAATTTGAAAGTAGGCAATCACTTATCTCATATCGAACCATGTTTATTACAAATATATGTTCAACCAAGAATGCATAATTTGATGCATAGGTACATATACTGAAGAACTACGGAAGCACTGAATAAAGAATGATGAACCACAGTTGTACTAAAGACTGTAAAGAGAGAGGCGAAAGACATTCTGGTTGCTGGAGAAGGTGAAGCGGAATGCCCATATTGTGTCCTCCTCCATGCGTAATGCGCGCACGACATTAGGCCAACCCCTTGTGATGGCTGCCCGTCCATCCTTCACTATCTTCATTAGGACGTCTCGATGCTCATTGTAGTCTGGATGAAATACTTTAACCTTCATTGTGTGTCCACCAATCATGAACTTTGCGAGGTAATCTTGAGTAAACTACTTCGGGAACCACTGCAAACGAAAAAGATCCAGACATTGTTGTCTAACAACTCATTATGGGCAGTAAAAAGAGAAGGCTGTAGAGTTTGTAGTTACCATCCTACAGCTCACTGTTGTGTTGGATAGAGCGTAAACAAATAATTTGCTTGCCACCGTTCAGATCTTCTTATTAATAATCATTATCAATTTCCTTGCTTGATGCTTGTTCATGAATATTTCATAGCCCCATACGCAAAAATGGTCGATGTGTGGCGAAGGGCATATGTACCTACAAGAAAAAGGTCAATATTATAAGCTAACAACTGTCCAGGCCTGGATCTGTATGCACTACATTATGGAACGGCAGGGGGAGTACAAGCCGAGGGATGAAACTAACCTCGGCGGAAAACGGTGGCCACTCCCGTTGTTGTCCTGCATAAGTAGTGGAAAGGCATGATAAGTACAACAACCTTAACATCAAACAAATATAGCAAAGGTAAACAACATCATCTCCAAATGATAGCTTGAATGTGTTGGTTTTAGCATGCTCTTAAAGCAGATATAAAATGGAAGGGGATGTTACCTACAACAGGCTTAACATCCGTTAACTATTGCAATTCAAACTGGTATTCTTGAAAATGAATAGAACGTAGGTCATGCTTAAACATCACACTGGATAAATGTGTAAAACTAAAATAAAGGGCATGGGTTAACTACACTAGGCATAACTGGAACCAAATATAGTCGTTCAATCACATTTTGAATGACTGAAATAAATAAGGCATAAACAATCAGTATAACAACCAAATATAGCCATTGAAAACTAAACAGAGTCTCACTTCAACCAACCTAACAAGCAAATACAGATAAACAAGGCATATGCTTGAAAACTGGACAGTCTCACTGCAACCAACCTAACAAGAAAATACAGATAAATAGGGCATATGCTTGAAAACTTGACAAATGCTCATCGCAACCAACCTAACAAGCAAATACAGATAAACAAGGGATCTGCTTGAAAACTGGATAAATGCTCACTTCAACCAACCTAACAACCAAATACGGGTAAACAAGGCATCTGCTTGATAAACTGGGCAAATGCTCACTGCAACCAACCTAACAACCAAATACAGATAAACAAGGCATCTACTCGACAACTGGACAAATGCTCACTGCAACCAACCTAAGAATCAAAAACAGATAAACAAGGCATCTAGTCACTACATACAACCAAATATAGCCATTCGTGAAATTGAAGTGGACAATTCAAACCAATAATGAGGCTGGGCAACTTGGCCAACCAGCGCTCCCCCGATTCGGGCCTTCGATGGCCGTCCGATCTGCCTACTGGCGCATCGGAGCCGTGGGCTTTTCACCTACAGTAAAACCTGATTTTACCTTGCGGTCGTTTTCCTACGCCAATGAAGAGTGGGCTCGACTCACGCGTTCCTTGAGTGGGTCAGCCGTGCTAATGTGCAAAAGGATTTTCCCATCGGCTCCTTGCGCGCCACTGGTGGGACGTGTGTTTGGCGTGAACCCTAGCCCCCCAATCCACAGCCGCCACCCTCCTCCTCCTCCTTCCCTCATTCGCCGCCGCACTCCTTCCCTCCTCCCTAATCGCCAAACCCTCCGCCTAGGTCCGCGCGCTCGTCCTGTTGTCTCATGTACCATCACTGTCGGCCCCTGCCATGGTGTTGCGGTGCTCTTCCTACCCCCTCGCGTCCGACCTCACCAGGTCCTTGATGCCAGCCTCATCGGCTTGCTGAGGCGGCCGCTCTCGACGCTGTCCTTGCGACCCGACAGCGGCAAACCTGAGGCCCGGTGGCTCATGTGGTGGTGTAGCGGACGGCAGCCTCAGCGGGCGAGCGATGGAGACTGCACTTGGTGCACAAGCTCGCACCCCAATGCGTCCATGCTAGAATAGCTTGCATCTTCACGGCCACCAAATGCGTAGGTGAGTCCCCAACCATCTCTCTTCCTCCATGGCCCTTTCCCCCACCTTCCCTCCTCACTTGATGGCATCTTGCTCTTGTTTCTAGGGTGAGTCGTAATTTGTACACATAAGACTGCTAATTTCATCTACCCATAGTATGTAATCAATAGTGAGATGCATAAATCTTACAGGTACATGACATGTTGATTAAATTTTGACATGCAAGTAGTTAAATTTTCTGCGGATGAGTCCTTGTCGGATGGATGGTGACTAACGAGATGCACTTCTTTGACACAAGTAATTTTAATAAAGGGATTGTGTACAAGGTAAGATTACTAGGTATAGCTGCAATGGAGATAGCAAGCGCTCCAGGATTTCACGTTGCTAGATTTGCCCCAGAGGCAAATGTATGACTTACTTGCAGTTGACTTTCGTAGTGTTCAGATCTTTTCTTGTGACAAGGATGCACAAAATCAAGTTTTTTGTCGGTAGGAGCTTTTTTCGCTGTCCAACTGTTGACTTCCACTTCCACTGGAACAAGGGGTCTACTGGAAATCTTATTGTTTCCCAACCTGATGTGGATAAAATTAGCCAGAGTATTATGGTGAAACCAAGTTGCACTACTTGAAAAAGAGGGCCTTTGAAGGAATCGTTCCTCTGAGTAAGTTCTGAGTTTTTGATAATCTTTACGAGACAGTTTTTTAATGTCTGCTCGTTAACTCTATCAGTAATTTGCAGAAAAGGAGGGTCCAGTGCATGATGTTCAGTGGTCTTCTTCAGGTTCTGAATTTGTTGTGATCTATGGATATATCCTTACATAGTCCTTACATGAACCATAACATTTCTTATTTAATGTCTTTCTTTTCTACAACTGTTCCTTGACTGAATCTCGGTTAGGCCTGCTAGATCAACAATATTCAGCCAAGAATGCAATCCTCTTCACGAGCTTGGTGAAGGCCATTATAATACGATAAGATGGAATCCCAAAGGGCGATGTATCCTTGCAATAATTTGATCAGCCAGTCATGCTATGTTCTCTGGTCTGAGTGGGTGTAGATATATATGCACACGCTTCTGTTATTGTTTGGTTATTAGCATAGCAATATGCGTTTAACAATTGTTAATGTTCTATTATTGCTTGCTTTCGTGCAAGAAAAAAACCATGTTTAGCTTGGTGATATCCTTTGACCCAAGTTTCTCCACCAATTATTGTTATAGTTGGACCTGGTAATTTGTTGGGTGATATTGTCACTAAAATTTGTATTAGACAATAGCCTTAATAGTTAGAATGAGTAAACAATCTGATTGGGGAAGTCTTGTCTGGTTTAAGAGAGCCTATGACAGACTACAAAAGCAAAAAAGGGCATGCTTTGATATTTCTTTATGTGGTTGCCACATAGCTCACCGTTTTTTCTTGTCCAGCTTTCTGGGACTATTCAGAAAAGAAATTAGTAGGGAAAAAAGGCTGAATGGCTCCGATGGTCGCCATTCTGATTACTTCTTAATTGTACAGGTTGAATAGAAGCCAGAATATCCTGGAAGACATGGTGACATTGCTGACCTCACAGTATCTTTGTATAGCATAAAAAATGAAGAAACAAAGAAGCAATGTTCCAGTATATTTGCAGAGGTGAAATATTAACGCCAGTTCGAGCACACCGGCCTCGATGGCAAGAGACCACTACCATTAGGTTTACTTCCTCTTTTGCTTGTCTGGTTGCTAGGTTGGTGTTTCATCTTTCCTTTTCATAGCAACCTACATCTTTCTATACCAAGAATTTGTTTCTAAATCAACATCTTAGTTGTCTACACCGGTTTCTGAATCAACATTTTAGTTGTTTCTGAATCAAGATCCTAGTTGTCTACATCTGTCTACACCCAGAGCTTGTTTCTGTATCAATCAACATCTTAGTTGTCTACATCTATCAACACTGAGGGCTTGTTTCTGTATCAACATCTTATTGATACATCGGTTAAAGATGGAAATTATTTTTGCTTTGATTTCTGAATCAAAATCTTAGTTGTTTACACCGTGAGCTTGTTTCTTTTCATTGCAGGGATGGTGTTAGAGAAGGCCGATTTTGCCAGGTCTTGCTTTATCAAATGGATGCAGAGTAGCTGAATGGAAGCCGCAAATCTCACTTTCACTTAGAAGAGGTATATGTTTCATGCACATAAATTCTAATAAATTTACTGCAATAACCGTGCGATGTCTCCTTGCTTCATAAGGTATCATGTTTTTTCATGATCTTTAGTACTTGTGAGTAACTGAGATTGGTTTGCTTATTCTACTATTTCTTTTGAGTAATACCAACTTGACTTGGTTTATGATGTTACTGGTTATCTGAAGCTTTTATAGAACCATTTGTGTGTTCTCGAGCTTAGGAGTAAGGAGTTAAAGTAGTAGTGATAGAATTTTGTGATCTGCCATGGTGTACCAATAATGAGGCTGGGCAACTCGGCCAACCAGCGCTCCCCCGATTCGGGCCTTCGATGGTCGTCCGATCTGCCTAGTAGCGCATCAGAGCCGTGGGATTTTCACCTACAGTAAAACCTGATTTTACCTTGCGGTTGTTTTCCTACGCCAATGACGAGTGGGCTTGACTCACGCGTTCCTTGATTGGGTCAGCCGTGCCAATGTGCAGAAGGATTTTCCCATCGGCTCCTTGCGCACCGCGCGTCGGACATGCGTCGGGCGTGAACCCTAGCCCTGCAATCCACAGCCGCCACACCCTCCCTCCTCCTCCTTCCCTCGTTCGCCGCCGCACTCCTTCCCTCCTCCCTCATTGCCAAACCCTCCGCCCAGGTCCGCGCGCTCGTCCTGTCGTCTCATGTACCATTGCTGCCGGCCCCTGCCATGGTGTTGCGGGGCTCTTCCTGCCGCCTCGCGACTGACCTCACCAGGTCCTCGATGCCAGCCTCATCGGCTTGTGTAGCGACCAGACCTCAAACAGTCTGATCTCTGTGCTCAGTGTCATCCCTGGATCAGTAATGCTGACACCACACAATACTCGGAGGATTTATAACAGAGTAGCAATCACACACTTATTACAATCGAATGTCTCAAGAGAGAACTTAATAAAATAAATATGGCTTAAGGCCATCTAAAATACGATAACAGCGGAAGTCTTGGAAGAATAAGCGAGTCCATCAACTCCAACGGCATCACTGAGTATAGAACCACGACCTAAGCACCTTACTCGTCGTCTGAAAAGTCTGCAACATGAAACGTTGCAGCCCGAAAACGGGTCAAGACACATGGAATATGCCGCAATGTAACACATAGAGAATAATAATGGATTAAGCTATACTACATGCATATTTGGCTGGTGGAAAGCTCTATGGTTACAGTTTTTGCGTAAAGCCAATTTTTCCCTACTGCAAAGGAATAAATTTATTTAACTATCATGGTGGTCGTTGAACATTGAGAATGGTTGACAGCATCCTCAATCCCAATTAAAAGTACTCATTAACAACCCATCAATATTATTTAGAGTAACATGATGAGATTCACATGATATCCAAGTACTAGATACTCAAGATGTCCATAAACGGGGCCACGGCTAACCATGATTAGTTTATACACTCTGCAGAGGTTTGCGCACTTTTCCCCACAAGACTCGATCTCCTCCGTTTTATTTCTTGCACTACATATTGTTTGAGAAACGGATGACCGAGACATAGTCTTTCAGAAGCGCTAGCACCTTACATGTGGGTAGACCGGTACACCTACTTTCCCCTACATCTGCTAGTCTACCCGTAAGAGTTCGCACAACTTAGTCAACTATGCCAGAGCCCATAATGGCTTGTGGCTGCACACGTAAGTTTCTAGTTTGAATAATCTCATGATCCCTTTGAGCCTGGGTGGCGGTCCGAAGAAATATAGTGAAGTCCTAATGGAAACCAGGTGCCTCAATCCACCCAGATGTGTGTTTAAGTTGCCACCTTAAATAAACCATTAATTAACACTCTCACATCTGTCATGGATACACTCACCCAATCCACGTCTACTAGCACCTGACATGGCATAATAAGCAAGCGAGAAGTAACTCCCAAAGGTTTGAAAATAAACAGGTAATAGGTACTACCTCAACTACTTTCCATAACCCACAGTTTAATTAGATCCTAATCATGCAATGTTTGAGGATAGATCTAATGCAATAAAAACTGGGTATGAGAAGAGGTATGATCAAAGTGTTACTTGCCTTGCTGATGATCCGCGAAACCTAGAGACTCAAGTAACAAAGGCGCACTCCGGGTATTCTACCGCAGACAAACAAACAAGCATTCAATAAGTACTCATCTAATGCACAGGTAAAACCCGAATAGATCTAACCAGATAGTTCAACTTAAGAACTCCGGTTTGCAAAAAGAAACAAATCAAACGAAGCAATGAAAGTCAAACGACGAAAGAAAACAGCTCCGTTTTACTAATCTGGATCTAAGTCAAATTTTACAGAAACAAAAACTTGTTTAAGTAGGTTATTCGGAAAGAGGGTTTCGAGACGAAACTCCAGGCGCTTGAATCGCCTGATTCCGCTAAACGAGCGAAAAGTTATACTAAAACTAAAATCAGATCAGGAATCGCGATCAGAAAAATCGCGAATTAAATCCGAGAAAAAGAAAAACGACGAACGGGTTAACGAACAGATGTTCATTAACTAAACTAATCTGAGGAACTCGTTCGTTAAAACGAACAAACGAACGAACGTTCGTTAATTAACCTAAACCGGAAAAAAATCGAAACTAAAAAAACCGACGAAAACCGTTCGATTTAAAAAAAACCGAAGGCACGGAAGTCGAGGCATGGCGAACCTCGGCAGCGGGGTCGGCGGCGGCGGAGGTTAATGGCTGACTCCGGCGGCGGCGCGGCGGCGGCGGATCTGGCGGCGGCACAGGTGCTAAGGTTAGGGTTAGGGTTTAGGCGGGCGTGGGCGGCGGCAGGTGGGCTGGCGACAGGCTGGCTGGTCAGGCGGCTCGAACTGGGGCGCTGGCGCTATTTATAGGCCCCCGAGCGGAGTCCCGCTCGGGCACGGCCCAAGGTCGGTCGCGTTTTTTTTAAAATAATTCCGCACAGAAGAAAAATAAAAAGAAATACTAAACGGACTCCAAAAATCCCGAAATAAATTTTCCCCGGCTTCTAAAATGAAGCCGGCTAGATGAACATTTATTTGGGGCCTAAATGCAATTTTTAAAAACGCGCGTTTTTCCTAAATTCAAATAAAAAGGCGAATAACTCCAAAATAAAATCTTATTTGATTTTTTTATTAAATCTTCATTATTTCTTTATTTTGGGAAAGTCATTTTATTCCCTCTCTCATACTTTGACAGTAGAAATAATTCAAGATAAAATAAATAAAATCAAATGATCCTATTTTCAAAATTTGAGAAAACTCAAATATGAAAAAAAACGAAATCCCCAACTCTCTCCATGGGTCCTTGAGTTGCGTAGGATTTCTAGGATCGAGTCAATCAATGCAATAAAAATATGATATGCATGATGATCTATGTATAACATTCCAAATTGAAAATTTGGGATGTTACAAACTACCTCTTAAGATGAATCTCGCCCTCGAGATTCGGGTTGGCTAGCAAATAGGTGAGGGTGGGCCTTGAGCAGATCTTCCTCTCGCTCCCAGGTGGCTTCTTCCTCGGTGTGGTGGCTCCACTGAACTTTGCAAAACTTGATAACCTTGCTGCGAGTAACTCGACTGGCAAACTCGAGAATCTTAACTGGTTTCTCCTCGTAGGTCAAATCATCATTCAACTGAATCGCTTCCAATGGCACTGTATCTCTCAGTGGTATATCGGCCATCTCTGCGTGACAGTTCTTCAACTGGGATACATGGAACACATCATGAACTCCTGACAATCCCTCAGGTAATCCAACTTGTAGGCAACTTCTCCCATACGTTCCAAAACACGATATGGTCCTACAAATCGGGGCGCTAACTTTCCCTTAACTCCAAAATGTTTAACTCCTCGAAGTGGCGATACACGAAGATAAACTCTGTCTCCGACTTCGTATTCTGTCTCCTTGCGTTTTGAATCCGCATAGCTCTTACTCGCTGGACTGGGATACCTTGAGCCTATCGCGAATTAACTTTACTTTCCATTCAGACTCCTTAATCAAATCCGGTCCAAACAACTGGCGGTCTCCAACTTCATCCCACAACAACGGGGTCCTGCACCTCCTTCCGTACAAGGCTTCGAATGGGGCCATCTTCAAACTAGATTGATAACTGTTGTTGTAAGAAAACTCCGCATATGGCAAATTTTCGTCCCAATTTGGATCCATAATCCAAGGCACAAGCTCTAAGCATATCCTCCAAAATCTGGTTGACTCTCTCGGTTTGTCCATCATGCGTGGATGAAAAGCTGTGCTAAACTCCCTTTGGTTCCCAAAGTTTCGTGTACAAGCTGCTTCCAGAACTTTGAGGTGAATTGGGTTCCTCTATCTGATACGATACTCCTCGGAACTCCATGCAAGCATACAATCCTGGTCATGTACATCTTAGCCAATTTGGCACTGCTATAGGTAGTCTTTACTGGAATGAAATGAGCCACCTTCGTCAAACGGTCGACTACGACCCAAATCGAGTCATAGCCTGAATGAGTCATGGGCAATCCCGTGATGAAATCCATGCCTAGTTTATCCCACTTCCATTCGGGTATCGGCAATGGCTGTAACAATCCTGCTGGCTTCTGATGTTCTGCCTTCACCCTCTGACATACATCACAAACTGCTACATACTCTGCAATATCCTTCTTCATTCTGGTCCACCAGAAAGTATTCTTCAAATCCAAATACATCTTGGTATTTCCTGGGTGAATCTAATATGGTGAATCATGTGCCTCTTGTAGGATCAACTTCCTGATCTCCAGGTCATTGGGCACATAAACACGGTCTTCAAACCATAGGGTATCGTGCTTATCCTCATGAAATCCCTTAGCCTTCCCTTCGCTCATTTTCTCCTTTATAGAGGCAATCTCTTTGTCAGTCTTCTGAGCTTCCCTGATTCTATCCATCAAAGTTGACTGAATCTCCAATGCTGCTACATAGCCTCTCGGAACTATTTCCAAACATAGCTCTCGAAGATCCTCGGCTAACTCATTTGGTATTTCTCTCGTCATTAGTGTGTTGACATGACTCTTACGGCTCAACGCGTCTGCTTTCTAGCGTTAGCCTTTCCGAGGTGATAATGTAATCTCATATCGTAATCTTTAATAAGCTCCAACCATCTCCTCTGCCTGAGATTTAACTCCTTCTGCGTGAAGATGTACTTTAAACTCTTATGATCCGTATACACCTCACAGTGGTTCCCAATAAGAAAATGTCTCCAAGTCTTCAAGGCATGCACTACGGCTGCTAACTCCAAATCATGAGTAGCATAATTTAGCTCATGAGGCTTAAGCTATCGTGAAGCATACGAAACAACTCTTCCCTCCTGCATAAGCCTTTGCTCCAAGTCCTCTACGTGAAGCGTGCAATACATCTCATAATCCTTGGTCCGATCCGGCAAGATTAACACTGGTGAGGTAACCAAATGTTTCTTCAACTCTTGGAAACTAGCTTCACACTCCTCAGTCCATATGAACTTGGTATCCTTCTTCAACAATTCTATCATAGGCTTCGCAATCCTTGAGAAATTCTCAATAAATCTCCGGTAGTATCCTGCGAGTCCAAGGAAACTCCGGATCTCCCCAACTGTAGTTGGTGCTTCCCGATTTATTTGATGGCAACTTTAGTGGGGTCTACTGCTATACCTTCTCCAGATATAACATGTCCAAGAAACCCAACTTCCTTCAACCAAAACTCACACTTGTTGAACTTGGCATACAACTGATGTTCCCTGAGCTTCTCGAGTACCAAACGCAAATGCTCCTTATGTTCTTCTTCATTCTTTGAGTAGACCAAGATATCGTCAATGAATACCACAACGAACTTATCCAAAAACTCCATAAACACCTTGTTCATCATGTTCATAAAATAGGCTGGGGCGTTAGTCAGTCCAAATGACATAACGGTATACTCATACAGCCCGTACCTGGTGGTAAAAGCCGTCTTGGGTATATCCTGCTCCCGAATCTTCAACTGATGGTATCAAGAAAGCAAATCGATCTTGGAAAATACCTTAGCTCCTTGCAATTGGTCAAACAAGTCGTTGATCATCGGCAACGGGTATTTGTTCTTAATTGTTACTTCATTCAATCCGCGATAATCAACAACCATTCTTAATGATCCATCCTTCTTCTCCACTAGAAGTACTGGTGATCCCCAAGGCGAAGAACTTGGGCGAATAAAACCTTTATCCAAAGAACTCCTTAATCTGCTTCTTGATTTCGTTCAAATCTTGGTGGCATCCTATACGGTCTCTTAGATATCGTCTCTGCTCGGGCAAGAGTTCAATCAGAAATTCGATGTCTCTATCCGGTGGCATGCCCGGCAACTCTTACGGAAATACATCGGGAAATCCCTTACCACTGGTACTTCCTCCAGCACAACTCCCGATAAGGAATTTACATGTGCCCTTCTCGGCTCATGCCGTGATACATACTTGATTCTCCTTCCTTCTGGTGTCGTAAGCAAAATTGTCTTACTGGCGCAATCGATGTTTCCTCCATACATCAACAACCAATCCATACCAAGAATTACATCCAAACCTTGGGATTCCAATATAATTAAATCCGTTGGGAAAACATGCCTCCCTATACTTAGTGGCACTTGAAAACATCCTTGACTGGCCATATACTCTGCTCCCGGTGAGCTTACTAGCATGGGTGTCTTAAGAGTCCTAGTGGGCAGGCTAAACTTATCCAAAAATCCCCTTGATATGTATGTACGCGATGCACCAGTATCAAAAAGAACAACTGCAGTAAATGACTTAACCAAAAACTTACCTATTACTGCATCTGGCTGAACTTCAACCTCCTCCACGGTAACGTGGTTCACTTGTCCTCTGTTGAAAGGATTCGGCTTCTTTCCTGAGCTTCCATTGCCATTTCCATTCTGGGCTTCTGGACATTCATTTGCATAATGCCCGGTCTTGCGGCACTTAAAACAAGTGATGTGGCTCAGGTCTACCTTGGTTGGGGTTGTAGGGTTGGTGCGGTTTTGTCCGTTGCTTCCTCCATTCCCGTTTCCATTCTTTGTGCCATTATGATTGTGCGAGCTGCCTCCTCCATGAGTATGCTGAAATTGTCCTCCTGTCTTCAGGGTAAAGCGTAGCTTCTGCTGAGCTCCAGAGTTATACTTCCCTGTCCATACTTTCTCTTGCGATTGTCAATCTGTTGTTGCTTCCCTTCAATCATAAGAGCATGATCTACTAACTCCTGGTAGTTATTGAAGGTGGCTACCATCAACTGCATGGTCGGCTCATCATTCAGTCCTTCTAGAAACTTCTCCTGCTTAGCTGCATCCGTAGCAACGTCATCTGGGGCATAACGTGCTAACTTACTGAAATCATCCACATACTGGCCAACTGTCTGGTCCTCCTTGGCGCAAGTTGCGAAACTCACGCTTCTTCATGGCCATAGCTCCTGCTGAAACATGGGCGACGGAAGGCTTCTTGGCCCGATCCCATGTGGCAGGTGTCTCTGAGGGTAAGTGGCTGTAAAATTCTCCCACCATGCTGCTGCGGGTCCTTCGAGCTGATGTGCGACAAACTTCACCCTTTCTCCATCTGTACATCCTGCAGTGGTCAACTCCCTCCCTATCTTACGGAGCCAATCATCTGCTACTATTGGCTCGGTGCTGCTGGAAAACACCGGCGGGTTCAGCCTCAAGAACCGAGTCAGATGGTCAACAGGTGGTGGTGGTGGTGGGTTGTTGTTGTTGTTGTTGTTGTTGTTGTTGTTGTTGTTGTTGTTGTTGTTGTTGTTGTTGTTGTTGTTGTTGCCTTGGTTCTGTACCAATGTTTGAATCAAGGCATTCTGCTGCTGAATCAACTGAGTGATCTCTGGCGGGAAAACAAATCCGGGGTCGCGTCTCGGAGGCATCTGAGGGTTTATAGAAAAGACGAGAGTTAAGAATAGAATGAGGTCTAGGGAGAAAACACTACCCATATGCACATGAGACAAATCACACAATATCACTCCAATCAATTCAAACAAGGGCATACAACAGTCTATCTACCGTTACAAAGTCTTTGGGACTAAAACTAATTTAAAATGGGAAATCTACTCTTTGTTATGGTGGTCAACTAGAAAAAGCGCTCCGATGAAGACTCCATGATATCTCGCTTGACTTCATCTTCGAAATCATCATCACTAGGATCAGAATCGGTGTCGTCGATGGTGATGTAGTTCTCTGGACAGGTGCAATCCTCATCTTCTCCTCCGGGTGCTGAATTTCCCATGAGTTCTTCAATCTTCTCCTTAAGATCGTTGTTTTGTCTCACTAGAGCTACAATCTCCTCCATGTAGTCCTTGCGAGTGGCCTTCAGTTCTCCTTCTAGTTCGATAATCTTGGCTTTTGCTGTCTTTAACTCCATCATATGCATGCATCTCCGATTCTCCTGGCGTCGAACGTCTTTGATTTAACTCTGGATGAAAGCTGCAATGGATCGATCCTTCTTAGTGCCAACTATCTCCCATTGTTCATCTCGGCGCCCGCAAATCTGGTAGATAGTATCCTTGATGTCTTCTTTGTAAACTTCTCCAATGCGTCCCATGGTTATGTGAGCTGCCATGCTATTTCCAGACTCGTGTTGGTGCATTGAAAACACACTTTATGGGCTCCGTGATTGGCGCAAACGTCCTTCCGGGAACTTGAGCTTGAATCTTCCAGCTCTCTTCTTCGGGTAAAGTGGAATTGTAGGTCCCGGTGAAGCTTAGTACTCCTATGTTCAGGTATCTAGTGACTTCCTTCAAGTGATATCCAAAAGGTGAGTCTTCATCCGGTTGTGTGAACTTGTTCCTTGCATCAAATCATCCTAAAGAATAGAAAAGATGAGGAGTCGAAATGAGAAGAGAGTAGTGATCTATGGCTTTAGCTTAATGGTCGTGTCCTACGATCGTGTGTGCCCCGATACCATCTTTTATAGCGACCGGACCTCAAGCGATCGATCTCGTGCTCGATGTCATCCCTGGATCAGTAATGCTGACACCACACTATACTCGGAGTATTTATAACAGAGTAGCAATCACACACTTATTACAATCGAATGTCTCAAGAGAGAACTTAATAAAATAAATATGGCTTAAGGCCATCTAAAATACGATAACAGCGGAAGTCTTGGAAGAATAAGCGAGTCCATCAACTCCAACGGCATCACTGAGTATAGAACTACGACCTAAGCACCTTACTGTAAATGCGAAAAGTCTGCAACATGAAACGTTGCAGCCCGAAACGGGTCAAAGACATGGAATATCTGGCAATGTAACACATAGAGAATAATAATGGATTAAGCTATACTACATGCATATTTGGCTGGTGGAAAGCTCTATGGTTACAGTTTTTGCGTAAAGCCAATTTTTCCCTACTGCAAAGGAATAAATTTATTTAACTATCATGGTGGTCGTTGAACATTGAGAATGGTTGATAGCATCCTCAGTCCCAATTAAAAGTACTCATTAACAACCCAACAATATTATTTAGAGTAACATGATGAGATTCACATGATATCCAAGTACTAGATACTCAAGATGTCCATAACCGGGGACACGGCTAACCATGATTAGTTTATACACTCTGCAGAGGTTTGCGCACTTTTCCCCACAAGACTCGATCTCCTCCGCTTTATTTCTACTACATGTTGTTTGAGAAGCGGATGACCAAGACATAGTCTTCGGAAGCGCTAGCACCTTACATGTGGGTAGACGTACACCTACTTTCCCCTACATCTGCTAGTCTACCCGTAAGAGTTCGCACAACTTAGTCAACTATGCCAGAGCCCATAATGGCTTGTGGCTGCACACGTAAGTTTCTAGTTTGAATAATCTCATGATCCCTTTGAGCCTGGGTGGCGGTCCGAAGAAATCTGAGCAAGTCCTCGATGGAAACCAGGTGCCTCAATCCACCCAGATGTGTGTTTAAGTTGCCACCTTAAATAAACCATTAATTAACACTCTCACATCTGTCATGGATACACTCACCCAATCCACGTCTACTAGCACAGCATGGCATAATAAGCAAACGTAGAAGTAACTCCCAAAGGTTTGAAAATAAACAGGTAATAGGTACTACCTCAACTACTTTCCATAACCCACAGTTTAATTAGATCCTAATCATGCAATGTTTGAGGATAGATCTAATGCAATAAAAACTGGGTATGAGAAGAGGTATGATCAAAGTGTTACTTGCCTTGCTGATGATCCGCGAAACCTAGAGACTCGAAGTAACAGGCGGCGCACTCCGGGTATTCTATCGCAGACAAACAATCAATTATTCAATAAGTACTCATCTAATTCACAGGTAAAACCCAAATAGATCTAACCAGATAGTTCAACTTAAGAACTCCGGTTTGCAAAAAGAAACAAATCAAACGAAGCAACGAAAGTCAAACGACGAAAGAAAACAGCTCTGTTTTACTAATCTGGATCTAAGTCAAATTTTACAGAAGCAAAAACTTGTTTAAGTAGGTTATTCGGAAAGAGGGTTTCGAGACGAAACTCCAGGCGCTTGAATCGCCTGATTCCGATAAACGAGCGAAAAGTTATACTAAAAGCGAAAATCGAATTAGAATCGTGATCAGAAAAATCGCGAATTAAATCCGAGAAAAAGAAAAACGACGAACGGGTTAACGAACGGACGTTCGTTAACTAAACTAATCTGACGAACTCGTTCGTTAAAACGAACAAACGAACGAACGTTCGTTAATTAACCTAAACCGGAAAAAAACCGAAACTAAAAAAATAAAATAAACCGACGAAAACCGTTCGGTTTTAAAAAACTGAAGGCATGGAATTTGAGGCGCGGCGAACCTCGGCGGCGGCGGCGGATCTGGCGGCGGCGGCGCGGGTGCTAGGGTTAGGGTTAGGGTTTGGGCGGGCGGCGGGTGGGTCAAGGCGAGGCGGCGAGGCTGGCGGGGCGGTTTCTGGTGGGCGCCGGGGCGGCGCTATTTTTAGTGCCCCCCGAGCGGAGTCCCGCTTGGGCACGGCCCCAAGGTCGGTCGCGTTTTTTTCAAAATAATTCCGCGCAGAAGAAAAATAAAAAGAAATACTAAACGGACTCCAAAAATCCCGAAATAAATTTTCCCCGGCTTCTAAAATCAAGCCGGACTAGATGAACATTTATTTGGGGCCTAAATGCAGTTTTGAAATACGCGCATTTTTCCTAAATTCAAATAAAAAGGCGAAAAACTCCAAAATAAAATCTTATTTGAATTTTTTATTAAATCTTCATTATTTCTTTATTTTGGGAAAGTCATTTTATTCCCTCTCTCATACTTTGACAGTAGAAATAATTGAAGATAAAATAAATAAAATCAAATGATCGTATTTTCAAAATTTGAGAAAACTCAAATATGAAAATAACGAAATCCCCAACTCTCTCCATGGGTCCTTGAGTTACGTAGGATTTCTAGGATTGAGCCAATCAATGCAATAAAAATATGATATGCATGATGATCTATGTATAACATTCCAAATTGAAAATTTGGGATGTTATAGCTTGCTGCGGCGGCCGCTCTCAACGCCGTCCTTGCGACCCGACAGCGGCAAACCCGAGGGCCGGCGGCTCATGTGGTGGTGTAACCGACGGCAGCCTCAGCGGGCGAGCGATGGAGACTGCACCTGGTGGATGAGCTCGCACCCCAATGCGTCCGTGCTCGAATAGCTCGCATCTTCACGACCACCAAATGCGTAGGTGAGTCCCCAACCATTTCTCTCCCTCCGTGGCCCTTTCCCCCACCTTTCCTCCTCACTTGATGGCATCTTGCTCTTGTTTCTAGGGTGGATCGTAATCTGTACACATAAGACTGCTAATTTCATCTACCCATAGTATGTAATCAGTAGTGAGATGCATAAATCTTACTGGTACATGACATGTTGATTAAACTTTGGCAGGCCAGTAGTTATATTTTCAGCGGATGAGTCCTTGTTGGATGGATGGTGACTAACTAGACGCACTTCTTTGACAGAAGTAATTTTAATAAAGGTGTCGTGGAATTGTCACGGCAGATGTCCTAGTGTGAGGACTTAGTCGTGAGGCCAACGCATCTATGTGGTAGATTGAGAGGGGTTGAGCGGAATCGAGAGACGCGACACAAGACAAGGATTTAGACACCTTCGGGCCCCGGGAAACATCATCCGGTAACAACCCTACATGCTGTTTGTGGCTAGGTCTCATTATCATCACGAGGGAGTCGCCGTAAACTGGCTCTCCCAGTTATGCCTAACCCTTCAGATTATTTCTCTCCCCTCTCTTGGGGTGCCCTGCCCCTCCTTATATATGTTGAAGGGGCGGGTTACATGTAGAGTCCAACTCGGATTAAGACTTAAACTATTCTGACTTCTCTTCATGGGCTTCTTAACGTCTTGGGCTTCATAACGTCTCGGGCTTCATAACCCCAGGCGACTCTATCTGTCGGGTTATGACTGTCAAGTTATCATTTATCTACCGGGTTATGACTGTCTGCCGGGTTATGATGGTCTGTCGGTTTATGATGGTCTGCTGGTTTATGATGGTCTGCCGGTTTATGATGGTCTGTCGGGTTATCATCTGACTTAATACCTGCCGGGTTATCATCTGACTTAACACCTGTCGGGTTACCAAATCCCAGCCGGGTTATAACTCCGGCCGGGTCATACCGCGGGGTATATCCCCGACAATAGCCCCCAGTTTAATTTTGATTTATCCATGTTAAACTGATCCTGGTCATCCTTAAATCCTTGTTATTTCCTTCTTCTAGAAAATTCGGGTCAATAGGCCAGCTTCATAATCAATTTGCTGACATTGGTTTGTCACAGAGAAATATTGTGAAGAATAATTCATTTGACTCAACTCCCAATGCTTAACAAAAATATTGGTCTTTGAAATACTCATCTGAACTAGCCAGTTTAAGGATGTAGAACTTGTCGGTTTGTCATTGCCAAAATTGCCGGTTTATAAATATTGATGGCACCGGGTCATAATTGTTGTTATCATCAAGCTTGAAAATATACCTCTTATATGCATCACTTGTAACCCCCAAGTCTTAAGAAGGTAGCATAGCAACAGCTTAAGAATTGCTTCAATATGAATGCCACAAGCTTGAAGAGATCCATGTTGTTCATCTCAATCATTAGTCATAAACTGAGTATTCCACATATGTAGCCCCCAAGTGCCGGGTTGTCATGCTTGCAGTAACCTGGGACTTATGCTCATAAAAGCTTCAACCAGCATAGCCCCCAAGGGCCGGCTCGTTAAGATAGTATTGAGCTGGGACTTTATATAAACTTCATTGAAAATAACATCATATTATGTAACCCCCATCATGGGTCTTGAACCCACGTCCACAAGGTTAAGAGCTTTGTGCTTTACCAACTGAGTAATGGTCCTTTCAATATAATGGATTAAAGCTTGTGTACTTTGACTTTATGACAGGAGCAATTGGCAGCCCCCAAGGGCCGGCTCATTACGATGTTATGAGTCGGGTCTTCAATAAGGTGAGCAAACAATGACTTTTCATTAGCCCCCAAGTGTCATGGTGCATGCTTGCAGCGACATGAGACTTGTATATTTGATGTAATCCCACCTTGAATAGTGTAGCCCCCAAGTGTCGGGTCGTAAGCCTGTAGCGACTCGGGACTATTCCTTTCATTGTAGAATAAATTATATCCATTGCGCTGAAGCGACTTGGAAAACCTCAACCATAATATTGGTTATTGATAACCATAATAAAAATCCAGCCATGTTATGATGGTGTAATATAACCTGGTTTGAAAACCGATTCCTGCCATATAAATCGGTATATCCGTGCACATATGATACATGCTATGATGATGCCATGTATGATGCAATATATGATGATGTATGTGTATGATCAAGAGGGTTTAAGCTATGGTTCGGATACGACCAGAGCCCCCAAGTAGCCATAATTGTGGCATTGCGCCGATCAAGAGGTGTAGCTATGGTTCGAATATGACCAAGCCCCCAAGTGATTTCCCTAGTGGCCTTAAGCCTATCAAGAGGTGTAGCTATGGTTCGAATACGACCAAGCCCCCAAGTGATTTCCCAGGTGGCCTTAAGCCTATCAAGAGGTGTAACTATGGTTCGAACACATAGCCCCCAAGTGATTTCCCTGGTGGACTTAAGCCTATCAAGAGGTGTAACTATGGTTCGAACACATAGCCCCCAAGTGATATTGTGAGCTGTGCTCAAGGGATACCCATGTTTGAGTTGTGTTGTGCAACAGACTCTCTTTGGCCCCTTATGATAATATTGGCTTGATAGCCGGATTACCGAAGTAACCAGAGTTGTGCTCTTATGATAATATTGGCTTGATAGCCAGATCAAGAGGTGTAGCTATGGTTCGAATACGACCAAGCCCCCAAATGATACCTGGCCGCTGAACCGGATATTCCTTGCCTGCCTCCTTGCGCTCCACCACAATAGCCGCACTAACAGCCCGAGCATTAGCTGCCACATATAGCAGCAATGGCTCTTTGTCAATCGGAGCAGCGAGAATCGGCGGATTAGCCAGCTGCCGCTTTAAGTCCTCAAATGCTTCATTAGCGGCGTCACTCCAGACGAAGTTGTCCATTTTCTTCAAAGATTCGATATAAAGGGATGGCCTTCTCGTCAAGGCGATCGATAAACCGGCTCAACGGCAATCCGGCTCGCCAGCGTTGAACATCATTGATACACTTCGGTTTGGCCAAGGAGGTGATGGCTTTGATCTTTTCCGGATTAGCTTCAATGCCCCTGTTAGACACCAAAAAGCCCAGAAGCTTGCCTGCAGGTACACCAAAAACGCACTTGGCCGGATTAAGCATCATTTTATAAACCCGCAGGTTATCAAAGGTTTCCTTCAAGTCATCAATCAATGTCTCCTTCTCCCTTGATTTCACCACAATATCATCCACATAGGCGTGAACATTGCGGCCGATCTGTTTATGAAGACAATTCTGCACACACCGTTGATAAGTCGCCTGAGCACTCTTGAGCCCGAAGGGCATGGACACATAGCAGAAGGCTCCAAAGGGAGTTATGAAGGTTGTCTTCTCCTGGTCCTTAACTGCCATTTTGATCTGATGATATCCAGAATATGCATCCAAAAAACTTAAACGCTCGCAACCAGCCGTAGCATCAATAATTTGATCAATACAGGGGAGGGCAAAAGGATCTGTTGGACAAGCTTTGTTGGGATCTGTGTAGTCCACACACATACGCCAAGTGTCGTTCTTCTTAAGGACCAGCACTGGATTAGCCAACCACTCAGGATGAAATCTTCAATGATAAATCCAGCCGCCAAGAGCCTGGCTACTTCTTCTCCAATAGCCTTGCGTCTTTCTTCATTGAACCGGCGGAGAAACTGCTTGACCGGTTTATACTTGGGATCAACATTGAGAGTGTGCTCAACGAGTTCTCTCGGTACACCTGGCATGTCAGAAGGCTTCCACGCAAAGATGTCCCAATTCTCACGGATGAACTCGATGAGCGCGCTTTCCTATTTCGGATCCAAGTTAGCGTTGATGCTAAAATTCTTGGACGAATAGCCGGGCACGAAGTCAACAACTTTAGTCTCATCATCCGGTTTAAACTTCCGGGCTGGATCATGCTCTGTAGTTGGTTTCTTCAATGAAGTCATATCTGCCGGATCAACATTGTCCTTTTAAAACTTCAAATCTTCTGTTGCACAAACCGACTCAGCATAAGCCGCATCACCTTCTTCACACTCCAGAGCGATCTTGCGGCTCCCATGCACTGTTATAGTTCCCTTGTGACCCGGCATCTTGAGCTGCAGATAGACATCAAAAGGCCGTGCCATAAACTTAGCATAAGCTGGCCGTCCAAACAGGGCATGATACGGGCTTTTGATTTTCACCACTTCAAAGGTCAAAGTTTCTGATCACGAGTCATGCTCATCTCCAAAAGCCACCTCCAGAGCTATCTGACCAACAGGATATGCCGATTTACCAGGCACCACACCATGGAACACCGTATTGGACAGTTTGAGATTTTTATGTGTTAGCCCCATGCGACCGAAGGTATCATAATAGAGGATATTGATACTACTCCCTCCATCCATGAGTACTTTGGTGAACTTATAACCTCCCACCTGAGGTGCCATCACCAACGCCAGATGGCCTGGATTATCAACCCGGGGCGGATGATCCTCTCGACTCCACACAATAGGCTGTTCAGGCCAACGTAAGTACCGGGGAACCGCTGGTTCAACGGAATTCACTACGCTCTTATAAAGCTTCTGATCGCGCTTGTCCAGGCTAGTGGTGAAGACATGATATTGTCCGCTATTCAATTGCTTCGGGTTGCTCTGGTAACCCGACTGCTGCTGCTGCTGTTGCTGATTCCCCTGATTGTTATAACCACCTTGGTTGCCTTGATTGCCTTGATTGCCATGTCCGCTTTGGTTACCGTGAAAACCTGAACCGCAACTACCTCCACCATAACCCGGCCCATGAGGCCCGTGGCCCGAACCGCCACCTGGTCCATGATCATACCGGAAAGAATCAGAATTTTTGAACTCTTGCATGATGTAACAATCTTTCTAGAGGTGCGTGGACGGGTTCTCCTTCGTCCCATGCTTTGGGCAAGGCTGGTTCAACAGATAAGACATGCGGTCCGGGTTAGGACTTGGTCCTCCACCGCGCTGGGGTGGTTTACCCTTACGCCGCTGACCCTTGTCATGTGTGTTGGTATTAGCCACAAAGTCTAAACCGTGATCCGCCTTACGCTTGCCGCCGTTTCCATGACCCGCCGGGTTGTGGTGCTGCCCCTTGGCGTTGCCGCTCTTTTTTCTCTTCCCTGTCTTATCATCGTCAGACTCGGGATCCTTGGTACTATCAGAGCCAGCATACTTCACCAGAGCAGCCATGAGAGTTCACATGTCATTACAATGACGTTTGAGCCATCCCAACTTCAACTTCAGGGGTTCAAACCGGCAATTGCCTTCCAATGTTAAAACTGCGGTATCAGTGTTGATGCGGTCCGATGAATGCAAAATTTCCGAAACCCGGCGCACCCAACGGGTTGTTGACTCTCCTTCCTCCTGGTCATAGGCAGCTAAGTCCACAATCGACATGGGCTGCTTGCATGTATCCTTAAAATTCTGGATAAACCGGGCTCTCAACTCGGCCCATTATCTGATAGAATTAGCCGGCAAGCTTTTCAACCAAGTGCGGGCTGTCCCCTCTAGCATCATGGTGAAGTATTTCGCACATGCCGCATCGTCCACATCCAGCATCTCCATGGCCATCTCATAGCTTTCGATCCATGTCTCAGGGGACAATTCGGCGGTGTAATTCGGCACCTTGTGCGGGCCTTTGAAATCCTTGGGCAGGCGCACATTGTGCAACACTGGGACAAGACACGGTACTCCCAAAGAACTAGAAGTAACTCCTGGTTCCACCGATGTGGTTGGACGAACCGGAGTAAGCTGACGGGCTTCATGCTGCGCCGCTAACTCGGCCTCTCTACGTGCCCGAGCCCGGTCCACCACCTCCTGAGCATCACCAGCACCACCCGCTGGATTATAGCCACGGGGCGGATCACGGTTCCACGCATTGCTTGACACTGCCGGTTCATCCATACGCCTGCTGTAGCTCCGGCTTGGGCGGGGAGTGGAATGGATCCGATCGCGACTATATGAATAAGCCTCCTTCTGAACCAAGGCTGTCTGAAGAAGCTCCCTAACCCGACGAGTCTCGACCGCTGCTGGGGACTCGCCTTCGATAGGGATGGCCGCCAGCCGTGAAGCGGCAGCGATAATGTTGTCCATCGGGTTAGAGTAATGACCCGGTGGCGTTGGGACATGCGGCGTTACAATGTTGTTCTGACGAGGCGGATCCACCAAAAGTGGCTGAACCGGCGCCCCCGCTCCAGGTGCCTCCGCCTGGTTTACTACCGGCGGATTACTGGTCTCCGCTCCTGGGGTGTTAAACAGGTTTCTAGCGTCATAAACCGGCGACAGGCGAGATCGGTACCTCCTCTTCAGGACTTTGTTCGACGCACTCTGATCCAGCATAATCCGGTAAGCCTATGCATCCAAAGCGGCCCTCTGCGCGGCCATCCTGGTATCCTCAGCTGCCAAGTCAGCTTTGGCCTGGGTGATCTGATCTTTCACTTTCGCGATTTCCGCATTGTGTGCATCCTGATCCGCCGGGTTAACCTCCGCCATCAGCGTTGCCAATCGTCCAAACAAATCAGATAGAACTGGTGGCGGTCGACAGCCCTCTGCCCGACCGCCGCCGCTTTGCCGATCCGGAAATCATCGCCGCTGCGGTCGAAGAGTGGAGCGCTAGTTGCGTACCGGCCATGAAGATCGCAACCCGGTTTGGCAGATCAAGGGGGTCCGGAATACTATCGCCATCGGAACAGCCCCCAATCCGGCCATCTTGCAACTGATATAACGACTCGGTCTCCCCGGTCGATGACTCGTCGCCGGAATAAACGACGGTTTCACCACAAGATTCCGATTTGTCCTCAGATTCCCCTCCATGGATGGCTCCCACGAAGGCACGCTTCATGACAGGCTTGACCCGGGCAGATCTCGCACGCTGAGCCGTTTCGACGAGGTCGGTGCAGATGTCCGGCTCAGGGCCCGGTTCACCGATCTTGCCAATGAAAACGTGTATGCCACCAAAGGGGACCCGGTACCCGTACTCAATAGAGACGGTCTCGGGGCCCCATCCTGCATCGTCGATGTAGAGCTTGCCACGACGACTCTTGGTCATCTGGCCCACAGCGTAGCCCTTGAGTCCTTTGAAGCAGCCCTCTAAGAACTCGAAACCATCGTGCGATAGCCCCACGGTGGGCGCCAACTGTCGTGGTTTTGTCACGGCAGATGTCCTAGAGAAAGGACTTAGTCGTGGAGCCATCGCTACGGGTTAACTTAAAGGGGTTAAAGCGGATAAGGGACGCAAGAGAGTTTATACTAGTTCAACCCCTTACGATGAAGGTAAAAGCCTACGTCTAGTTGTGATGGAATTGTTGGGGTTTCGATGACCAGGGAGCAAATACGCTTTGTCTGAGTCTCGAGTTGTTGTCTGCTGTCCTTGAACCGCCGTCGGGTCGTCCCCTTATATACATGGGTTGACGCCCGTCGGTTTACAGAATCCCGAGGCCGGCTCATAAACGTGTCCGGCTTGGTCTCTACTCTTTCTATCTTACAACACAAGTTTACATATGAATACCGGTTTATGTCTACATGCCTTAAACCGGCTTTGGGCCCTGGGCCTTCACAAAGCGTCACCGTCTGTCTTCATGGGCTTCAGATATAATGAACTACTTATGGGGTTAACCCGACCTCTCCTGGTCGGTTTACGCCCAATGGTAATATCCCCAACAACCAAGCCCCAAATGATACTGTGAGTTGTGCTCAAGGGGCACCTATGTTTGAGCTGTGCTTTTGCAACAGACTCTCTTTGGTCCCTTTAATTTTTCCTGAGAACTCGAACTTGCGAGAGATTATTCTTTTTGAACCGGAAACTCTTAAACCGGATACTGAGAGCTTCAAAGCTTTGTGGGAGACAGCTTTCCCTTGAGCCGGATTTTAAACCGGAATCCTTCTTTTTAAGCCAAAAATTGACGACCTTTAAATTTTCACCAATATGCCGATTTAGGGTCCTGCATTAGATAACTTTGCAAGCCGGAGTAATTGCTCTTTTAAAGAAAGCAATATATAATATAAAAATATACTGGATGAATTTCACCTGATATGTCAGGCCAGAATTTATCCGTCGTGGAGTTGATAATCAGTTGACCACCATGGTGAAGTGGCGCGGTAAACTGTGCAAACGGGCAAGTTAGCCGCATTATGTTGATATACACCAAAACCGTGGAAGCAGACGGAAAAACAACCCCAACATTAAAGGCAATATGGACACGGGCGAGTCGCTACCGCTCTTGCAGTGACCACATGTCCTGCGTAAATAATATCATAAACCGGAGTAATTGTTCTCAAAGGAAAAAGCTGGTACGTGCTATTTAAGATAGTCTATAGAGACATCACCTGATGTATTTGGATGACGGATGATCCGTGCAGCGCAACAGAGGCGGCGGCTAAAAGCACTGCACCAGGCGGCTCAAAAGGACCCTCCGGGTCATATTCCTGCCTTTTCTGCTCCTTTTCTTTATATGACGCCAAACTAGTGGCAGCTCTTGTACTTGTAGTAGTTTATACTACTAATGCATGAATTAGACTGACCCTTTGACTTTTCCAATCTCCAGCGAGAAGAACTTGCTTTTTCTACCGCAAATCCACAGCGAAAAAGGCCACGTGTGGCGGCACTCGACGCAGGAAACCCGGAGGCACATAGCTGCTCTCCGGTAGTGGCTCGACGCGGGGCGGTTTGGTGCGGCTCGGCGCCTACTCCGGTAGTGAAGCGAAAGAGACCCAGCAGCGGCTTAGGATTCAGGCGGGTCGACACCGCAGCGGCTGAGTGCATGGTGGCGTAGAGCGGCGGGTTGAGACGAGCGCGGCGACCGGCTTCGAAACGAGCAGTGGCTCCAGGCGGCAACTTGCGGTGGCAGACCGACCCACAGGCAGCGGGGCGAGCCCGTGGTGATCCGGTAGCGGCTTGAGCTAAGGTGAACCGGCGACGGCGATTCATGGAGGAGTGCGGCTGAAGTGGCTCAAGGTGGTTCCGGTTTGTCGGGCCGGCGCCCAGCACGGTGATTCAGGGCATCATGAGGAAGACGGCGACGACGGTCGTGGCTTGACATAGAGAAAATGACTCGGAGTCGCGAGTTCGCAGAAGCGGCCTAAGGCGGAATCCGTGGTGATGGCAGCTTGTGGTCACGGCAGAGGTGACTCATAGACGAGTTTGCTCGAGGCTGAATCGGACAAGGCGAGTCACGGCATTGAAGTGCGACAGCGGTGGCCGCGTGAGGCCAGCAACTCGCAGGTGGGCTTGAGAGGTGGAACAAGGCGCGGTGCTGGTCTGGTTTGAGGTGGAACGAGGCCGGGTTGGCGGAGATAGCCACGGTGGCGAGACAAACCGGCAGCACAAAGCTAGTTTGTGGCAAGAGGCGGTCAGCGGCTCCAACTGGGCGGCTCAAAACTGCACCGTCAGATGTGGATGACCGGCGGAGGTGTGGCTCTGATCGGCGACTCAGCGGCTGCAGCTGAAGCGGCGCAAGGCCGACGACTCAGGGCCGTGGCGACTCATAGTCGAAGCAGAGGGCAGGTTGACAAAGATGACGACTCAGAGGCAGAGGGAAGGCCACTTGGCCGAGTGATCTGGTCAGCAGCGCGAGCCCGGTTTAGCCCGGGGTTATTTAACGACTCGTAGGCGGTGACTCGCCCATGGAGGCAACTCGTCTTCATCGGACCTGGTGACTCCAGGCTAAATAAAACTGAGATTCCACCATGACTTGGCAACGCGGCGGCCGACTTAAGACGACCTAGGGCAGCAGCAGCGCCCAGCAGGAGGCGGGGACGGCGCGATGGGCGACTCAGCAGAGTGACACGTGGCCATGGTGACTCAACAGCAGCGGGCGAGGAGGCCACCATGAAGGTGGCTCTGCAGCAGAAGAGGTGCTCGAGGGCGTGAACCAGCGGCGGCCCTCGGACGATGGCGGCTCTCGGCCGGGGTGCGTCGATGGTAGCTCAGGACCGGGTCGTGTCTATGATGTAGGCATCAGAAAGCTCCGGGGTGATGCGGCATCACAACGGCCGACTTAATGGAGGCCAGGGCGGTGGAGACTGGCGGCCACAGCAGCGCAGTCCGGCAAGCTTGTGGCGGCTTAAGGTTGAAGTTGAGGCCAACTGTCGCGGAATTATCATGGCAGATGTCCTAGTGTGAGGACTTAGTCGTGAGGCCAACACATCTATGTGGTAGCTAGAGAGGGGTTGAGCGGAATCGAGAGATGCAACAGAAGACAAGGATTTAGACAGCTTCGGGCCCCGGGAAACATCATCCGGTAACAACCCTACATACTGTTTGTGGCTAGGTCTCATTATCATCACGAGGGAGTCGCCGTAAACCGGCTCTCCCAGTTATCCCTCACCCTTCAGATTGTCTCCCCCCTCTTGGGGTGCCCTTCCCCTCCTTATATATGTTGAAGGGGCGGGTTACATGTAGAGTCCTACTCGGATTAAGACTTAAACTATCCTGACTTCTCTTAATGGGCTTCTTAACGTCTTGGGCTTCATAACATCTCGGGCTTCATAGCTCCAGGCGACTCTATCTGTCGGGTTATGACTCAACCGAGTTATCATTTGTCTGCCGGGTTATGGCTGTCTGCCGGGTTATGATGGTCTGCAGGTTTATGATGGTCTGCTAGTTTACGATGGTCTGCCGGTTTATGATGGTCTGCCGGTTTATGATGGTCTGTCGGGTTATCATCTGACTTAACACCTGTCGGGTTATCCTCCGACTTAACACCTTCCAGGTTACCAAATCCCAGCCGGGTTATAACTCCGGGCGGGTCATACCGCGGGGTATATCCCCGACAAAAGGGATTGTGTACAAGGTAAGATTACTAAGTATAGCTGCAATGCAGCTAGCAAGTGCTCCAGGATTTCATGTTGCTAGATTTGCCCCAGAGGCAAATGTATGACTTACTTGCTGTTGACTTTCACAGTGTTCAGATCTTTTCTTGTGGCAAGGATGCACAAAATCAAGTTTTTTGTTGGTAGGAGCTTTTTTCGTGTCCAACTGTTGAGATCCACTTCCACTAGAACAAGGGGTCTACTGGACTTCTTATTGTTTCCCAACCTGACGTGGATAAAATCAACCAGAGTATTATGGTGAAACCAAGTTGCACTACTTGACAAATAGGGCCTTTGAAGGAATTGTTCCTCTTAGTAATTTCTTAGTTTTTGATATTCTTTACGAGATTGCTTTTTAATGTCTGGTCGTTAACTCTATCAGTAGTTTGCAGAAAAGGAGGGGCCAGTGCATGATGTTTAGTGGTCTTCTTCAGGTTCTGAATTTGTTGTGGTCTATGGATATATCCTTACATAGTCCTTACATGAACCATAACATTTCTGATTTAATCTCTTTGTTTTCTACAACTGTTCCTTGACTGAATCTCGGTTAGGCCTGCCAAAGCAACAATATTCAGCCAAAAAATGCAATCCCCTTCACGAGCTTGGTGAAGGCCATTATAATACGATAAGATGGAATCCCGAAGGGCGATGTATCCTTGCAAAAATTTCATCAGCCAGTCGTGCTATGTTCTCTATTCTGAGTGGGTGCTGATATATATGCACACCCTTCTGTTATATATTGGTTATTAGCATAGCAATATGCGTTTAACAAATTGTTAATGTTCTGTTATTGCTTGCTTTCGTGTAAGAAAAAATCATGTTTAGCTTGGTGATATCCTTTGACCCAAGTTTCTCCACCAATTATTGTTATAGTTGGACCTGGTAATTTGATGGGTGATATCGTCACTAAAATTCTTATTAGACAATAGCCTTATCAATTAGAATGAGTAAACATTCTGATTGGGGAAGTCTTGTCTGGTTTAAGAGAGCCTATGACAGACTACAAAAGCAAAAAGGGTTAATTGGATCTATGGCACTACAATTTTCATGAGTTGGAAAAATGCCATTACAATTGTGCACATTGGGAAAATGCCATTACAATTCTTCCATTCTCCTCTATATGCCACTATCTTAAATTCGAGACATAAATACCCTTGTATTCCTCCTTTCACCCTTCCCTCATCTTCTACCAAACTGACAAGTGGCAACCGTGCGATTAACTCCGACGAGCATCTTTCTTTCCTGCTAGTGTTGCAGCGACATGGTCTACGTCTACCTCGTGTATATTTATATATGTGCAGCTCCCTGTAATCGAACCACATTAAAGTATCAATATGATGTAATCGGGCTCCCTCACGAGTGCGTGTGGCAATCGGCCAAGTCATGTAAAAGGCCCCGTTAACGTGAGCTTCCAGCCAGAGTCCATCAAGCAAGAACCGATCTGCTGGTTGTGCACGTGCCTGCATAAGGCCAGCTTAATCCTCTGATATGTGAGACACAGGAGCCGCTAGCAAGGGCACCGTCCTGTGCTCCTGGTGGCGACATGGAGGAGCTGGCTGATAGACTGGTGGAGTCACAAACTTGCGCGATTGCTCTCATGCATTTCATAGAAGCTCCATCGTTGAGTGGTTCTACAGGGCGTCGATATACTGTCTGTACGTATCTCGGCTATAAAATTTGTGTGTACATGACGAGAGAAAAGGTCAGGTGCGTGAGGCAGCTGACACCAAAATTTCGTGCCCTTGTGTTCATTGGAGAGTTGTGAGGGGCAGCCGTCCAAGGAAGAAGAATGTCCTGCGAAAGGCAGCGCCAACATTCTCGTGGGAGACGGCTGCAGCGGTTGCACAACCCATCCGGCGGCATCCCTGAAGTTGCGTCGCCCCATACGGTATGCATGGTCTGTGCTGGAAGATATTTCTGGCACGGCGCCATGCTCGCTGAAGTTAATGGCAGGTCAGTTGGTAGAAGAAGATGGGGGAAGGTGAAAGGAGAAAGACAAGGGTATTTGTGTCTCAAATTTAACATAATGGCATATATAGAAGGATGGAAGAATTGTAATGGCATTTTTCCAATGTACAAAATTGTAATGGCATTTTTCCAACTCATGAAAGTTGTAGTTGCATAGATCCAATTAACCCAACCAAAAAAGGGCATGCTTTGATATTTCTTTATGTGGTTGCCACATAGCTCACAGTTTTTTTTGTCCAGCTTTCTGGGACTATTTAGAAAATAAATTAGTAGGGAAAACAAAGGCTAAATGGCATGTCCGATGGTCGCCATTCTGATTGCTTCTTAATTGTACAGGTTGAATAGAAGCCAGAATATCCTGGAAGACTTGGTGACATTGTTGACCTCACATTATCTTTGTATAGCATAAAAATGAAGAAACAAAGAAACAATGTTCCAGTATATTTGCAGAGGTGAAATATTAACGCCAGTTCAAGTGCACCGGCCTCGATGGCAAGAGACCACTACCATCAGGTTTGCTTCCTCTTTTGCTTGTTTGGTTGCTAGGTTGGTGGTTCATCTTTCTTTTTCATAGCAACCTACATCTTTCTATACCAAGAATTTGTTTCTGAATCAACATCTTAGTTGTCTACACCGTTTTCTGAATCAACATTTAGTTGTTTCTGGATCAACATTTTAGTTGTTTCTAAATAAAGATCTTAGTTTTCTACATCTGTCTACACCGAGAGCTTGTTTCTGTATCAATCAACATCTTAGTTGTCTACATCTATCTACACTGAGGGCTTGTTTCTGTATCAACATCTTACTGATACATCAGTTAAAGATGGAAATTATTTTTGCTTTGATTTCTGAATCGAAATCTTAGTTGTTTACACCGTAAACTTGTTTCCTTTCATTGCAGGGAAGGTGTTAGCGAAGGCCGATTTTCCCAAGTCTTGCTTTATCAAATGGATGCAGAGTAGCTGAATGGAAGCCGCAAATCTCACTTTCACTTAGAAGAGGTATATGTTTCATGCACAGAAATTCTAATAAATTTACTGCAATAACCGTGCGATGTCTCCTTGCTTCATAAGGTATCATGTTTTTTCATGATCTTTAGTACTTGTGAGTAACTGAGATTGGTTTGCTTATTCTACTACTCCCTCCATTCCCTTATACAAGGCCACAAACTCATATTACAGGTACCAAAATAAAACTTAATAACTGATTTTTAAGTTAACTTTTTTTGGTTAATCAGGATCATTAATACACCATTAGCATGCAACGAGTGAATGAGAAGGAAGTAGCTAAGTATCATTATGGACTACATGCATGTAAGTATTAAATAGTTGCTAGTACGAGAAACATCATTAATTTTTATCTCAATTATTGTTGGTGGCCTTGTATTGATGCAAAATGTATTTTTGATATTGGCCTTGTATAAGGGAATGGAGGGAGTATTTCTTTTGAGTAATACCAACTTGACTTTGTTTATGATGTTACTAGTAGTTTGAAGCTTTTATAGAAGCATTTGTGTGTTCTCGAGCTTAGGAGTAAGGAGTTCAAGCAGCAGTGATAGAATTATGTGATCTGCCATGGTGTACCAATAATGAGGCTGGGCAACTCGGCCAACCAGCGGTCCCTCGATTCGGGCCTTCGATGGCCGTCCGATCTGCCTACTGGCGCATTGGAGCCGTGGGATTTTCACCTACAGTAAAATCTGATTTTACCTTGCGATCGTTTTCCTACGCCAATGGCGAGTGGGCTCGACTCACGCGTTCCTTGACTGGGTCAGCCGTGCCAATGTGCAGAAGGATTTTCCCATTGGCTCCTTGCGCGCCGAGCGTGGGACGTGGGTTGGGCGTGAACCCTAGCCCCCCAATCCACAGCCGCCACACCCTCCCTCCTCCTCCTTCCCTAGTTCACCACCGCACTCCTTCCCTCCTCCCTCATCACCAAACCCTCCGCCCAGGTCCGCGCGCTCGTCCTGTCGTCTCATGTACCATCGTTGCCGGCCCCTGCCATGGTGTTGTGGTGCTCTTCCTGCCCCCTCGCGTCCGATCTCACCAGGTCCTCGATGCCAGCCTCATCGGCTTGCTGCGGCAGCCGCTCTCGACGCCGTCCTTGCGACCCGACAGCGGCAAACCCGAGGGCCGGCGGCTCATGTGGTGGTGTAGCAGATGGCAGCCTCGACGGGCGAGCAACGGAGACTGCACCTGGTGCACGAGCTCGCACCCCAATGCGTCCGTGCTCGAATAGCTCGCATATTCACGGCCACCAAATGCGTAGGTGAGTCCCCAATCATCTCTCTCCCTCCATGGCCCTTTCCCCCACCTTGCCTCCTCACTTGATGGCATCTTGCTCTTGTTTCTAGGGTGAATCGTAATCTATACACATAAGACTGCTAATTTTATCTACCCATAGTATGTAATCAGTAGTGAGATGCATAAATCTTACTCGTACATGACATGTTGATTAAATTTTGACAGGCCAGTAGTTAAATTTTCTACAGATGAGTCCTTGTCGGATGGATGGTGACTAACGAGATGCGCTTCTTTGACACAAGTAATTTTAATAAAGGGATTGTGTACAAGGTAAGATTACTAGGTATAGCTGCAATGCAGCTAGCAAGTGCTCCAGAATTTCATGTTGCTAGATTTGCCCCAGAGGCAAATGTATGACTTACTTGCTGTTGACTTTCACAGTGTTCAGATCTTTTCTTGTGACAAGGATGCACAAAATCAAGTTTTTTGTCGGTAGGAGCTTTTTTCGTTGTCGAACTGTTGAGTTCCACTTCCACTGGAACAAGGGGTCTACTGGACTTCTTATTGTTTCCCAACCTGATGTGGATAAAATCAACGAGAGTATTATGGTGAAACCAAGTTGCACTACTTGACAAGTAGGGCCTTTGAAGGAATTGTTCCTCTCAGTAAGTTCATAGTTTTTTATATTCTTTAGGAGACTGTTTTTTAATGTCTGGTCGTTAACTCTATCAATAATTTGCAGAAAAGGAAGGGCCAGTGCATGATGTTCAGTGATCTTCTTTAGGTTCCGAATTTTTTGTGATCTAAGGATATGTCCTTACATAGTCCTTACATGAACCATAACATTTCCGATTTAATGTCTTTGTATTCTACAACTGTTCCTTGACTGAATCTCGGTTAGGCCTGCCAGAGCAATAATATTCTACCAAAAATGCAATCCTCTTCACGAGCTTGGTGAAGGCCATTATGATACTATAAGATTGAACCCCGAAGGGCGATGTATCCTTTCATTAATTTTATCAGCCAGTCGTGCTATGTTCTTTGGTCTGAATGGGTGTAGATATATATGCACACCCTTCTGTTATAGTTTGGTTATTAGCATAGCAATATACGTTTAACAAATTGTTAATGTTCTGTTATTGCTTGCTTTCGTGTAAGAAAAAAAATCATGTTTAGCTTGGTCATATCCTTTGACCCAAATTTCTCCACCAATTATTGTTATAGTTGGACCTGGTAATTTGCCGGGTAATATTGTCACTAAAATTTGTATTAGAGAATAGCCTTAACAGTTAGAATGAGTAAACATTCTGATTGGGGAAGTCTTGTCTGGTTTAAGAGAGCCTATGATAGACTACAAAAGCAAAAAGGGGCATGCTTTGATATTTCTTTATGTGGTTGCCACATAGCTCATAGTTTTTTTCCAGCTTTCTGGGACTATTCAGAAAAGAAATTAGTAGGGAAAACAAAGGCTGAATGGCATGTCCGATGGTCGCCATTCTGATTGCTTCTTAATTGTACAGGTTGAATAGAAGCCAGAATATCCTGGAAGACTTGGTGACATTGCTGACCTCACAATATCTTTGTATAGCATAAAAAATGAAGAAACAAAGAAGCAATGTTCCAAAGATATTTGCAGAGGTGAAATATTAACGCCGATTCGAAGACCGGCCTCGATGGCAAGAGACCACTACCATCAGGTTTACTTCCTCTTTTGCTTGCCTGGTTGCTAGGTTGGTGGTTCATCTTTCTTTTTCATAGCAACCTACATCTTTCTATACCAAGAATTTGTTTCTGAATCAACATCTTAGTTGTCTACACCGGTTTCTGAATCAACATTTTAGTTGTTTCTGAATCAAGATCCTAGTTGTCTACATCTGTCTACACTGAGAGCTTTTTTCTGTATCAATCAACATCTTAGTTGTCTACATCTATCAACACTGAGGGCTTGTTTCTGTATCAACATCTTACTGATACATCAGTTAAAGATGGAAATTATTTTTTGCTTTGATTTTTGAATCAAAATCTTAGTTGTTTACACCATGAGCTTGTTTCCTTTCACTGGAGGGATGGTGTTAGCGAAGGCCGATTTTGCCAGGTCTTGCTTTATCAAATGGATGCAGGGTAGCTGAATGGAAGCGGCAAATCTCACTTTCACTTAGAAGAGGTATATGTTTCATGCACAGAAACCTAATAAATGTACTGCAATAACTGTGCGATGTCTCCTTGCTTCATAAGGTATCATGGTTTTCGTGATCTTTAGTACTTGTGTGTTGTCGAGCTTAGGAGTAAGGAGTTCAAGTAGCAGTGCAAGAATTTTCTGATCTGCCATGGTGTTGCACTCTTACGGATCTGCTACTAAAAAATGATCCTTAACTTCATTATCTATCTTGATTGATGCATGTCTTTTCGTGAGGGTGGGTTTGGAGATTGCATCGACTTCTATTTGCATTTGGTTTTGTCTTTAGAGTTCCAAATCAGATTTCAGTAAATGCACTGAGTTTGGAGCTCAGAATTTTCTGAACGTTGACATAATGTATATCTATTTTTTCAGTTGTGCTGGGGCTGCGGATGGTCAGTGCATAAATTATATTTGGCAAGTCTGTTTATTTGGCAAGTTTGATATACTGTTCTGCCTTGAGACCACTCACTGTCCATAAGCTTTCAGAAGGTCTGTGCATAAATTATATTCTCACTCTCCATGAAACACACTCTGACTAACTTAGTATCTTCATTAGCAGATCCTTGCATCACAACATGCGGACATATCAGAGACAAAGCTATTTATCTATGGTCTACTCTATAATCTACTACTGTCACATTATACCACAGAATAATCATATGAATCAGTTATCCTCGACTACTGTTATGACTTGCTTTTGGTATATCATGCTACCTTTGAACTAGGCGAAGCAAACCTTTCACCATGTGTACTCCCACTTGCTGCTACATTGTCTATGAGATGAACCCAGGAGAAAATAGAATACCGAATAGTATCTCCTTCAAAATTTGCCAACTGAGGTGTCTCGTTGCTTACGTATATGCAAGCCTGCTTACATCACCCAAGATCTCCTTCTCCTGGTCCAGGCAATCACACATGATGAAACCACTCATTTTAGGTTGGTCGGGCATCCGTATCTATTTCCTTTAGATGGTTCTCCTGTGTGATGGTTAAAAAACATAAGGTTTGCCGTGTGATATTGCTTTCTTTGGTGTAGTGGTATACCATATTGTGAGCAATCAGGAACAAAAACAGGAGGGTTAATTGTCACAAATCGGTGCTGCATATTTTTCAAAAGTACGACCACCTTCTGCACAATGCCCTTGCATTTTTTTTCTTATCAAATAAGTTTCTTTCTGTAGAATTTGTTCAGTTCTTGTCTCACTCACACCTCAAAATGCAAGTTTGGGAGCGCGGTGCTCGTATAACTGATATCCCTTTGATCTTCATTACTTTTGCAGGATATGCATTGTGATTGAACATGAGAAACCCTTTACCTCCCTGCATTATCTTTATATGTTATTAAAATGTTACACATGTTTTGGTCCTCCAAAACATTATTAATCCATAATGTAAATAACTCTGATGTATGATGATTTTCAGTGAGATATCCTTTTATCTCTAGGCATTTCTTTCATGTAGTGGATATACAAAATAAACTATAGGAGCAAATGTTGCTTGTGGGACTGGTGCTTGTGTAGTTGTTGCAACTATTCTTGAGAGCCGAGCTGAATGTATCTGAAAAAGGTTTGTGCTTCGTCATTTTTCTCTTTCCACGAAAAAATAACTTCTTATTTCAAAACACTTAGTATGTCATCATGGCCTTTCTTAAGAGTGTTCAGGCATTTTCTTTCCTTCTATAAATTAGTGGTCTTCTATTTATGTTGTGAACCCCAATATGGCATCTCACCATTCCCCACGATCCACATGTTAACTTTGGATTTATTTAATGATAATATGATATCAACTGCCTTTTCTTCAGGATAATCTGACACCTAATAAGGATCAGGAGAACAATAGAGATGCTAAGAGGAAACCTTTTGGGGTTAAGGATATAAACAACAACATGGCTTATTAGGCCGAAGAGAGCTCAAGGGGTGTCTTTTGGTTCTTGAAGGCCTGCACTTTCCTGGTGGAGTAGCATCAAAATAGTTCAGAGGCTTTAAAGCTACTTAACTTCACGTAGTTAGGATCAATTCTTTGTTTCGGTTTGAAGTACCCTCCAGTTCCTCCTATTTGATTGAATAAACAGAAGGCACATGGATTGCTACGAGTGAAGCCATCCATACAAGTCGATATATTAAAAATCCAATACGAGGAATTCAAGATATAGAGAAATGCTATTGTTATTTTGCTAATTAGTTGCTTGACCAAATGTACTATAAATGATGTTATTATTCTTCAAGATATAGAGAAATGTTATTGTTCTTCATTGTAGAGGATGATATCCATCCCAATTATTGATATGATGGAAGTACTACTTAGGAGTTTTGTCTCTGACCGAATGAAGCTATTGAGGAAGAAGGGATAAATAAGTGCCGAGGAAGAAGGGATAAATAAGTCGCTCGATTCATGGGCCGGACTGGCTGCCATACGATTGCTTAAAAATATACATGCGTCTAAGTGGCACATAAATACTCTCTTTTTTCAAACACACAAAAACAAAGTTGATAGAAACACTACTCTTTCTAAAATAGCATAAGACCTCCTTAATTGGTTTTATACATGGTGTTAAGTATACATATGTTCTTAGGCAAAAAGATATGTACTTTTTTTATTTATAGAAGATTATTGAAAAATACATATATTTTCAACTTGATGTGGTTTTGGATGAGACTCCATCCTATCAAAGTAAAAAGTGCATGTACATATTATTGTAGAAAACAAATATATATTATTTTTTATTAAAAGGGGTTAAATTTGTTACATATGTGCATGCTCATAACTAAAACAACAAATACATGTATTCTTACAATGCGCACATGGATTAAAAAAAGATACATGTATTTTCAGTTGCATGATTTTGAATGGGACTTTGTGCTACCAAATTAGAATGTGTATACACATCTCATTATAGACAATAAAATGCCGTTGTTTCATACTAAAGGGGATTAGATTTCGTTCAAATAGAATTCTATGCTACCAAACTTAAATGTGTATATACATTTATTGTGGACAACAAGCCCCCCCTTTTCCCAACTAAGAGAGATTAAAATTATTGTTATATATGCTTGCCCGTAACAAAATCAACTAAACCATGGATTTCTTTTCATCGCTAACATGGAATTAACAGGTCTCTGCGCCATTTGGCGCAACGGGTCCACTAGTTCATACTTAAACATCACATGACCCTATTGAACATTAGATTTTTGCATAACTTAAATAATTAAACACGGCACTATTAAACCACGACATGGAAAAAGCTACTGCAACAAAGGGTACGGGTTGGCAAGCTAGAAAAGGTAAGATTTGCTGATAGGATGTTGCCCCACATGTCATGGACGGGATCCTTCCAGTTGGAAGAGCACGGACCCATGGTGCGCTCTCTGATGTCACAGATGGGCTGTTTCACCTTGGAATAACCTTTGTGAGTGCCCTCCTCGTGCTCGTGGTCGATGAGATCTGACTTGGCAATTGAGATCCCAAGCCGCCGCCGTAGAACGTGTCCTTCAGAAAATAACAAAATGGGCTCGATGGCGTACAAGGATCGCAAATCCTTGACCGCGTGGTAGAGGAGATCAGTGGCAGGGAAATCAAAGAGAACGATGACGGTTGAACGAGAGGGGTTGTGGATGGACCACTTAACCTGTGACATGGCCCGCGTGAAGCTGTCGATGTCGACGAGCTTGATGTCGTGGCCAGCTTTCCCGAGATACAGTAATACGCTAGCCCACTGATGTGAAGCCTTCGGCATGGCAACGTAGTCAATGTCTTCGTCGGCTTCAGCGGCGAGGTGTTGCTCCGAGATCGACAGGTCAGGGCGAACGACGACCACCTCACCAACGTCCGCCCGAGAGGCCATGATAAACCTCTTATTGGCCGAACGCTCATCGGTCTCCCGAGGATACGTGGTCGAGCTTAGGCTGCGACATTCTGGAGCGGGGATGTGGATCTGGTGGGGAGGGACACCGCAAGCCTCATCTAAAAACTCAGGGGAGTGGGGCAACGGTATGGGAATCCCTGGGTAACCTGAACTTTATTATCTAAGCTAGGAGGAACGGGCAGACCGGCAGGGGGCGGTGGCGGCGAGCTAGGGTTCGAGGGGTGATGTCTACTACGCAACCTTCTCCTTGTAGACGTTGTTGGGCCTCCAAGTGCAGAGGTTTGTAGGACAGTAGCAAATTTCCCTCAAGTGGATGACCTAAGGTTTATCAATCCATGGGAGGCGTAGGATGAAGATGGTCTCTCTCAAACAACCCCGCAACCAAATAACAAAGAGTCTCTTGTGTCCCCAACACACCCAATACAATGGTAAATTGTATAGGTGCACTAGTTCGGCGAAGAGATGGTGATACAAGTGCAATATGGATGGTAGATATAAGTTTTTGTAATCTGAAAATATAAAAACAGCAAGGCAGCAAGTGGTAAAAGTGAGCGTAAACGGTCTTGCAATGCTAGGAAACAAGGCCTAGGGTTCATACTTTCACTAGTGCAAGTTCTCTCAACAATAATAACATAATTGGATCATATAACTATCCCTCAACATGCAACAAAGAGTCACTCCAAAGTCACTAATAGCGGAGAACAAACGAAGAGATTATGGTAGGGTACGAAACCACCTCAAAGTTATCCTTTCTGATCGATCTATTCAAGAGTCCGTAGTAAAATAACATGAAGCTATTCTTTCCGTTCAATCTATCATAGAGTTCGTACTAGAATAACACCTTAAGAAACAAATCAACCAAAACCCTAATGTCACCTAGATACTCCAATGTCACCTCAAGTATCCATGGGTATGATTATATGATATGCATCACACAATCTCAGATTCATCTATTCAACCAACACATAGAACTTCAAAGATTGCCCCAAAGTTTCTACCGGAGAGTCAAGACGAAAACGTGTCCTTGACAGCCTTTACTATGCTTATTTTACAAGTCTACATGTTGCTGTTTGAAAATAGAAAGTTTATCGATGTTGCAAAAATTCCCTAGAAAATTCAGAATGTGATAAAATGTTGAAACTTTTTGCAAAATAAGCTCTGATAAATTTTCTACAATGTGGTAGATTTCCATAATATTTGGAGTTTAAGAAGTATTTATACTCTTGCATTCTTTATAGACTGTACTATTTTAGCAGATTTCTGTTATGTTTGCATTGTTTGCATATGTTTGCTTGTTTAATGATTCTATTTGAGGATAGGGGTATTAAATATGCAGAGGCATTTAGTATGCAATGTTGAATAATAATTTTAGTGATTTGCTACAGTAGAGAATGATATGGTTTTTGCATTGGTTTATACTAACTTATCTCACGAGTTCTTGTTGAGTTTTGTGTGGATGAAGCTTTTGAGATTTAGGAAAACCGTGATACAAGAGGAATTAAGGAGACACAAAAGCTCAAGGTTGGGGATGCCATTTCAAGAAGTCTCAAGCATCTAAGCTTGGGGATGCACCGGTAGGCATCCCACCTTTCTTCTTCAACAATTGTCGGTTAATATCGGTTGAACCTAAGTTTTTGCTTCTTCACATGATATGTGTTATCCTTAGAATACCATTTTATTTTGTTTTTGCTTGCTGTTTTAATAAAATACTTAGATCTGAAAGTTTTTAAATAAGAGAGAGTCCACAATTAGCTACCTATTTACTTAACTACTCGCTTGATCTTCACTTATATCTTTTTGGAGTAGCTTGTCATTTACTCTTGTGCTTCACTTATATCCTCCGAGTAAATTGTTGAATGGATTGAATATCATGAAGTTGAAATTATATCATGCCTAGTGGTTGCTTCACATTGGGTTTAGAAAGTGAAATCTTTTGAAGCTTGACAATCACAATATTGGTCATACAAGCAATTCCTGAATAATTACTATAAGGAAGAGAAGTTTCACATGCAAATACACTATCTTGGAAATCTCTTATAATTGCGAGCCCCCATAAAAATATTATATGCCAAAATTGTTGACGCTGGATAAGGAAGACAACGTAATGGTTTATGTTTGTTCATATTCACATAGAAGTTATATTGTCATAGATCCTTCAACATGTGGTGCTTGCCCCCCATCTTTGCTAGCCAAAAATTCCGCACCAAGTAGAGATACTACTTGTGCATCCAAAAACCCATAAACCCAAATCTTATTTTCAAGAGTCCACCATACATACCTAGGGATAGAATAAGATCCTTCAAGTAAGTTGTCATCGGTGCAATAAGGCAATAAAAATTGCTTCTAAAGAGTTAGATCATTTAGTGTAAGAGAAAATTGAGCGTTGTATGAACTTGTGATGGCAAAGAATAAAAGCGACAGACTGCATAATAAAGGTTACTATCATAAGGGGCAATATAACGTGACCTTGTTTTGCACTAAGGGGTTGAGCATACAAACAAATAAGCGCATGGCAACCTATGCTTCCTTCTGCGAAGGGCCTATCTTTTACTTTTCAGTATTTACTTTTATGCAAAGAGTCAAAGTTTTTCTCTCTATTCCTTTTTATTTTTCTCCTTTGGCAAGCATCATGTTGTGAGGAAAGATCTAGGCACATATATCCAGTTGGATATGGGTAGCATGAGTTATTATTGTTGACATCACCCTTGAGGTTAATGTCGGTGGAAACGACACCTATGGGATCACGGGGAATCCCTTGTATGGTTGGCGGGCGCGGGGATATGGAAAGACCGGGTTTAGAAGATCAACACAGGGGAATTTATACAGGTTCGGGCCGCAAGTGGTGCGTAATACCCTACTCCCGCTGGTTTGTGTTTATCTGGTGTTCTTGGACTAGTTACAAAGCGTGCAGGGTCCAAAAAGTCCGAATCCTCCTCCAGTATGCCTCAGGCCTCCTTTTATAGCCGAAGGGGGTTGCCACAGTGGCACACAGGAGGTGGAAAGTTTGTAATGTATACAAGTCTATCGCCTGGCATCGTAGGACAAATGCATTTAATGCACTACCGACGTGCCCTCTCACTTTATCGGGGACGACAAGGAAACTCGTCCCGTCTGCCGCCACTTCGCCTTGCTCTGAAGCGCGTCCAGGCTGACTAGGCGCGTAGCGCCATGCTGGCTGGCTGGCTGCTGAGTTGGTGCGGTGGCAGAGTCTTCATGAAGATCTGCATGCCACCACGCAGGTGCTTGCTGAGTTGGCCTGGAAGCTGCACGTCGCCACACAGGTGCCTGCCTTGTTGGCGGGTTGACTTCTGTGTTGGAACGACGGTGGAGCCTTGGCAGGTGGGGGCCTAGCTGCGGTCCCGCAGATGTCTCCGTCAAGGGTTTTGCCGGGGTCTCACAGGCGTCCCCGGCAAGGGTCTTGCCGTGGTTCTTATGAGCATCCCCGGCAAGGATCGTGCCAGGGTTTCCGTCTTCTGGTTCTCATCTAGTCTTGTGCGTTCTTGGTCTTTACAAAGATCTGCATGCCACCATGCAGGCGCCTCCCGAGGCTTGGTTCCAATGTTGTCGATGGTGTCGAAACTCTTAGGCTCAAGGGTGGCGACTTTGCTGGTGTTGGGCAAGGTGCCTCGCCAAGGCCCTTGCCGGGGCTAGGTAAGCTGCCCTGGCAAGGCTCCTGTCAGGGAGAGCCCACCTTGTCCCTTCGCTCCTCGCGCCTTTGTCTTGGCCTTGCTCTAGTAGTCTTGTGTCTTTGCTTCCTCTTCTGCCCTGCCAAGCGCGGTCGCAAGCGTGTGGCTGCGACTTCCCGCGCACAAGTAAAGGGGTACAAAAAGGACCCCTACTTTTGTACACCGACAGGAGCCCCTGGGCCTGGGCCACATATAAGCGCGGAGCGTTATTGGGCCAGGCCCAGAATGGTGCCCTGGTACGCGTGGTAGAGTTTTACCGCAGTAACTCCCTCGCCAGTTGCGCTTCCCCATGACCTGTGTTGAATGTGTGACGTGGGGGCCGTGCGAGGGGCGGTTGCTGCACGCCTGGGTCACATCATGGTAAATGGTAAAGAAGCGGCCCGCGCGTTCCCCATAAAAAGGAGGAAAACGTAGGGGCACGACTCATTTAGTTAAATGGACCCCGGTCGTGGTCTTCAAGGCGCCCGCGCCCCACGATCACGGGGTGGAAAACAGTCGCTTCACTTGTCTTCTCGATTCTAGCCTGCTCGCCACGTGTCCCCCATGCCCCAAGGAGGGTAGGTGGTGGACGCGGAGGGCACATGCCTTAATGGCGAGTCGGGAAACCGAGTCATCGCTGATTGGAGCAGCGGGTCGGTCCCGATCCCTCGCGCCCCTAGCGGCCAGATTGGTTAAGCGGGGCGGCCGAGCCCCGGCCCCGCCCCTTTATAAGAAAGGGAGGGGGATGGCATCCTTCAATCCTTCAATCCTCCATCTCGTTCTACCTTGACTCCTTCCTTCCCTTTCGTTATGGCGAAAGGGCGCGCTGGCGCTCCGATGGCAGCGACGAGAGTCTCTGCTCGACTGCGTGCCCCTCTTTCCCAAGAGCTCGTGGCGGCGTAGCCGGCCACGAGAGGAAGAGGGAGGGGCGAGGCCGAGGCCGTCGCGGTGCTCGAGGGAGAGGAGGACGGGGCAGCGCACCGGCCTCGACTCGGCCAGCGGCTCCTCCCCCAATGGAGGGCCATGTCAAAGACCAGCCTCGCGAATTCTTCATCAGGCTGCACAAGCCAGTGCGCGGTCGCCTTCGTCTCCCCACTCCATTCGCTCGGGAGATGGAGCTCGACCCGCCACAGGCTTTGAGGCTGCATACGAGGGGCTGCAGGAATGGCAGCATGCGGGTCGACGTCGACTTCCCCGCCCCCCACGTCATGTATCTCCGCCGCGAGTGGAAAACCTTCGCCCGTGCCCAAAGCATGTCGGAGGGGCTTGCCCTCCACTTTGCATTGACAGAGAGCGGCCATCTTTCTATCAAGGTCTTTGGGCGCTCGAGAACTCGCCTAAGGTGTTGTGTGGAGAGCTCCACTAACGATGAAACTTCCTCCTCGAGCGAGTGTGACGAGGAGGACAGCGACAGCGACGACGAGGGCGTCAAGCGGGAGGACACCGACTCCGACTGACTGCGTCGCCCTCCTCCCTCGGCCACGCGCCCTGCCGAGGGTCTTCCTCGTTAAGCTCTCCATCGGCGCGTTCCCCGCCGCTTCCTTTTTGCCTTCACCTGCCACACCTGGGAGGAAAGGGGCAAGAACGGAGATCACAGGGCACCTATCTTTCTTTTAAATTGTAGGCACTTGCCAAATCTTAATTTCTAGATAATGTAATCTCTCGAGCCCATGCTTGTGTCCTGTAACCTCTGTTCTTGTATCAGCATGTTAATGAAAAAGTCTAGCCTTGCCGGGAACCCATGCACGCGTATGCTCGTGTAGAGGTGAAACACCTCGTTAATATAAATAAATGAGTCCTCCAAGCAAGCTGCCCTGCTGGCACGCTCTGCGCATGCCGAAGAATCATATCTGCCGGGTTATAGACAAAGGGTCCAGCCCCCCGTCCACCTCCTTTCAGCAAGGGCTACTACGACCACCCCGACCGAAGCAGCGTTTGGGCCGGGAATGGGAGCATCCGAGTTTTTAAAGGAGAGTGCTGAGGTTTTCTAATGCACAAGTCATAGGTTACAAACACGAATGGGCAAGAGGTAAACTTTATCTGTTTGGTTTGCCGGGATCGCCTTGCCGGGCGGTCTTCTCGACTTCTTGCCAGAGCTGGGTCCTTGGCGGGATCGAACACCCTTGCCGTGGCTGGAAAGAAGAGAGGGCAAGAGCATGGAACCTTAGTGGTCCTCTAACATTTATTGGAATCAAAAAGCTATACAGTACCGTGGACAAGCATGCATATACGTATACACATAAACATGGAAATCGGCAGGAAACAATACATACTAAGGGATTCCTTTCCCCGACTGCGCACAGGGTCTGCGCATGGCTCTGTACATAGGGTTACATGCCTTGTCGGCAAGGCTAGTACAAAATGGGGGTTGCCGGGGCTCCCAGAAACCGCGCCTTAGGGGTAAAACTTGAGAAGATGTTCGATATTCCAGGAATTGCTCACTGGAATGCCATCTTCGATCTCCAGGCGGACTGCGCCGGGCCTGGTGACTCGTATTACCCGATAAGGGCCCTCCCACTTTGGCGTCAACTTGTCTGAATTCTTGGCGGATTGAATCCGCCGAAGAACAAGGTCGCCTTCCTCAAGGCTTTGGGTGTGAATCTTGCGGCTATGATAGCGGCGCAAGGCTTGCTGGTAGCGAGCGGCTCGCACAGCAGCCCGAAGACGATCTTCCTCAAGGAGCGTCACATCCTCTTGGTGCCACTGCTCTTGCTCAAGCTCATCATAAGCTAGCACTCGAGGTGACCCGTAGATGAGTTCCGTGGGGAGAACTGCATCTGCCCCATTAATCAGGGCAAAGGGTGTCTGGCCAGTAGCTCGATTTGGTGTCGTTCTGATTGACCAAAGAACTGTTGGCAACTCATCAACTAATAGAGGCGAGGGTGTCCTGATCTTTCGATGAGATGATAACTATCGATTTGGTGGAGACTACTTTGATGGAACTCAGACTGGTGGCGGATATATGTTGCAGGTGGACTCGGATTGGCGGGATGGCGACTGAAATTTGGTGGCGTATATCGACTCGGATTGGCGGTGAATATGTGGTGGTGGTATGTGGCAGCGGCGATGAAGTTGGTGCGGTGGTTGTATATGACAGCAGCGATGATGATGATGCAGTGGTGATATATGGTAGCGGCGATGTGACAACCTGTGAACAGAACTCGAAACTCTAAAGGACTAGATGCTAAGACCAGCAACTTGACATGACGATGCAACCGCAAATTCAACAAAGCAAAAACAGAAAAGATTATGCAAAGGCTCAGATTGGTTCGGATAGGATGAACTAACCCTATTTTTTTGGCTTTTTCGTGGACTATAGATATGAAGAATAGACTCGATCTAAACTACGAAAAACTGTAAAATCTCACCGAGCAACATGGAAATCTGATACCACTTGATAGAGGAAAAGGTGTCCCGTCTTTCGATGAGATTGTGGCTATCGTTTTGGAGGAAGTCGACTTTGACGATCCGACTACGAACGTGCGAGGACGTCGCGTCTTAGCAATCGCTAAACCAACTCCGAGAGGTTATTGACCACGCCGGAGCACGATCAACCTGACCACGAAGGTTTGTTTCCTGCAGGCAAACAAAGAACAAGCAAGAAACTAAAATTGCAATCTGGATATTGCGAATATAAGAGGAAAGCTTTATTTATCAAGGTGGGGTTCTATGACGCCTTTGTCTGGTCGTTGAACACAAACGAAGTACGCGAAGTTGCAGCTATGGCGAACTTTAATCTAAACAAAACCCACACGTACAACATGAGAGTTGGGACAACACACACAAGCACATGGCCAGGTTATCTCTTTACCGTCATTTGAGGGTAGATTTAATCTTGCTATTTATCTAGCTTGGGAGCTTGAAGTAGAACAAATTTTTAGTCACCATGACTTTTCTGAACTTGAGCGAGTACGAGCTGCCACTAGAGCATTTACTGGTTTTGCTTCTCTTTGGTGGAGTGTGCATTGTAAGAAAACCATTGATAACCAACCCACAACTGGGAAATATTTGAAAAGTGTAATGCGACAACAATTTTCCCCTCCTTACTATCGTCATGAATTGCTTCGCAAATTTGAACAACTTAAACAAGGCAACAACACTGTTCATGCTTACTACCAAGAGTTATCTTATATGCATCATTGTGACATAGAAGAATCTGAGGATGATACAATGAATAGATTTTTTGGTGGTTTGAACCATGATATTCAGGCAAGATTTCAGTATATTCCTCATTGCATTACTGGCATGTATGTTCGTGCTTGTACCTTTGAGACACAGTTACAGGAGGATGCGTTGGGTGACTACAACAACTACTATTCCAATTCATGCTCACTACCATCCATTGATTCCTCCACCGCTGCACCTACTAGAGCAGCCACACCTCAGATTGTGAGTGCGACATTATCTCAAGTGTATGGTACATTGTCATTGTCCATACCTACATCAGATACGTCTTTGCGACAAGGTAACATTAAAGGTTTGATGATATAACTTCACATGAGAATGATGCATGCGTAATTAACTTAAATACATCATGTATTGAGTTACCTGTTGATTTGAGCACGCCACCTATTTTAGATAATCATGTTACCGTCATGAATGCATCATGTGATCAAACAACTGAAATACCAACAATTTTGAGTGCCCCCATTGAATTAACTGTTGATGTCAAAGAACCATGTGAATCAGGAAATAAATCAGATTTGGATCAAATACATTTTAAAATAATTGTGCCAATGTTTAATCATTTTGATATGACCTCTAATCTTGGTGATCATTTTGTGTCAAATGACGTATTGCATGTTTTCTTATTTAAGCATGTTGTAGCATGAAAATTTGATGCACGTAAGGTTTATTCACCGATGTTGGGAAGGTTTAATGATGAATATTGTCAATCTTTTGATATGAATAAGAGCTTCACTTATATGTGCAAACTGAGTTGCAATATTTTCATGCCTTCTACTTCTGATAATATTTTGGCTTTATATTTTATGATCTACGAAAGTTACTCATGTATACATGCGTCATATGTGCAAAAATCAAGGGAAGTAAAAATGGATGACATATACATATACACCATGTACACCTTGTCTCTTTTGTTAGCCACATTTCAGATTAAGCAACGCCGAGGACGGCTTTGTTTTCAAGAAGGAGAGGATGATGAGGACATGACTACCTTGGATACGACCAAAAATATTGCATACATGCATATTTGTCAGGTGATTTCTAGTGCAAACTATTCAATAATCTATTTATGTTATCCAGAACAAAAATACTTCACACACATTTGTGTTTTGTCTAATTGCAGGTGTATGGGACATTTGTACAATCCACATATGAAGATAAGGGAAAAGGAGAAGTTTAGGTTCTGTTCAAAAATTCCTCTCACATCACTTTTGGGGCAAAGAGAAGATAGAGTCCAAGTCTCTCACGTTCTGGATTCAGATTCAGACTGCACAGACATACCTGACTCAAAACACCAACAACTTTTTCATACGGACTCCAAATTGGATGATTCTTTTTTGTTGGAAAGTAGATTTCGTGCTCTTTACAACCCAGTTGGAATCACCTTCAAATTCGCCTGGAGCATTGAGATATCGACGAAACAATCTGACGCTGCAGCAGAATCCGAGTCAAACAACAAGTCCAAAGGTGTTGCATCACCTCCAATTGGGCCCATGAGCCTTGTACGACCTAGGGTTAGTTTTAGGCTGCCTTGGGACGTCCTTCCACCTCCTTGGCCGCCACCCCTTTCTCCTATATAAGTAGATCCATCTAGTAGCTTTTTCCTTGGGTTTTGTTTAGATTAAAGTTTGCCATAGCTGCAACTTCGCGTACTTCGTTTGTGTTCAACAACCAGACAAAGGCGTCACAGAACCCCACCTTGATCAATAAAGCTTTCCTCTTATATTCGCAATATCTAGATTGCAATCTTAGTTTCTTGCTTTTCTTCGTTTGCCTGCAGGAAACAGACCTTCGTGGTCAAGTTGATCGTGCTCCGGCGTGGTCAATAACCTCTCGGAGTTGGTTTAGCGATTGCTAAGACACAGCGTCCTCGCACGTTCGTAGTCAGATTGTCAAAGTCGACTTCCTCCAAAACGATAGCCACAATCTCATCGAAAGACGGGACAGCTTTGCCTCTATCATTAACCCAGCGCCTTCCGAACTTATGTAGCTTATCAAAAGTCCTTGTCTTGAGGCCTCGCGGCACTTCTGCATTCGCCCTTTCGGCCTGGCCGTTACTTCTGGGATGAGCAACAGAAGCAAAACAGACCTTGCTGCCGAGGTCTTGAATGTACTACATGAAGGTGTGGCTCATGAACTGCGTGCCGTTGTCGGTGATGACTCTGTTGGGCACACCAAAACGGCAGACTAGCCCCTTGAAGAACTTGACGGCTGACTGTGCTGTCACCTTTCTCACTTGTTTCACTTCCGGCCACTTTGTGAATTTGTCGACCGCGACGTACAAGTACTCAAAGCCCCGACAGCGCGGGGAAAGGGGACCAGTATGTCGAGCCCCTAGACCGAAAATGGCCAGGAAAGAGGGATTGTCTGAAGAGCTTGGGCTGGTTGATGAAGCTTTTATGAATGGAACTGGCACGCTTCACACTTGGCTACTAGGGTAGTTGCATCCTGGAGGGCGGTGGGCCAGACGAAGCCTTGCCAAAACGCTTTGCTAGCAAGGGCTCTCGACCCTATGTGGGAGCCACACATGCCTCCATGTATCTCTACCAACAGCCTTAGTCCGTGTTCCCAAGGAATGCACTTCAAATTCACGTTGTTCGGTCTCCTTTTGTATAGGGCATCATCCACAAACTGGTACATGCTGGACCGACGGGCTACTTTCTCTGCTTCTTCTTGTTCCTTAGGAAGCTCCCCTGTTTGGAGGAAACGAACGCTGTGTTGTGCCCATGCTGGAGCCTGAGGCTCGACGGCAAGGGCTAAAGGCACATCTTCGGTCGCAAGGGCAGCTGCCTCTGCAGGTCAGAGCTCGAGGCTCCGTCGGGGGTTGCTGCTCTTCGGCAAGCTTGGGGCACGCAGCGACGTCCTTGCCGGCGGCTCCTGGGAGCTCAGAGGGAAAGTACTTGCCAGGGCCTGCCTTCCTTCGCTTGTCCTGTCCTACTGATGGCCCGATGGATGGTTGAGTTAATTGAAGCACAAAGGTACCTGGTTCCACAAGCAACTTCAAGGCAGCGCGCTTCGACAGGTCGTCAGCAATGCCGTTCTCCGCTCGGGGAACATGTTCTGCTTCCAATCCGTCAAAATGCTCTTCCAACTTCCTCACTTCATCCACGTAGGCCTCCATCAACGGGCTCTGGTAATCCTTGTTGACTTGCTTAAGGACGAGCTGCGAATCACCTCTGATGATGAGCTTCTTGATTCCAAGGTCTACCGCGATCCTGAGACCGGCACGCAATCCCTCGTACTCCACCGGGTTGTTCGTTGATTTTTCCCGGGGAAAGTGCATCTGGACTACGTATTTCAGGTGCTCTTCGGTGGGCGCGACAAGTACGATGCCGGCACCAGCACCATCAAAGTACATAACCCAATCGCGGCAGGTCTCCTTGCCGGGAAGGGTGGTTTCTTGAACCTCTTCGCCGGGCGTTGCGGTCCATTCCGCTATGAATTCTGCCAAGGCTCGGCTATTGATCGTTGAAGTACTTTCAAACTTGAGGCCAAATCTCGACAGCTCCAAGCCCACTCCACAATCCTCCCTGTCGCATATGGGTTCTGCAAAATGCATTGCAAAGGGAGGCGGGTGACGACGGTGATCTCATGCGCTTGGAAATAGTGACGCAGCTTTCTCGAGGCCATGAGGAGGCCGAAAAGTAGCTTCTGCATACCAGAATATCTTGACCTAGCCCCCCGCATTGACAAAATAAATGGGTGCTGCACCACCTTCTTCTTCTGTCCCACTTCGCCCATCTGCTCAGACTCTGCCTTGCCGGGATCGTGCCTTGACGGGGGTTCTGCCTCGCCGGCGTCAGGCCCTGCCGGGGAGGGCCCCGGCCCGCCATCCGACGGCTCTGCTGGTACTGCTGCTTCTTCCTCAAGTTCCCTCTACGCCACCAGTGCAACACTGATCACTTGGTTCATTGCTGCTGTATGCTCTTGTGGTTTAGGCGCGGCTAGTATTGGCATGGAGGAGAGGTACCTCTTCAAATCTTGCAGCGCTGCCTCTGCCTCCGGAGTCCACTTTACTGGACCTGCCTTTTTCAAAACTTTCAAAAAGGGGAGGGCGCGCTCAGCAGATTTGGAGATGAACCTACTCAGGGCGGCAACGCAGCCGGCAAGCCTATGGACGTCTTTGACCCGCTTTGGCGTCTCAATCTGCTCAATTGCCTTGATCTTGTCGGGATTTGCTTCGATTCCGCGTTGAGACACAAAGAACCCAAGAAGTTTGCCGGAGGGGACACCGAACACACACTTCTCTGGGTTGAGCTTGAGGTTGATCTTGCACATATTTGCAAATGTTTCTTCTAAATCTTGCACGAGTGTGGCCCTGTCCTTTGTTTTGACCACTATGTCGTCCATGTAAGCTTCCATATTTCTATGTAGCTGGGGCTCAAAACCAATCAGGACTGCTCGGGCGAACGTTGAACCAGCGCTCTTCAGCTCGAAAGGCATTCGTACAAAACAGTACGTACCACATGGGGTGATGAATGCGGTTTTTTCTTTGTCTTCCTTCATCATGAATCTGGTGGTATCCTGAATAAGCGTCGAGGAATGCCAGTAGGTCATACCCGGCAGTGGAGTCCACAATCTGGTCGATGCATGGTAGAGGGAAAGGATCCTTTGGACAGGCTTTATTGATGTCTATGTAGTCAATACACAACCTCCATTTACCATTTGCCATATGCACCACTATTGGGTTGGCCAGCCACGTTGGGTGGAGCACTCCTCTAACCAGGCCTGCCGCCTCTAACTTCCTGATCTCTTCGATATTGAACTCTTGTCGCTCCAAAGCTTGCTTCCTGACCTTCTGCTTGACGGGCCGCGCATGAGGACAGACAATAAGATGGTGCTCAATCACCTCCTTGGGAACGTTGGGGATGTCGGATGCTTTCCATGCAAACACATCAACATTCGCCCGTAGGAAGGCGACGAGTGCGCTTTCCTATTTGCTATCGAGGGTGGAGCGTATAGTGAAAGCCCCGCCCGTGCCGTCCTCCTTGACGGACACCTTCTTGGTTTCTGGTGGTGCAGCCTTGGACTTCTTACTCTCGCCGGCAGAGCTTTGGCACGTCCTCAATGGGAGCGCATCACTCCAAAGAGGTGCGCTTGCCGGAGTGGGTGCAAGAGGTCTTGCTGGAAGAGGTCTCGCCGGAAGAGGTCTTGTTGGCCTTCTTCCTCCTCGGGGCTTCAGCGGCAGGAGCAAGTGCCTTGGCGGTAGTTGCTGCAACTGCCTCTCGGTAGAGTTGGTCGGCGCAGATGAGCGCGTCTTTCTTGTTAGAGGGGATGGTGATGATGGTCAGCGGCCCCGGCATCTTCAATGTGTTGTAGGCATAGTGTGATGCCGCCATGAACCTGGCATGTGCTGGGCAGCCAAGGATCCCATTGTATGGCAAGGGGATCTTGGCGACATCGAAAACGATCTTGTTCGTCCTATAGTTCAGCTCGCCCCCAATGGTAACGGGCAGCGTGTTTTTGCCTTTTGGCTGGCTCCTTCCCTGGTTGACCCCTTGAAATGTGCCCTTCTCCTCGAGATCTCCATCAGGAATCTGCAGCTTCTTAATCACAGCGGGCGAGATCAAATTCATACTGGCCCCACCGTCAACCAGCACTTTTGTCACCTTGAGGTTGCGTATCGTTGGTGAAACCAACAACGACAAACACCCGACCGCAGTTGTGCGATCAGGGTGATCCTCGGTGTCAAAAATGATGGGCGTGTGGGACCACTTCAGTGGCCTCTGGGCATCGAACGATGGCTCTGCCGCAGTGACCTCACGCGCCCACTGCTTCAGTTCGCGGTGAGAGGTATGCAGCGAGGCGCCACCATCAGCGCACATGGCCTCCGTAGCTTTCTGTAATTCATGCTCGCTGGACTCGTCGTCCTCGTCATGATCATCATCTTCCTCCTTCTTGTCGCGGCCCCGAGCGGGCCTCTCTTGTTGATTATCTTTGTCGCAGTGGCCTCCTTGGCCGCCATGCTTCTTGCCGGACCCCTCAGCACCATCTTGACCCTTCTCCTTGTCCCGCCTTTCATATTCAGCTTTCTGCTTCTCTGCAAGCAGCTCAACCTGTCGGCAGTTCTGGAGGTCATGGCCCTTGGTGCGGTGGTTGCAGTACTTCTTGTCGGAGCCTCCTGGCTTGTCGGCGGCCGCCAAGGCCCGGCAGGCGGCGCACCCGGCAACCTCGTTGCCCGGGTCGTCAGCCTTGGCCTTCTTGGCGGTGCCGGGGTCGCCGGATCCCTCAACGGCAAGCACAATCTTGCCCTTAAGCTTCCTGTTGCGGCGCCGACCCTTCTTCGTCAGGGCGGTGACGTCTTCATCTGTGGAGTCAGTTTCCGCGCCGACGTCCTCGCCGGGGTACTTCCTTCCTTCCTCAGCCCGAGCACATCTATCTGCCAGAACATAAAGTTCGGCTACATCCTTGACCTTGTTCATTGCCAGCTCTTCACGCATCTTACGGTTGCGTACGTTCTGATGGAACGCACTGATGACAGCGGCGGGATGAACATCTGGGATGGTGTACTACACACGGCTGAATCTTTGTATGTACTTACGCAGGGACTCACCATCCTTCTGGGGGATGGCATGCAAATCACTTGCCTAGCCAGGAGCTTGGTGGCCTCTGGTAAAGGCACCAACAAACTCGTGGCACAGATCCGACCAGGAAGAGATGGAATCCACTGGCAGGTGCATCAACCACGACATGACGTTGGGCTTAAGCGCAAACGGAAAGTGGTTGGCGAGCACCTTGTCGTCGCGAGCCCCGGCGGCTTGCATCGCGATGGTGTAGATGCTGAGGAACTCTGACAGGTGGGTCTTGCCGTTGTACTTTTCCCCAACATCACGCTTGAACGTGCGGTGGGAGGGCCACCGGAACTGCCGCAGCTCTCAGGTAAAGGTTGGACAACCCACCTCATAAGGTAGGTTGCTAGAGCCCCCCGACGGTGGGTTGTCTATAGCAGGCCCCGCACGCCGATACGATCTGATGGCGCGCCTCCCACCATCGCTCGATGGTAGTTCGAGCATCCTCCTGAGCTCGCTCTCGAAGAACTCGATGTTGGTCGCAACGGGTTCGTGGGTCATACGACGTTGTGGAAACATTGTCACAGGTGTCGGCCAGACGAGCCGGTGGCTCCTGTTGCGGCCATGGTGGAGGAGAGTGCACCATGGTCGCAGTGTCTATGGTCCTCCCACTGCCGGCATGCATCGGCTCGACAGAACGCCGGTATGAGGGTCCCGCTGGGAGCGGCTCGTCTTTGTTGGTGAAGCTGATAATGCTTCAGATGGTGGCCCTCCACTCGTCGAGCTTCTCCGCAGCATGGGGGAAGTCGAGGAGCAGTTGCACGCGCGCCAGCGCTTCTGCTGGCATGGGCGGCGGCGAGAGCTGCATGGACCGTGACGCGCTCCGACTTCTAACCAAGTTAGAAGGAGCCATGTCACGGTCCCACGGTAGCACGCCGTTGTGCGCACGCCGGCCTGGCATGTCCTGAGGGTGGCGCACAGGGCTCTTCCCGCGGCGGTGCCCGGGAGCTCCGGCGTCGCGGTGTTGCTCATCGCGTGCGGCCTGGGAAGGCCACGGCGGGGGTGCCATCTGGGGTGTCGTAGAGGTTGCTACACCGCTCGTGGGCAGCATGGCCCCGCCCCCGGACCCAACGGCGCGTGACTCGTCGTCTCGGACCCAAACGACGCCGCTCGCTTGGCTTCCATTGCCAGAGTGTCGTGGATGCTCGCGGGCCATGTCTCCAGCATCATCTGGCGCGGATGGGCCGGCCCCAGATGACTTGATCAATGTCATCCCCTTTTTCTTGGGGGCCATGGTGATCATGAAGTCGACGCGCTAACTTCCAAACCGGATTTTCACAGCTTGCGCCCCCTACCTGGCGCGCCAAAGATGTCGGTGGAAATGACACCTATGGGATCATGGGGAATCCCTTCTATGGTTGGCGGGTGCGGGGCTGTGGAAAGAGCGGGTTTAGAAGATCAACACGGGGGAATTTATCCAGGTTCGGGCTGCAAGTGGTGCGTAATACCCTACTCCTGCTGGTTTGTGTTTATCTGGTGTTCTTGGACTAGCTACAAAGCGTGCAGGGTCCAAAAAGTCCGAATCCTCCTCCAGCATGCCTCGGGCCTCCTTTTATAGCCGAAGGGGGTCGCCACAGTGGCACACAGGAGGTGGAAAGTTTGTACTGTATACAAGTCTATCGCCTGGCACCATAGGACAAACGCATTTAATGTGCTGCCAACGTGCCCTCTCACTTTATCGGGGACGGCAAGGAAACTCGTCTCGTCCGCCGCCGCTTCGCCTCGCCCCGTCGCGCGTCCAGGCTGACTAGGTGCGCAGCGCCACGCTGGCTGGCTGGCTGCTGAGTTGGTGCAGTGGCAGAGTCTTCACAAAGATCTGCATGCCACCACGCAGGTGCTTGCCGAGTTGGCCTGGAAGCTGCATGTCGCCACACCCTTGTTGGCGGGTTGGCTTCTGGGTTGGAACGGCGGTGGAGCCTTGGCAGGTGGGGGCCTAGCTACGGCCCCGCAGATGTCTCCGGCAAGGGCCTTGCCACGGTCTCGCAGGCGTCCCCGGCAAGGGTCTTGCCGGGGGTCTTGTGAGCGTCCACAGCAAGGATTTTGCCAGGGTTTCCGTCTTCTGGTTCTCATCTAGTCTTTGTGCGTTCTTGGTCTTTACAAAGATCTGCATGCCACCATGCAGGCGCCTCCCAAGCCTTGGTTCCAATGTTGTCGATGGTTTCGGAACTCTTAGGCTCAAGGGTGGTGGCTCTGCTGGTATTGGTCAAGTTGCCTCGGCAAGGCCCTTGCCGGGGCTACGTAAGCTGCCCGGCAAGGCTCCTACCTGGGAGAGCCCAACTTGTCCCTTCGCTCCTCGTGCCTCTGTCTTGGTGTTGCTCTGGTAGTCTTGTGTCTTTGCTTCCTCTTCTGCCCCGCCAAGCGCGACCGCAAGCGTGGGGCTGCGACTGCCCGCGCACAAGTAAAGGGGTACAAAAAGGACCCCTACTTTTGTACACCGACAGTGAATACGTTGAGAGGCAAAAGAATAAGCCCCTATCTTTCTATGTGTCCGGTTGAAACGCTTTGCTCATGTGTACGCGGTGTGTGTTTGCAATCATAGAAAACTATATGATGGTTGACTATGTGGAGCTCTTACTTAAACTCTGTTGAATAAGTTGAATTGCAATTGCTTGGTGACTGAGAACATAGGTTGTTGAGTTTCAAGAGAATTCATTGTTTGAACCTTAACATCTGAATTGGTTGCTACTTTAACATGAGAAATTTTATGAGAAAAAATTGCTGTTATGATGCTAGGAAAAGTGATTGAAATTGTCATTGGTCAAAGTTGTGCACTTTGCTAGCATTCACACTTCATAAATAATTTCTTTTATCATTTACCTACTTGAGGACGAGCCGGAATTAAGCTTGGGGATGTTGATACGTCTCCAACACATCTATAATTTATGAAGTATTCATGCTGTTATATTATCATTCTTGGATGTTTTACAATCATTTTATAGCAACTTTATATCATTTTTGTGACTAACCTATTGACCCAATGCCCAGTGCCAGTTGCTGTTTTTTACTTGTTTTTTACATCGCAGGAAATCAATATCAAACGGAGTCCAAACACCACGAAACTTTTTTGGGATTTTTTAAGGACCAGAAGACCACCAGTGAGCCAGAGAAGCACCTGCGGGGGGGTGCCCCGAGGGGGGCACAACCCACTAGGGCACGCCTGGGGGTCCAGCCGCGCCCAGGTGGGTTGTGCCCACCTCAGTGGCCTCCCGCACACCCTCTTTACCCTATGAATTCACAAATATTCCGAAAACCCTTGGGGTCAACCTAGATCAGAAGTTCCGCCGCCGCAGGCCTCTGTAGCCCCCGAAAACAAATCTAGACCCCATTCCGGCACCCTGACGGAAGGGGGAATCATCTCCTGTGGCCATCTTGATCATCTCGGCGTCCACCACGATGAGGAGGGAGTAGTCCAGTAGCTATGTGTTTAATCTCTCTCTCTCGTGTTCTTGATATGTCACAATCTTGATGTATCGCGGCTTTGTTAATAGAGTCAGATCATATGGTGTTTTCCCCTCTCTATCTTGTTGTGATGAATTGACTTTTTCCCTTTGAGATTTCGCTGTTATCGGATTGAATACTTTTATGGATTTGAGAGCACTTGATCTATGTCTTGCATATGAATACTCGTGGTGATAATGGGGTATCATATTGATTCACTTGATATGTGTTTTGGCATTCAACTCGCGGATTGCCGCGGTGACATTGGGGTAATCTATGCATAGGGGTTGATGCACGTTCTCGTCTTTTGTTTCGCCGGTAGAAATCTTGGGGCACTCTTTGAGGTTCTTTGTGTCGAATTTAGTATTATGAATCTGAAATTATTTGGTGTTATTTTAGTACGAACTCTTGGATAAATCAATCGAAAATAATAGCTTCGAGGTGGTTTCGTACCCTACAAATGATTTCTTCGTATGTTCTCCGCTAGATAGGAACTTTGGAGTGATTCTTCATTGCACGTTGAGGGACGGTTATATAATCCAATTATATTAGCATTGTTGAGAGATTGCACTAGCGAAAGTACGAACCCTAGGCCTCATTTTGAAGCATTGCAATACCGTCTGTGCTCCATTTTATCAATTGCTACCTTGCTGTTTTTTATTGTTCCTATCAGAAAAATCAATATCTACTATCCATATTACACTTGTATCACCATCTCTTCGCCGAACTAGTGCACCTATACAAATTAGCATTGTATTTGGTGTGTTGGGGACACAAGAGACTTTTTATTATTTGGTTGAAGGGTTGTTTGAGAGAGACCATCTTCATCCTACGCCTCCCACGGATTGATAAACCTTAGGTCATCCACTTGAGGGAAAATTGCTACTGTCCTACAAAACTCTGTGCTTGGAGGCCCAACACGAGTCTACAAGAATAAAGTTGCATAGTAGACATCAGTGGTGTTTGAGGATACGCCACGGCTACTGTAAAATTTAGTAATGGTAGGTGGAGATAGTGGTAGGCGAGGGAGGGCTACAGTTCAAATGCCTCGACTACTGCAATTTTACTATAAGATTGGTGCTGGAGGAGCGGGGGCGACGATTGAAGTATGGTGGCTACTAAAATTTGGGTAAAGGAATTGGTGCTGGGCGGGAGTACACAAGGGCGCACACAGTCCAATAAGAATATGTGTGTATGATAATAAGGAAAAGCACGGTAGAACCGCCGATTTTTGCAATGCCCAAGGCGGGTAGTTTGTTTTTAGATTTGACGTGGAATTCAATCTAAATAAACTACCCGCCTTTAGCTTGCTTAGGTGGTGATTTTACAGCACACTAGCATGACACACGGTTAAGCCAGTACCTCCACCTTTGCTTGCTCTTGCATATTCGTGGTGATTCATTGCGCACTTGCATCACACACAGTTAAGCTAGTACCTCCATCTTTGCTCGCGCTTGCGCAGTCATGGTGATTCACAGCGCACTTGCATCGTACACGGTTAAAACACTACCTCCACCACTGCTCGCGCTTGCACAATCGTGGTGATTTCACAACCCACTAGCATCGCACACGGTTAATCACTACTTACACCCTTGATCGCGCTTGCGCAGCCGTGGTGATTTCACAGCGCACTTGCATCGCACATGGTTAATCCAGTACACCCATGTCCGTTGAACCTCATCCGAGTCTTTGCAGCAAAAAAAAAACATCGGGGAGGGTCAGAAGACAGCCACACCAGCATGTGGCCCAAATATATATGAGTGAAAAGGGTGGTCTGTGATGTTCAAAATTCATATGCACAACTTTGACCGCATGCGCCCACGGTTGGGCGCGTCGTCGAAGATCGATGAGAAGGGCCAGAAGTCAAGAACCAACTGGAAGTGGCCAAATATATGTAGGAATATAGGGTGTCATGTTTAAAACTTTAAATACACAATGCATAACTTTGGTGGCACCTGCCTCCCAAACCCGAGAGAACCCTTGGATATCTCTATGATGACATAATGTCGAAGCTACCTAGCTAGGGTACTTGACCCACCTCCCACTTCGTGTCGGCGGGGTGGATGCACGTAATGATACTTTGGTCATACATGCATGTCGCCATGACCTACCATAAGACGGACCAGTGAATCTATCGCTTGGTCAAACGACAACTGTTGTTGTCGATAAAAAAGGATAGAATATATATATATATATATATATATATATATATATATATATATATATATATATATATTGATCCATCATAAAAAATCGCACGGGAGGGACCACAAAACCAGCACCGCCTGCATGCGGCCCAAAATGATGTGCGTTGGAAGGGGTGATGTGTGTTTTCAATTTCGAATAATGTACAATTTAGATGTGGCGCCTGCCTCTCGATAGATACAACAACCAAGAAAGCCAGGTAGTTAAGGACGAGATACGCAGGGTACGGTGTCGGTCGAACCCAGCAATTAATCCGAGTGTGTGGGAGGGAATATTGAAAACGCATGAGCTCGAGCTTTGGTTGAACGACATGTGACAGTGACCGTCCCTAACACGGACTGGGAGGAATCCATTCATGGCCAACACATACCCCTCATTTTTGGTCAAAGGGATGATATATATATATATATATATATATATATATATAGAGAGAGAGAGAGAGAGAGAGACATACACACACACACACTCGGGGAGCCCACATATATGTGTGTCATCACAAAAAGCCGCACAAGGGAGACGTGGTCGATCAGAAGACCCCCTATACACTGCATGCGGCCCGAAAATATGTATGGGTGGTGTGTGATGTGTTCATATCCTGAATTCACAACTTTGATGGGGCACAGACTACATTACAAACCGAACATCGTACCCGACCCCTAGCCAAGTTCAATACGTACAATGCCGGTTCCCCAAACTTCGAGGCGCGCGGGGGGGGGGGGGGTCATCCAACGCATGTGCTCAAACTTTATTTGGTCTAACATGGCACATGTAGAAATAGGAAACCATCATGGTCAAACCCTTCTTGTATGCTGGGTCAAAGGGATAGATTGAGTGGGTCCCCTCGTTATCGGTCAAGGATGATATATATACTAGTAAGGTATATGTGCATTGCACGCATGAGATTTTGCAACCAAAATATGAATAAATACCACACTATAGCATGTAACCTTTGAGTCATATATGCATGATGTAGATGTTCGTGTAATTCTTATAGTTCATCCCATTCAAAATCAATTAGTTTTTATAAAAATGTTAATTGATTTTAAGATTCATGGAATTGTGCATTGTAAAGCATAAAGTAAAAACGAATAATGGCAATTCATCTAGAAAAAAAGTTTGGGCAATTATGATCTGTAAGATTCTAGAACAAAGGAGAAGTGCTTGTGTTTTGATGTTTGTGCATTATGCTTAAGTTCAACCATGGAGTCTTCTAGATTGTACATGTGGCAGAATCTGGTGGAATGTGTAGATGATATCCAATGACTAGTAGTTCTTGGATTTGCCATCTCTGCACCATCGGAGCCCGCGATATGTGTGGCATCTATAAACCACACAAGGGAGACATGCTCGATCAGAACACCCCCCTATACCGTGCATGCGGCCCAAAAAATGTATGGTTCTAGTGTGTGATTTGTTCAAATCCCGAAAGCGCAAATTCTATGGGGCACCAACTGCTGCAGCAAAGTTACAAACTAAACATTGTACCCCCGCAACCAGGTTAAAGACTTACGATGTCGGATGCAACTTCAAGGCAGGTGGGGGGGGGGGGGGTAGGGGTCGGGTGCCGTCCAAAGTATGTGTTGAAACTTGATTTGCTCTAACATACTGTCGGGACCCTGATTCTAAGTCATACCGATCTAGCATGTAACACGCCATATCACTTTGCGGCCTCACGCACGGTATTCCCACGGGTGTCGCCTTACCTGGCCCGGGACCGTTTGCGCATTTTGGCTCACGTATATGATAGTGCTGCTAGCATCCATATGACAGAGAACCCGGGCCGACATGACTAGTTGTGAACCAAAAGTGGCACTAACTTACGGGGACATGCATACATGAAACAATATCGAGCATGTCGGTCATCAGCGTGTGAACCTGGGCTGTAGCAGGCTAGCAGGACTCCGGAAGTCACCGCGTGACATTTCCCCGAAGGGACAGACACAGGAACGATGTGAATCACATGCGGCCAGTCTAAGTGTTCCGGAGCAGTAGTGCTGGGCTAGCAGGACTCCGGTGAACCGGGCTGTAGCGGACTACCATGGCTCAGTGGAAGCACCAGACTACATTTCCCCATAAGAGAGGCTACCAAGGATAGACAACTAGGTTGTCGGATCCCACACATAGCAATACACGTCACACGTATGCATAACATGCAAGTATGTGTTGTACAACATGGCATCACAACATAACTCAAACTCATATAGATAAAGGCCCGGACGAGCCACATAGCATTTAATACAAACAGGGGTCTCATGACCCATCATTCAGAGCATACAAGCAATGGAAGCATTACATGTCTGAGTATAGACAACTACAAAAGAAAAAGGCTGAGAAGCCTGACTATCTACAGGACCCTCCCAAAGGGTACAAGATCGTAGTTGAGGTAACAAGCTAGTCGTCGAAGTCCATGCAGAACTACTACTGAGACAGAAGTCTCATCTGCAAAAACATAAATTAAGCAACATGAGTACAAAGGTACTTAGCAAGACTTACATCAGATCCTATCATACATGCATTACTATCAAGGAGGCAATGTGGGGTTCAGTTGGAGCAAACCAGCTTTGACTCAGTGGCTAACCTATTCTACGACTACAAGTAACTTCTTTGAGGTAAGAAAGCGCACACGAGTCCACTAATCACCACATCAATACACCACTATGGATTCATTCCCGTCTCCCTACGAGAAGGCCATCCATAGCACTAACACTTGTCTTGAGCATTTTAGAGTATCCACTTTAAGTTGTCTATGTACCACGTAAGCATCCAAGAAGTCCATAACTGAGGACACGGCTATTCGAATAGATCATGATAACCCTGCAGGGGTGTACTTCTTCACACACGCTCTCACCGCTTATCATCATGTACACGTCATGTATCTCGGCAACCTTCAAGCGGAAGCCTGGCGAGGGTGTCGGCCATGACCTGACTAACCACACAAGACTCTAGTCCAAGTTTATCGCCTATTCGGGTTCCATCTGCAAGGGAGTCCGGCCGAGGTTTCCATCACGGCCCCAAACGATGTGAGCAGGGTTCCCAAGCCCACCATTCGGGTGCCACTTAGTACATCGTGCCACTGTGCCTAGTCTGTCCGAAGCCCACCCTGCTGGGTGCCACTCGGTAGAAAAATAGCACTACCTACAAACACCAGAAACTAGTTGCAACTCCTCGACAGAGATCAAGGCGGCTAATAAGTCGAGAGAGCTTGGAGCACCCGGAGCCCAATGTGTGGTAGTAGCTAGTCATTGGACAACTTACACAGAACTCAATTCTTAAGGACGGTCCTAATGAGACAACCCACCATGTACTCCTACATGGCCTCTCACCGCTACCTTTACCAAATCGTGTTCACACACTTAATTCTCAGCATCAAAACATATCATAACACTCCAATCCATTCCCACTGAATAAGTCCTGACATAACTCTAAACAATAACAGGCATGGCATGGTAGGAACACAACATGGCTCATTCAACTCCTACACATGCTAGTGGGTTTCAACTATTTACTGTGGCAATGACAGGTCATGCAGAGGAATGGGTTCAACTACCGCAACATAAAGTAGCAGTTGAATCGTTGTTGTCCTAATGCAATAAAAGAGAGCAGGAGCGAGAGAGTGGGATTGTATCGAAATGAACAAGGGGGTTTGCTTGCCTGATAGACCAATAGGGGGGCACTGCGCCACAGACAGGTACTCTGGAGCACTCTCCGGAGTAGGACCTATCGAGAAGGAACGGTGTCGACAATCAATACACAATCATATGCAACAATCTGATGCATGAACATGGCATGTAGATGTGATGTTGTTTGTGCTAATGCATCTAGCATTTCACTTGGAAGGAGTCCATTTGAACCAAAAGTTCAAATGCAACTCAACTTAAGTCTCTTTAAAAGCCATTTATGTGTTTTCACATATACAGCAGGTATAACTTGGTTTGACATGCATGAAACTGGTACAGATGGATAGATTGAATTTTTCTGATAAATTTTTATATGTAAATTATTTCAAATTTTTCTGATAATTTTTTATATGTAAATTATTTCAATCTGAGCTACGTTTGAATTTCTGTGATTTTTTGAAGTTTTGAACATTTTCTGGAATTTCTGAATTATTTTAAATCAGAAAATCAAATACTGATGTCAAGACCTTGCGTCATGCATGCGTCGGCCAGTCAAGCTATGTTGTTGGTCAAACCTGACGCGTGGGGACCACACGTTAGTCACACATGTTTTAAACAGGGGGGTTATTTCTAATCTAATTAAAAGGTTACGGCGCCGGGCCCACTGTTAGTGTTAGTAGGTGGGGATTTAGTGCTTAATTAAAATGCCACGTCAGCCCGCCGGAGTTCTGGCCGGTGGCGACCAATACCACGGCGGCGACTCGCCGGACATGCGCTACTGGCGGCGGCTGGACGCGCGTAGACCACCGGGGCGTAGCCCGTCGTCGTCCGCATCCAGGGGAGAAGGTGGGAGGCTGTGGGGGCGGCCGGATCTCGGCTCGAGCGGCAGGAGGGCTAGAAGGCGCAAGAAGGGCAGGGATGTAGGGGGAACAACGACTGGGCTCACACCAGTGTCGTGGGGGTGCTCTTCGGCTCGGGGGAGGCGCCGAAGAAGACGGGCGATCACCGGCAATCTTGGGCGGCCGACGACGAAGATGACGATGTTGAGGATGAGGAAGAGCTCCTGGCACCGCATGACTCGGTCGAGAGGACGAGGGAGTTGCGGAGATGCTCGTGGACTCGTCGAAGAGGTGAGGCCGTGGCGGTGGGCGCGGCAACAGCGAGCGGCGGCGGCGACTCGTTCGGTGGTGCTCGCGAGAGAGAGAGAAAGGGGAGGGGATGAGCACGACTGAGAGCGAGGGGAGCCGGGGGGTTCCGTGTCGACGCGGCAGGGGGTTGCGGAGCAAGCAGGCAGGCAGGAGGTGGCCAGGCGCGTGGCCGCGTGCGGTGAGCGCGTGCTCGGCGTCCTCCTGGCACGGTGGAGACGACGACTGGCTTGCAAAGTCGGTGGGCGGCCTATTGGGCATTGGCTGCATGATGCCCGTTGCACAAGTAGGTGGCCCAGGTAAGTTCCTTTTTCATTTCTGTTTTCTGTTTTTCTTTTCTGTTATTTGTTTTGGTTTAGTTTTAAGCACTAAACCATTTTGCTTCCCTCTGATAATTTTTGCAGCGGCTAAAAGGATTATTCCAAAGCCCCTCATCAAATACCAGAATTTTTGGACATATATAAAATTCATAATATATATATCCAATGCAAATAATTATTGTATTAACTCAAATGCCCAAAAAATATTTCTGAGCTCCTAAAAATATTGGTTTTAATTTTACCTCTGTCCAATATTTGCAGGGGAGAACAGGAACATTTTCTTGGATCCATTTGAAGCAATTTTTATCTTGATCATTTTCAAAATGATTTCTGAGGCTTTCACATGTCCGCAATTCAAATTCAAAAAGAATTTAGACATGATGCAAACATGAAGGCTAGCCTAGGTCATACCAGAACTAGGGATGTGACAACTCGCCCCCATTCAAAAGAATCTCGTCCCGAGATTCAGAAGTCGACGGAAAGAAAGTGGGGTACTCCAGTCGAAGACGATCATCTCGCTCCCAAGTAGCTTCTCTCTCAGAGTGATGTGACCACTGAACCTTGAGATACTTGATGTTCTGACGTCGGGTAACACGCTCTGCTTGATGAAGAATGCGAACCGGATACTCTCGATAAGTGAGGTTATCTTGGAGATCAAGCGTTTCATGGTCTACTCCACGGATGGGATCCGAGAAGCAACGCCTGAGTTGAGAGACGTGGAAGACATCATGAACTTGAGAAAGATATGGGGGTAGTTCCAACTGGTAGGCAACCTCTCTTCATTTAGAGAGAATGCGAAAAGGACCAATATAACAAGGAGCCAACTTGCCCTTGATAACGAATCGATGGGTACCCTTCAAAGGGGTAACCCGAAGGTAAGCCTTGTCGCCAACTTCATAAGCCACTTCCTTATGACGACGGTCATACTGGCTCTTTTGACGAGATTGGGCTGTTTTCAAATTCTCATGAATAATGCGAACTTGCTCTTCTGCTTCCTGAATCATATCCGGTCCAAAGAATTGTCTTTCACCAGTTTCTGACCAGTTCAAAGGTGTTCGACATCTTCGTCCATAGAGAATCTCGAAAGGAGCTATCTTGAGATTAGATTGGTTGCTATTGTTATAAGCAAACTTGGCGAAAGGAAGGTACTTCTCCCAATCCATACCGAATGAGATAACGCAAGCTCTAAGCATGTCTTCGAGAATTTGGTTGACCCTTTCCACCTGACCACTTGACTGAGGGTGGAAAGCGGTACTGAAGGAAAGATGGGTTCCCATGGCAGTTTGGAAACTCTCCCAGAAATGAGAAGTGAAAAGACTACCATGGTCTGAATTGATCTCTAGTGGAACACCATGAAGTGACACTATTCGAGAAATGTATAAGTCAGCAAGCTAGCTAGCAGTGATACTCTCTCGAACAGGAAGGAAGTGAGCCACTTTGGAAATACGATCAACGACTATGAAGATAGCGTTATTCCCTTTCTTGGTCCTGGGAAAGCCGGTGATGAAGTCCATACCAACTTTATCCCATTTCCACTCAGGAATGGCTAAAGGCTGAAGGGTGCCAGCAGGCCTTTGATGCTCCGCCTTAACACGATGACAAACGTCACAATTAGCAACGAAGTCGGCGATTTCTCTCTTCATCCTAGTCCACCAGAACCTCTGGCGTAGGTCCTGATACATCTTAGTACTACCGGGATGAATCGTGAGAGGAGATTCATGAGCCTCCTTAAGGATCAGTTGCCGAAGATGTTGATTCTTGGGAACTATCAAGCGGTTCTCAAACAAAACAACACCTTGATCATCCATAGAGAAACAACCAACAACCCCCTTATTAATGTTTCTCTTGATCCGGGAAATTCTCGTATCCTGCTTCTGAGCAGAGATGATCTGATCCACAAGAGTAGGTTTCACCACCAAGGTAGAAAGGAATCCGTGAGGAGCAATGTGAAGGTTAAGCTTACAGAATTCCTCATGGAGAAGTGGTTGGCCCTGCTGCAACATAAGATTGTAGCAATAGGACTTACGACTTAGCGCATCAGCCATGACATTGCCCTTGCCTGGGGTGTAGGTAATCCATAAGTCGTAGTCTGAGATCAACTCCAACCAACATCTTTGCCTTAGGTTCAAATCTGGTTGGGTGAAGATATACTTGAGACTCTGGTGATCGGTGTAAATCTCGCAATGTTTACCAAGAAGGTAATGTCACCATGTCTTAAGTGCATAGACTACGGCTGCAAGCCCTAGATCATGTGTAGGATAATTATCCTCATGTGGATGCAATTGTCGAGATGCATAGGCAATCACATGACGATCCTGCATAAGAATGCAACCTAGTCCCTGTCGTGAGGCATCACAATAGATAACAAAGTCCTTAGTGAAATCCGGTGGCACAAGTATGGGAGCAGAAGTCAGGCGTCTTTTCAGTTCCTGAAAACTGTACTCACACCATGGGGACCACTCAAACTTTTTATCTTTCTTGAGAAGTTCCATGAGGGGTTTGGCCACTTTGGAAAAGTTCTCAACAAAGCGGCGACAATAACTAGCTAGACCAAGGTAACTCCTAACTCGTTTAACCATTTCAGGTGGAGTCCAATCAAGGATGGCCTGAACTCCTCGGGGTTGACAGCAATGCCCTTACCAGAGGTTACGTGGCCGAGATAGGTCACTTCTGGCAACCAAAATTCGCACTTGGAGAACTTGGCATAAAGGCGGTGCTCTCTAAGTTTTTCTAACACAAGTCTAAGATGTTCGACATGCTCTTCCTCGTTCTTCGAGTAAACAAGGATATCATCGAGGTAAACCATGACGAACTTATCTAAGTACTCCATGAAGACCGAGTTCATCAAGCGGGAGAATGTAGCTGGAGCATTGGTTAGACCAAAGGACATAACGGTGTACTTGTACTGGCCATAACGAGTGACAAAAGCCGTCTTAGGAATGTCCCCATTTCTAATCTTGATTTGGTGGTAGCCTAACCTCAAATCCATCTTGGAAAAAGGCGAGGATCCAAATGAAATGATCATACATATCGTTGATCCTAGGGAGCGGATACTTGTTCTTTATCGTGACCAAATTAACGGACGATAATCTACAACCATCCGATCCGTACATCCTTCTTCTTGACGAAGAGGATGGGGCAAGCCCAAGGAGAAGAACTAGGACGGATGAAACCCTTTTGCAAGGACTCATCAAGTTGTTTCTTAAGCTCGGCTAGTTCTCAGGGTGCCATCTTGTAGGGTCTCCTAGAAATTGGGGCGGTTCCTGGAATAAGATCTATGACAAACTCTACATCTCTGTCAGGTGGAACACCTGGAAGTTCTTCTGGAAAGACATCCGGAAAGTCACGGACTACCGGGATATCTTCAAGGTCGTGAAGAGGGCTGGCATTAAGAGAATAGAGTTGACACTTTGCAACTCTAGTGGAGACAGTGACTATCTTGCCAGATGGATGTGTAAGCTGAACAGACCTGGTGTAACAATCAATCTTGGCACAATGAGCTTTCATCCAGTCCATACCCAAGATGATGTTAATATCTGTAGACTTGAGGGCTATAAGTGATGCAAGGAATACAAGCTGTCGACAAGGATTTCATTACCATGGCTTACAGTAGAAGTTTGCCATTTGGATCCAGGAGTTTGAATGACCAGTGGACAGGGCATATCACAAAATGAAAAGTTGTGCAAGTTAGCATAGCTTTCAGAAATGAAGGAGTGAGATGCTCCGGTATCGAACAGAACCGATGCTGATGACAGTTGACAAGGAGTGTACCAAGAACGACATCCGGATCATCATGAGCGTCTTTAGATGAGATGTGATGCACACGTTCATGTTCAGTGGGAGCTGACTTGACATTGATCATCTTGCGTGATGCCTTACCATGACCAACAGACTTCTCGGGCTGGGGTGGAGCATAACAGTCCTGAGAGCAGTCACGTGCATAGTGTCCTGGCTCTCCGCATGTGAAGCAAGTCCTTGAAGTTGGACGTGGACCCGCATTGACAAGCGGTCTACCAATAGGCCTGGGTGGAGCATACTGCTGAACTGGGTGAGGTGCCACATAAGATGGCCTCGGTGAATATCCGGGTGGAAGAGCGGAGTTCGGAACCCAAATCCGGCGCTTCTGAGAACTAGAACCGGAGGAACAACCCAAATCACGGGTGTGCTTATGAGACTCCTCGTAAGTAAGCTGAGCTGTCTCTGCATTAATAGCCTTGTTCACAAGAGCCTGGAATCTATCACAATGGTGCAAGTGAAGATCACGAAGCAACTTGGGATTGAGACCCTTCCGGAACCTAGCCTGCTTCTTGGCGTCTGTGGACACCCCCTCTGTAGCATAGCGGGCAAGGTTCTCGAACTCTCTACTATAAGCATCAACAACCATCTTACCTTGGGTGAAACTACAAAACTCTTCTCTCTTGCGGTCAATGAGAGCTTGAGGAATGTGATGTTCACGAAAAGCTTCAGTGAAGTCTCTCCAGGTAGGTATCTGACCAGCTGGAAGCATAGCCTCATGGTTTTGCCACCAAAGACTAGCAGGACCTTCCAGGTGATATGTAGCATAGGTCACCTTGTCACCTTTAGCTACGCTCGCGGAATGCAGCTTGTGTGTGATACTACAGAGCCAGTCATCTGCATCGAGTCGCTCAATGGAATGATGGAAGGTGGGTGGGTTCAGGCTAATGAAGTCGGTGATGGAAACCAACTCATTACGCTGATGGGCGGTGTTCTGCTCAATCCGTGCTAACAAGCGGTTAGACTCTCGCTTGTTCCTCTCCATCTCTAACATGAACTCTACCAACGAAGACTGGTCGGGAGGATCCTCATCCCTACCATCTCCGTGGTTCAGGCTACGAGCAACAGAACTTCGGTTAACTGACGACATCCTGAGAAACGAAACCAAGGATGGAGTCAGCATCAACTATAGGATGGAGGATGTAGCACAAGGGAATTAGTATCTCTCAAACTCCTAGGACAATTTCGGCGGCATAACGGCAGTAAAATGCTCAAAATGAGACATCCTGCAAATGATGCGGTAGTACGATACTCAATATCATCAACCAAGGTTCTGTGATAGTACTAAGCAGACTACACCAGAAGTACTTGAAAACTGGAATATGACTCTGATCAACCTATCCTAAGAGACTACGGAGTAGTAACTCGTGATCCTGAGAGACGGAAGAGAAAGCCTAGTTCCTAAAACCCGTAGGAAAGGTAGGATTACTCAGATCAGAAGGCATAAGGTATAAGGAGTAAAAAGAGCCTTACGTTCCCTTCCACAATCAATTCCCTTACATAACTAAAGAATTTCTAGACTCAACTTCGACCAGTTTGGCTTGGTAATCCTACAGGCAGTCAGGCTCTGATACCAAAGCTGATGGGACCCCGGTTCTAAGTCACACCGATCTAGCATGTAACACATCATATCACTTTGAGGCCTCACGCACGGTATTCCCACGGGTGTCGCCTTACCTGGCCCGGGACCGTTTCGCCTTTTCGCTCACGTATATGATAGTGTCGCTAGCATCCATATGATGAAGAACCCGGCCGACATGACTAGTCGTGGAACCCAAAGTGGCACTAACTTACGGGGACAGGCATACATGAAACAACACCGAGCATGTCGCTCATCGGCATGTGAATCGGGCTGTAGCAACTGGGCTATGAGGACTCAGGGAATCCGGGCATGCGAGCTAAGCAGGACTCTAAGTCACCGCGTGACATTTCCCTGAAGGGACAGATACAGGAACGATGTGAATCACATGCCGGCCAGTCTAAGTGTTCTAGAGTAGTAGTGCTGGGCTAGCAGGACTCCGGTGAATCGGGCTGTAGCGGACTACCATGGCTCAGTGGAAGCACCAGACTACATTTCCCCATAAGAGAGGCTACCAAGGATAGACAACTAGGTTGTCGGATCCCACACATAGCAATACACGTCACACGTACGCATAACATGCAAGTATGTGCTGTACAACATGACATCACAACATAACTCAAACTCATATAGATAAAGGCCCGGAAGAGCCACATAGCATTTAATACAAACAGGGGTCTCATGACCCATCATTCAGAGCATACAAGCAACGGAAGCATTACATGTCTGAGTACAGACAACTACAAAATAAAAAGGCTGAGAAGCATTACTATCTACAGGACCCTCCCAAAGGGTACAAGATCGTAGCTGAGGTAACAAGCTAGTCGTCGAAGTCCATGCAGAACTACTACTGAGACAGAAGTCTCATCTGCAAAAACATAAATTAAGCAACATGAGTACAAAGGTACTCAGCAAGACTTACATCAGATCCTATCATACATGCACTAGTATCAAGGAGGCAATGTGGGGTTCGATTCTGACAAGCAGTTTTGACTTAGTGGCTAACCGATTCTACGACTACGAGTAACTTCTTTGAGGTAAGAAAGCGTACACGAGTCCACTAATCACCACATAAATACACCACTATGGATTCATTCCCGTCTCCCTACGAGAAGGCCATCCATAGCACTCACACTTGTCTTGAGCATTTTAGAGTATCCACTTTAAGTTGTCTATGTACCACGTAAGCATCCAAGAAGTCCATAACCGAGGACACCGCTATTCGAATAGAACAATAGAACCTTGAAGGGGTGTACTTCTTCACACACGCTCTCACCACTTATCACCATGTACACGTCATGTATCTCGGCAACCTTCATGCGGAAGCCTGGTGAGGGTGTCGGCCACGACCTGACTAACCACACAAGACTCTGGTCCAGGTTTATCGCCTATTCAGGTTCCATCCACAAGGGAGTCCGGCCGAGGTTTCCATCACGACCCGAAACGATGTGAGCAGGGTTCCCAAGCCCACCATCCGGGTGCCACTTAGTACACCGTGCCACTATGCCTAGTCTGTCCCAATCCCACCCTGCCGGGTGCCACTCGGTAGAAAAATAGCACTACCTACAAACACCCGAAACTAGTTGCAACTCCTGGACAGAGATCAAGGCGGCTAATAAGTCGAGAGAGCTTGGAGCACCCGGAGCCCAATGTGTGGTAGTAGCTAGTCATTGGACAACTTACACAGAACTCAGTTCTTAAGGACGGTCCAATGAGACAACTCACCATGTACTCTTACATGGCCTCTCACCGCTACCTTTACCAAATCGTGTTCACACACTTAATTCTCAGCATCAGAACATATCATAACACTCCAATCCACTCCCAATGAATCAGACTTGACATAACTCTAAGCAATAGAAGGCATGGCATGGTAGGAACACAACATTGCTCATTCAACTCCTACACATGCTAGTGGGTTTCAACTATTTATTGTGGCAATGACAGGTCAGGCAGAGGAATGGGTTCAACTACCGCAGCATAAAGTAGCAGTTGAATCGTTGTTGTCCTAATGCAGTAAAAGAGAGCAGGAGCGAGAGAGTGGGATTGTATCGAAATGAACAAGGGGGTTTGCTTGCCTGATAGACCAACATGGGGGCACTGCTCCACAGACAGGTACTCTGGAGCACTCTCCGGAGCAGGACCTATCGAGAAGGAACGGTGTTGACAATCTATACACAATCATATGCAAAAATATGATTCATGAACATGGCATATAGATGTGATTTTGTTTGTGCTAATGCATCTAGCATTTCACTTGGAAGGAGTCCATTTGAACCAAATGTTCAAATGCAACTCTAACTTAAGTCTCTTTAAAAGCCATTTATGTGTTTTCACATATACAACAGGTATAACTTGGTTTGACATGCATGAAACTAGTACAGATGGATAGATTGATTTTTTCTGATAATTTTTCATATATAAATTATTTCAATCTGAGCTACGGTTGAATTTCTGTGATTTTTGAAGTTTTGAACATTTTCTGGAATTTCTGAATTATTTTAAATCCAAAAAATCAAATACTACGTGAGCACTGCGTCATGCCTGTGTCAGCAGGTCAACTGCGCTGACTGGTCAAACCTGACACGTGGGGACCACACGTCAGTGACACAGGTTTTAAACAGGGGGGTTATTTCTAATCTAATTAAAAGGTTAGGGTGTCGGGGCCCACTGTCAGTGTCAGTAGGTAGGGATTTAGTGCTTAATTAAAATGCCACGTTAGCAATACCGCGGCGGCGACTCACCGAACTTGCGCTACGGGCGGCGGCTGGAGGCGCGGAGACCACCGGGCGTAGCCCGTCGTCGTCCAAGGCTGCGGGGGCGCCGGAGCTCGCCGGAGCGGAGCTCGCGGCGGCGGCCGGAGCTCGGCTCGAGCAGCAGGAGGGCTAGAAGGCACATAAGGGCATGGGAGTAGGGGGAACGACTGCGGGGCTCAGAACGGTGTCGTGGGGGTGCTCTTCGGCTCGGGGGAGGCGCCGGAGAAGACGGCCGATCGTCGGTGATCTTGGGCGGCGGACGATGAAGACGACGTTGTTGAGGATGAGGAAGAGCTCTTGGCGCCACGTGACTCGGTCAAGAGGACGAGGGAGTCGCGGAGATGTTCGTGGACTCGTCAGACATGCGAGGACGTGGCTGTGGGCGTGGCAACAGCGAGCGGCGGTGACAGCTCGTTCGGTGGTGCTCGCGAGAGAGAGAAAGGGGAGGGGATGAGCACGGTTGAGAGCGAGGGGAGCCGGGGGGGTTGCGTGGCGACGCGGTAGGGGTCATGAGCAAGCAGTGACGGGGCGTGTCCGGGCGTGGCAGCGTCTTGCGGCGGCGTGCTCGGCGTCCTCGCACGCAGTGGAGACGACGACCGGCGGTCTTGAAGTCGGCTGGCCGACCTATTGGGTCATTGGGCTGCACAAAGGTCTGCCGCATGTAGGTGGCCCAGGTAAGTTCCTTTTTCATTTCTGTCTTCTTTTTTTCTTTTCTGTTATTTGTTTTGGTTTAGTTTTAAGCACTAAACCATTTTGCTTCCCTTTGATAATTTTTGCAGGGGCTAAAAGGATTATTCTAAAGCCCTTCATCAAATACCAGAATTTTTGGACATATATAAAATTCATAAAAAATATATATATCCAATGCAAATAATTATTGTATTAACTCAAATGCCCAAAAATATATTTCTGAGCTCCTAAAAATATTGGTTTGAAATTTACCTCTGTCCAATATTTTCAGGGGAGAACAGGAACATTTTCTTGGATCCATTTGAAGCAATTTTTATCTTAATCATTTTCAAAATGATTTCTGAGGCTTTCACATGTCCCCAATTCAAATTCAAAAAGAACTTAGACATGATGCAAACATGAATGCTAGCCTAGGTCATACCAGAACTAGGGATGTGACACATACCACACGAAGCAAAGAGTAAACCTTTCTCGTGAGTTGGGTCAAAGGGATATTTTGTGTGGGCCTACAGATGTCGTTCATTCTTTGATTTTTTAGAACAAAAAATAACCAATAAAAACATGTTCTACAAATTATCAAAACAAGGATCCTAAGGTTTATACAATTGTCATGACAGGTCACTATAGAGACATTTATCATCTAAATGTCTATAATGACTGTATCATAGCATTTAAATGAAGCTTGAGATATGCAACTGCCCACCGGGTCACCCGTCCTTAGACTACTCCAGCCCAAGCACGCTTAACTTCTGCGTTCTATTCGACAAGGCTAGCGGATGGGAAGCCGCCCCTTGCTGATAGGAATTGCCTCCTACCCTTTTAGCCATTTCACGCTGGTCGCCCTATGGGACCTACTCCCTACTATCACACACGATTGTGCTTTTTGAAACTGTGTGCAATATTTACATGGCCGGTGTGTCGCCTCCTAGCCTTTTATGAGCACTGACACTGGCAGCGGGAAACCGATTGCAGAAGAGGCGAGAAACTGATGGGAGGAGTGGCGGGAAACAATAGCGTGTTTGGATATATAACAACATTAATATTGAAAACTTAGTAGAGAAGGAAGCGTGAGCTCGCACGACGCATGCGCATAGTGCTTACCCATATAAATAAAATCACATCCGAAACTGCATGTGCTGTCAAAAGGGATGAGGATTGTCATTTGATCTGGTAGCATCCAACGGTGCAGACGTATGATCCGTGGGGTTTGGGTTTGCGTAGCTAGGGGGCATCGACCACGGTTTAGTAGGCACAGAGCTTTCACGAGTGAATTGTCTGCTATATGGAAACATTTTGTGAGAATCTCGGTTTTTAAATCCACATAAATCCAAAACTCACCCGAAAATCGTGAAACTCGGCATGGTGTCACGACATGGCCCATATATGTTGAGGAATTGTTTTGTCCATTTTCAGGCAAGTTTTATTACGAAGCCTAAACCTGAGCTTCTCTCATGAAGCCTTGTGGTTCCGATATGGAAACGTGTCCCCCTTGTGAGCAAAACGATAATCACTGCCTCTTTTCGCCTTGTATTTTCTTCTGCAGGCAACATGGAACGACAGGATATCTTTGCTGAAATTTAAAATTATTCAGGGTTTATTTGGCCTTTTATACATTAATTGAGTTTCCTAGGCATTTAAAGTCCATAATTCAAATCTGAACTAGAAACACATGCTCGAGTTCACCAAAATGGCTAGAAAAATTATACTTGTGTCCTTGGGTGCATGTTTAGGTCCCATGCAAGGAATGGGAAAGAATACAACTGTACTGGCGTCCTGGCTCGTCCCCAAACATTTGGAATCTCGGTTTTTATATCCCCGTAAATCCAAAACTCACCAAAAAGTCATGAAAGTTGGCATGGTGTCACGTCATGGCACATATATGTCGTGGTAAAAACATTGTCCAATTTGGGCCAAGCTTTATTACAAACCTCTTACAAACCAGAGCCTGTCACAAGAACCTTGTGGTTTCGATAGGGAAACGTGTCCCCCTGTGGGCGAAACGATAATTGCTCCCTCTTCTAACCTTGTATTTTCTTCTAAACGCAACATGGAACAACATGATATTCGCGCTGAACTTTGAAATTATTCAGGGTTTGTTTGACCTTTTTTATTCATTAATTGAGTTTTCTAGGCATTTAATGTCCATAATTCAAATCCGAACTACAAATACATGCTCTAGTGCACAAAAATGGCTAGAAAAAACGTAAATGTGTCCTTTGGGTGCATGTTTATGTCCCATGGAAGGAATGAATTCAACCATCTCAGCATCCTGGCTCGGCCTCAAACATTGCGAATCTTGGTTTTTAAATCTCCGTAAATCCAAAACGTACCAGAAATCATGAAACTTGGCATGGTGTCACTACATGGCACATATATGTCGTGGTAAAACAAATTGTCCAATTTGGTCCAAGCTATATAAGAAGCCTCTTACAAATCAAAGCTTCTCGCAACCCTCGTGGTTCTGGTAGGGAACCATGCCCCTCTTGTGGGCGAAACGATAATCGCTGCCTCTTCTCGCCTTGAATTTGGTTTTCTACAGGCAACATAGAATAACAGGAGTGTCGTGGTGAAATTTGAAACTCTTCAGGGTTTGTTTGGCCATTTTATACATTAATTGAGTTTTCTTGGCATTTAATGTAGTCCATAATTCAAATTTTAACTACAAGCACATGCTCTGGTGAAGCAAAATGGGTGGAAAATCGTACATGTGTCATTGGGTGCATGTTTAGGTCTCATTGAAGGAATGGAAATGAATTACAAACGTCTCGTCGTCCTGAAACATTGAGAATCTCGGTTTTTAAATCCCAGTAAATCAAAAACTCACCCAAAAAACATGAAACATCGCATGGTTTCATGACATGGCACATATATGCCATGGTAAAAAAATTGTCCAGTTCGAGACAAGGCGCACACATTAATAGCCAACGAAGTCCGTTTGAAACAAGTAGTTGACACGTTAATATCGCACACGGTTGTATTACATGAACCGTGTGTTCCCGTAACCATTTAAGTGCGGCCATCCGCCCCTCTTTTCTTATGGGATAATACTACCTCCGTCCTCGTTCATTGTTCATCTTCGTATTTTGTGCCAAAATTTAACCATACTCAATGGCGTGCGTGCAGGTGTTTGGTTAGACATGACGAGCGCGAGAAGTCCACCATGAAGGCTCGACTGGACACGTGCGAGAAGTCCGCCGTGCAAGCTCGACGGGACACGTGCGAGCAGCAAGGCTGCCCATGCTCACCGGGATGTGAGCTCTTTGACCAACGTCCACCAGCCGCCCGGCTCGCTCACAACTTCTCCATTAATGGCGGCCGAGCCGCTGTTTAACACGCGATTAATTAAAGCACTTGGATGGAGGGTGTTTGCTTGTGATCCCACGGCCCCGCTCAACGTTAGCATTTGCTTTGTTCATGTTTTCAACTCGTATTCCGGCCTAATTTAAAATGCCACATAGGCCAACGGATAATACGACGACAAATAAAATGGCAATGGATAATATGATTACAAATTTACAATGGCATGGATAATAATTGTCTTACATATTCCGAATAATTTAAAATACCACATGCGGCAAACCCCGGAAGACACGGGGGCAATAGAAAAAGGAAATCACAGACAAAGATCTGGGTCGCTACTGTCTCTAAACCTCAATGGATCGCCGGGCGGCGACATCCTCCAATTCCTTCAATTCCTCATGACTTTGCTTGACAGCAGCCACAGATTCCTCTACCTCCTGCTTGCACTCGATCCGGAGCTTCCTCAAGTCACCCATCAGTTACTCGATGACCGCTTTCAGCGTCATCCCTGAGGCACTGCTCTGCTCATGTAGCATCTTCCAGCCGGCGGCCTCCTCCTCCTTCTCGACGAGCGCGTTGAGGAGCTTCGCATTGTCACCCATGAGTTCCTCGATGAGGCCGGTGGCCTTCTCAACCGAGGCATCGCTGATCTCGAGCAGCTTCATCAAGCAGTCGACCAGCTCTTGCTGCTTAACGAGGCCAGCGAGAATGTTGTCATCGCTGGCCAGGGACTTCAGCAACGCCAGCTCGTCGCGATCGCCGACGCAGCGAGTGATGAAGTCATGTACCTGGGGTAGGGTCATAGACCTGCCCAAAGGTACCCTCCACAAGGACACTCACAAAAGAAGCAGCCTTCCAGTCGACCTGGTAGGTCTCCACTCGGCAGATTCAAAGACACTCGACCATGAAGACCCACTCGACCACCAGGAGTCCAAGAGCCACTCGGTGTCCAAACGGTTACGTAGTTAAATAGTCTTTATGATCATAATGATACTTTATGTAAGGCGTTACCAGTAACGCCTAGCCTTAACGTACCTTGAACCCTCTGCTACGTGGGCTGGCTGGGGTCCTGGCGTACTCTACATAAGCCACCCCCTCCACAGGTAGAAGGGTTCGCACCCCTGTAACTCATACGCATATAATCCAGTCGACCGCCTCCGGGCTCCGAGACGTAGGGCTATTACTTCCTCTGAGAAGGGCCTGAACTCGTAAATCCCTTGCGTATACAACGACTCCATAGCTAGGATCTTGCCTCTCCATACCTACCCCCCATTCTACTGTCAGACTTAGAACCACGAGAGTTGGCGCCCACCTTGGGGCAGGTGTTCTAGCGATTTGTTGGAGAAGTTGGAATTCTTTCGATCTCCTACATCATGGTTTCAGGTGGAGTTTTGGTCGATGGCCACGAGATCCGTCTCGGTGCGCTCACGTTCATCGCTGACGACTCCGCTTGGCTTCAGGAGGCTCTGCTCGATGTGGACGCGCTCCCCGTCCGCGGGGCGACGCACTTTCGCGCGTGTGTCCGCGGAGTTCTCCTGCGGCAACCGTCGATCCAGTATGGGTCGGCTCCTGTTCCATCCTCGCTCCCAGTCTCCCGCCGGCGCAAGCGTTCCTGTCGGTGTACTAGAGTAGGGGTACCCTAGTATCCCGAACTTGTGCACGGGCAGTTGCAGCCCTCCGCGGCAAGGCTTACCGGGTGACCGCCAAGGTCCTCCGTGGTTCCTTTGGAGCCATTCAAGAACAAAGTATTCAAGCCAAGGATACAAGGCCCCGGCAAGAGGAGCTTGCCGGGAAGGCCACCCAAGGCACCTAGGAGACAAGGCCCGGCAAGAGGAGCTTGCGGGAAGGCCCGATGAGCGACAAGCTTCCGGACGCGACAAGACAACAACGGGCGGCAAGGCGCTTGTCATGGCAGACCACCACTCTGTACTGCGCTCGGCACATCCACTAACGTGTCATACAGGACCTTTCGGTAGCGCTGGCAAGAGGTCGTGGCGCCGGAGCGCGGTGGCAAGCGGCGCTGATAAGATTGCCATCGTGGCAAGCGGTGGCGCCGACGGTCCCTTTACGCATCGTTAGGGCGACGTGACGGGCATTTAATGCCTTTGTCCCCGCCGTCGGGGTTAGGTATGATACACTGTACAAGTAGCTGTACCAACCACTCCTTTTCCATTTTACCCTTGTCTACGTTGCCACCGCCGGAGACCCCTTTAGCATATAAAAGGAGGCCCATGCGCATAGCGTAGGGGGGTCGAAAGGTTGAAGCCGAGAACACTCACGCTCGGTCTCGTTAGCAGCTTGTGTGTACTATAGCACTCAGCTCTGAGCAAGAACTCAATACACTTTCGGACATGCAGCGGTAGGAGTGTTATCTCTGGAGAGATCCGGCTGGGTAAACTTTCGTGTGCCGCCTCGATCTGCTCTTCGATGCGACCTCCGCCCCCGCCCGAATCGAAAGGGCTCGGTCCGCCGGTCCCATAGGTGTTAAATGGGCCGATCAGCTTCCCGACATCTTTGGCGCGCCGGTAGGGGCGTTGAGATTGTGTGAACCTGATCTGGCGTCCACACGAGCTAGATCTTCATCATCTTCATCGACGTGCCACCCAAGAAGAAGGCTTCGGCGGCAGATGTTCCGTCCGCGTCGAACCCACCACCACCGGAGCAAACGGGTGGTGGGGTAGACGCCGGCGGAAGAATGGACGTCGACGGGGGAGCCCACGGTGCTGCCAAGTCCAAGAACAAGGCTGCGCAGACCTCGGCGTCCGTACATGCACCGCGCCCGTCTCAGGAGGCGCGGGACCGACAGCGTCATGGTATTCACAACGCCATACGCTTCGTTGGACCAAGATCGAGCTGGTGGATCTCGGGATGCTCAAGACCAGCATGCACGCCAACATCTTTGGCGCGGCGAAACGCGATCGCTGGGCGGGATCTGCTCCTTCTAACATAGTTAGAAGTCCGAGCATATCCCGCTCCTCGCCGCTCGCCATCGCCACCCACCACTCAGCGAAGCTTTGGCGAGAGCTCAATCGCTCTGGATTACCCTCCAACAGCCGACAAGGTCGATGAATGGAGGGCCACCATTCAGAGTCTCATCGGCTTTGCTAACGGCGGCGCTCCGGCAGCCGAGTGCATTGCTGCCGCGGCAGACTGCCAAACACGAGCCGGTGGCGGCGAAACCGTGGGGGTGCAACCACCATGCACTCTCCGCCCGAAGGCCAAGATCGCCGACTTCGCCGGATCCACCTCGACAGCGACTCCACCGCATCATCGGATCCACGAGCTCGTCGCGATCAGCGCCAAGTTCTTCACGAACGACAGCAAGAAGACGCTCGAACTTGCATCGAGCGCCGAAGAGAAGCGCGGCGTCAATCCGACCAGCGCGCTGGGCCCTCTGTCGACATGCATGCGCCAGGGGAACCAGGCGACTTGCCGTATGTGAGGGTTGCCCTGCGTTCACTCGTGAGCTGCGGCAAGTCGGTGGCCCAAAGCAAGAAGAATTTCAAGCCGACGTGCGAGAGAAGTACGACGGCGGACGCATCCGTCGGAGTTCCTCAACATCTACACCATCGCGGTGCAAGCTGCCGGGGCGAGGCGACAAGATCTGGCCAACTACTTCGGCTGGTGCTCAAGCCCAATGTGAGATCTGGCTCATGCACTTGCCGGACAACTCCATATCCTCTTGGGCAGATCTATGCCATCGGTTTGTCGGCGCCTTTACAGCGGCCACAAGCCCCATGGCCAAGAAAGCGACCTTCATCTGCCGCCCGGAAGGAAGGAGAGCCCTAGCAAGTACATTCGGAGATTCAGCCACAGACAAAGACAACATCCCGGATGTCCACCCTGCCGTGGTAATCAGCGCGTTCCATCAGAACGTGCGAAACCGCAGGATGCGGGAGGAGATGGCGATGTGCAAAATCAGAGACGTCAGTGAGCTGTATGCTCTGGCCGACAAGTGTGCGCGTGCTGAGGAAGGGAGGAGACTCCCCGGAGAGAATCTTGAAGCGGGGAGGATCGATAGTGAGGAGACCGCCCGACAAAGAAAAACCGGCGGAACAACAGGAAGAAGAAAGGCAAAGATGTGCTAGTTGTTGAGCAGTCCGCAACGGAGGTGGCGCCAAGAAAGCCAAAGCTGGTAGCTCCGGCAAGGAGGTTGCCGCTGGCACCAACTGCCGAGCTGTGGCGGTCGCCGACAAGCGGACGGCTCCAACAAACGATCTTGCAAGATCCACCGCACCAAGGGCCATGACCTCCAGAGCTGCAAAAGGTCGAGTAGCTTGTCGAGCGGCAGAAGGCTGAATACGAACGACGCGACAATGAGAAAGGCCAGGAAGGTGCTGGAGGAGCTAGCAAGAAACGTCCCGGCCGAGGAAGACGCCGCGGCAAGGCCAAGCAGCGGCAAGGAGACAGACCTCCCCGCGGCCGCGACAAGGATGAAGACGACGACGATGATGACGAGACCGATGAGCAGGAGTTCCAGAAAGCCACAGAGGTCCTGTGTGTTGACGGCGGTGCTTCTCTGCATACTTCACACCGCCAGCTCAAGCAGTGGATGCGGGAAGTCAATGCGGCAGAGCCATCCGTCGAGTCACGCAAACCTCTGAAATGGTCCAGCACGCCTATCATCTTTGATATTGAGGACCACCGATCGCAGAATCTGCGGTCGGGTGCTTGCCGATGTTGGTTTCACCAACTATCCGCAACCTCAAGGTCACTAAGATGCTAGTTGATGGCTAGCTTGAACCTGATCTCCTCCGTGGTGCTCCAGAAACTCCAGATCCCTGATGGCGAGCTCGAAGAGACCGGCACATTCCAAGGAATCAATCCGGGAAGGAGCAAGTCAAGGGAAAGATCACGTTGCCGGTGACATTTGGCAATGAAGTTGAACTTCGGGATCGAGGGTCACTTTTGACGTTGCTGACTTTCCATTGCCTTACAATGGGATACTTGGCCGTCCAAAGCACTCGCCAAATTCATGGCAGCCTCTCACTATGCATACAACATCTTGAAGATGCCAGCCCGATAAGTGTCATCTCTGTCCCTGGCGACAAGAAGGATGCTCTTATCTGCGCCGACAAGATCTACCGGGAAGCAGCAGCTGCAGCAGATTGCAAGCCACTTGCCGCTGAAGCTCCCGGAGCGAAGAAGAAGACCAAGTCTGGCAAGAGCTCTGATGCCCACTCCGGCAAGCGCACCTCTTCGGAGTGCTGCGCTACCGTCGAGGACGCACCATCGAGCTCCTCCGGCAAGTGTAAGAAGACGATGGCAGCTCCACCAGTGACCAAGATGGTGTCCGCCAAGGAGGACGGCCTTTGGTGGTACCTTCACCATCGGTGCCACTCTCGACCCTAAATAGGAGGGCGGACTCGTTGCTTTCTGCGGCGAACGTCGGCGATGTTTGCGTGGCAACCGTCGACATCCCCGTGTTCCTGTGAAAGTAATTGAGCACCATCTTGACGTTTCTCCTCATGCGCGGCCCGTCAAGCGTAAAGTCGAGAAGCGTGCAAGGAGCGCCAAGAATTCATCACGAAGAAATCAAGAAATTGGAAGCGGCAGGCCTTGTCGAGGAGTGCTCCATCCTACGTGGTTGGCCAATCCTGTAGTTGTACGCATAAAGGCAACGGGAAATGGAGGCTTTGTATCGAATTTACCGATGTCAACAAAGCTTGTCCCAAAGACCCATTTCCCTTGCCGCGCATCGACCAGATTGTTGACTCCACGGCCGGATGTGATTTCCTTTCATTTCTGGATGCATACTCAGGATATCATCAGATCTTCATGGCAGAAGAGGATGAGGAGAAGACCGCATTCATCACCCCATGTGGCACATACTGTTTCATACGGATGCCTTTCAGATTAAAGAATGCTGGTTCAACTTTTGCAAGAGTAGTCCATGACGCTTTTGAGCCGCAAATGCACAGAAATGTGGACGCCTACATGGATGACATAGTGGTCAAAAGCAAGGACAAGGCGACTTTGATTCAAGATTTAGATGAAACCTTTGCAAATCTGCGCAAGATCAACCTCAAGCTCAACCCTGAGAAGTGTGTGTTTGGAGTCCCTTCCGGCAAGCTTCTCGGGTTCTTCGTGTCTCAGCGGGGAATTGAAGCCAATCCCGACAAGATCAAGGCATTGAGCAGATTGAAGCACCAAAGCGCGTCAAGGATGTACGAAGACTTGCCGGTTGCGTAGCTGCTCTCAGCAGGTTTATCTCTAGGTCTGCTGAGCACGCCCTGCCATTTTTCAAAATTATGAAAAAGGCAGGTCCGATGAAATGGCTTCGGAAGCGGAGGCTGCTGTTGCAGACTTGAAGAGATACTGTCCTCCACTCCAACACTTGTCGCACCTAAGCCACAAGAGAAGTTGCTGCTATATATAGCGGCAACCAATCAAGTGGTTAGTGCTGCGTTAGTAGCGGAGAGGGAGGCGGATGATGAGCTAGCAACCATGGCGAGATGCATCCAAATGACGAGTGGGGCTTCACCGCAAGCTCTGGTCCCGACAAGGACGGATCTATGCAGACGCATGAGAAGATGCAGAAAAGAATGGTGCAGCGCCCAGATTTACTTTGTCGGTTCCCTTCTGCAGGGGGCTAGGTCAAGGTACTACGGTGCGTAAATTGCTTTTCGGCCTCCTCATGGCCTCGAGAAAGCTGCGCCATTACTTCTGTGCACATGAGATCACGGTCGCCACTCGTTTTCCGCTGAAGAGGATCTTGCAAAATCCAGAGGCAACAGGCGGGATTGTCGAGTGGGCACCGAACTGTCAAGCTTTGGCCTCAAGTTTGAGAGCACTTCAACTATCCAAAGCGAGCATTGGCGGAGTTCATAGCAGAATGGACGCCAACACAAGATGAAGAAATTCGAAACGAGCATCCCGTCAAGGAAGCAAGCAAAGAGTGGCTGATGTACTTTGATGGTGCCTTCTTGCTGCAAAGGCGCCCGGTGCGGGCGTGCTACTTGTTGCACCCACCGGAGAGCACCTCAAGCACGTAGTCCAGATGCACTTTCCCAAGGAGCAAGCAACAAACAATACCTGCAGTATGAAGGTTTGCTTGCCGGTCTCGAGGATCGCAGAGACCTTGGGATCAAGAAGCTCATTGTCGTGGGTGACTCACGCTTGTCATCCGCCAAGTGAACAAGAGTTATCGAGTCCGTTGACGGAAGCTTATGTTGATGAAGTGATAAAGCTAGAAGAGCACTTTGACGGCCTACAAATGGAACATGTTCCAAGAGCTCGTGAACGACATTGTCGATGGTTCGTCAAGTGCGCTGCACTTAAGTTACACTGTGGAACCAGGATTTTTGTGCTCAAGCTGACTCAACCGTCAGTAACGCCATCAACCGGACAGAGCAAGAAGAGGAAGTTGATCTCTGGTGACTATTTTCCGCAGAGCTTCCGAAGTCGCCGTCAAGAAGGTCCTCAAGATCAACACCAAGGGTGCCGAGGAGCGATCTGCTCCGCAAGCCCTAGGGTTTGTTCCGTTGAAGCAGACGCTCCCGACAAGTTTTGCTCGGCAAGCTTGCCAGGAACGTCAAGCTCCGGCTGAGCCGCAGGTTCTCGCCATGGAAGCAGATGTTCCGCGGCAGCAGATGTGCCTTTACTCCTTGTTGTCGAGCCGCAAGCTCCAAAGATGGGCACAACAGATTGTCCGTTTCTTTCAGACAGAGAACTTCCCGAAGAGCAAGAAGAAGCGGAAAGAGTAGCCCGACAGTCAAGTATGTACCCGGTTTGTCGACAACACACTGCATGTAAGAAGACTCAACGGTGTGAAATTGAAGTGTATTCACCGGGAAGACGGACAAAAGCTGTTGGCGAGATACATGGAGGCATATGTGGTCACCACATTGGCGCCAGAGCACTTGTCGGCAAAGCGTTCGGCAAAGGTTTCTTTTTGGCCGACAGCCCTCCAGGATGCAACTGCACAAGCAACCAAGTGTGAAGCGTGCAGTTCCATTCCAAGCAGATACACTAGCCATCTCAAGCTCTCCGTGACGATCCCTTTATCCTGGCGTTTTGGTGCAGGGGCTCGACATCTCGACCCCTTTCCCGAAGTTGTCGGGGCTTTGAGTACTTATGCGTTGTAATCGACAAGTTCACAAAGTGGCCGGAAGTGGAAGCGGTGAGGAAGGTGACAGCCAAATCGTGATCAAGTTCTTTAGGTCGATTGTTTGCCGTTTGGAATCCCTAACAGGATCATCACCGACAACGGCACGCAATTCACGAGCCGCACCTTCATGCAAGACGTCCAAGATCTTGGCGCCAAGGTCTGCTTCGCTTACATTGCTCATCCGAGAAGTAACGGTCAAACGGAGAGGGCGAATCTTTGAAGTGCACTTGGCTCAAGACCAGAATCTCGACAGGCTGCACAAGTGCGAAAGAAGCTGGATTGAGGAGCTGCCGGTGGTTCTTTGGTCGATCGTGACGACGCCAAATCGAGCCATCGCCGGACACCTTTCGCTCTAGTCTATGGAGCAGAGGCAGTTCTCCCCACGGAACTCGTATACGGATCACCTTGAGTGCTCGCTTATGATGAGCTTGAGCAAGAGCAGTTGCGATAAGATGACGCGCTGCTCCTTGAGGAGGATCGTATTCAGGCTGCTGTACGAGCTGCTCGATACTAGCAAGCTTTGCGCGCTACCATAGCCATAAAGTTAATGCCGAAGTCTCGAGGAAGGCGAGCTTGTTCTTCGCGTTCAGTCCGCCAAGAATTCCAACAAGTTGACGCCAAAGTGGGAAGGCCCTTACCGGGTGAAACGAGTCACTAGGCCTCGGCTGTCATGCTTGAGACCGAAGATGGCATTCCGGTGAGCAACTCCTGGAACATTGAGCATCTTCGTAAGTTTTACCCGTAAGGCGCGGTTGCCGGAACCTGTTCCGGCAACCACCTTGTGTACAAGTCTTGCCGATGTTGCATGTAATCCTTTGTACAAAGCCGGGCGCAGACCCCGTGCATAAGTAAAGCTAATGTGCTTCGCACATCTTGTCAATTTCATGCTTTCTACTTCTATTTTGCATGCGTTATCTGACACTTTGTGCAGCACCTACACCCGGTAAGCAATAACGAGCCATAAGTCTCAATATCTTTATTTTCTCTTATTACTCTTTCTCAAAGAAAGGAAGGTTCCCTCGCCCACAAGTTTGCCGGGGGGAAAGAAGAAGATAATGGTGTGGACCAAGCGTCGCTCAAGGAAGTCTAGCCTTACCGGGAAGCAAACGACAGAAAAGCTAAGTTGCTAAAGTTTGAGCAATCAGTTTTAAAAATTTTAAGCTATCTTCCTCGAACGACCGTACTTTGTATGGAAAACCCGTGCGCGGAGGAACCAACTCGTAGCTGGTTGCGCCCTTACTTTGTTTCGAGTCCGCTCCACAACTTAAGTGAGCTGCGACTAGTTGCGACAATGTTTCTTGTCGGTAGCAGCACCGCCAAAGAAGTTGCCGACGTCTCAAGACTTCATGGCCAGTGCCTCACGACAAGTTCCCTAAAAGCGAGGGCAAAAACATACAAAGGAAGGAACCAAGTAAAGGAAATAACATAGCAATTGCTACCCGAAATAGAGTTATATTACAAGATAGCTTGTCGCAGCTCTAATAGACTGTTCTCATAACATGACCAGCAGCGGCAAGAAAAAGAGAAAGCGGGCGGCCTAATCTACGTGATCGCCCTCAACCCTCTTGATCCCCCTCACCCTGTCCACGATGGGTGCAACAAGGGTCTTGAGCACTTCCACATCAACATCCGGCGGCAAGGACTTGAGGACGTTGGTGAGGTTGAGGCCTGGGTTGCGGAAGGCCACCTTCATCAGCACCTTTTGAAGAGCTCCAGCAGATCCGGGCGCGACTCCTCGGCCACCGCTTTGGGATTTCTTCCCGAGTCACTGGAGGGCCGTCACCACGCCCTTGAAGAACAAGCTGAGCTTGGCTGGGTCGGAGGTGCTCATCGGAGGAATATCCAAGATCCTCCATCCCAGTGCGCCCGGCTCCACAGCCGATGGCTGCAGCATCATCCACGAGACCCTCGGTCCAGTGCTCCACATTCTCCCTAAAGGTATTCTGGGCGGCAGCAACACTCGCCAGCAGCGCCTCGTTGGCCTTGATCTTCTCCTTCAAGGCCACCTCCTACTCCATGGCGCCGTCCAGCGCCTGAGTCAAGGTGGTCAGCTTCAACTCAAGATCTGCGTTGGAGTCCTTGGCGGCGCTGAGCTCCTTGCTCCTCTCGGCGAGACGGCCCTGCAGCTCGCCAAGAGTGTAGGCGTCCTTCTCGCTCATGCTTGAGTGCAGCAAGCTCCTCGCTGCTCTCCTTGAGATTGGCCTCGGCTGCATCACCTTCTGCCTCCAGCTCCTTCTTGGCGGCCTCGGCAGTGCGGCAAGCATCCTTTGCTTCCTTGAGAGCCCCGCCAAATGTTTGCTTTCGCGTGGCTAGATCCTCCTCATGGCTGTCAAGATTAACCTTCCTCTGCGCCAACTCGCCTTCCCTGCAGAGATAGCTTCTCGGCGGCAAGCGGCTGTTGCTCGTCGCCTTCGCCTTCTCGAGGAGGAAGGCTTTGCGCTCCTCGGCGAAGTCGCTCCGCTCCTCGCCAAGGACCGGAGAGCTTCTGGTTGAGGCCCCGGAGCTCCTCCGCGCTTCTCGATGTTCTGCTCCGCCTTCGCGACAAGCGCTTCCCGGGATTCCAGCTTGGCTTGTCGGGCGCGGTAGAGCAATAGCAGCTTCGCAGCAAGCTGCTCCTCCTCGAGACTTCGCCTTCTTTGCTGTTTGCGCGTCGACCAGCGTCGATCCAATGGAGGCGAGCAGCTCTTCATCAAAGTTTCTCCTTCGCCGGCACCGGAGCTCGACGCCCATGGGAGCTTGATGAAGACGCCATCACCGGCCTTCAAATAGGCGCCGGGCTGGGGCTCTTCGGAGCCCGACGCTGCCGCAGCGGCGGAGGGATCGGCGGTCGGCGTAGCGCCTGGCGCTCCTGCGGCCTCAGGGCCGTCAGTGCGATTGCCGGACCCCTCGCCAGCTTCTGCGGCGGCAGCTTTGGCGGCCTCTTCGCCGGCGGGCTCGTCAGCGCCAGCTTCTTCTCCGATGGCAGCGGCGTCGTCGATGTGCCAGCGCGACCTCCTCGCCGGCGGCCTCGGTCTCCATTGGCTCTGCGGCGGATGGATCTGATGACCGGAAAATGAAGAAAAGTCAAGCAAATATTCAAAAAGAAAATCAGAAGAAGAAGAACACAAGGAAAGTTTTCAAGCAAGAGGATTACCTGTGCTAGGGTCTGCAGTCATGGTCTCCGCCACCAGGGGATCGCTGGTGCTGTCCCTTGCCGGAGAGCTGTCCCTTGCCGGAGAACTGCCCCTTGCCGGAGAAGTCTCCCTTGCCGGAGAACGCTCCCTTGCCGGGGAATCCTCCCTTGGTGGTGTAGTCGAAGCAGAAGGCATGTCAGGAGCGGCTTCAGGGCACTCCTGGTAAGGCTTCGCTCCTACACAAATCAGCGATCAGATATCGGCAAAGAAAGGGCACCCATGCACGCCTAATGCCAGGAAGTAAACCATATACTTACTGGGGGCTGCGCTGGGGCTGCTTTGAGGAAGAGTTGCAGCGTCCGGCAAGGTGGTCTCGACGCGCCTCCGCTGTCAGCGGTGGGTTCGCCCTTGATGACAATCACCGGGGCCTTGGCTCTCTTCGACGCTCTACGGGCGGCGTCACGAAAAAGGAATCGGTTCAGAGTGAAGCAAATCAGATACAAGACAAAGCAACAAGTCAAGAACTACAAATGTTGCAAAGAATCTTACTCTTCTTCCTCGCTTGAGCCGAGCGGAGAGATCAAATTCTGGCTCGCCTCCAAAGACGACGAGGCGGAGGAGTAGGTTCCCTTGGCCGCTTGGCGGGAGAAGAAGCGGTGGCTGCGAGGGCCCCGCTCCGATTGCCGTGAGCGGCGTGAGGTGCTCCAGCGGCAACAAATGCTTGCCGCGGTGGAGCGTCGGCGCGCGGCAGCTGTTGACCCGTCTGCCGCCCCGCTACGTCTCCGGCCTTGCGGAGACGCCTTCTTGGTGGAGCTGGGGGCTCCGCTCGCGGAAAGCTGTCTGAAGGAGGGGAGGAGGCGCCCTCGGCTCGCTCGCCGACTCAGCTTCGAGCCCGACAAGCTCTTCCTCGCCGCAAACTCCCTCGCTCGACAAGGCTTGCCGCCTCTGCGCCTCTGCCTCCTCCACGGTGAATCCGAACTTCGCCACGCGGCGTACGCCGCCGCTTCTTCCGGCTGGTGGCGACGCTACCGCATCTCATCATCGGTGGTGTCGCGGGTGAGGCTCTTCTGTTCATCGGGCGGACCGGCACTTCTACCAGCTGTCAAAGAACACTTCAGACGACGTCATCTGCAGGCTCTTGCCGAGTTGGAGCGATTCCATGCGAGTCGCATTAACGGCATCATTGTACGGATGCGGTCGAGCGAGGAATTGTTGCACAACGGACGACATTCTTCGCAACTGAACGCTCCGGATGCTCGTGGATCGTGCTTGAACAGCTCCAAGAGCATCGCGTCGATTCGAGACAGTGAAATTGAAGTTGAGGCCCGGGCGCAGCCTCATGATATCCGCCGCGTTCGGAACTCCCAGCGGGTCTCCTCCTCTCTGCAGGGTGGGCGCGGCGATGAAGGAAATCTGCGCCAACGGCGCCTGATGAGTCCGGCAAGCCTCAGCGTAGGGATCCGGATGACGGCAATCTTCAGCCTAGCGTCTTCGGGGCCGATCGCTCCAATCGTTGCCAAGACCATCGAGGTTTGGCGGCTGGGCGTAAACGGCTGTGGGTTCTCCTCGACAATCTAGCACCGATCGCTCTCCACTCATCCCATTTGCTGCGGAGCTCTCCCTTCAGATAAGCTTCCTTCTTGCCGGTCCTCGAGATCCAGCGATCCCACCGGAAAGAGGCTCCCTCTCTCAACTCGGGGCATAAAGAAGTGGCGGAAAAGGGCTACGTTTGGATGGACCGACAAAGTTTTCGCAGAGATGTGCGAAAACTGCCATGGTCGTAACAGCATTGGGGGTGAAGTCAAGGAGGCGGAACCCAGAGGTGTTAATGATATCGTGAAAAATTCAGAGAAAGGCGGGCGAGCCCGCAGAGAAGAACAACGCGAAGAAAGGGTACCCATTCGGAGCCGCCCGGTTAAAGCAGCTGAGTACCTTCGTGCGCTGGATGCTCAAGGCCTCCGTCGACTGTAACAGGTAGTAGTATTCCTCAGCTCCCTCATGGGCGAAATGGGGGAGATTGCTCCTTCCGCAAGGCCAAGAAGCCGCTGCGCGCCGACCGATTTCACAGCCTTCCCCTTGTTGGCTTTCGGAGCCATGGCGGAGGTGATGAGGGAGATCGACGGCGTTGGTGATGCTGGTGGCGATGGGGGTGGAGCGCTGCTCTCTCTTCAGCCTTGGGAAGAAGGGGAAAGCAGCGGGGGTTTTTCGAGATTGGACAGCAACTGGCGAGATGGGCGAACTGTCCCTGTTTCCCGTGCTTATAAAGAGGGAGGGGGCGGACGTTCCGTCTTTCCGAATGAAGAAACTACCCACGATCTCTCACACGACGCCGCATTCGACGCTGCTTGCTCGTGGAGGGCGTGGTGGGTCCGGGGTGAGTTACGGCGTAACCCGTGCAAGGCATGCGATGCCCTGCTTTTGGGCCCGCCCAACAGCATTGGCCACACTGCAGGTGTGGCCCAGTTCGGGGCTCTGCCGGTGTACTAGAGTAGGGGTACCCTAGTATCCCGAACTTGTGCATCGGGTAGTTGCAGCCCTCCGCTGCAAGGCTTACCGGGTGACCGCCAAGGTCCTCCGTGGTTCCTTTGGAGTCATTCAAGAACAAAGTATTCAAGCCAAGGAGACAAGGCCCGGCAAGAGGAGCTTCTTGGGAAGGCCACCCAAGGCACCTAGGAGACAAGGCCCCGGCAAGAGGAGCTTGCCGGGAAGGCCCGGTGAGCGACAAGCTTCGGGCGCGACAAGACAACAATCATGCAAAGGCGCTGTCATGCGGCACCACCACTCAGATTTGCGCTCCAAAGACATCCACTAACGTGTCGCCTCGACCTTTCCAGCAGCGTGGCAAGAGCCGGGCGGCCAGCGGAGCGCTGATGTGGCAAGCGGCGCTGGCAAGATTGCCATCGTGGCAGCGGTGGCGCCGACGTCCCTTTTCAGACCTTTATTAGGGCGGCGTGAGACGGGCATTTAATGCCTTTGTCCCCGCCGTCGAGGGTTAGGTATGATACATCTGTACAAGTAGCTGTACCAACCACTCCTTTTCCATTTTTACCCTTGTCTACGTTGCCACCTGTCGGAGACCCCTTTAGCATATAAAAGGAGGCCCATGCGCAACGTAGGGGAGGGGTCGAAAGGTTCGAAGCCAGAGAACACTCACGCTCGGTCTCGTTAGCAGCTTGTGTGTATCAGAGCACTCAGCGCTCTGAGCAAGAACTCAATACACTCGAGACATGCAGCAGTAGGAGTGTTATCTCTGGAGAGCTCGAAGCCGGGTAAGCTCGTGTGCTTCGCCTCGACCGCTTCTTCAGGCGACCTCCGCCCCCCGCCGAACCGAAAGGGGCTCGGTCCGCCGGTCCCATAGGTGTTCGTGGGCCAGATCAGCTTCCCCGACAGTTCCGGTCGGTCGAGGCTTCAGCGGTGGGTGAGGCATGCGGTGGCCCGCCAGTCGGCCACCCCCCAAGTCGCGGCGATCGAGCCCGACGAATCTCTCTACTACTGTTCGACTGCCGACCGGGCTTCGCAGAGATCGCTGCGTCCGAATGCGATAGCGATGGACTCGGCGGCAGAGGTTCTGATGGTCGATGGACCACGCAGACCCCCCGGATTCACCCGCACCAACGGAGGTGACGGTGGAGGCGATCCGGAGCAAGGCCACGAAGAGTACCTGCCCGAGCCCCTCACCTCACTTCAGAGGGAGGAGCTTCGCCGTCGGAACATGGATGCACTTCACACTCCTATCGTCGGAGAAACCCCCGAGGCTCGTGCCTTGGAGGATGCGGCCAGCCAACCTGGCTGAGCGCACTCGACTGGAGAACCTTCAGCGAGTACTCGACGAGCGCGCGCGACCAAAGGTTCCAGAATCCAGTCGACGTCAGCTCTTCCAACCACCAACTCAGGTATATCGAACTCCGATCCAGAATTTAGCAGCTGCCGCCCGTATAGCAGAGTCTATTCAGCCTTCCCAGTCGGAGGAAGGTAGAGGTTTGTTACAAATCAGAGATTTGCTCCGGGCGGCAGGAGACCAAAACTCAATCGTATCATAGTCGCGGAACAGGATTCACAGCCGATCCGTCGCTGCGAATTCAGTCCAGTCGGCCCATAGTCCAAGATCGCCCCCGAGGCGTGAGGAATGTGGGGGCCGGCGTGATGATCAGTACAAGGGTCATGAAAGCAGTATGAGCACCGATTCGATCGCAATGATCGACGCCGAGTGCCCACTCCTCCCCAAGGTGGATCATACACTCCTCGGCAGCAGGATCTACGTGACGCCAACACAAAGGTTGGGCGAAGAGTTCTAGCTCAATTCCCTGTGGAACCGTGCTTTGATGCGAGATCTATTATCGTTCAAGGTTTGGTCGACAGAACAGAGCTCACCGAGACGACCATGATAGAGATGTTCCTTCCAAAGCAGCAAAGTTCATGTCTCGGGACCAGAGTGTTTCAGCAGAGCCATCAGAGCTGCGGTGATTCCTCCCAACTTCAGGTTGGCGACTGGAGTCAGTAAGTTCACTGGTGAATCCAAGCCTGACACTTGGCTTGAAGATTACCGAGTGGCTGTTCAGATCGGCGGCGGCAACGATGAGGTAGCCATGAAGCATTTGCCTCTTAAGTTGGAGGGTTCAGCCAGAGCGTGGTTGAATCAGTTAGCACCCAGCAGTATTTACACTTGGGAAGATCTGGCCCGAGTGTTTGTCAGGACATTTGAAGGGACTTGCAAACGACCAGCAGGGTTGACGGAGTTGCAGTCATGTGTGCAAAAGTCGAGTGAAACCTTGAGAGATTATATCCAGAGGTGGATCACTTTGCACCACACAGTTGAAAATGTGTCTGATCACCAGGCAGTCTGTGCCTTCAAAGAAGGTGTCAAGAACAGAGAGTTGAGTTTGAAATTCGGTCGAACCGGAGATATGACCCTGAGTCGGATGATGGAGATTGCCACCAAGTATGCAAATGGTGAAGAAGAGGATCAGCTCCGGAGTGGTAAATACAAATCGGCCGCCAATGAGGCCGGCAGAGGAAATTCCAGTCGGAAGCAAAAGCTCAAAGCCGAGCCAGCTGCTCCCGGAGAGGCCTTGGCTGTGACCCCAGGAAAGTTCAAGGGGAAACCTAAGGGTCCTTGGAACCCCAAGAAGGTGAAAGACCAGGATGGAAATGACGTGTTGGATTTGCCATGTCATATTCACACGAAGAAAGATGAAGAGGGTAAACTCATTTACCTGAAACATACCACTCGACAGTGTCGGCTCTTGATTCAGCAGTTCCAAGGGAAACAGCCCAAGGATAAGGATAAGGAGACAGACAAAGTTGAAGACAAAGATGACAGTGATGATGGATATCCCCAGGTCAATTCCACCCTGATGATTTTTGCTGACGTCGAAAGCAAAAGTCGATCGAAGGTTATCAATCGGGAAGTGAACTTGGTCGCTCCGGTGACGCCTAATTATCTGAAATGGTCACATACCGCCATCACATTCGACCAGTCTTATCATCCGACGCACATTGCCACCCCTGGGAGGCAAGCATTGGTGGTCGACCCAATCGTCGAAGGCACTCGACTGACCAAAGTTCTAATGGATGGTGGTAGTGGCTTGAACATATTGTACGCAGAGACGTTGAAAGGGATGGGCATTCCGATGTCCAGACTCGGCACCAAAGAACATGAGCTTCCACGGAGTCATTCACGAAAGAAGGCTGAGTCACTCGGCCAAATTGCTCTTGATGTAGTTTTTGGTGATTCGAAGCATTTCCGGAAAGAAAAGTTGACCTTTGAGGTCGTGGATTTCCAGAGCGCTTATCACGCTATTCTGAGAAGGCCAGCATATGCACGTTTCATGGCCCGACCATGTTACGTGTATCTTAAACTGAAGATGCCTGGTCCCAAGGGCGTGATCACTGTTACGGGCAATCGGAAGAAGGCAGAAGAGTGCTTCCAGAAAGGCTCTAAGATCGCCGAGGCTCAGTTGGCAGTGGTAGAGCTACAAGAGTATCAGAAAACTGCAGATCCGAGTGATTTGTTGCGAGCTAAGAAGCCCTCTATGGAGTCAGCATTCCAGTCGACCGGCGAGACGAAACAAGTTCACATTCACCCGACTGATCCCAGTGCTGCTCCGACCAACATCTCAACAACACTCGACTCAAAATAGGAAGAAGCGCTCATCCAGTTCCTCCGTGAGAACTGGGACATCTTTGCATGGTAGCCTGCAGACATGCCGGGTGTTCCCAGGGAGCTGGCTGAGCATCGCCTACGAGTCGACCCAAAATTCAAACCGGTTAAAGAATATCTTCGACGGTCCACCGTTCATAAGAGAAAGGCCATTGGCAAAGAGGTGGCTCGGCTCTTAGCGGCAGAGTTCATCCGAGAGATCTACCACTCCGAGTGGCTCGCCAATGTCGTCATGGTCCCTAAGAAGGACAAGTCGTTGCGCATGTGCATCGATTTCAAGCATATCAATCGGGCCTGCCCGAAAGATCATTTCCCTCTTCCTCGCATTGACCAAATAGTCGACTCAATTGCGGGATGCGAGAGGTTGTCTTTTTTAGACGCCTATTCCGGGTACCATCAGATCCGTCTGTATGGACCCGACGAGATTAAAACAGCGTTCATCACTCCATTCGGGTGCTTCTGTTATGTCACCATGCCGTTCGGTCTCAAGAATCCGGAGCCACATTCATGAGGATGATTGAAGTGTTTGCTCACTCAAATCAGTCGGAATGTGGAAGCATACATGGATGATATAGTGGTCAAGTCACGAAAGGGTTCCGACCTGTTGACTGACATTGCTGAAACATTTGCCAATCTCAGGAGGTATGATATCAAGCTTAACCCATCAAAGTGCACACTTGGAGTTCCTGGTGGAAAGTTACTCGGTTTTCTCGTTTTTGAGCGAGGAATCGATGCTAACGCCGAAAAGATTGGCACTATACTCCGAATGAAGCGCATACATGCGTGTGCACGATGTCGAAGCTTCGGATGCTTGGCCTCTTTAAGTCGATTCATCTCTCGCCTCGGTGAAAAGGCATTGCCTCTTTACCGGTGATGAAGAAGTCGAGACAAGTTCGAGTGGACTCGAAGCTGATGCAGCGCTTGCGAGCTAAAAGCTCGCTCTCCACCCAGCCGGTGCTTGCTGCTCCTATCAGCAAAGAGCCTTTGCTGCTTTACATTGCAGCCCTTTGGACAAGTCGTCAAGATGCTGCATTTACGGTCGGGCTGGAAGAAGAATGAAAAGCCTTCAAAGTTCAACGCCCAGTTTATTATCTTTCTGAAGTGCTGACCCCGTCAAAGCAAAGATACCCTCACTATCAGAAGCTTGTTTATGGGATCTATATGACCACGAAGAAGGTTGCTCATTATTTCTTTGATCATTCCATTACAGTCGTCAGCGACGCCCCTTTGTCGGAAATTCTTCATAACAGAGATGCAACTGGTCGAGTGGCAAAATGGGCGATTGAACTTCTTCCCCTTGATCTCAAATTTGAGGCAAAGAAAGCCATCAAGTCCCAAGCAATAGCAGACTTCCTCACCCGTGGATCGAACAACGACTTCCGACTCAAGTTCACTCGAACCTTTGGACTATGTTTTTCGACGGTTCCAAGATGTTGAGCGGTTACAGTGCAAAAGGGGGTCGTATTGGTTTCCGAGGAGATAAGCTCAAATATGTTCTCCAGATTCACTTTGATTCTTCCAACAACGAAGCGAGAATATGAAGCACTCTGTATGGGTTGCGCAGGGCCATGTCACTCGGCGTCCGTCGCCTTATGGTCTACGGCGACTCGGATCTGGTTGTTAATCAAGTGATGAAGGAGTGGGATGTCAGAAGCCCAGCTATGAAAGGTTATTGTAATGCAGTGAGAAAGATGGAGAAGAAATTCGAGGGGTTAGAGTTTCATCATATACCCCGACTGAAAAATCAAGCTGCGGATGATTTGGCAAAGATGGGGTCCAAGAGGGAAGCCATTCCCAGTAATGTATTTTTGGAGCACATTCATGCGCCATCAGTGCAGGAGGATCCTTTCACAGAAGAAGCTCCGCAGCCAAAGAGCGCCGATGATCCGACTGAAGTTGAGGTCCCAGTCGTGGTCGACCTGATTATGGAAGTTGTGGTAGTCACTCCCGACTGGACAGTGCCGTACATCGCGTATATCCTAAGGAAAGAGCTCCCAGAGAATGAAGAAGAGGCTTGACAGATCGTCCGTCGATCCACGGCCTTTACAGTAATCAAGAGACAGTTGTTCAGAGAAAGCGTGACTGGAGTCGGCCAGAAGTGTATCATGCCAGAAGAAGGTCAGATAATTCTTGAGGATATCCACTCGGGGACCTGTGGCCATCATGCGTCCTCTCAGACCATCGTGGCTAAAGCATACCGAGCGGGATTTCACTGGCTGAAAGCAAATGAAATGGCAAAGGAGATAGTTGAAAAGTGTGAAGGGTGTAAGTTCTATTCCAACATGTCACACAAGCCCGCCTCAGCTTTGAAGACCATTCCACTCGTCTGGCCCTTCGCTGTTTGGGGATTAGACATGATTGGACCATGGAGAACTGGCAGAAGCGGCTTCACTCATTTGTTAGTAGCAGTCGACAAGTTCACCAAGTGGATCGAAGCCAAGCCCATCAAGAACCTCGATGCATGCACTGCTATCAGTTTCATCATAGAGTTGATATTCAGATATGGAGTTCCGCATAGCCTCATCACCGACAATGGGTCAAACTTCGATAATGACAAGTTCAAAGCCTTCTGCGCCTCTCAAGGCACGCGGGTCGACTATGCTTCAGTTGCTCATCCTCAGTCGAATGGACAAGCAGAACGTGCAAACGGCCTCATTCTCAAAGGGCTGAAACCACGGCTGATGCGCGATCTCAAGCACGCAGCAGGAGCTTGGGTTGATGAACTTCCATCAGTTCTCTAGGGATTGAGGACCACTCCTAATCGGTCGACTGGGAGAACTCCATTCTTCCTGGTCTATGGAGCTGAAGTAGTTACGCCATGACCTGCTTCACAATGCGCCTCGGGTCGAACTATACTCAGAAGAAGAAGCGGAACAAGCCCGGCAAGATGCAGTCGACCTCTTGGAAGAGGAGAGAGAGATGGCCCTGATCCGCTCGACTATCTATCAGCAAGACTTACGTCGATTCCATGCCAGAAATGTGATGAGTCGAGCCTTCCAAGAGGCAGATTTGGTCCTCCGAGTGGATCAACAGAAACCACACAAGCTCGCTCCCACTTGGGAAGGTCCCTTCGTCGTCACAAGAGTTCTCCACAACGGAGCATATCATCTCTACAACGTTGATCGCCAGATCGACGAGCCTCGAGCTTGGAATGCGGAGCTGCTGCCGCCTTTTTATACTTAAATACTCACTCGGTTGAGATGTAATAAAAGTACTTTTGTAGTTTGTTTATCTAAGACAAGAACGTTATAATTTTCCTGAGATTGTTATTACTTTTTGTTGAAATTTCCCCGATGGGTGGCTTAGCTGCGAATCCGGTTCGCCTAAGTTTGTAAAAAAAAATCCTTTCCGAGTGGTGAGCCAGTCTCTCACTCGGGGGTTTAGCTGCGAATCCGCTTCGCCTAAGTATTCAAAATCCTACTAAGTGGTGAGTCAGCCTCCCACTTGGGGGCTTAGCTGCAGTCCAAGTACTCGCCTAAGTATTCAAAATCCTACCGAGTGGTGAGCCAGCCTCCCACTCGGGGGCTTAGCTGCAGTCCAAGTACTCGCCTAAGTATTCAAAATCCTACCGAGTGGTGAGCCAGCCTCCCACTCGGGGGCTTAGCTGCAGTCCAAGTACTCGCCTAAGTATTCAAAATCCTACCGAGTGGTGAGCCAGCCTCCCACTCGGAGGCTTAGCTGCAGTCCAAGTACTCGCCTAAGTATTTAAATCCTACCGGGTGGAGAGTCAGCCTCTCACTCGGGGGCTTAGCAACAGCCCAAGGATTCACCTTAACATTCAAAATAATGAACGCTTCGCAAGGACGACGAGGTACATGTCGACTGCTACCTTCTCCTTCAAAGCCGAACCATAAAAATCCAACCGAGTGGAGAGCAAACCTCCCACTGGAGGCTTAGCTGCAGCCAGTGCTCGCCTAAGTGATAGAAATCCCACCGAGTGGAGAGCAAACCTCCCACTCGGGGAGCTTAGCTGCAGCCAGTGCTCGCCTAAGTGATAGAAATCCTACCGAGTGGAGAGCAAACCTCCCACTCGGAGGCTTAGTCTGCAGCCCAGTGCTCACTTTGAGTGATACAAATCCTACCGAGTGGAGAGCAAACCTTCCACTCGAAGGCTTAGCTGCAGCCCAGTGCTCGCCTAAGTAATAAAAATCCTACCGAGTGTAGAGCAAACCTCCCACTCGGGGGCTTAGCCGTAGCCAAGTGACCGCCTAAGTAAGGAATCCATCCCAATCCGCAAGGACGACGAGGTGCAGGTCGACTGCTACCTTCTCCTTCGGAGCTTCGCCACAAGTACAACGTGTGGTCCATCCCAATCCGCAAGGACGACAAGGTGCAGGTCGACTGCTACCTTCTCCTTCGGAGCTTCGCGACAAGTACAACGTGCGGTCCATCCCAACCCACAAGGACGACGAGGTCGGGCCGCAGCGGCTCCATCTTTACCTGCAAGATAGATGAAGTACAAGTCGACTGGAGTTTCACCTCAAGGATACTACCTACAACAATGGAATATATTCCGAATGAAGAGCAAAGTTCTCTCGAAGGCAAATAAAGCATGTTCAAGGATAGATAAAGTTCGGATAAACGTCCTACGGATCCAAAGGGACTCAGGCGTTAAGCCTGTTAAAGTTTGTCGGTTACAAAAACCACTCGGCATACTGAGGCAAATTTAAGGTCGGACATAGAAGTTTTTTACTCCTCCGGTGGAGGATTGGAAGGCGCAACAAACTGGTCGAGGTCGATTCCGTCGGCAATACGGGTAGCGGCAACGATGAAGGTCTCCATGAAAGATCGGAAGTCATACTTCCTGGTGTTGGCAACTTTGAGGGACGCCAGCTTGTCCTCTTGCGCTTCCTTGCAGTGGACGCGAACAAGAGACAGAGCAACATCAGCACGACACCTAGCAGAAGACTTTTTCCATTCTTGCACTCGACTTGGAATCTCATTCAGTCGAGTCATCAAGGATTCAAGGTCGCTCGAGTGTACGATCCGCCAGAGAGTCGAGTCGATCCGCGACACCGCAGCTTTCGGTCGAGCAAGATAATCCACCACGCCGGCAACGCGAGACTCCGGTCGGAGCACATTCATGGCAACCGTCCTTCACGGGAGAGTTGATGGGGTCCAAGCTGGTCTCCACTGATTGGTTTCTTCTTCAAGTTTTGACAAATCTGAAAACACAGCTTAGACTCAAAATAACAATCATGCGATGAGCCGGTGATAGCAAGACAGTCGGATAAAAGAGATTACCTTCAAGCATGAGAAACAGCTTTTTGGCGAGCCCTCCAAGATAAATCTCCAGATCATTTCGCTTCCCCGCCAGTTGACCAGCCTTGTCAGACAGAATAATCTTGTCGTTCTTCAGTCGACTAACTTCCTTGTTGGCCGCGGCAAGAGCGGTTTTCAGCTTGGCATTTTCATCTTCAAGTTTGTCGACTGAGGCAGGCTTCTCTTCAGCGAGCTTTGTTTTCTCCAAAGCCGCCTTCTGTGCCTCTGCAAGGTCAAGGTCTTTCTTATTCAAAGTCTCTTCCAGCTTTATCTCAAGAAGCAACAATGAGAACAGAGTTGAGAATGAACAGAAAAACAAAGACAATCGTCAAGGTTCTCACCAGCCATACCTTTTGCTTCGTTCGCTTGCATACGCAAATTCTCCTGAGCAAGCTTCAAGTCGAGGTTGAGCTGGATCTGCTTGTTCTCTAACTCAGTATAGCGAGCCACAAGCTCGCATGATTTCTACAAAGAGTCAACCAATGAAAGACATCAAAGATAGATCACTTCCGAGTGATTAAGGAAAATCGTAGCATTTCTAAGACTACAGTCGAATCAAAGCATTCGACGGTAGTCTCGTGGACTACACCCAGTGGGTGCACTCAGCGTTCTCACTGGTTTTACTAATTGGTTCGACCAATCGACCAAAAGAGGCAAAAGGTTATGATTCTAAAACCATGGCTAAGTGTCGCCGGTCACCGCTGAAAAAAACAGTTCTTAAGACTATAGTCGATCGCTAGCGATCCACCATAGTCTCGAGGACTACACCCAGTGGGTGCACTCAGCGTGCCCCCACCGGTTTTACGGTTCCATTTGACTTGGCCCGTCCAGGTCGAGTGAAGAAGTTCACAGTATAAAGATTATAGTCGACTGCACGCAGTCCACCATAGTCTCGGGGACTACACCCAGTGGGTGCACTCAGCGTGCCCCCACAAAAAATCAATCGACACACACCCACCCGGTGGGCGTAAGAAGCGATTGGTAGCATATCCTAGCGAGCAAGCAACGATCGACTTACTTGGACATTGCTCTGGAGAGCTGAACTAGCATCATAAGCCGCCTGACTAGCCTCTCGGACCGCCTTCACTTGCTCCATCATGATCCCTGCCTGGCGTATAGCATCCTTAGCAGCACTCACTTGGTCTTCCGAGACATGGTGTATAGCAAAAAGGGATGGTGGATCAGCAGTCGACGAAGTGGGTCGGGCACTTGTCAGCGGTTCAGCAAAAGACACAGAAGCCCGAGTGGGATTGCCTCCCTCGAAACCAGCGTCTCAGGTATCGTCACAACTGGAGCAGCCTTGCCAGCAGGCACCCTCTTGTTTTTCCTCTTCCTCAATGGTGCTTCCTCGTCATCATCGGGGAGATCAATGACATGGGGCGTAACTACAAGAAAGATTCAAAAGTAAACATGGAAATCCAATCGACTAAAAGCGAAACTACAGAGATCATACCAAGCTTGGAGGTGGCGGCATCTTCCATTTCCTGATCTTCGTGCTTGGCTCAGGTCTCGGAGGTGGCAGCACTGCAGATTTCAAAAATCGGCTGATCAGTCATAAAGTCGACCAAAAGTACACTCATGCTGAATAGGGAAATACAAGTTCTGCTGGTTACCCGGAGATGGTGGGAATGACCATCCGCATCTTCGGCAGGGCCTTCGCTGGCTTTGATGACGTTGCTCGAGGTTGCTTCGGCGGTTTCTCAGTCGGTGCAGGGGAAGTTGTCCGAGGTCGCTTGCCGATCGCCTAAAGGCAACAGCTTTACCGCGCCCGGCCGCCGGGTCATGCGTCATCTTGGATCTTCCTTCCGAGCGGGGAGGATCGACGTATTCCTCCTCTTCATCCTCCTCCTCCTCTTCATCAGAGCTGTCGTCCCCTTCATCCTCCACACCTTTAGACTCCCATTCTTCCTGGCTTTCACCTCCGCTTCCTTCCTCTTCTTCGACCGGTTCCTGCGCCCCGTTGGGCATCGAGTACATCTCAGTGGTGACCTAGAAGGCAACAAAACAAGGCAAAAGTCAGTCGACAAATTGACATCTAAACAGAATGAATGTAGCCGAATCACAGTCGGAGATAAATGAGTATACCTTGTCCACTTCATAAGTCTGGTCGAGTGGTGGAATCCTCCTAGCTCATGAGGTTATCTTTGTTTCTGTGATGGCAGTCATCCACTTCTCGACTGGCGTCATCGACCTCCTCTTGATGGATCCGAGTGGTATCATCCGTGCGGAGTACATCCACATCGGATGGCCTCGGTATTGGAGTGGCTGGAATCTGACGTCGGAGGAAAACCTCCAGGAGAACCATGCCGGTCACCCCGTCGCGAATGAGCTGGACTAAGCGTTCCATCAACAGTTTTACTTGGGCCTACTCCACAGGTAGCACCTACAGGGAAGATTGATTGTTCACTCGACTCATGGAGAAAGGAGGAGTCGGTCATTGCCCGGCGTCGGCTGGTCTTGGCAGTAGAACCAAGTCGACTGCCACCCTCTAACCGAGTCAGGAAGAGTCATAGCCGGAAAAGCACTCTTCCCCCTCATGGACCCCGAGTCCCCCACACATCTGGATTACTTGGGTTCTCTCGTCGTTCGGGTTCGTTTTTTCTTCACCGTCTGAGAGCGACAGGTGAATATGTGCTTGAAGAGGCCCCAGTGCGGCCGACAGCCCAAGAAGTTTTGGCATAACGAAATGAAAGCAGCAAGGTAGACAATGGAGTTGGGAGTGAAATGATGGAGTTGCACTCCAAAAAAGTTCAGAAACCCCCGGAAAAAAGGATTCGGCGGCAGAGAAAATCCCCGATCTACGCGAGTGGCTAGGAGAACACACTCACCCTCTTCAGGCTACGGTTGCCACTCTGTTCCCAGAAGCCTCGCCGACCCGTGGGGGATCAGTCCCTCATTGGCCAGATCGGTGAGGTCCTTCTCAGTGATGGTCGAGCGGATCCAGTCTCCCTGGACCCAGCCTTGCGGCAGTTTGGACCGCGAAGAAGATCCGCCTGACCGGGCGCTCTCCCTTAGCCTTCGCCGCCTTCTTCACCTGTTCCAAGGCTGCGGTCTTCTCCTTCACCATGGTCGCCGGCGAAGCATGTACCGAGCGGCGGCGCCGATCAGGCTAAGAACGCAGCAAGAAGATTTGGAGGCGGAGGGAGGGGAAGATTGAGGTCGCACTGTTCAAACTACCCCCTCCGATGCTTTATAAGGGGCCGCTTCTGAGTGGCTGACCGGTAGGCCCAGGCGATCCCGTCAAATCTCAAGAATAAAGCGCCAAGACGCCGATACGTGGCGAAAAAGGAGGCGCGAAGATCGAGGCGTCATTGTCTCATCCCATCCGAGTGCCGCAGTTTTCTCCGCTTCGCGTGATTCCCAAAATTCAGATCCCGTGAAATCCGCTAACCGCGGAGCAACCTGTCAGATAGCAGATTTCCTCCGATCCGTCGCTCGGAAATCCTCAAGTTCACAAAGTTCACTCGACAAATGTGAATAATGGATCAAGGCGACTGAAAGACAAGTTGATGCCATCGCTAAAAGGTCGCTGATCCAGAGTAAGACATGCTCGCAACACGAAGAACAGGTCGGAAAGATTATCAACTCCTTCCTCACTCAAACCTCGATCCATTCGGGGGCTAATGATGAAGTCATGTACCTGGGGTAGGGTTATAGACCTGCCCAAAGGTACCCTCCACAAGGACACTCACAAAAGAAGCAGCCTTCCGGTCGACTGGTAGGTCTCCACTCGGCGATTCAAAGACACTTTCGACCATGAAGACCCACTCGACCACCAGGAGTCCAAGAGCCACTCGGTGTCCAAACGGTCTGCAGTTAAATAGTCTTTATGATCATAATGATACTTTATGTACATGCTACCAGTAACGCCTAGCTTTAACGCACCTTAAACCCTCTACTACGTGGGCTGGCTGGGGTCCTGGCGCACTCTATATAAGCCACCCCCCCTCCACAGGTAGAAGGGTTCGCACCCCTGTAACTCATACGCATATAATCCAGTCGACTGCCTCCGGGCTCCGAGACGTAGGGCTATTACTTCCTCCGAGAAGGGCCTGAACTCGTAAATCCCTTGCGTATACAACGACTCCATAGCTAGGATCTTGCCTCTCCATACCTACCCCCCATTCTACTGTCAGACTTAGAACCACGACAGCGAGTGCGCTTGTGAGAGCCCTTGCGTGCCGGTGAGAGCTCGTTCGAGGGCTCCCCACCGCGCCAGGACAGCTCTGCTGCGGCAGCGGCGGGACCTCTCTAGTGCTTCCGCTGCCTTGGTCTTTGCTCCCTGGTTATATGCCCACCCAAAGTCCTCCTACCGGTCATGGCAGAATGACTTGACATGAAAGACCAGTTTTGTGGGTGATGAGGAGAGGAACTGTGAATTAATTTTCAAGTGGGTAGTTTTTTTATGATGAGTTCTTCAATACCATTATTACACCCACAACCCCTACTACTACATATACAGGACCAATTACTAGAGCTCGCGCACGCCATTTAAATTATCAGGTACTTTCGTTTCTTGGTAATGATTCTAATGTTCATGACAATATGATGCTGCCTAAATTGGATACATTTGTTTTGCTTACAAATGAAGGGCCTAGCATGGATAAGAGGGATGAACACTGGAGCAAGACCAAGCATGGAGATGATGGCATGCGCAAGGGGAACAAGAACGGAGTGACAAGTGATGATTTCAGGACTTTGGAGCCACCATAATGAGTGCATGAAGTCTTGGACGAAATATACAAGATGTCACTTCATAAATTTCGTCCAGAGGCTATTTTAGGTGCTGCGTCACCTTATTATTGGGCCAGGCCCATGTAATTCTGAAATACATAAGTATAGCCTATTTTTAGAGTCTGTATGTGTGGGGAAACAAGAGATAGGGTTGGTTTCGGACCCCTCCCCTAAGGGCCACGAAATCCCCCCCCCCTCTTCCTCCATATATACAGCCCTTAGGGCACCGTTTAGACTTTGGGTTTTGTTTAGATTAAAGTACGCCATAGCTGCAACTTCGCATACTTCGTTTGCATTCAACGACCAGACAAAGGCGTCACAGAACCCCACCTTGATCAATAAAGCTTTCCTCTTATATTCACAATATCCAGATTGCAATCTTAGTTTCTTGCTTGTTCTTCGTTTGCCTGCAGGAAACAGACCTTCGTGGTCAGGTTGATCATGCTCCGGCGTGGTCAATAACCTCTCGGAGTTGGTTTAGCGATTGCTAAGGCGCGACGTCCTCGCACGTTCATATTCGGATCATCAAAGTCGACTTCCTCCAAAACGATAGCCACCATCTCATCGAAAGACGGGACACCTTTGCCCCTATCAAGTGGTATCATATTTCCAGGTTGCTCGATGAGATTTTACAGTTTTTCGTAGTTTAGATCGAGTCTGTTCTTCATACCTTTAGTCCACGAAAAAGCCAAAAAAAATTATGGTTTCATCCTATCTGAACAAATCTGAGCCTTTGCATAATCTTTTTAGAGTTTTTGCTTTGTTGAATTTGCGGTTGCATCGTCGTGTCGAGTTGCTGGTCTTAGCATCTAGTCCTTTAGAGTTTCGAGTTCTGTTTCACAGTTTGTCACGCCGCCGCCGCACCACCTTCATGACTGCCATATACCACCACCCCACCGTATACATCGCCGCTGCCATATTCCACCACCCCACCATATGCATCACCGCTGCCGTATACCACCACCCCCACCGTATACATCACCGCTGACATAAAGAACCACTATTCCGAGTCCACATATACCACCGCCATATATCACCATCACGCCAATTCGACTCCATCTCCACCACAGAATCGCCACCAGTCCGTGCTCCACCCGCCATCATATACCATCACCACCAATTCGAGTTCCACCAGATTCATCTCCGCCAGCAGTCATAGTCCAAGTCCAGTATTTGTTTCTTTATTTTTGAGTTCCAGATCACGCGATACTACGAGCCGTGACCAATTCGGAATCCCTAACTTTTGGGTCACCCGTAGAAGAAAAATAGTTGCAGTTTCAAAAACAAAAAAACTAAGTCTGGAAAATTCTGGCTAGGCAGTTTTTAGACCATTTGTAGACTCTTTCGAAAAAAAATTGTTGCGAAGGAAAAAAGAGGGGAAAGGTGCAAAAAAAAGAAAAAAAAGAGAATTTTTTTTCAGAGTGTGCTCCTCCCTTGTTTACGTGCAGCGCCGTGATTTTGTTAGTGTTCTAGGCTCGTGTCTCTAGCACGGTCTAGCCTAGGACCAGCACAGTACCGTCGTTGAGCGTTTATTCAACTTTGCATCTCTGAATTGATTATTGCTGACCCTTTTTTGCTACCATATTATAAGCCTTCCCAGCTCCACATACATCTACATCGTGCGTTTGACTCTCCCTGGTAATCGCTCTATCCAAGCTTTGAGAGTTTTGACTACATCGGTTGCCGATCACCAGTGCTGCTGGGTAAGAACTAGTAAGAATTTGAGTTTTGCTTGACGGATTTGTGACACCCACCACCACCACTTGTTAGTAGTCTATAGGATCATATTCTTGTGTGTTTCTATTGCTGCTAACCATGGCAGTATCACAAGCCGACGAGATTGACTGGGAGAACATGACGAAGAAGGAGTTGCATGACAAATTTCAGCAAATGATGAGTGGCCAGGTGGGGGATGTGCTAAATAGATTTGAAGAGGCCATGGAGAAGATAAATGGAGTGGAGAAGTTGTTCGAGAAAAAGCTGGATAACAAGTTTAATGAATTGCTCACGCGTCTTCCCCCACCACCACCGGCTGCACCTATCGCACATCTACAACGACAACAATAACGCCCCCTTCCGAATCAGTTCGGACGAGTGAAGCGTGTTCCTATTAAGGATGGTCAAACTACTGGAGCTGTTGTACCTATTGTTGATGCTTCTTTGGATCCTGCTACTGCTGCTGCTGCTACCGAGGAGGATGACGATTATGCGGGCAATCACGAGGATGAGGTTGATCAAAATTAGAACTACGTGCAACCACTAGCACCAGGTCATCCACATGCATATAATCGCAACAGTGGGGCTGCAGCACCGGCTCAGGTACGAGATCCTGACCATCTCCCTAACTAAAATTGAATATTCCACCTTTTGAGGGTAGATATGTTCCACATGCATATATCTTACCTGGAAGTTAGAAACTGAACAACGTTTTACATGTTTACAATGCCCCGAGGAGAGATGTGTTGCGGCTGCACTTTGTGCTTTCACTTGTTTTGCTTGTGTGTGATGGTCTGAACATCGTAGATTATATCCAAATAATATTCCTACTACTTGGGCTGCTTTGAAAACTGCTATGCGTACTCGTTGGGTTCCACCATATTATCAACATGAATTACATCAAAAATTGCAGCGTTTAAGACAAGGAAAATATTATGTAGAGGAATATTATCAGGAATTACAAACTGGCATGATTAGATGTGGTATTGTTGAGGATAATGAAGCTATGCTTGCATGTTTTATGGGTGGATTAAATAGAGAGATTCTGATGCGGAGCATCTGACGATCATCCCCATGTACACTATGACTACTCTCCAAGCCCCAAGTGGACATACGACGAGACCTCAAACATACGCCATTGGACACAAGGTGAACCTGCTCCTAAATGCTTCTCCTTTCCATTCATGAGAGACATGGTTGCTACCTAATGAAAGGACACTACACATGCCTAGGTACCAAGGAGACCCTCTCGAGATGCTCGGAATGATGGACAAGTCCCCAAGTACAAGGATGAAGGAGCACGATGAGAGGAACCGAAGAAAGGCTACAGGACCCGGACATCCGGGCCCTGAAGATGTCAACAACAGCAGCAGCCCAGCAACCGAAGTGCTACAGTGCCCGGACATCCGGCCCCTCCCACAAGCCCGGACATCCGGCCCCAACGCCGGGACTTCCGCGTCTCGGGAAAGCCTGGACATCCGGCCCCTCCTGCCTGCGTGCAGTGTATCCGGGTCGATAGCCCATGTACCCCTTCGCCCCTTAGACTATATATACTTCCCCTCCACCTTTGTTTTATGGTTAGCATTGGTTTAGCTCATATGTGAGATATATCTTTGCTCATCCATACGGATCTGCTCCATGAGAGAGACCGCGGCCCCTCTACGGAGATGATCCACGTTGGATTCAAGACCCCCTCTTGGGTGGCCCCATCAAGACCTCCTCACAGAGAAGAACTGGTTACCCTTTGTATCATCCTTTGTTGACTTTGGATCTTGTATCTCCTCTCGTTTTCCGAGGATCTAGCATATGTGTGACCATATCTTGTTGGTTTGAGAGTTCCTCTTGTGTTTTCCTTCGTTTTCCCCTCATGTTCTTCGTGTTGTTAGTTGGGATCCGCTCCTTTCGTTAAAGATCGGCCGTATAGGGTTCCACCCTACATCATCTTGGATCAGAGCTTAGGTTTATCATGAATTTGGAGCCTCCCCTCTTTGTTTTCTAGCCTAGTTTTGTTGATTTCGTCCTAAATTCGAAAATCCCCACCAAAAAAATAGCCCCCAATTTTTGTTGTAATTTGTTGGTTTGATGATGTTTTGTTGATTTTGATCTGTGTATTCGTTGTGTCTTGAGTAGATCTAGCTTTCCCCCAATTTCCCCACTTTCCATCCACGAATTCTCCGCACTCGAAATCATCAATTTCCGCCCCTAAAATCGAGTTCCTCGAGTTCATCCTCGGATTTGGAGCCCGGGCATTCGGCTCGTAGCCCCGGACATCTGCCCCCCCCGGATATCCGGCCCGTGGCCCGGACATCCGGCTCCTGGAGTGCAATTTCGCGCGCGGTTCTAGACATCAGGTCCCGGAAAATCTGGCCCGAGCCCCGGATGTCCGGCCCCTGGGATTTCAGCCTTCCTCGTTTCACCGTTTTGTGCATAACTAATTCATCCGGAGTCCGTTTTTGACGTTGTTTAGCTCGTTTTGAAGCTATTGACATCCCCCATAACACAAAAATACTACCATCACCATTTGACTCCATCAAAATTTTGGAACTTTGGCATCTTTGCCTAGGGCTTCCACCATAACTTCCGCAAAACCACCATAGCCTTCCGCAACCTAACCCAATTTGTTCCCCATGGCATTAGTGGTTGCTTGAGTAGTGATTCGAGTCTCCTAAGGTGTTTCGGCTACTTAGGGACGGTTGCTTATTCATCAACCACCACCATAACTTCCGCATAGGCTTGCCCACCATATACTTCCGCCACCCCAACTTAACCCAATTTTGTTTGTGTTGTGAGTTGTGTCTCCTAAGGTGTTTCAGCTACTCAGGGACCGTGCTTCCAACTCCGACACCGTGTATAGTACACCACCTTACCCTCCATTTCCGTTGCGACTCAAAACCCATCATTGCATTTCCACAACCCCTTTGAGCTTCCAGAACCACCACAGCATTCCCGCTACCACCATTTGACATTTGACATTTGAGATTTTGAGTTCGCGATTTTGCCATTTCCTAAGGTGTTTCGGCTACTTAGGTACGAGTCTCCATCATCTTGGTATCTACATCAAGAACACCGCAACTCATCATCGCCTCGAGTTCGTCATCAACTTTGACCACCTCACCATCATCCGTCTGTGGCTTACAAACGAGAAACCTTCGATGGTAACCTCCATATCATCTTGGTATCGTGGTTTCCCTCCATTGTATATTCCCTTGCAATTGCATTGATAACCCTTAGCCCATTTTGGGTTACTTGCCTATCGAGACTAGCCATTTGAGTATTGCCGGCAACATTACTTATGCACATTAGTTATCTACACCCTCCATTACATACATACCATATCATATTGGTATTATCATATCATATCTTGTGTCACAATATTGTTCCCGCATATAGACAATTGCTATCTTGGTTTGTGCATTTCGCAAAGTGGCCATACAAAAGAAGAAGAAGAATAATAATAAGCTTTTAAGCAAAGAAAGAAAAAGAGAGAGAGCAAAGAAGATTGTAAGCAAGTGCCATAGCATCATACCACATTGCACATAAGATTGTCATATCCGATCATCTTGGATCATCTTGAGAGAAACACCGGGAACCATACATACATATCATACTTGGGATAGAAGTCATTGCATTTTTGTCTCTTATAGGTTGTGTACAAGTGTCGTATCTGCCTATTGAGCAATCGTGCTAGCGTCTCTCTTGAGTTATGCAACACGAGCGTTTTCCGTGGACTCTACATTTTGTGCTCATTCCTTGGTTGCACGACCCCATTTATCTATCCGCGTGTGTGTTTCCGTGTGCCATTCATTGCTATTGGTCTACTTGTTTTGCTTGCGAATTTGTGAATCTATTTCAACATTATTGACTCTAGCAAACATTTTGCATCAAATTTTTTGTGCCACTACCCTCACCGAGCTCTACCATAAGCCTTACTTGTGTAGGTGTGAGAAACCGACAAGAATTGGTACCAATTGTGCTATTTCCTTGTTACACATTAAGTGATCATTGATCCATCTTCAACATGGGTCAAGGTACATTTGGTATTATTCTTCTCTTTCTCACACTCATATTTGCTCGAATCTTGTGATGGATAGGCAAGGCATTTCATCTCCGGTCTTCGACAACAACAACAGCATGAACAACTACATCACCAAAGCGTCCATCTTAGGCCTACAATGACAAATGCAAGGCGCACATTCTACATTGCGCGAGCGCATCGAGAACCTTTCCATCGACATTCTTCACTCCGAAGCAAGGAACAGGGACTACATCGACAACAAGCTTTCCACACAAAAGGAGGAGAAAGATGCAAGGATGGAGGAGATTTGAACCTTGTTGATCAACCGTTCTTCCCCTTCATCATCCTCAAGGCGGCGACATTCAAGTCACAAGTCTTCGGAGCACAAACATGAGGCAAGCGCAAGTCATCCACGTCCACATCTACATGGCGACCACCATCACGTTCGTGATCTACATCGTCATGAAGAGCAAGTCACCTCCAAGCATCATGTGCACGACGACGACGAACGACATCTACTATGAGCTCAAGTACGACAACGACACCATCAACATGAAGATGCTCGAGATGCGCCTACCTACAAGTCCCAACAAGCTCTACATCAAGCTACGGCCAAATTTCAAGAGCACATGAGAAGACCGCGAGACAAGCACTACCAAGAGGACGCTACAGCTACTACCACCACCACTCGGCATCTTCGCCAAGTGATATCAAGGCATCTTCGCCGTTGGACGTACGACATCTTCGCCTACTTCCCATGAGTTCGCCTACATCGACATCTTCAACAACAAGGCGACCACCTACGAGCGAGGGCGACACTTCCATCTTCGGAAGCCCCTCAAGGAAGATGGCCGAGCATGGGAAATAACCCTTCGGTCATGGAGACGAGCTACGAGGTGCCACATCATATGGGCCTCCAACAACAAGATGGTGACAAGAAGGTCGAGCACGGGACATCCCCTTCGACCACGGCGATGAGCACGAACCTCTTCAACAACATGAAGATGGCGCCCATATTGGACTCATACTCCGAGTCAAGCTACGAGACCGCACATGAGACCTTACCTTTGGTCTTGGAGGAGAGTGATGATGTGTCATCTTCGGCCTTCATCCACGGCTACGACTACGACATAGTTGAGCATGGAGACATTTGCACCAACATCTCTCCGACACCCACATATGAAGAGATACCCCAATTTCCATGTGAGGAGAGCCACCACCACATGAGTGACATGAGTGACTCCACCATATGTGACATTGAGAGCATTTCCTATGAGAGGATGAGTGTGACCACCACTAGCCCCACACTTGAGAGCATGCCACACATCCTATGTGAGGTTGAGAGCCATTTGAGTGATTCCACCAACCATATGAGTGAGAGCATCATACCGGGAGTGAGTGAGCCACAACACTTAGTGAGTGAGGTAGTTGACATGGCACGTGAGGCCACTATGATTTCTAACGACTTACCCTCTACTCCGAGTGTGTTTTCCCTTTTGGTGCTAGGTCCCCTACATGACGACATGCCTATCCTCGACGAGTACATACCTCCAATGGAGGCTACGATGGCCATGGTGGACGATGATGCACCCCCCACATGGTTCCATCAAGATGAAGATGACAAAGAGGGGATCTTTGACACCTCACCTACAACACATGAGCGATGCTCCAAAGGTAACATAGGTGATGGTGCTTCTCTTGTCCCACTAGTGGACTATCTCACCAATGATTGCTTGCATGATGTTGATCCACCTATTCCCATGCTTCATGCTAGTGCGACTTCTTCATGTCATGACTTACCAATTTATGATGAATATGATGATGAGCATGTTGAGTTGCCTAGTTGTGATGCTATGCTCCATAGGATATCATGTGAAAATTCTATTGGTCACTTCATGTTTGACAATCCATTGAACTTGTCATATGCTATGAGTGAGATCTCCCATATTACTTCATTTCAAGCTCAACATAGTAACTATGCATGCCCCATTAAAATAAATCCCACTTGCACTTATGGCATAGATGACGAGATGATGGTCATTGGCTTTTGTTTTTCATGCGATGATATTGCTATGCTTCCTTTACATGATTTGCGCAATTCATCTACTATGACATGCCATGATCACATTGTTCCAAATATGCTTTGTTTTCGATGTTGTCAATATTCTCCATGTGATGTTTCTACAAATGCTCGCGAGGAGACCCCCATAGTTTCCTCGTACATATTAGGAGATCTTGATGCATTCCATACTTTCCATGATTCCCATAATTTCTTGCACCATATGCATACCATTCATAACAATTCTCTAGATATCACTAGTGATGCATTACACAATTTAAGTCTCCATTATGCTATACTTAATAACAAACCTCTCATGATGGGTGACATGTTTCTATATCACGCATCTCATTTATTTGAGCATTGGCTATTTTGTGCTAACCAACACATGCACGTATGCATCATGATGGATGATGTGTACATCTACCACGCACACACAATTTTTCCTTTGCGTTTGTTTTGTGTAGGTACTCACATATACTCGTCAACCTCTCAATCCCAAGAGTTGATGAAACGAGCTCTTGAGAGCAATGATGACTTGGGATCATGTGGACTATCCTTACCACCGTTCTCTTTGCGCAACTACTACGCGCATCTCTTCTACTTGGCTCTCACACGGCTATGGGCTATATATCACTTGTTACTCTCTGCCCATTCCATCGTGTTCACTTTGCATGTTATGCCTCTTTACATGACTTTGCCATGCAATTGTGACCCTTGCTTGCACTTACATATGATTCACCATTATACTACTTCTATGTGTATTTGCATGCTTGGTAGAGATACTTGTTGCTATTGTCATGCTTACCATGTGCCACATGCTATTGATGCTTGTTGTGTTGGGAGAGTCATCATGTCCCATTGCTATTTACATAGAACTTTTTGCCAATACAATGATGATACATTACGCATATCTTGCTTTCATGCTTATGATATGTCATGTGCATTATATATGCTCACCATTTGCACACATGACATGATTGCCATGATTACTTCTAGTACGTTGCATCTTCGCACTACTAGCTTGCTTGACTTGATCACTACAATTGCTTGCTTTGTCGCATCACCCATGTTCCATTATTACTCGCTTGCTTGGGTTGATGACATATATGTTCATGCCTCTCGCATGATATATCTTGATCATTGTCTCTTGTGTCCATTAGTTGCCTCTCTCATATGTACTTATAGTGAGTGCACCCATGCTATGCTTATCTATCTTGGAGACTTGGGCATATTACTTGTGATGCATGCTTGTTTGTTTGATCCTAACACCTTCGGTTGTTATCGCATCTTATGCCTCCATTATGAAATGCTCCCTTGTCCTTTCTTATGATGAGCATGATGCATACACTTGTTGGGTATCTTACCACTCGAATGATAGGTGCTACATTTGCACTAACCTCATTTGTTTTTCCGAGTGTTTGTCATGTTCTTTCATTTTGAGGAATTCTCAAGGCGGTACCATCGCGAGACATATTGGTTATGTGAAGGCGTACATGATGTGCAACACCAACATTTTCGACATCGTCATAAAGGTGAACTCTTTCCCTTTGAGCCATTCTCAAATACGAAAATTGGATGGGTCATTCTTTCATTGTTGCCTCTTTCTTGTTGTCTACTCCCTCCGTTCGGAATTACTTGTCTCGGAAATGGATGTATCTAGAACTAAAATACGTCTAGATACATCCATTTCCGAGACAAGTAATTCCGAACGGGGGGGGGGGGGGTACATGATACATCTATTGGATGGAGGACCGACATTGGAGATGGACCCTATGGACCTTCAAGTTGAGGAGTGCTCGGACTTAGTGGATGCACCACCGGACCAACACTTCTACCACGACATCGAGCTATGGTACAACACCACCCATAACAAATTTGCATGGATTGACTCACATTATGATTGCCTTGTTGAATCTTGTATTTCTATGTCGTTCATGATATATGAGCTTGTGCACTTCCTTAGCAAATTTGTTTTGATCTTTCTTGATGGCATATTCATACATAATGATCACATTGCCTACCATCAATTGCATCATAACTTATTCACACTGAGCATCCATTGCCATATTCATGCTATTGATAAACCGTCTCACTATGACATCATTTTGCACCGTGGTTGCATTGATCACATTCACAACACATTTGTGTGCACAATGAATGTTTTTGCTCCCATGAACGCTTTGCATATCATTCTAAATCATCTTGATAAGCTTCATGTGCTTTGTCACGAACAATCTTGTCGCACAGACTCATTCTTACATGATGGACACCTTGTGTGCGCTAACCATTGTATTTCCAAGTGTTGTTTGTGTTTGCTCTTTTTGCATGTGTACCACTCCGGAGACACCTTGGAGTACTTGGATTGCGCCATCTCTTCCACTTTGTCCAACTACAAGTACGCCCACGACAACTGTTTCCATGGTCATGAGGTTTTCAATCCAAGGTCGGATCTTTCCCAAGGGAGGGGAGATGATGCGGAGCATCCGACGATTATCCCGTTGTACACTATGACTACTCTCCAAGCCCCAAGTGGACATACGAAGAGACCTTCTCCTTTCCATTCATCAGAGACATGGTTGCTACCTAATGCAAGGACACTACACATGCCTAGGTACCAAGGAGACCCTCTCAGAGATGCTCGGAATGATGGACAAGTCCCCAAGTACAAGGATGAAGGAGCACGACGAGAGGAACCGAAGAAAGGCTATAGGACCCGGACATCCGGCCCTGGCCCGGACATCCGGCCCTTGAAGATATCAACAACAGCAGGCAAAGAACCGGCAGAAGTGCTACAGGGGCGGACATCCGCCAGGGCCGGACATCCGGACCCTCCATAAGCCGGACATCCGGCCCCAGCCGGACATCCGGCACCCGTCCTGAGAACATCCAGAAGCTGGATCTCGCCAGCCCGGACATCCGGCCCCAGCGCCCGGACTTCCGGCGTCTCGGGAAAGCCTGGACATCTAGCCCGTCGCCCGGACATCCGGCCCCTCCTGCCTGCGTGTAGTGTATCCGGGCCGAAAGCCCATGTACCCATTCACCCCTTAGACTATATATACTCCCCCTCCACCTAAGTTTTAGGTCAGCATTGGTTTAGCTCATATGTGAGATAGAGCTTTGCTCATCCATACGGATCTGCTCCACGAGAGAGACCGCGGCCCCTCTACGGAGACGATCCACGTTGGATTCAAGACCCCCTCTTGGGTGGCCCCATCAAGACCTCCTCACGGAGAAGAACCGGTTACCCTTTGTATCGTCCTTTGTTGATAGAGGCAAAGGTGTCCCGTCTTTCGATGAGATGGTGGCTATCGTTTTGGAGGAAGTCGACTTTGATGATCCGACTACGAATGTGCAACGTCGCGCCTTAGCAATCGCTAAACCAACTCCGAGAGGTTATTGACCACGTCGGAGCATGATCAACCTGACCACAAAGGTCTGTTTCCTGCAAGCAAATGAAGAACAAGTAAGAAACTAAGATTGTAATCTGGATATTGCGAATATAAGAGGAAAGCTTTATTAATCAAAGCTAGGGTTCTGTGATGCCTTTGTCTGGTCGTTGAACACAAACGAAGTATGCGAAGTTGCAGCTATGGCGAACTTTAATCTAAACAAAACCCAAAGTCTAAACGGTGCCCTAAGGGCTGTATATATGGAGGAAGAGGAGGGGAATTTCGTGGCCCCTGAGGGAGGGGTCCGAAACCAACCCTATCTCTTGTTTCCCCACACATACAGACTCTAAAAACAGCCTATACTCAAGTATTTCGAAATTACATGGGCCTGGCCCAATAATAAGGTGACGCAACACCTTTAATAGCCTGTGGACGAAATTTATGAAGTGGCATCTTGTATATTTCGTCTGAGGCTTCATGCACTCATTACGGTGGCTTCAAAGTCCTGAAATCATCACTTGTAACTCTGTTCTTGTTCCCCTTGCGCATGCCATCATCTCCATGCTTGGTCTTGCTCCAGTGTTCATCCCTCTTATCCATGTCAGGCCCTTCATTTGTAAGCAAAACAAATGTATCCAATTAGGCAGCATCATATTCTCATGAACATTAGAATCATTACCAAGAAACGAAAGTACCTGCTAATTTAATTGGCGTGAGCGAGCTCTAGTAATTGGTCCAATATATGTTGTAGTAGGGACTGTGGGTGTAACAATGGTATTGATGTACTCATCATTTGTTGACTTTGGATCTTGTATCTCCTCTCGTGTTCCGAGGATCTAGCATATGTGTGAACATATCTTGTTGGTTTTGAGAGTTCCTCTTGTGTTTTCCATCGTTTTCCCCTCGTGTTCTTCTTGTTCTTAGTTGGGATCCGCTCCTTTCGTGAAAGATCGGCCGTATAGGGTTCCGCCCTACATCAGATTCAGACCATTCTAGAGTATGAGGAGTATAATAATATCACTCGTTTATTCCATCTTGCTTGTAAAGCTGAACGTGAAGTGCAGGATCGACATGCATTGGCGTGAACTAACTTTTCTGCAGGCCGACCTTCATCATGGACACCACGTGCATCCTCTACTTCCACTGCACCATCACCTCCATCAGGTGCCACCTCCAGCCGTGATACAAGAAAGCAGACACAACTACCACTATCTACCAAGAGCACACCTGTCGGGCCTACACAGAGCTCTTCTTCTTCCATGGCATCAACAGGGCACACAAGTGATATTATTTGTCGTCGTTGTAAGGGAAGAGGTCATTATGCGAGAGAATGCAAATCTCAGCGTGTGATGATTGCTCACGAGGATGGTGGGTATGAGTCTTCTAGTGACTATGATGAGGAGACTTTGGCTCTTATTACACGTGAAAGAACATGGTGGAGATGATTACGATCATGAGACGCAATACATGGCTCCCCGAATCTGTTGACAGGTATGAATGTTTAGTTGCTCAACATGTTTTGAGTGTGCAGGTCACACAAGCTGAGCAAAATCAGAGGCATAATTTGTTCCATACAAAGGGAGTTGTGAAGGAACGTTCTGTTCGCGTCACCATAGATGGACGGAGCTGCAACAACTTGGCTAGCATGGACATGGTGGAGAAGCTATCTCTCACCACAAGACCACATCCACATCCTTACTACATCCAATGGTTCAACAATAGCGGCAAGGTTAAGGTAACACGTCTTGTTAGGTGTGCATTTTAGTATCTCTACATATGCTGATTATGTTGATTGTGATGTGGTACCTATGTAAGCATGTTCCTTATTACTTGGTAGACCATGGCAATTTGATAAATTCTGTACACCATGGTAGAAACAATCAGTATACTCTTGTTCATAAGGATAAACATATTACTTTGTTTCCTATGACTCCTGATTCCATTTTGAAAGATGATATTAATAGAGCTAATAAAGCAAAATAGGAGCACAACAAGAGCGAAAATCAGATTTTGGCAAACGAATTTGAGCAACAAATGAAGCCTAATAATAAACCATCTAGTGTTGCTTCTAAAATTAAATTGAAAAGTGCATGTTTACTTGCCACCAAATCTGATATTGATGATCTAGATTTCAGCAAATATGTTTGCTATGCTTTTGTGTGCAAAGAGGCATTATTTTCATTCGAGGACATGCCTTCCTCTTTGCCTCCTGCTGTTACTAACATTTTGCAGGAGTTCGCAGACGTCTTTCCACAAGACGTGCCATCGGGATTACCACCCATTCGAGGGATTGAGCATCAGATTGACTTAATTCCCGGTGCTTCGCTACCCAACCGTGCACCATACCGTACCAATCCAGAGGAGATGAAGGAGATTATGCGTCAAGTCCAGGAGCTGCTCGACAAAGGTTATATTCGCGAATCCCTTAGTCCTTGTGTTGTTCCTATTATTCTAGTGCCGAAAAGGGATGGTACATTGCGTATGTGTGTTGATTGTAGAGGCATTAATAATATTACTATTTGTTATCATCATCCTATTCCTAGGCTAGATGATATGCTTGATGAATTGAGTGGCTCTACAATATTCTCCAAAGTTGATTTGCGTAGAGGATACCATCAAATTCGTATGAAATTGGGAGATGAATAGAAAACTGCATTTCAAACTAAGTTTGGTTTATATGAGTGGTTAGACATGCCTTTTGGGTTAACTAATGCACCTAGTACTTTCATGAGATTAATGAACGAAGTTTTACGTTCTTTCATTGGACGATTTGTGATAGTCTATTTTGATGATATACTGATTAATAGCGAATCTTTGGAAGAACATTTGGAACATTTACGTGTTGTTTTTACTGCTCTACGTGATGCACGTTTGTTTGGTAACCTTGTGAAGTGCACCTTTTGCACCGACCGAGTGTCTTTTCTTGGCTATGTCATTACTCCACGGGGAATTGAAGTTGATAAAGCCAAGATTGAAGCTATTGAGAGTTGGCCGCAGCCCAAAATGGTCACACATGTGAGGAGTTTTCTTGGATTCGCTGGTTTCTATAGGCGTTTTGTGAGAGATTTTAGCACCATTTCTGCACCTCTCAATGAGCTTACAAAGAAGGATGTGCCTTTTGTTTGGGGTACCGCACATGAAGAAGCCTTCACGGTGTTGAAAGATAAGTTGACACATGCTCCTTTACTCCAACTCCTGATTTTAATAAGACTTTTGAGCTTGAATGTGATGCTAGTGGAATTGGATTAGGAGGTGTGTTATTACAGGATGGCAAACCTATTGCATACTTTTCTGAAAAATTGAGTGGGCCTAGTCTGAACTATTCTACTTATGATAAAGAATTATATGCTCTCGTTGGGACTTTAGAAACATGGCAACATTATTTATAGCCTAAAGAATTTGTTATACATTCTGATCATGAATCTTTGGAACACATTAAAAGTCAAGCAAAACTAAACCGTAGACATGCTAAATGGGTTGAATTCATTGAGACTTTCCCTTATATCATTAAACACAAGAAGGGTAAAGAAAATGTTATTGCTGATGCATTGTCTCGTCCTTATACTATGATTTCAAAACTTGACTTTAAATATTTGGTTTGGAGACCATCAAAGATCAATATGTGCATGATGCGGAATTTAAAGATGTATTGCAGAATTGTAAAGAAGGGAGAACATGGAACAAGTTCGTCATTAACGATGGATTTGTGTTTCGTGCTAACAAGCTATGCATTCCAGCTAGCTCAGTTTGTCTTTTGTTGTTGCAGGAGGCGCGTGGAGGAGGATTAATGGGACACTTTGGCGTGAAGAAGACGGAGGATATACTTGCAACACATTTCTTTTGGCCAAAGATGAGACGGGATGTTGAGCGTTTTGTTGCTCATTGCACTACATGTCAAAAAGCTAAGTCATGACTCAATCCTCATGGTTTATATATGCCTTTGCATGTACCTAGTGTTCCTTGGGAGGATATATCTATGGACTTTGTTTTAGGTTTACCTTGAACAAAGAAGGGGTGGGATAGCATATTTGTTGTTGTGGATAGATTTTCAAAAATGGCACACTTTATACCATGTCATAAAAGCGATGATGTTGTTAATGTTGTTGATTTGTTCTTTCGTGAAATTATTCACTTGCATGGTTTGCCAAATACTATTGTTTCACATCGTGATACTAAATTTCTTAGCCACTTTTTGAGATGTTTATGGGCTAAGTTGGGGACTAAACTGCTTTTTAGTACTACTTGTCACCCCCAAACTAATGGACAAACTGAAGTAGTCAATAGAACTTTGTCTACTATGCTTAGGGCTGTTTTGAAGAATAAAGAAAATGTGGGAAGAATGCTTGCCTCATATTGAATTTTCTTATAATCGTTCATTGCATTCTACTACTAAGATGTGCCCTTTCGAATTTGTGTATGGTTTTCTACCTCGTGCACCTATTGATTCGTTGCCTCTTCCATCTTCAGAGAAGGTAAAATTTGATGCTAAACAACGTCCTGATTTGATCTTAAAAATGCATGAGTTGATTAAGGAAAACATTGAGCGTATGAATACTAAATATAAACTTGCTGGAGATCTAGTTTGGTTACATTTGCGTAAGGATAGGTTTCCTAATTTGTGCAAATCAAAGTTAATGCCACGTGCTGATGGTCCTTTTAAGGTGTTATAGAAAATAAATGATAATGCATATAAACTTGAGCTGCCTGCAGATTTTGGGGTTAGTCCCACTTTTAACATTGCAGATTTGAAGCCTTATTTGGGTGAGGAAGATGAGCTTCTGTCGAGGACGACTTCATTTCAAGAAGGGGAGGATGAGGAGGATATCAATACCATTATTACACCCACAACCCCTACTACTACATATACTGGACCAATTACTAGAGCTCGCGCACGCCAATTAAATTATCAGGTACTTTTGTTTCTTGGTAATGATTGTAATGTTCATGAGAATATGATGCTCCTAAATTGGATACATTTGTTTTGCTTACAAATGAAGGGCCTGGCATGGGTAAGAGGGATGAACACTGGAGTAAGACCAAGCATGAAGATGATGGCATGCGCAAGGTGATGCGGAGCATCCTACGGTCATCCCCATGGACCTACCATCGTCTCATCAAGAGCCAAGAGGACCTATGACACGAGCACGAGCTAGAGCTCTCGAGAACGAGGTGACTTCCTTCCTTAGTGATATCACTTATGATCCACTCGAGACATGTCTACTACCTAAGTCCGATATGCTATGCATGATTGGGTGTCAAGAGGATCCTCCCGGAGATACTCATGAAGACGGACAAGCCGCCAAGTTCACAGACGAGGAGAACCAACGGAAGGAGTCAAGTGCAACTCCCAGGACCAAGGAGCCAGCGGCCAAGTCTACAGGCCCCGGACATCCGGCCTCAGCCCGGATATCCGGCCCGGAAGCCCGGACATCCAGCCTCCTCCTGGAAATCCGGCGCCCGTCACAGAATGTACCCGTAGTTGAACCACTTCAGCCCGGACATCTGGCCAAAGGCCCGGACATCCGGCCCGTCTCGAGCTCCCGGACATCCGGCCTGTCGCCTGGACATCCGGGCCCCATCTATCCAGAGAGCATCCAGACCAGCCACGTCGACCCAGACATCCGGCCTCGCTAGCTCGGACATCCGACCCCTCGCGAAGGCCCGGACATCCGGCCCGTCACCCGGACATCTGGCCTCCCCTGTCTGCGCATAGTGTAAGGACCGAGGCATGGGCACCCCTTCGTCCACCTAGACTATATATACTCTCCCATCTCCCTCTTTCTAGGGTTAGCATTGGTTTAGCTCATATGTGAGATAGAGCATTGCTCATCCATACGGGTCTGCTCCACGAGAGAGACCGCGACCCCTCTATGGAGACGATCTGATAGAGGCGAAGGTGTCCTGATGTTTTGATGAGATAACTTTCGTTTTCTGTGGGAGTCGACTTTGACAATCCGACTACGAACGTGTGAAGACGTTGCGCCTTAGCAATCGCTAAACCAACTTCCGAGGGTTATTGACCACGCCGGAGCACGATCAACCTGACCACGAGGGTCTATTTCCTGTGAGCAAACGAACTACGCGAAGTTGCAGCTATGGCGAACTTTTGATCTAAACAAAACCCAAAGTCTAAACGGTGCCCTAAGGGTTGTATATATGGAGGAAGACGGTGGAATTTCGTGGCCTTTGGGAAGGGGTCCGAAACCAACCCTATCTCTTGTTTCCCCACACATACAGACTCTAAAAAACAGCCTATACTTATGTATTTCTAAAATACATAGGCCTGGCCCAATAATAAGGTGACGCAGCACCTAGAATAGCCTCTGGAAAATTTTTATGAAGTGGCATCTTGTATATTTCATCCAAGGCTTCATGCACTCCTTATGGTGGCTTCAAAGTCCTGAAATCATCACTTGCAACTCGGTTCTTGTTCCCCTTGCGCATGCCATCAACTCCATGCTTGTTCTTGCTTCAATGTCCATCCTTCTCCAAGCTAGCCCCTTCATTTGTAAGCAAAACAAATGTATCCAATTTAGGCAGCATCATATTCTCATGAACATTAGAATCATTACCAAGAAACGAAAGTACCTGGTAATTTAATTGGCGTGCGCGAGCTCTAGTAATTGGTCCAGTATATTAACAGTAGGGGTTGTGGGTGTAACAATGGTATTGATGTCCTCATCAAGATCCACATTGGATTCCAGACCCCCTCTTGGGTGGCCCCATCAAGACCTCCTTACGGAGAAGAACCGGTTACCCTTGGTATCGTCCTTTGTTGATTTGGATCTTGTATCTCCTCTCGTGTTCTGAGGATCTAGCAAATGTATGACCATATCTTGTTGGTTTGAGAGTTCCTCTTGTGTTTTCCCTTGTGATTCCCCGTGTGTTTTTCGTGTTCTTAGTTGGGATCCGCTCCTTTCATGAAAGATCGGCCGTCTAGGGTTCCACCCTACACCATCTTGGTATCAGAGCCACGTTGATCATGATTTCGGAGCCCCCTCTCTTTGTTTTGTAGCCTAGTTTTGTTGATTTTGTTCCTAGTTCAAAAATTGTCCCACAAAAAAAGCCCCAATTTTTTTTTGTGATTTGTTGGTGTGATGAAGTTTTGTTGGATTTGATCTGCGGATTTCATGTGTTGCAGGTAGATCTAGCTTTTCCCCATCTTTTCCCCAATTTCCATCCATAAAATCTTCCGAATTTTGCCCCGGATTTAACCTCTCCACGCGGTGTTCATCGAGTTCGTCCACGGATCCAGAGCCCGGACATTCCGCCTGACAGCCCGGACATCCGGCCCTCAGCCCGGACATCCGGCTCCCTTGACAGCATCACTTCCATCCACCACTCCGCTCCCCGCCTGCCCAATTTTGTCCCGGTGCCCACATAGACTTCCGCATACCACCACCATAGCCTACCCGCTACCAACTCCAACAAATTTTGACCCGTTTTGCTTTGAGAATTTGAGTTGCGGTTTCCGTTTCCTAACGTGTTTCGACTACTTAGGGATGGTTTGACATCAACATCACCACCGCTCATCTTCGCCAAGGACTACTACGAATGACAACATCATTGTGGTATCAACCTCATCCTGGTATCATGATAGCATCATACTTTCTTGCATTTGCATTGATAACCCCATAGCCTTACTTTTGCGTCACTTACCCATCGAGACTAGCCTTTGAGTATTGTCGGCAACGTGACTTGTGCACATTAGTGATCATACTTCCCATAGCATACATACAATATCATCCTGTTTCATATATTGGTATCATCTCTTGCGTCACAAAGTTGTCATCGCATATACCATTGTTATCTTGGTTCTTGAAGCATTGCATGAGAAAAGAGCTCAGACAACAAAGAGCCAAACAAGCTTTTAGGCAAAAAGGAAAGATAAGCAAAGAGCTTATAAGCAAGAACCATAGCATCATATAACATTAAGATTATCATACTCGATCATCTTGGATCATACCTTCGGAACATCATATACATATAGCATACTTGGGATAGAAGTCGTTGAATTTTTTCTTAGTAGGTTGTGCACAAGTTCGTATCCGCCTATTGTGCAATCGTGCTAGCGTCTCTCTAGTGTTGTGCAACAAGAGCATTTTCGTGGACCCCACATTTTGGCTCATCCCTTGGTTGCACGAACCCCTTATCTATTTGCGTGTGTGTTTCTGTGTACCACATTTTGCTATTGGTCTACTTGCTGCATTTGCAAATTTGCGAATCTTTTCCAACATTATTGAGTCTCACTTACAATTGCATCAAATTTTGTGCCACCATCCTAACCGAGCTCCACCATAAGCTTTTACCTGTGTACTTGTGAGAAACCGACAAGAATTGGTAACAATTGTGCTATTTCCTTGTTCCACATTGGAGTGATCATTGATCCATTTTCAACATCGGTCAAGGTACATTTGGTATAAGTTCTTCTCGTTCTCCCACTCACATATTTTCGTTTGGAATGATAGATAGTCCAAGTACTTCTACCAACCCACTCTTCCTTGAGCAAGACGACGACCTGAACAACTACGTCACCAAGCTACACCTCTTTGGTACACGACGAGCTTTGCATCAAGAGCAACTCACGATGAGTGACCTCATCGACAACCTCGCCACCGACTTGCGACTCTCCGAGCAACGCACAAGAGACTACTTCGACAACAAGCTCGACGAACACAAGCACGAGAATGACGCAAGAATGGACGAGATTCGTGCTTTGTTGGTTAACCACTCTTCTACCACGTCGTCCTACTCAAGAAGGAGCCGCTCAAGTCAACACTCCGATGACACTATCTTCGGCTCAAGTACCCCGACATCGAACACTCTTCGACGTGCCGCGCGTCAAGATCGTCAAGCAAACCGCAATTCTCTACACGACACCGACTCTCAAGAGTAGCGACATCGTCAAAACCAAGGTACTTTCACGCAAGCACAAGAACGGCAACGCCAACGGCAACAAGAACAAGAGGAGCGTGCGCGACAACATCAAGACGCACAAGACGCCGAGGCACAACATTAATAACAACAACTACGAGAAGCTCAAGCACTTGAGGCGCAACGTGCCCTTCGAGATTCAAGTCAAGCCGTAGCCAACCGAGGCCGACAAGGTCGTCTACATCAAGAAGAACTTCGCGACGAAGCTCAAGAAAGGATTTATCAATCACGTGTGCATCGTCAAGTTCCTCAAGTTCCTCGTCAAGCTCGACAAGCTTCTCCCCAAGCTCGCCAAGAACATCAAGTTCAACAAGAGCAACACGATAATGAAAATCCTCCATGACAAGAGCAACATGAGAATGACAATCCTCCTTGTCAAGAACAACATCACATTGTCAATCCTCAACGACATGGGCGTCATCATTGCCGACCCCAACACAATGAAGAGCAATGATACGCAAGCTAAAGTTCACCATGCCCAAGTTCACCGGAAGTAATGACCCCGAAGAGTACATATCATGGGCATTGAAGGTTGACAAAATCTTCCGCTTGCACAACTACGAAGAAGAGAAGAAGATAGCGATGGCATCCCTTGAATTCCAAGACTACGTCCTCATTTGGTGGGAACAAGTCATTGAGCGCCGAGAGGCAAGAGGTGAACCACCCATCACTACTTGGGTGCAAATGAAGGATGTCACCAGAGCATGTTTTGTGCCTAACTACTACAACTGCGACCTCTTCAAGAAACTTCAACTCCTCAAGCAAGGAACCAAGAGCGTTGAAGAGTACTACAAGGAAATGGAGATTGCCATGATACGAGCCAATGTCATGGAAGATGATGAGCAAACTATGGCACGTTTCTTGAATGGACTCAATCATCCTATCAAGAAAATAGCTGACTTCCAACCATACTCGAACCTCATCAAGCTAGTGCATCAAGCTACCAAAGCGGAACGCCAAGTGCAAGATGACCTCAAATATGCCAAGTTCTCATCCAAGTCTTATGGCTTCTCCAACTCTCAAGCGTCAAAGACTCCAACACCTTCTACCTCAACCAAGCCATCTACAAACAACAGCGACAAGTCAAGTTACAAGAAATCTTCGACAAGCTCAAGTCGTCCTCCTACTACAAGCAACTTCAAGCCGAAAGCTTCATCGTCATCTACCCCAACCGATGAGACCATCGAGACAAGTTCCTACAAATGCTTCACATGCGGCGGCCGAGGCCACAAGTCATTCGAGTGCACAAACAAGCGCACAATGATCCTCAACAATGACGGAACCTATGACTCAATGAGTGAAGGAGAAATGGAAGCCCTTGAGAAAGTGGCCATGCACCGGCAAGTGAACAACGAAGATGAAGATGATCAAGTCTTTTGTGAAGAAGATTCGAGCCCCGCTCTTGTTGTCTCCAAGGTCTTGACACTTCAACATCAACAAGACGAAGACCAACGATGCCACATCTTCCACACCAAGGCTGGCATTAATGGAAGGTCCGTCAAGGTCATCATCGATGGAGGAAGTTGCCATAACTTCGCAAGTGAAGAACTATGCTCCAAGCTTCAATTGGTCAAGATTAAGCACCCGCACCCATACAAGGTTCAATGGCTAAGCGACACCGGCACTTTGCAAATCGAGCATAGAGTACAAGTTTCTTTCAAGATCGGAGCTTACGAAGACACTTTGGAGTGTGATGTCATCCCGATGACCGTGTGCCACCTCCTTCTTGGACGGCCATGGCAATTAGACCGTGGTGTCATCCACAATGGGCGTACAAATCATTATAGCTTCAAGATGAAAGGAAAGGAGTATGTGCTACGACTTATGTCTCCAAGCCAAGTGATCGCCGACAAGCAAGCCACCCATCGTGGAGAAAATAGTGAGAGAGGAGCCACCAAAAAGAGAGTGAGCGCCACAAGCCCAAATTGAGTGCCTCCACGATGAGCGACAAGAAGAGCTTAGTCCTATTTGCCACTAAATGTGAGATGAGAGAAGTGTGTGAGAGCCCGTCAAGTGTTATGCACTATGTCCTTTTGTGCAAGGACGAAGCACCAAAAGCTAACACCTCTCACGATCTACCTTTAGTGTTATCTTCTCTATTGCAGGAAATCCAAGATGTTTTCCCCGACGAGCTACCTCCGGGTCTACCTCCACTATGAGGCATCGAGCACCGCATCGACCTCATCCCCGGAGCGCCACTTCCAAACAAGGCTCCCTACCGAGTCAACCCCGAAGAAACCAAAGAAATACAAAGGCAAGTAAAGCATCTGATATATCATGGACATGTGCGTGAAAGTTTGAGTCCTTGTGCCGTACCAGTAATTCTTGTGCCAAAAAGAGACAGTAGCTTTCGCATGTGTTCCAATTGTAGACCCATCAATGCTATCACCGTTCGCTATAGGTACCCCATTCCACGCCTTGATGATATGCTTGATGAGCTTAGCGGTGCCACTATTTTTTTCCAAAATTGATCTCAAAAGTGGTTACTATCAAATCCGCATACAAGAGGGTGATGAATGGAAAACCGCTTTCAAAACTAAGTTTGGTTTGTATGAGTGGTTAGTCATGCCTATGGGTTTATCGGAAGCACCCGGTACTTTCATGCGTCTTATGCATTATGTGTTTCGCCATTACATTGGTGAATTTGTTGTTGTCTACTTCGAGGATATCCTTGTTTTTAGCAAATCTCTCAAAGAGCATGTCACCCACCTTCGAACCGTGCTACAAACTCTTCGGAAAGAGCGTCTTTATGCTAATATGGAAAAATGCCTTTTTGGCGTTGATAAGCTTGTTTTCTTGGGTTTTGTGGTATCTTCTAAGGGTGTTCATGTTGATGAATCTAATATCAATGCAATTAAAATTTGGCCCCAACCAACCAATTTGCAACAAGTGCATATTTTTCTTGGTTTAGCCGGTTTCTACCGTAGATTTGTGAAAGACTTTAGCACTATTGCTTCTCCTTTACATGCTTTGAGCAAGAAGAATGCACCCTTTGTTTGGGGACCATCGCGAGATAGTGCATTCAATGAGCTTAAAAATTTGCTTCCTCATGCTCCCTTGCTTGCATTACCCAACTTTGACAAACCCTTTGAAATTCATTGTGATGCTAGTGGTAATGGCATAGAAGGTGTGTTAACGCAAGAGAAGCGCCCCATAGCATATTTTAGTGAGAAACTTTCCGGAGCGCAACTCAATTATCCTATCTATGACAAAGAGCTATATGCTTTAGTGCGAGTTTTGCATGAATGGGAACATTACCTTCGCCCTCATGAATTTATCATCCATACCGACCATGAAACGCTTAAATATCTTAAGGGTCAAACTAAGTTGAACAAGCGTCATGCTAAATGGAATGAGTTCATTGAGTATTTTCCTTATGTCATCAAGTATATCAAAGGAAAGGAAAATGTTGTGGCGGATGCACTTTCCCGTATATGCACACTTGTTATTTAACTTGAATTGAATGTCATTGGTTTTGAGCACATAAAAGACTTGTATGAGCATGATCCTACTTTTGCTATTCATTATGCCAAGTCTTTGGCGCATACATCTTGGGAACGCTATTACAAAGATGGTTACCTTATGAGAGCTAACAAACTATGCATCCCCGAGTCTTCTCTTTGTTTGTTGCTTTTGCAAGAATCTCATGGCGAAGGACTAATGGGATATTTCAGACGCGACAAGACATTTGCCACGCTCTCCAAGAACTACTTTTGGCCAAAGATGTTTCGCGACGTCAATCGCTTCACCAACCGATGCTCTACATGTCGCAAAGCTAAGTCCAAAGCTCAATCTCATGGACTCTACATGCCACTTCCAATTCCGTACCAACCATGGGAAGATATTAGCATGGATATTGTGCTTGGTTTGCCTAGAACTAGAAATGGCAAGGATTCCGTTTTTGTTGTTATGGACCGATTCTCCAAAATGGCTCATTTCATTCCTTGCAACAACATAGACGATGCTTCACATGTTGCAAATTTGTTTTGTAGGGAAATCTTGCGCCTTCATGGAGTGACAAAGACGATTGTCTCGGACCACGACGTCAAGTTCTTGAGTTACTTTTGGAAGACATTGTGCGCCAAACTCGAAATCAAGCTTTTGTTATCTTCGACATACCATCCACAAACCGACGGCCAGACGGAGGTGACGAACCGCACGCTCTCCACTCTACGACGCATGTTGATAAAGAAGAACATCAAGGAGTGGGAGGAGTGCCTACCTATCGCCGAGTAAGTCTACAACCGTGACATTCGACTACCGGCAAGTCCCCTTTCGAGGTCGTCTACGGCTTCAACCCATTGTCACCATTGGACATTCTTCCTCTACCACTCCAAGAGAGCACAAATATGGACGCGAGTGCCCGAGTCAACTACCTCAAGAAGATGCATGAAGATACAAGGCACAACATCGAGCGCCAAGTACAATGACTCGCGACCAAGCTCAACGTCAACAAGCAACCCATGATATTCAACATTAGAGATCTTGTGTGGCTACACCTTCGCAAGGACCGCTTCCCCAACGAACGCAAGTCCAAACTTCTACCACGAGCCTATGGACCCTTCAAGGTCCTTGCACGCTACAACAACAACGCCTACAAGATCGACATCCCACACGACAAGTAATCCGTGAGCGACATCTTCAACGTCAAAGATCTCTCCCCGTACCATGGTGATGAGGATTTGGATCCGAGGTCAGATCTTTCTGAAGGGAGGGGAGATGATGCGGAGTATCCTACGGTCATCCCCATGGACCTTCAATCTTCTCATCAAGAGCCAAGAGGACCTATGACACGAGCACGGGCTAGAGCTCTCGAGAACGAGGTGACTTCCTTCCTTAGTGATATCACTTATGATCCACTCGAGACATGGCTACTACCTAAGTCCGATATGATATAGGTGTCAAGAGGACCCTCCTGGAGATGCTCATGAAGACGGACAAGCCGCCAAGTTCACGGACGAGGAGAACCAACGGAAGGAGTCAAGTAAAACTCCCAGGACCCGGACATCCGGCCTGGACCACGGACATCCGGCCTCAGCCCAGACATCTGGCCCGACAGCCCGGACATCCGGCGTCAACCCGGACATCCGGCCCGACAGCCCTGACATCCGGCGCCCGTCACAGAACATACCTGTAGCTGAACCACTTCAGCCCGGACATCCGGCCAAAGGCCCAGACATACGGTCCGTCCCGAGCTCCCAGACATCCGGCCCATCGCCCGGACATCCGGACCCCGTCTATCCAGAGAGCATCCAGGCCAGCCACGCCAGCCCGGACATCCGGCCTCCCCTGTCTGCGCACAGTGTAAGGGCCGAGGCTCGTGTACCCCTTCGTCCACCTAGACTATATATACTCTCCCATCTCCGTCTTTCTAGGGTTAGCATTGGTTTAGCTCATATGTGAGATAGAGCATTGCTCATCCATATGGATCTGCTCCACGAGAGAGACCGTGGCCCCTCTACGGAGACGATCCACGTTGGATTCAAGACCCCCTCTTGGGTGGCCCCATCAAGACCTCCTCATGGAGAAGAACCGGTTACCATTTGTATCATCCTTTGTTGGATTTGGATCTTGTATCTCCTCTCGTGTTCCGAGGATCTAACATATGTGTGACTATATCTTGTTGGTTTGAGAGTTCCTCTTGTGTTTTCCCTTGTGATTCCCTATGTGTTCTTCGTGTTCTTAGTTGGGATCCGCACCTTTCGTGAAATATCGGCCGTCTAGGGTCCACCCTACATCACAAGGGGAACAAGAACGGAATTACAAGTGATGATTTCAGGACTTTGAAGCCACCATAATGAGTGCATGAAGCCTTGGACGAAATATACAAGATGCCACTACATAAATTTCGTCCAGAGGCTATTCCAGGTGCTGCGTCACCTTATTATTGGGCCAGACCCATGTAATTTCGAAATACATAAGTATAGGCTGTTTTTAGAGTCCGTATGTGTGGGGAAACAAGAGATATTGTTGGTTTCGGACCCTCCCCCAAGGGCCACGAAATTCCCCCCTCTTCCTCCATATATACAACCCTTAGGGCACCGTTTAGACGTTGAGTTTTGTTGAGATTAAAGTTCGCCATAGTTGCAACTTTGTGTACTTCGTTTGTGTTCAACGACCAGACAAAGGCGTCACGGAACCCCACCTTGATCAATAAAGCTTTCCTCTTATATTCGCAATATCCAGATTGCAATCTTTGTTTCTTGCTTGTTCTTCGTTTGCCTGCAGGAAACATACCTTAGTGGTTAGGTTGATCGTGCTCCGGCGTGGTCAATAACCTCTCAGAGTTGGTTTAGCGATTGCTAAGGCGCGACGTCCTCGCATTTTCATAGTCGGATCGGCAAAGTCGACTTCCTCGAAAACGATAGCCACCATCTCATCGAAAGACGGGACACCTTTGCCCCTATCATTATAGCCCGGTGCTCAGTGTGAACACATGTTAGTTTGATCAGTGTGAACAGATTTGCAATTACTTATTGCATTGTAATCTGCAATGTGACGAGAAACAATGTCAAAATTTATTGATGGGTCTGGGCCTACAAAGCCCGTTTCTGTTGTTCTGGGTCATTGCAAACAGTTCTTATGGACCAACCGTATGCCACGCATCGAAAGGCCGAAACGGTTCCCACATTGCGTATGTGGGGCCATGTTATCAGATGTACTGTACGTGTCTGCCCACTATCACACACGGTCAAGATATCACCATCGTGTCTGATGGATGCGGGATGGCGCCTCCCACGGGATGCTAGAAGGTTGACAACGTGGTTGCTCGCCATTGAGGCGGCCGCGGCGCGCTCTGTTCGTCGTTGAGGCGGTCGCGGCGCACTCTGCTCGCGTCTGTCCGTGTGTTTTGCTCGACATTGAGGCGGCTGTGGGGTGCTTCGCTCTGGCATCCCTGCGCGCGCTTTGCTCGCCGTTGAGGCAAATTTACAACGGCAACGGTTAATGATTGTCTTCCATATTCAGGATAATTTAAAATGCCACATGCGGCATCACCCAAAACACTCGGGACCTACATATGCATATAATTATAATAAAATATAGGCTAAAAGGCTGTGGTGGTGGCCTTCTGACGACGGTCTTCTCGGACTCCATGATCAGCATAGCACCCTTGCGGCCGTTCATTCCAACTGTCCCGTCCCTCCTCCACGTATGGAGCTGCTGGCTCTGGGCGGCTCTTGGGGATGATGGGCCTCTTCCAGAAGAGCTTGACAACGTGCAATTACGCACATGATATCTCCATGGAACCGCTCCATTTCCAAGTCTCTGACCTGGTAGCAAATTCCGTCCATCACCTGCATTCTCAAGATACCACGTTGGTGATGTTCTACTTCGTCGGGGACGTCGACTCCGCCAAGGATGCGCTCGAGCATGTCCACCACATCATCAGGATCGAGATTGACATGGTCGCCGCCGGTAATGATGAAGCCGCAGGCTAGCTATGTCTTAACTGAACGTAGAGGTCCTCTACCCATTACTTGCAGGGCATCAGGCCCTCGATGAGCACTGGTGACGGCAACTCTTCGTGTTGGTCGTCGATCATGCTGCCGAGCAGCTCTGGATCTTTTGCACAGTGGATGGCAAACTGCTCATCACACTTCCTCTGCACTATGTCGATTGTGCGCCCAAGGACTGTCACGCTGATATTGTCGCCGATGGGCGATGGTGCCTGCACATGTCGATGAAGCTCTTGCTCCCCGACCTGCTCCGGCTCGTTCTCCTCCCCAAAGATGTAATGCAGGTAGGGGTTGATGTTGAAGCTTTGGTTGTTGCCTGGCATGCTTGCAATAACTAATGGTAGATGGGTGAGGACTAGATCTGCACAGAGTGTCGCGACGATGCATTGCCACCTGGGTTATATGCAGCAAGCCATTAGCTGGTGGCGGGAAACCATTGAGGGAAGAGGCATGGATTTTATAATTCACCCATGTGTAGCGAGGGAGGCATTTGCTGGAGCGCGGGAAGACTAAGTGGAGCACACGCATAACCCGAATAATATATGCGGTGCCACGTATTATTTATCACACACGTGTTAACATAAGGAAATGTATGTGTAACTTACTAATCATTGCACATGAGTCCTCGTAGACGTATCATGTGCGATACTCCTAGCCACCGCAAGCAACTAGTTTGCATTTTTCAAAGATTTTTGTACAAACAGAATCGCACACGAACTAACTGTAGTAACCGTTTGCGTTATAATTTCTTATCGTAAATAGTTCATCCGAGTGGGCTGTTTGCCGCATATCACACACATCTTGTTTACATGCATCATTTGTGTTCTTTTGACACATCACAAACAGTTCATCTATGTGAACTGTATGCCGTGTATCACACACATCTTGTTAAGTTGAACCATTTCTGTTATGTTCCCTAATCAAAAATAATTTGTCCAAGTGAACCATATGCTGTATATCGCACACACCTTGATCTGGCTGACCATTTCTATTGCATTCCCTAATATCAAACAGTTCATCAAAGCAAACTATATGTCGTATATCGCACACACATTGATATGGCTGCCTGTTTCTATTGTTCTATCTCATCGCAAACAGTTCGTATGGATCAACCGTATGCCCTGCATCGCACACATAACTAACATCTAAACCATGTTTGATGTCTCCGCCATCGCAGACATTTTGCATTTCTTGACTTTTTTTTACATCCCCGTTTGCGATTAATGCATCGCACACAGTTTCTTCAAAGGGTCTCTGATCATAGTGTCGCGTTAGCAGCATCCTGCAGTAGTGAATGTTCCAGAATGATCACCTCATCCTTCTCAAAATAAGTGGCCCATACTGATTCCTCTTGGCCCATGTTGCAGTTTGAGGACATGTTGAGCCCAAAAAAGATGGTTTCATAGAGGAAAGATACAGTAAAGTTGCACTCTCTCCATCCCACAATATAAAATATTTTCGCTTGCAATTTTCTGAATTATTTTATTTCTTAACAAATTTTAGGGATTACATATATTCACTCCTACTATTTTATAATGTATTTTCTTTCTGCATATATACATAAACAATATTTTCTTTTTGCCTTGAATCTATTAGCAAGACTATGGGTTATTTTTCTACCAAAAATCACACCATAATAATTTTAAAACATGTGTTGCACCTGCATACATACTAGTATCTTCAAGCAGAAAAGTTTCCTGGAAATTATGAAGACACTAAAAGAATAGCTCGTCAAGCCAACACGTATGATGTAGGGTGGAACCCTAAACGGCCGATCTTTCACGAAAGGAGTGAATCCCGACGAAGAACACGAGGGGGAAACGGAGGAAAACACGAGAGAAATCACTAAACCAACAAGATATAGTCACACATATACTAGATCCTTGAAACACAAAGGGGAAAACACGATCCAAAGTCAAGAACGGACGATACAAAGGGTAACCGGTTCTTCTCCGTGAGGAGGTCTAGATGGGGACACCCAAGAGGGGGTCTTGAATCCGCTTGGAAGGATCTTCTCCGGTGGAGGCGCGATCTCCGAGGAGAAGGTAACCAAGTGGATGAGCAAAGCTATGACACAAACATGAGCTAATCCTTTGCTAACCCTAGCTAGGAGGAGGAAGAGGTCTATTTATAGTCTTAGTGCAAAAGAGGGGCGAAGTGAAGGGGTACATGGGCTTCGGCCCGAAACTGTGCGCAGACAGGTACCAGACGTCCGCTGGGGACCGGTCGTCCGGTGGCTCACGGGGGACCAGACGTCCGGAGTCGTCGGGCTTCCGCTAAATCCATTCTGTGAAGGATGCGCCGGACGTCCGTTAATTTTGGCTCGGGTGCGGAGTCGCCGGGCGTCCGGACCTTGTCGGTCGTTCGCTCGCTGGAGGGTGTGGCCGGTCGTCCGGTCCTGGCCAGACGTCCGCTCACTGTAGCCTGTGTTGGCTGGGACTCGGGCATGTTGAGCTTCAGGCGTCGGACGTTCGGTCCCGACCGGTCGTCCGGTGGCTGTAGTTTCTTCGGCAGTCCTTCTTCTTGTCCTTCGCACTTGGTGTCCTCGCCGTCTTTTCCAATGGATGTAGATGTTCCATGGTTATCCTCCAAGTACCTAAGCACACATAGTGTTTCTGTTTGAGGTAGTAGCCATGCCTCATGTGTCGAAAGTAGTAGTTTGGAAAGGAGCGAGTTCACCTTATCTTCGATAGCCTTTGTTCGGGCTCTTGTCATGGGTCTAAGTGGTGTCGTGGGAGACGTAGATTGGTCCATGGGGATGACCTTGGGATGCTCCACATCATCTCCCCTCCCTTGGAAAGATCCGACCTCGAATCAAAATCTTCATCACCATGGTAGGGCGAAAGATCCTTGATGTTGAAGACGTCGCTCACGTTTTACTTGTCGCGTGGGAGGTCGATCTTGTAAGCGTTGTTGTTTTAGCATGCTAGCACCTTGAAGGGTCTATCGTCTCGTGGGAGAAGTTTGGACTTGCGTTCATTGGGGAAGCGGTCCTTGCGAAGGTGTAGCCACAGCAAGTCTCCAATGTTGAATATCATGGGTTGCTTGTTGACGTTGAGCTTGGTCACGAGTCGTTGTACTTGGCGCTCGATGGTGTGCCTTGTATCTTCATGGATCTACTTGAGGTAGTTGACTCGGGCACTCGCATCCATGTTGATGCGCTCTTGTAGTGGTAGAGGAAGAATGTCCAATGGGGACAACGGGTTGAATCCGTAGACGATCTCGAAGTGGGACTTGCCGGTAGTTGAATGTCTTGCACGATTGTAGGCGTACTCGGCGATGGGTAGGCATCCTCCCACTCCTTGATGTTCTTCTTGATCAAGACGCGTAGTAGAGTGGAGAGTGTTCGGGTCGTCACTTCCGTTTGGCCGTCGGTTTGTGGATGGTATGCCGTGGAGAATAGGAGCTTGATTCCTAGCTTGGCGCATAAAGTCTTCCAAAAGTAACTCAAGAACTTGACGTCGCGGGCACTCCATGAAGTCGCAAGATTTCCCTACAAAAGAGATTGGCAACATGTGAAGCATTGTCTATCTTGTTGCAAGGAATGAAATGTGCCATTTTAGAGAATCGGTCCACAACAACAAACACGGAATCCTTTCCATTTCTAGTTCTAGGCAAACCAAGTACAAAATCCATGCTAATATCTTCCCATGGTTGATATGGAATTGGAAGTGGCATATAAAGGCCATGAGATTGAGCTTTAGACTTAGCTTTGCGACATGTAGAGCATCGCTTGGTGAAGCGGTTGACATCGCTAAACATCTTTGGCCAAAAAATAGTTCTTGGAGAGCGTAGCAAGTGTCTTGTCGCGTCCAAAATGTCCCATTAGTCCTCCTGCATGAGATTCTTGCAAAAGCAACAAACGAAGAGAAGACTCGGGGATGCAAAGTTTGTTAGCTATCATAAGATAACCATCTTTGATGTAATATCGTTCCCAAGATGTATGCGTCAAACACTTAGCATAAGGAGTTGCAAAAGTAGGATCATGCACATACAAGTCTTTTATGTGCTCAAAGCCAATGACATCCAACTCAAGTTGAGTAACAAGCATGCATATATGAGAAAGCACATCCATACAACATTTTCCTTACCTTTAATATACTTGATGACATAAGGAAAAAACTCAATAAATTCACTCCATTTAGCATGACGCTTGTTCAACTTAGTTTGACCCTTAAGGTATTTAAGCGTTTCATGATCGGTATGGATAATAAAGTCATGAGGGCGGAGATAATGTTCCCTTTCACGTAAAACTCGCACTAAAGCATATCGCTCTTTGTCATAGATGGGGTAGTTGAGTTGCGCTCCGGAAAGTTTCTCACTAAAATAAGCAATTGGGCGCTTCTCTTGTGTTAACACACCTCCTATGCCATTACCACTAGCATCACAATGAATTTCAAAAGGTTTGTCAAAGTTGGGTAATGCAAGCACGGGAGCATGAGTAAGCAAGATCTTAAGATCATTGAAAGCACTATCTTGAGATGGTCCCCAAATAAAGGGTGCATTTTTCTTACTCAAAGCATGTAAAGGAGATGCAATGGTGCTAAAATCCTTCACAAATCGACGGTAGAAACCGGCTAAACCGAGAAAACTACGCACTTGTCGCAAATTGGTTGGTTGGGGCCAAGTTTTTATAGCATTGATCTTAGATTCATCAACATGAACACCCTTAGAAGATACTACAAAACCCAAAAAAATAAGCTTATCAACACCAAAGAGGCATGTTTCCATATTAGCATAAAGTTGCTCTTTTCGAAGAGTTTGTAGCACGGTGCGAAGGTGGGTGACATGCTCCTTTAGAGATTTGCTAAAAACAAGGATATCATCGAAATACACAACAAAATATTCACCAATATAAGGTCGAAACACATAATGCATAAGATGCATGAAAGTACCGGGTGCTTCCGATAAACCCATAGGCATGACTAACCACACATACAAACCAAACTTTGTTTTGAAAGCGGTTTTCCATACATCACCCTCTTGTATGCGGATTTGATAGTAACCACTTTTAAGATCAATTTTGGAAAAGATAGTGGCACCGCTAAGTTCATCTAGCATATCGTCAAGGCGTGGAATGGGGTACCTATATCGAATGGTGATAGCATTGATACGTCTACAATCCGAGCACATGCGAAAGCTACCGTCTCTTTTTGGCACAAGAATGACCGGTACGGCACAAGGACTCAAACTTTCACGCACATTTCCATGGTCTATGAGATGCTTTACTTGCCTTTGTATTTATTTGGTTTCTTCGGGGGTGACTCGGTGGAGGGCCTTGTTTGGAAGTGGCGCTCCGGGGATGAGGTCGATGCGGTGCTCGATGCCTCGTAGTGGAGGTACACCCGGAGGTAGCTCGTCGGGGAAAACATCTTGGAATTCCTGCAATAAAGACGATAACACTAAACGTCGATCGTGAGAGGTATTAGCTTTTGGTGCCTCGTCCTTGCACAATAGGAAATAGTGTAGGCCACTTGATGGGTTCTCACACACTTCTCTCATCTCATGTTTGGTGGCAAATAGAACTAAGGTTTTCTTGTCGCTCATCATGGAGGCACTCAATTCGGGTTTGTGGCGCTCACTCTCTTCTTGGTGGTTCGCTCTCTCACTATTCTCTCCACGATGGGTGGCTTGCTTGTCGGCGAGCACTTGGCTTGGAGACATAGGTCGTACCACAAACTCCTTCCCTTTCATCTTGAAGCTATATTGGTTTTGTGCGACCATTGTGGATGACACCTCGGTCAAATTGCCATGGCCGTCCAAGAAGGAGGTGGAAAACGGTCATCGGAATGACATCACACTCCAAAGTGTCTTCGTAAGCTCCGATCTTGAAAGAGACTTGTACCCTATGCTCGACTTGGATGGTGTCGTTGTCGCTTACCCATTGTACTTTCTAAGGGTGCGGGTGCTTCATCTTTACCAATTGGAGCTTGGAGAATAGTTCTTCACTCTCTAAGTTATGGCAACTCCCTCCATCGATGATGACCTTGACGGACCTTCCATTGATTCCTACCTTGTTGTGGAACATATGGCATGTTTGGTCTTCGTTTTGTTGATGTTGAAGAGTCAAGACCTTGGAGACAACAAGAGCAGGACTTGAATCTTCGTCACAAAAGACTTGATCATCTTCATCGTCGTTGTTCACTTGTCGGTGCATGGCAACTTGCTCAAGGGCTTCCATTTCTCCTTCACTCATTGAGTCATAGGTTCCGTCGTTGTTGAGGATCATGGTGCGCTTGTTTGTGCACTCGAGTGACTTGTGGCCTCGGCCTCCGCATGTGAAGCATTTCAAGGAACTTGTCTTGATGGTCTCATCGGTTAGGGTAGATGATGATGAAGCTTTCGGCTTGAAGTTGCTTGTAGTAGGAGGACGACTTGAGGTTGTCGAAGTTTTCTTGTAACTTGACTTGTCGCTGTTGCTTGTAGATGGCTTTGTTGAGGTAGAAGGTGTTGGAGTCATTGAAGCTTGGGTGTTGGAGAAACCATAGGACTTGGATCAGAACTTGGCACACTTGAAGTCTTCTTGTACTTGACGTTGCGCTTTGGTAGCTTGATGCACTAGCTCGATGAGGTTCGAGTATGGTTGGAAGTCGGCAATCTTCTTGATAGGATGGTTGAGTCCATTCAAGAAACGTGACATAGTTTGCTCATCATCTTCCATGACATTGGCTCGTATCATGGCAATCTCCATTTCCTTGTAGTACTCTTCAACGCTCTTGGTTCCTTGCTTGAGGAGTTTGAGTTTCTTGAAGAGGTCGCGGTTGTAGTAGTTTGGCACGAATCATGCTCTCATGACATCCTTCATTTGCGCCCAAGTAGATGGGTGGTTCACCTCTTGCCTCTCGATGCTCAGTCACTTGTTCCCACCAAATTAGGACGTAGTCTTGGAATTCAAGGGATGCCATCACGATTTTCTTCTCTTCTTCGTAGTTGTGCAAGTGGAAGATTTTGTCAACCTTCAATGCCCATGATATGTACTCTTCGGGGTCATTGCTTCCGGTGAACTTGGGCATGGTGAACTTTAGCTTGCCGTATCATTGCTCTTCATTGTGTTGGGGTCTAGGATGATGACGCCCATGTCGTTGAGGATTGACAAACTCATGTTGCTCTTGGCGAGGATGGTTGTCGATGTCATGTTGCTCTTGTCTTGGAGGAGGTCTATTGTCTTCATGCTCTCGATGGACTTGATGTTCTTGTCTCTCTAGAGGAGGAGCTTGTCGATCTTGAGGCGGAGCTTGTCGATCTTGAGGAGGAGCTTGTCGATGCACACATGCGTGGAAAATCCTCTCTTGGACTTCATCGCGAAGAGCTTCTTGTTGTAGACAAGCTTGTCGGCCTCGGTTGGCTACGACTCGACTTGAATCTCGAAGGGCACGTTGCGCCTCAAGTGCTTGAGCTTCACGAAGTTGTTGTTCTTGGCGTTGTGCCCCGACATCTTGTGTGTCTTGGTGTTGTCGCGCTCGCTCCTCTTGTTCTCGTTGTCGTTGGCGTTGCCGTTCTTGTGCTTGCACGAATGCAGCTTAGGTTTGACGTTGTCGGTGCACTTGAGAGTCGGTGTCGTGTAGAGGATTGCGGTTAGCTTGACGGTCTTGACGCGCGGCACGATGAAGAGTGTTTGATGTTGGAGTACTTGAGCCAGAGATAGTGCCGTCGGTGTGTCGACTCGAGCGGCTCCTTCTTGAGTAGGACGAAGTGGTAGAAGAGCGGTTGACCAACAAGGCACAAATATCGTCCATTCTTGCGTAATTCTCGTGCTTGTGTTCGTCGAGCTTGTCCGAGTGAACCTCCAGTTATAAGCATACGAATGCTTATGTGGTCCGGAGACCTACCGCTGATGGTGTGGGGCCCTAGGTGGCCCACTGAATGATAGGTCCTTGACCCTACCTGTAGTAGGTGACCTCATCAATGAGTGTTGGGCACCATAGGGCATCGCAACGCCGTAGACCGGCAGGGACGCGGAGGCGCCATACGGTTGTGCGAATCCGTCGTAAAACGGCGGTGAAGCCCGCCATAAGGCAGCTGCGAAGGGCATATGTAGATCGCGGGCGCGGGCCCACCATGCAGCGGTAGCGCTATCGGTGCAACCACGTCAGATCACGGTGTCACAACCCTATCTTAGTCATTACTTTTCATTGCATAATCATCCATGCATCATGTTTAAAATCCAAATGAATTTGAAATGGTAATTGATCAAACCCTAGCAACTCTCTGAATTACCAGGATCAACTAAGATATTTTTCAATGAACCTAAAATGCCCTTCAGAAAAGTTCATCATTTTTGAATTGGTTGAAAACCTCTGCCAAAAATGGTGCACATTTTTTGAGGTCCTCCTAGACTTTTGAATTAGATCATATTGTATTTTAATTGGGGCATTTAATTTCTATAAATAATTTAAATGCTCCAACAATTCTGAAAACAACTATGGGCCTCTGAAATAATTTATTTACTGCCCACAAATATTTTCAGGATTTATAGAATTGATTTGGTATTAAAACTAAATCAGAAACAAACTACAAAAATAGAAAACAAAAAGATAATAGAAAGGAAAAGGTTGCCTGGTGCTTACCTAGCAGCCCACCTGGCCGGCCCAGCCCACCAGAGGCAGTGTGCTCTTCTTCCCTGTGCCAGTCGGACGCAAAGCGTGTGCTCGACACGCGTACACCCACATGGGAGCTGCAATGGGAGCTGCAATGGTCGAGGAGTCTTAAGTCATTCTTTAAGTATAGTCATAGCCACCCTTACCTGTAACTTTTGTAGTTGTTACTATTTACACATGTAACTACCATAGTTATGGGTATTAACCACCCTAGCGATGTGGGAGTGAATGAGGCTGCGGCGCACTCCATATGAGCCATCCTCCTCCTCCAGAGCAAGGCTTAAGCATTCTCTATAACCATACCCCCCTGAGGGAGTCCTGGATAAGGGGGTCGGGCATCCAGGCTATGTGACGTGGGCCAGATTGACGGGCCATGAAGATACAAGATAGAAGGCTTTCCCCCGTGTCCGAATGGGACTCTCCGTTGCGTGGACAGTAGGCTTGGCGGCCAGGCGTGTAGTTTCCTTTCTCTGTAAACCGACTCTGTACAACCCTAGCCCCCTCCAGTGTCTATATAAACTGGAGGGTTTAGTCCATAGAGGCAATCACAAATTATATAGGCTAGACATCTAGGGTTTAGCCATTACGATCTCGAGGTAGATCAACTCTTGTAACCCCTATACTCATCAAAGGCAATCAAGCAGGAAGTATGGTATTACCTCCATTAAGAGGGCCCGAACTTGGGTAAACATCGTGTCCCCTGCCTCCTGTTACCCTCGATCCTCAGACGCACAGTCCGGGACCCCCTACCCGAGATCGGCCGTTTTTAACACCGACATTGGTGCTTTCATTGAGAGTTCCTCCGTGTCGTCAATAGAAGGATCGATGGCTCACCTTGTCGTCAACGAAAAAATAACCTCTGGAAGGGCACTAGCTCCTGGGGAGATCCTCCCGCTCGGCAATTATACCATGGGCGCTCGCTCGGCCGTTAAGCCAAAGCCGGTCCCCCAAACCACCAAATATCATCTCCGCATTGGCCTCGAACACTCCGATAAGATGGATCCGGCAGATGTTTCGTCTTTTAAAGAATTGCTAGATCGCATCGCCGCCCTGGGGGTCACGACAGACTACGATCGGATCGGGCTTAAACCCGATCAGAGGGAAATCAGGTCCCCGCTGATCACCAATCTGGTTGCGGTTTTGGAGGAGCAAGCCAATGATAACTCTCCTCCTATGCTGAGAACAAGCTATGTTCGGATTTCCGAGCCCTGCGAGCCGGATACCCATCTTCGGGAAGAGACTCCCTGTCCTCCGAACATAGAACCGGGCGTCGAGCCTGAAAACTCCCAGGACACTCCGGATCCTCGGCCAGTGACCTCAGAAATTCTTAAAACTCCGGATCCCACAGTGGGTCAGGGTTCGGATTTAAGCCCGCTCACCACAAGTAATATTCCCCAAGCAATTCCGGTCCTTCGGACATATGCGACCTAATGTATGTGCGGTAGCAACCTCAAGAAACAGTCCATCATTTTTGGGCCCGATTCCTCCTTGTTATAAACAAGATCAAAGATTGTTGCGACGATGACGCGGTTTTAGTATTTTGCCGCAACTGTACAGACGAGGTATCCTCAATGCCCTCAACAGACGCCGCATACTGCACTTTGCAGATTTGGCACACATAGTACAGAAATTTGCGCCATGGAAAGCGCCTGGAAAGCCCAGACAGCTCGGTGGGAACCGCCGGCCTTTAAGCCACCCACCTGACGGGCAAAAAGGATGCACCCTCATGGGGCACCTGATCATCACCCTACAAACAAGAAAATTAAACCCTCAACGGGACACAGAACTATCCTTGATGAATGGCTCGACAAGCCGTCTCAGATACACACGACGCCGAATTCCGAACCAACACACAGCCTTCGGGCATGTTGGGTACTCCGGCAGGTGGCCAAGAGCGGTGAGGCTATCCTCACCAATACGACCTCCGAGAAGTACCCTCTGGAGGACGACGATCTCAACATCTTTACGATCTTCGAGACCTTTTCTTAAAATAATCAGCGTAAAAGGGCACTCCGCAACCTCGCCGAAGTCAACCAAGTAGCCGCCGTAAACCATTGGAACAATACGGTGATAACTTTCACCGCCAACCATGAACCAAGGGCTCAATCAGTCCACGCACCAGCCGCTTTGGTCTTAAATCCAATTGTCGACGGTTTTTGGCTCGCTAAATTACTCATGGACGGCGGCAGCGGACTGAACCTCATCTACAAGGACACACTCGATAAAATGCAAATAGACAAGAGCTGCATCGAGAAAAGCAGTACAACCTTTCGAGGCATTATCCCCAATCGAGAAGCGAGATGCTCGGGGAAAATTAAACTTGATGTGGTATTCGGCACGCCAGAGAACTACAGGTCCGGAGTGTTAATCTTCCATGTGACACCCTTCAACAGCGGATATCACGCCCTGTTGGGGCGAGACACATTCACACGCTTTCAAGCCACACCACATTATGGGTACATGAAGCTTAAAATGCCTAGGCCCAACGGAGTTATCACTATCACCAGTCATCCGGACATAGCACTCCGCGCCGAAAACAAAACCGCATCCCTAGACCTTGAGGCATTATCCGAGGTCCTTGCGGCCGAGGAGCTCACCGCTATGCGTTCCACAGTGGATAGAGACGACGTAATCCTTGATAAAAGGCCTAAGTCTACTTCTTTCAAGCCAGCAGACAAAATAGTCAAATTCCAAGTTCACCCGATGGATCCTAAAAAATCAGCAGCCATTGGAGCACAGCTGGATTCGATGGTCGACCCCATGCTAAGAGCTTTCCTGCACGAGAATTGGGACATCTTTGCCTAGCATCCTTCGGATATGCCAGGAATCCCACACAGACTGGCCGAACACAGCCTCAACATAATAAAGGGGTTCAAGCCAGTTAAGAAAACACTGCGGTGATTTTCTGAACCCAAGCGACAAGCTATGGGGGAGGAGCTAGCCAAACTACTTGAAGCCGGGTTCATTAGAGAGATCAAACACCCGGATTGGCTAGCCAACCTGGTCATGGTGCCAAAGAAGGACAAATCATGGCGCCTTTGTGTTGATTTCAAAGACCTCAACAAGGCCTGCCCTAAAGACCCCTTCCCACTGCCCCGCATTGACCAAAACATTGATGCAACTGCAGGACACGATTCACTGTGTTTCCAGGCATTCATTACTCCGTACATGCCTTTTTGATTCAACACTATGCCTTTCGGACTCAAATACGCCAGCGCCACTTACCAGCGCATGAATCAAACATGCCTGGAAAAACAAATTGCCAAGACGGTGGAGGCATGTGTAGATGATGTAGTCATCAAAACTAAACATGTCGAATCTTTCGTGGACGACTTACGCCATACATTTGACAACCTCCGAACATATGACATACGGCTCAATCTGGAAAAATGCGTTTTCGGCGTTCCGGACGGAAAGCTGCTCGGGTTCATTGTTTCCAATAGAGGAATCGAAGCAAATCCGGCCAAAATCCAAGCCCTGTCACAGTTGGCAACACCAACAGACCTAAACAGGTCCAAATACTAGCTGGGTGTGTGGCAGCCTTGAGCCGCTTTATTTCCAGATTAGGAGAGAAGGCGCTGCCGCTATATTGCCTACTCTGACGTACCGACCACTTCGAGTGGACGGACGCGGCAACAGCCGGGTTGGAAGAAATAAAAACTTTATTAGCAAGCAATCCAATCCTTGCCGCACATAAGGTCGTAGAACCTATGTTGTTGTACATATCTGCAACTCACTAGGTGGTGAGTGTTGTGCTCGTCGTTGAATCAGAGGAAGAGGGACACAAGTTCCCACTCCAAAAACCAGTATACTATGTATCGGCCGTTCTCACACCATGCATGTCCCGATACCCGCACTATGAAAAGATATCATATACGGTTTTCATGGCATCTTGGAAGCTGCGGCACTACTTTCAAGAGTGCTCGATCACGGTGGCCTCCGAGGTACCACTCAATGACATCATAAACAATCGAGGCGCCACCGCCACATTGCAAAATGGGCTATCGAGCTCTTACCATTTGAAATAACATACAAGCCACGTCGAGCTATTAAATCTCAGGTGTTGGCCGACTTTGTCGCCGAGTGGACAGAAGCCGAACTCCCTAAAGAGTATGGCACATACTACAACTGGATGATGTACTTCGACGGCTCTAAAATGTTAGCCGGACTGGGGGCGGGTGTCATCCTAACATCCCTTACAGGGGACACAGTCCGTTACATATTAAAAATCATGTATACAGACTCCAATAATGCAGCCGAATATGAGGCACTACTGCATGGTCTCCGGATGGCTGTTTCTATGGGCATACAACGCCTCGAGGTGCATGGGGACTCGAACCTTGCAATATCCCAAATAAACGGAGAATTCGACGCAAAAGATCCAAATATGGCGGCTTACCGCAACGACGTACTCAAAATATCAGCTCGGTTTGAGGGGCTCGAGTTTCATCATGTGGCCCGAGACAGTAATCAAGCAGCGGACAGCCTTGCTCGAATGGGCGCTACACGTGACCCCGTCCTGCCTAACACATTCGTGGAAGGCTTTTGAAGCCATCTGTGGTATGGCAGGATGAGAGCGAAAATACCAGTCCGGCGCCGGTCAGACCCACGGATGCCGAACATGATTCAGATTTCATCGGGGTCTCGGGCACCGAACCAACGACCTCCGCCCATGCAATCATGGCGGTGATCGCCCCATGGACCGAACCCTTCTTAGCCTACCTCAATAGCAGGAGCTCCCTGATGACCAGAATGAGGCCCGTCGCATAGTTCGACGCTCCAAAGCCTACAAAGTTCATGAGGGAGAACTCTACCATAAAAGTACTATCGAAGTACTTCAAAGATGTATCTCCGAAGAGGAGAGACAACAGCTCTTGGCCGAAATACATGCTGGTCTTGGCGGCCATCACGCCGCAGCTCAAGCCCTTGTAAGTAAGGCCTTCCGTACAGGTTTCTTTTGGCCCACGGCCCGAGCAGATGCACAGGACCTCGTACAATGCTGTGTCGGACGCCAGATTTTTGCCAATCAAAGCCATATGCCACCCAATGCCTTACAAACAATTCCCATTACTTGGCCTTTCACGGTCTGGGGGCTGGACATGGTCGGACCCCTCAAAGGGGGAAGCCATAAGAAAAAAATACTTGCTGGTTATGGTAGATAAATTCACTAAGTGGATAGAGGCCAAACTAGTCAAAAGGTTGAAGCCGGACCGGTGATAGACTTTATATCCGGTGTCGTACGCCATTATGGTGTCCCACACATCATTATTACTGACATCGGCTCTAACTTTACAGCCGACGAGGTGAAAACTTCGTGTGCTAATCTGGGCATTAAGCTCGATTACGCCTCTGTGTATCACCCTCAAACAAACGGTCAAGTTGAAGGGGCAAATGGCCTGATAATGAGCGGCATCAAACCCATACTAGTGCGATCCCCAAAGGAGCCGGACAAACACTGGGTCGAGGAGCTTGACTCCGTACTCTGGGGACTGCGGACGACGCCCAATCACACGACCGGATACACACCATTCATGGTATACGGCGCAGAGGTTGTCTTGCCCTGCGATATTATTCATGGCTCACCTCGAGTGCGTATGTATGAGGAGATAGAGGCCAAGCTCGATCGGCAGGATGACTTAGATGGCCTGGAGGAGGAGTGCGACGTCACAAAAGCCCGTTCCGCATTCTACCAACAACAAGCTCAAAGATACCAAAGCAGAGAAGTGCGGCAAATACTTATAATGTCGGTGAACTCGTTTTACGCCTACCAGAGAAGAAGAAGGACAAGCTCAAGCCCAAATGGGAGGGTCCCTTCATTATAGATGAAGTTCTCACTTGAGGAGCCTATCCCTTCGCAATGCATCAGATAATCGCTTAGAGCCGAACCCATGGAACGCTGCTCGACTCCGAAGATTCTACGCCTGAGTCTGGACACATACCTTTGTTCGTTCCCATTTTCTCCTCTTCCATTTTTCCTCCTTTTTTGTTTTTTATGATTTCTAGCATGTGTTCGGGTAAGCCGCACACTTGAGGGGTATGCATCCTTAAATGTACACACCCCATCAGAACTGGGGGCTTCTGTCAATAGAAGCTTATTATTTTGAGCACAAAGCTAACCATAAATATGTTGTTTTCTCACATACGTCTTGTCTTCGCCATTATATGCACCTCTATGACTTAAGTTTTTGCCAAGCTGGGTTGCTTGGCTCCTGTGCTTATGCCATACGTTCCCGCTTGTTCGGCTAGGGCATAAAGGGAGCACCTCTGCAATTGTTACAAACAGGCCATCCAGACATGTACCTCAGACGGGTGAAGCCGAAAGCTAGCGTTCTTAAGGGAATAATTGGTCGGTGGACAAACGACAAACTGCCTTCGTGGCAATATAAACTATCAAATACAAAGACTCTGGCGATTCTTTTGCATCACAGCTTAGGCATGCATACATAAGGCATGCTGACCCAGGGAGAGGAACCCTTAACGGGACTATTTTCTCTGGAAGATGTTTCTTACGTTGAAAAGTAATATAACATAACTCCCTGAATATAGTTTGTCCGTTCACGCACTATGGCCGGATCGCTTGGTTTCCGAACATACTTGGTGTTTCCCACAGGTATAGTATTCGGAAACACTCTAACCCTTGGGTTTCGGAGGTCCAAGCGGAAGGTCTGCCATGACAATCTTTTACAATTCGGCCAGAGATAAGTTTGATGATAAAGTGTATTGTTACATGAAATCACACGCCTACTCTTTATCTATGCCATCTATCGGTTGTCTAGTTTACAGTCCTGCTGTGAGAATTTGCGGCTATCTTTACTTGATCGTACACCAAGCTAACTAGAATTTCTTGTCCGTCTGGTCCCCAAGGTCCGACCTTTGCCATATGATTCGGATCAAGTCTGGTATACCGCATTTTCACCATAGCCCAGGCCTCTCGTGCATCTTCTTGACATCCTGATACCTTCCATAGCTCAAAAGGAAGACGAGCTCCCTTGAATAAATCCGTGAGCTCCCCCATCATTCCTGGAGGAGAATTAGATGACCATAAAGCCTTAGCCATGTTCCTCATTGCTTTCTGAGCTTGCTTGTGCACTTTGGATAGCTCTTGCAGCAAGTCGCCTTGAAATTCGGATATTTCTCCCTCAGGCCGCCCAGTTAACAAACCTACAGGAATAAACCTCGTAAATTTTTTCCATCAGGGGATCTTATGGAAGTTAGGTCCAGGGACATACTAAATATGCCGCCTTTCAGCTTTCGGTTCTCCTTCAAGGCATCCGACAGTTGGTCTCTTACGTCCTTTAGCTTTTCGGCTTGCTTGATGTTGGCATCCTGAAGTTTGTTCTTCTCATTAATGGTCCGTGTTAATACACGTTGACCAACGGCTTCTTGCCCTTCGGCATATTGCTTGTCCGCTCGAAAGGTGCTTTAGCCTCTCCTCCAATCGACCGCCGATCCTGCTGCCGTAAACAAAACAATGAATATTCAAAAATCATTGTTAGCACAGAATCATATTTTCCGGACACTGTTGTGCTTACCATCCGGTGCCTTCTTGGATTTCTTCAAATTTTAGGGTTCGGCGGTGACAACAGTTAGCTTGGTCTGACATTCTTCAAGCTCCTTGGATAGCGTGTTATTTCTCACCGCGAGTACCTGATAATGTCAACAACCCTTAAATTAGTTGGGCCAACTACTTCAACTCTTGGGGGCTACTGGCACCTGATTATTGAACCTACACAAAAGTTCTTACCCACATATCCTTTGAAAGCTGGTGAGTGGCTCCGGCAAGTCCATCTCGAGCAGCTCGGATGTATGCATCTGCAGAGCTGAGGCCATCGAACACCTCTTCGATAAAACTTGGGTCGCGCATGGCCTCTTTCCGCCGCCGATGATTCATCGCGCTCTCCACTTCGGAATTGGTGACGGATACATTATCCGAATCCTCTTGGAGATGACTATCCGGCATTTTGCCCGTATCAACCCTAGTCCATATGGCAGGGTTCGGGGCCAGATTGGTCGTTGCATGGCCGACGAGGTCCCTTAATATAGTCCGGCGAATGATCTTCCTACAAAATGGCCCAGCGAAAAACGTCACAATTCGGTCTGTCCACCGAGTGCGTGTTAAAAACTATACCTCTTTGGTGAAGGCGGGGGCTCGGTAGTATCACTGTTTGCCCTTCTTTTCAAAGACTCGCCTACCGGTGTCGCCTTCTTAGAGGACGCCTTTGATACAGCTCCATGAGATTTAGCGCCGCCCTTGAGCATGAGACAGTGCGGTGGGTGAGGCGCAATGGGAAAACTCTTTTGGAGGAGACATCTCCTGGGTACTTACATGGGAGGAGGGGAGAAGGCTGGGGTAATCGGCTATAATAGCCACTTTCGTGCCATCGTAGCTCGTCTGATAAAAGGCTCCCTCCTTAAGTTCTATGCATATATCTGGATCTTCTTCATATCCAGGATCCAAGTCTCGAGCATGGTCCTCTGGCTGTAGAGCGGGGCTCTAGACCCCCTCGATGACCTTTCTCCATTCCTATTAAAAGTAGCCGGATTAAATTCGATTAGCATAACTCTGGAAAAAGGTTGAGTAAGGCCAATAATAAAAAAACTCACGCAGTCAATGGGGTTATACATGGAAAAACCTTCCTGACATTTCAAGCGAGTGAAGTCTTCCTTCTCCCCTTTGAAAAGGTCAGCTAAGATGGTGGCCAGGGCGGCAAAATTGTCTGGACCCTTGCGTAGACAACGGGATGCATCGTCCTCCCAGTTGTAATGCCACATAGGAAAACCCCTAGATTGGAGCGGCTAAACTCATCCGTTATTAAAATTGCCATTACCTCGATTATAGACAGCCCGAAGTTGGCAAGTACTCTGATCTTTCTTGCTAGCCTCTCGACCTCCGCATTGTCTTCTTCCTCGAGGCTTCGGGGACGCCAGCTAGCGCTCTTCTTTAAGGGAGCGCTGGAGAATTCGGGAAGACGCGCCGGATTCGGTCCGGTAGAACGACGTCTTCAAATAAAACCATTCCGAGGGCCACTCTTCGGATGCCTTCTTCGGAGTGTCGGACAGGTACCCTATCCTGACTATGCGCCATACTTCGGTGCCGCCCACCTCAAATATAGATCCCTTTTGGGAGCGGGGGACGAGGCAGAAAAATTTCCGCCATAACATGAAATGAGCCTCACAGCCTAGGAACAGTTCGCAAAGAGCAACGAAGCCCGCGATATGCAGGAAGGAGCCTGGCGTTAGATTGTGCAGTTGGAGGCCGTAATATTGATACGTCTCCAACGTATCTATAATTTTTTATTGCTCCATTCTATATTATCTTCTGTTTTGGACATTATCGGGCTTTATTATTCACTTTTATATTATTTTTGGGACTATCCTATTAACCGGAGGCCCAGCCTAATTGCTGTTTTTTTGCCTATTTCGTAGTTTCACGTAAAAAGAATATCAAACGGAGTCCAAATGGAATGAAACCTTCGGGACTGTGATTTTTGGAACGAACATGATCCAGGAGACTTGGACCCTAAGTCAAGGAAGCTTCCAGGAAGCCATGAGGTAGGGGGGCGCGCCTACCCCCCCCCCCCCCCCAGGCGCGCCCTCCACCCTCGTGGGCCCCATGTTGCTCCACCGACATACTCCTTCCTCCTATATATACCTACGTACCCCCAAACGATCAGACACGGAGCAAAAAACCTAATTCCATCATCGCAACCTTCTGTACCCACGAGATCCCATCTTGGGGCCTGTTAGGAGCTTCACGGAGGGGCATCGATCACGGAGGGCTTCTCCATCAACACTATAGCCTCTCCGATGAAGTGTGAGTAGTTTACCTCAGACCTTCGGGTCCATAGTTAGTAGCTAGATGGCTTCCTCTCTCTTTTTGTATCTCAATACAATGTTCTCCCCCTCTCTCGTGGAGATCTATTCGATGTAATCTTCTTTTGCGGTGTGTTTGTTGAGACCGATGAATTGTGGGTTTATGATCAAGTTTATCTATGAACAATATTTGAATCATCTGAATTGTTTTATGTATGATTGGTTATCTTTGCAAGTCTCTTCGAATTATCAGTTTGGTTTGGCCTACTAGATTGATCTTTCTGGCAATGGGAGAAGTGCTTAGCTTTGGGTTCAATCTTGCGGTGTCCTTTCCGGTGTGATGAGGGGCAACAAGGCACGTATTGTATTGTTGCCATCGACGATAACAAGATGGGGTTTTTGTGATATTGCATGAATTTATCCCTCTACATCATGTCATCTTGCTTAAGGCGTTACTCTGTTCTTATGAACTTAATACTCTAGATGCATCTTTGGATAGCGGTCGATGTGTGGAGTAATAGTAGTAGATGCAGGCAGGAGTCGGTCTACTTGTCTCGAACGTGATGCCTATATACATGATCATACCTAAATATTCTCATAACTATGCTCAATTCTGTCAATTGGTCAACAGTAATTTGTTCACCCACCATAAAATACTTATGCTCTTGAGAGAAGCCACTAGTGAAATATATGGCCCCGGTGTCTATCTTCCATCATATTAATCTTTCAACACTTAGTTATTTCCGTTGCTTTTTACTTTGCTTTTATTTTACTTTGCATCTTTATCATAAAAATACCAAAAATATTATCATATCATATCTTTCAGATCTCACTCTGGTAAGTGACCGTGTAGGGATTGACAACCCCTTATCGCGTTGGTTGCGAGGATTTATTTGTTTTGTGTAGGTGCGAGGGACTCGCGCGTAGCCTCCTACTGGATTGATACCTTGGTTCTCAAAAACTAAGGGAAATACTTACGCTACTTTGTTGTATCACCCTTTCCTCTTCAAGGGAAAACCAACGCGGTGCTCAAGAGGTAGCAAGAAGGATTTCTGGCGCCGTTGCCGGGGAGGTCTACACAAAAGTCAACATACCAAGTACCCATCACAAACCCTTATCTCCCGCATTACTTTATTTGCCATTTGCCTCTCGTTTTCCTCTCCCCCACTTCACCCTTGCCGTTTTATTCGCCCTCTCTTTTCCGTTCGCCTCTTTTTCGCTTGCTTCTTGTTTGCTCGTGTGTTGGATTGCTTGTTTGTCATGATGGGTCTACCTAGATTTGGTGATCTTCACCTTAAAAGGTTAGAGGAGATCGAAAGCAATGTCAGGAGTTTTATGGTTTTGCAATTTGAGCATAATAATTTCTTTAGAAACGAGCTGAAGGAACAAAAAAGCTTCATGAGTTTTATGAATAAAGAGCTCGATGATATGTCTAAAGAATTTTATGGTTTGAGATCCCAAATTGCTCGTCTTAAGAAGATGATAGCTGAAATATCGAATAAGCAGGCTACCTTAGTTAATAAGATGGCCGCTAAACCGGAGAACTTTGAAAATAAAGATGAAGATCTAAAAGTTATTGATGTGTTCCCTATTAAATGTTTGTCTTGCAATATGAATCTTGATAATGATGGGACTGAATATGATCCACCTTTACCTAGAAGGCGTTCAAAGAATTCGGAGTTTTTTTTATCTTGATGCCAAAATTGATAAAAGTGGGATTGAAGAAATCAAAACATTAGATGTTAATAAACACACTATTTTGGATTTCAAGGAATTTAATTATGATAATTGCTCTTTGATAGGTTGTATTTCCTTGTTGCAATCCGTACTAAATTCTCCTCATGCTTATAGTCAAAATAATGCTTTTACCAAACATATCGTCGATGCTTTGATGCAATCTTATGAAGAAAAGCTTGAATTGGAAGTTTCTATCCCTAGAAAACTCTATGATGAGTGGGAACCTACTATTAAAATTAAGATTAAAGATCATGAATGCTATGCTTTGTGTGACTTGGGTGCTAGTGTTTCCACTATTCCCAAAACATTGTGCGATTTGTTAGGTTTCCGTGATTTTGATGATTGCTCTCTAAACTTGCACCTTGCGGATTTCACTATTAAGAAACCCATGGGAAGAATTAATGATGTTCTTATTGTTGCAAATAAGAATTATGTTCCCGTAGATTTTATTGTTCTTGATATAGATTGCAATCCTTCATGTCCTATTATTCTTGGTAGACCTTTCCTTAGAACGATTGGTGCAATTATTGATATGAAGGAAGAGAATATTAGATTCTAATTTCCATTAAAGAAAGGAATGGAACACTTCCCTAGGAAGAAAATAAAATTATCTTATGAATCTATCATGAGAGCCACTTATGGATTGCCTACCAAAGATGGCAATACCTAGATCTATCGTTGCTTTTATGCCTAGCTAGGGGCGTTAAACGATAGCGCTTGTTGGGAGGCAACCCAATTTTATTTTTATTTTTTGCTTTTTGCTTATGTTTAGGAATAAATACTTGATCTAGTCTCTGGTTAGATGTTTTTTTATGCTTAATTAGTGTTTGTGCCAAGTTAAACCTATAGGATCTTCTTGGATGATAGTTATTTGATCTTGCAGAAATTTCCAGAAACTTTCTGTTCACGAAAATAATTGTTAAAAATCACCAGAACGTGATAAAATATTGATTCCAATTGATGCTGATCAATAAACAAATTGTCTAGGTCTTCATAGTTTGGCTGATTTTTTGGAGTTCCAGAAGTTTGCGTTAGTTACAGATTATTACAGACTGTTCTATTTTTGACAGATTCTGTTTTGCGTGTGTTTTTGCTTATTTTGATGAATCTATGGCTAGTAAAAGAGTTTATAAACCATAGAGAAGTTGGAATACAGTAGTTTTAACACCAATATAAATAAATAATGAGTTCATTACAGTACCTTGAAGTGGTGTTTTGTTTTCTTTCGCTAACGGAGCTCACGAGATTTTATGTAAGTTTTGTGTTGTGAAGTTTTCAAGTTTTGGGTAAAAGATTTGATGGATTGTGAAACAAGGAGTGGCAAGAGCCTAAGCTTGGAGATGCCCATGGCACCCCCAAGATAATCTAAGGACACCAAAAAGCCAAAGCTTGGGGATGCCCCGGAAGGCATCCCCTCTTTCGTCTACTTCCATCGGTAACTTTACTTGGAGCTATATTTTTATTCACCACATGATATGTGTTTTGCTTGGAACGTCTTGTATGATTTGAGTCTTTAATTTTTAGTTTAAAAATCATCCTTGCTGTACAAACCTATTGAGAGAGACACACATGATTCGGAAATTATTAGAATACTCTATGTGCTTCATTTATATCTTTTGAGTTATATAGTTTTGCTCTAGTACTTCACTTATATCTTTTAGAGCACGGTGGTGGATTTGTTTTATAGAAACTATTGATCTCTCATGCTTCAATTAGATTATTTTGAGAGTCTTAAATAGCATGGTAATTTTCTTAAACAATCTTAATATGCTAGGTATTCAAGATTAGTAAAAATTTCTTATGAGTGTGTTGAATATTAAGAGAAGTTTGATGCTTGTTGATTGTTTTGAGATATGGAGGTAGTGATATTAAAGTTGTGCTAGTTGAGTAGTTGTGAATTTGAGAAATACTTGTGTTGAAGTTTGCAAGTCCCGTAGCACGTACCTATGGTAAACGTTATGTAACATATTTGAAACATGAGGTTTTCTTTGATTGTCCTCATGACTGGCGGTCGGGGACGAGCGATGGTCTTTTCCTACCAATCTATCCCCCTAGGAGCATGCACGTAGTGCTTGGTTTTTGATGACTTGTAGATTTTTGCAATAAGTATGTGAGTTCTTTATGACTAATGTTGAGTCCATGGATTATACACACTCTCACCTTTCCATCATTGCTAGCCTCTTTGGTACCGTGCATTGCCCTTTCTCACATTGAGAGTTGGTGCAAACTTCGCCGGTGCATCCAAACCCCGTGATATGATACGCTCTTTCACACATAGACCTCCTTATATCTTCCTCAAAACGGCCACCATACCTACCTACTATGGCATTTCCATAGCCATTCCGAGATATATTGCCATGCAACTTTCCACTGTTCCGTTTATCATGACACGTTCATCATTGTCATATTGCTTAGCATGATCATGTACTTGACATAGTATTTGTGGCAAAGCCACCGTTCATAATTCTTCCATACATGTCGCTCTTGGTTCATTGCATATCCCGGTACACCGCCGGAGGCATTCATATAGAGTCATACTTTGTTCTAGTATCGAGTTGTAATCATTGGGTTGTAAATAAATAGAAGCGTGATGACCATCATTCTCTAGAGCATTGTCCCAAGCGAGGAATAAAGAAAAGAGAGAAAGGCCATAAAAAAGAGAAGGCCCAAAAAAAGAGAGAAAAAGAGAGAAGGGACAATGTTACTATCCTTTACCACACTTGTGCTTCAAAGTAGCACCATAATCTTCATGTAGAGAGCCTCTTGTTTTGTCACTTTCATATACTAGTGGGAATTTTTCATTATAGAACTTGGCTTGTATATTACAACAATGGGCCTCCTGAAGTGCCCTAGGTCTTCGTGAGCAAGCAAGTTGGATGCACACCCACTTAGTTTCTTTTGTTGAGCTTTCATATATTTATAGCTCTAGTGCATCCGTTGCATGGCAATCCCCACTCCTTGCATTAACATCAATCGATGGGCATCTCCATAGCTCATTGATTAGCCTCGTTGATGTGAGACTTTCTCCTTTTTGTCTTCTCCACATAACCCCCATCATCATATTCAATTCCACCCATAGTGCTATATCCATGGCTCGCGCTCATGTATTGCGTGAAGGTTGAAATTTTTTGAGATTATTAAAGTATGAAACAATTGCTTGGCTTGTCATCGGGTTGTGCATGATGAGAGCATTCTTGTGTGAGGAAATGGAGCATGACTAAACTATATGATTTTGTAGGGATGAAATTTCTTTGGCCATGTTATTTTGAGAGGACATAATTGCTTAGTTAGTATGCTTGAAGTATTATTATTTCTATGTCAATATTGAACTTTTATCTTGAATCTTTCGGATCTGAATATTCATACCACAATTAAGAAGAATTACATTGAAATTATGCCTAGTAGCATTCCACATAAAAAAATTCTGTTTTTATCATTTACCTACTCGAGAACGAGCAGGAATTAAGGGGATGCTTGATACGTCTCCAACGTATCTATAATTTTTGATTGCTCCATGCTATATTATCTTCTGTTTTGGACATTGTCGGGCTTTATTATTCACTTTTATATTATTTTCGGGACTAACCTATTAACCGGAGGCCCAGCCCAGAATTGCGTTTTTTTGCCTATTTCAGAGTTTCGCAGAAAAAGAATATCAAACAGAGTCCAAACGGAATGAAAACTTCGCGAACGTGATTTTTGGAACGAACATGATATAGGAGACTTGGACCCTAAGTCAAGGAAGCTTCTAGGAAGCCATGAGGTAGGGGGGCGCGCCTACCCCCCCCCCCCGCCAAGGCGCGCCCTCCACCCTCATGGGCCCCACGTTGCTCCACCGACGTACTCCTTCCTCCTATATATACCTACGCACTTCAAACGATCGACACGGAGCCAAAAACCTAATTCCACCGCCCCAACCTTCTGCATCCACGAGATCCCATCTTGGGGCCTGCTTTGAGCTCCACCGAGGGGGGCATCGATCACGGAGGGCTTCTACATCAACACCATAGCCTCTCCGATGAAGTGTGAGTAGTTTACCTCAGACCTTCGGGTCCATAGTTATTAGCTAGATGACTTCGTCTCTCTTTTTGGATCTCAATACAATGTTCTCCCCTCTCTCGTGGAGATCTATTTGATGTAATCTTCTTTTGCGGTGTGTTTGTTGAGACCGATGAATTGTGGGTTTATGATCAAGTTTATCTATGAACAATATTTGAATCATCTGAATTGTTTTATGTATGATTGGTTATCTTTGCAAGTCTCTTCGAATTATCAGTTTGGTTTGGCCTACTAGATTGATCTTTCTGGCAATGGGAGAAGTGCTTAGCTTTGGGTTCAATCTTGCGGTGTCCTTTCCCGTGATGAGGGGCAGCAAGGCACGTATTGTATTGTTGCCATCGAGGATAACAAGATGGTTTTTTTTATCATATTGCATGAATTTATCCCTCTACATCATGTCACCTTGCTTAAGGCGTTACTCTGTTCTTATGAACTTAATACTCTAGATGCATGCTGGATAGCGGTCGATGTGTGGAGTAATAGTAGTATATGCAGGCAGTTGTTGGTCTACTTGTCTCGGACGTGGTGCCTATATACATGATCATACCTAGATATTCTCATAACTATGCTCAATTCTGTCAATTGCTCAACAGTAATTTGTTCACCCACCGTAAAATACTTATGCTCTTGAGAGAAGCCACTAGTGAAATCTATGGCCCTGGGTTCTATCTTCCATCATATTAATCTTTCAACACTTAGTTATTTCTGTTGCTTTTTTACTTTGCTTTTATTTTACTTTGCATCTTTATCACAAAAATACCAAAAATATTATACTATCATATCTTTCAGATCTCACTGTCGTAAGTGACCGTGTAGGGATTGACAACCCCTTATCGCGTTGGTTGCGAGGATTTTTTTTGTGTAGGTGCCAGGGACTCGCACGTAGCCTCCTATTGGATTGATACCTTGGTTCTCAAAAACTGAGGGAAATACTTATGCTACTTTGCTGCATCACCCTTTCCTCTTCAAGGGAAAACCAACATAATGCTCAAGAGGTAGCAAATACTCTAGGAGACCTCTAAGGAAGGGGTGGATAGGAAATCCAACGCCCCTCAAAAGGAAGGAAACGAATCACACCTGCTCCTCTTTAGAAGGATTGGGGAAATTCTCTGCCAGGGGTTCGCCATTGTGGGAAGTTAATCCAGCCCGAACGGAGACTAGATCTGTGGGAGGAAGATATCCCTGCATTTGAAGTTTATTCAGATGGGCACGGGATATTGAGCAGCTTTTCCAGTTGCCTTTTTGAAGGTCGTGGGGGCGTGAGGAAGAGCCAAGAGCCCCGGCCATGTTTGGACAGTTTCCTATGGCGAGTTCTAAGGATTTCCGTGTGGTGTGGAATGGCATCTGAGATCTAATCTCCTTAAATAAACGCCTTCCCTGCATGGTCGAGGGGTTATTTGTAAAAAACACACCTAGGCCGTTCGCATTCATCTGACACGTGGAAGGCGACGGCAGCAAAGAATCAATAGAATATGATATTTCATATGGAGCTGGATTATCGTCAAACCAAAGTGTAATGGAGAACCCGCCTTGCAAAGCCGAATATATAAAAGCCGGATACTACATCGTCATTGAAGGCAAGTTCGGGGGCTACCGACGGAGTCCTGGATAAGGGGGTCCTCGGGCATCCGGGCTATGTGACATGGGCCGGACTGATGGGCCGTGAAGATACAAGATAGAAGGCTTTCCCCCGTGTCCGGATGGGACTCTTCATTGCGTGGGCAGTAAGCTTGGTGGCCAGGCGTGTAGTTTCCTTTCTCTGTAAACCGACTCTGTACAACCCTAGCCCCCTTCAGTGTCTATATAAACCGGAGGGTTTAATCCGTAGAGGCAATCACATCATATAGGCTAGACATCTAGGGGTTAGCCATTACGATCTCGAGGTAGATCAACTCTTGTAACCCCAATACTCATCAAAGTCAATCAAGCATGAAGTAGGGTATTACCTCCATTAAGAGGGCCCAAACCTGGGCAAACATCGTGTCCCTTGCCTCCTGTTACCCTCGATCCTCAGACGCACAGTTCTGGACCCCTACCCAAGATCAGCCGGTTTTGACACCGACCCCCCCCCCCCCCCCGCCCAAAGAAAACAAGCCTCAAGGCATGAGACGTAGGGTTGTTACCTTCTCCGAGAGGAGCCCGAACTCGTAAACACCGAGGGTTACACCTGTGCATTAGCTAGTCTCTACCCCTCTTTCGTACCCCTAGTACTCACTGTCAGGATCATAACCCTGCAGTTGGCGCCCACCGTGAAATGCGTGTTCAGCAATTTTACTACAGGTGGAATTTCATTATCATCATCACCATGTTAGTCAGTGGTGCAATCCATTATGGAGGACTCAACTTCATCGTCAACGACTCTGCGTGGGTTCGTGAGGCACTGTTGGACTTGGAGGCAATGCCTATCCATGGCGCGGCACGCTTCCGTGCATCCTCATCTGGAGTACTTCTCCGATAGGCATCTGTTCTGTACCAAGTGGCTCCTCTCCTACCCGTTGCTCACCGTCGCAAGGGCTCTGGGTGGTCACATCTATAGCGTTGGATCAAGCACGCTGTGGCCCTTCAGGCCACAATGGAACACGTGGTGGCTCTCGAGTCTGACGAGCCGACCCTCGACCTCTTGGAAGGACTTGATGAGCACTCCTCCAATGAGTCCGGGTGCGACATCGTTGAGGCGACGACGGAGGTTCTAATGGCCGATAACTCGGAGCATCATTCACCCCCGGCTACACAGGCCCCCGAGACAGCCACACGGGCTCTTCGCGCGGGCACACCAGTGAGACGACCTTTCCCCTCGTCATGAGACGATCTGTCCCTCAAGCCCTCACACAAGAGCAGCGCGAAGAGCTCTGTCGAAAGAATGAGCAGGCTCTTCACCACCCCCCATCACTAGGACGACTCCTGAGGCTCTCGCTGATAAAGGCAAAGGTGTCCCGTCTTTCGATGAGATGGTGGCTATTGTGTTTGGTGGAGTGGACTTTGATGATCTGACTACGAACGTGCGAGGACGTCGCGCCTTAGCAATTGCTAAACCAACTCCGGGAGGTTATTGACCACGTCGGAGCACGATCAACCTGACCACGAGGGTCTGTTTTGGCACGCAAATGGAGAACAAGCAAGAAACTAAAATTGCAATCTGGATATTGCGAATATAAGATGAAAGCTTTATTAATGAAGGTGGCATTCTATGACATCTTGGTCTGGTCGTTGAACACAAACGAAGTATGCGAAGTTGCAGCTATGGCAAACTTTTAATCTAAACAAAACCCAAAGTCTAACTGATGCCCTAAGGGTTGTATATATGGAGGAAGAGGGGGAAAATTTCGTGGCCCCTTGGAGGAGGGGTCCGAAACCAACCCTAACTATTTTTCCCCACACATACGAACTCTAAAAATAGCCTATACTGAAGTATTCTGAAATTACATGGGCCTGGCTGAATAATAAGGTGACGTAACACCTATAATATCCTCTGGACAAAATTTATAAAGTGGCATCTTGTATATTTTGTGCAATCCTTTATGCACTCATTATGGTGGCTTCAAAGTCCTGAAATCGTCACTTGAAGCTCCGTTCTTGTTTCCCTTGCGCATGCTATCATCTCCATGCTTGATCTTGCTCCAAGGTTCATCCTTCTTGTCGAAGCTAGGCCCTTCATTTGTAAGCAAAACAAATGTATACAATTTAGGCAACATCATATTCTCATGAACATTAGAATCGTTACCAAGAAAGGAAAGTATCTGGTAATTTAATTGGCGTGCGCGAGCTCTAGTAATTGGTCCAAAGATGTATAGCAATAGGGTTTGTGGGTGTAACAATGGTATTGATGTGCTCATCATCCTCACCTTCTTGAAATGAAGTCGTCCTTGACGGAAGCTCATCTCCCGACTCCAAACAAGGCTTCAAATCTGCAATGTTAAAAGTGGGACTAACCCCAAAATCTACAGGCAACTCAATTTATATGCATTATCATTTATTTTCTCGAACACCTTAAAAGGATCATCAACACGTGGCATTAGCTTTGACTTGCGCAAATTAAGAAACCCATCCTTACGCAAATGTAACCAAACAAGATCTCCAGGTGCAAAGACAACACATTTTCTACCCTTATCTCCAACAAGTTTATATTTAGCATTCATGCGATCAATACTTTCCTTAGTTAACTCATGAATTTTTAATATCAATTTAGCACGTTGTTTAGCATCAAAATTAAACTTCTCTGAAGATGGAAGAAGCAACAAATCAGTGGGTCCACGAGGTAGGTATCCATACACAACCTCAAAAGGGCACATCTTAGTAGTAGAATGCACCGGATGATTATAAGCAAACTCATTTTGATGCAAGCATTCTTTCCACATTTTAAGGTTAGTATTCAAAACAACCCTAAGCATAGTAGACAATGTTCTATTAACTACTTCAGGTTGTCTATTAGTTTGGGGGTGGCATGAAGTACTAAAAAGTAGTTTAGTCCCCAACTTAGCCCATAAACATCCCCAAAAGTGGCTAAGAAACTTAGTATCATGATCTGAAACAATAGTATTGAGCACACCATGCAAGCGAATAACTTCACAAAAGAACAAGTCAACAACATTAGCAGCAGCATCGCTTTTATGACATGGTATAAAAATTGCTATTCTCGAGAATCTATCCACGAGAACAAATATGCTATCCCTCCCCTTCTTTGTTTGAGGTAAAACTAAAACAAAGTCCATATATATATCCTCCCAAGGAACACTAGGTACAGGCAAAGGCATATATAAACCATGAGGATTGAGTCATGACTTACCTTTTTGACATGTAGTGCAGCAAGCAACAAAGCGCTCAACATCCCGTTTCGTCTTTGGCCAAAAGAAATGTGTATCAAGTACATCCTCCGTCTTCTTCATGCCAAAGTTTCCCATTAATCCTCCTCCATGAGCCTCCTGCAACAACAAAAGACGAATGGAGCTAGCTGGAATACATAGCTTGTTAGCACGGAACACAAATACATCATTAACGATGAACTTGTTCCATGTTCTTCCTTCTTTACAATTCTGCATTACATCTCTAAAATCAGCATCAAGCACATATTGATGATGGTCACAAAACCAAATATTTTAAAGTCAAGTTGTGAAAGCATAGTATAGCCACTAGACAATGCATTAGCAATAACATTTTATTTACCCTTCTTGTGTTTAATGACATAAGGTAAAGTCTCAATGAATTCAACCCATTTAAAATGTCTATGATTCAGTTTGGCTTGACTTTTAATATGTTTCAAAGATTCATGATCAGAATGTATACCAAATTCTTTAGGCCATAAATAATGTTGCCATGTTTCTAAAGTCCGAACAAGAACATATATTTCTTTATCATAAGTAGAATAGTTCAGACCAGGCCCACTCAGTTTTTCAGAGAAGTATGCAATAGGTTTACCATCTTGTAATAACACACCTCCTAATCCAATTCCACTAGCATCACATTCAAAGTCAAAAATCTTATTAAAATCAGGAAGTTGGAGTAATGGAGCATGTGTCAACTTATCTTTCAATACCATGAAGGCTTCTTCCTGTGCGGTACCCCAAACAAAAGGCACATCCTTCTTTGTAAGCTCATTGAGAGGTGCAGCAATGGTGCTGAAATATCTCACAAAACACCCAGAGAAACCAGTGAGTCCAAGAAAACTCCTCACTTGTGTGACCGTTTTGGGCTGCAGCCAACTCTCAGTAGCTTCAATCTTAGCTTTATCAACTTCAATTCACTGTGGAGTAACAACATAGCGAAGAAAAGATACCCGGTCGGTGCAAAAGGTGCACTTCCCAAGGTTACCAAACAAAGATGCATCACGTAGAGCAATAAAAACAGCGCAAACGTGTTCCAAATGTTCCTCCAAAGATTTGGTATAAATCAGTATATCATCAAAATAGACTACCACAAATCGTCCAATGAAAGCACGTAAAACTTCGTTCATTAATCTCACGAAAGTACTAGGTGCATTAGGTAACCCAAAAGGCATGACCAACCACTCATATAATCCAAACTTAGTTTAAATGTTGTTTTCCATTCATCTCCCAATTTAAATTTAATTTGATGGTATCCACTACGCAAATCAACTTTGGATAAAATTGTAGAGCCACTCAATTCATAAAGCATATCGTCAATCCTAGGAATAGGATGATGATAACGAATAGTAATATTATTAATGCCTCTACAATCAGCACACATACATGACGTACCATCCTTTTTCGACACTAGAATAATAGGAACAACACAAGGACTAAGGGACTCACGTATATAACCTTTGTCGAGCAAATCCTGTACTTGACGCATAATCTCCTTCGTCTCCTCTGGATTGGTTCGGTATAGTGCACGGTTTGGCAGCGAAGCACCAGGAATTAAGTCAATTTGATGCATAATCCCTTGAATAGGTGATAATCCCGGTGATATGTCTTGTGGAAACACGTCACTGAACTCCTGCAAAATGTTAGTGACAGCAGGAGGCAAAGAGGAAGGCACGTCCTCGATTGAAAATAATGCCTCTTTGCACACAAAAGCATAGCAAACAAATTTGGTGAAATCTAGATCATCAATATCAGATTTGGTGGCAAGTAAACATCCACTTCTCTATTTAATTTCAAAAGCAACACTAGATGGTTTATTATTAGGCTTCATTTGTTGCTCAAATTCTTTTGCCACAATCTGATTTTCATTCTTATTTTTCTCCTATTTTGCTTTACTAGCTCTATTAATATCATCTTTCAAACTGGAATCAGGAGACATAGGAAGCAACTTAATAAGTTTATCCATACGAACAAGAGTATATTGATTGTTTCTACCATGGTGTACGGAATTTTTATCAAATTGACATGGTCTACCAAGTAATAAGGAACATGCTGATAACCCACAAGTATAGGGGATCGCAACAGTTTTCGAGGGTAGAGCATTCAACCCAAATTTATAGATTCGACACTAGGGGATCCAAAGAATATTTGTAAGTATTAGCAGTTGAGTTGTCATTTCAACGACACCTGGAGATTAAATATCTATAGCAAAGTGATCAATAGCACAGTAATATGATAGTTTGATAGTAGTAGTAACAATAGCAGTGGTAATGGTAACATTAGTAACAATTTTGTAGCAGTTGTAGCAGTAGCAATAACAATAGTAACTTAGCAAGAACAATATGTGGAAAACTCGTAGGCATTGGGTCGGTGCATTCGTTGAATGATATTGAGAACAAGCTAGGGCGACACAGAACTAGCTCTAGTTCATAAATATAATGCAGGCATGTATTCCGTAAATAGTCATACATGCTTATGGAAAAGAACTTGCATGACATCTTTTGTCCTACCCTCCCGTGGCAGTGGGGTCCATAAGGAAACTAAGGGATATTAAGGCCTCCTTTTAATAGAGAACCGGAGCAAAGCATTGACACATAGTGAACACATGATGTCCTCAAACTACGGTCATCAACGGAAAGTATCCCAATTGTTGTCACATTGGGGTTTATAGATCATAACACATAATAGGTGCATATGACTTGCAAGATCGGATCTAGAACATAGATATAATGGTGAAAACATAAACGATTCAGATCTGAAATCATGGCACTTGGGCCCTAGTGACAAGCATTAAGCATGAAAAAGTCATAACAACATCAGTCTCAGAACATAATGGATACTATGGAGCAAGCTCTAACAAAACTAACTCGGTTACATGATGAATCTCATCCAACTCCTCACCGACCAGGGAGCCTACGAAGGAATTACTCACTCCCAGTGGGGAGCATCATGGAATTGGTGATGGAGGGTTGGTGATGACGAAGACCAAAGATTGCCCTCTCCAGTTCTGGCCTCCCGATTAAGAACATGAGGTGGCCGTTGATGACCCACAAGTATATGGGGTCAATCTCGATAAGAGTGTCAAACCCAACAAGGAGCAGAAGGAAATGGCAAGTGATTTTCAGCAAGGTATTTTCTGCAAGCACTGAAATAAACGGTAACAGGTAGTTTGATAGCAAGATAATTTGTAATGGACAAGTAACGGAAACGGTAAATCAAGTGCAGCAAGGTAGCCCAATCCTTTTGTGGCAAAGGACAGGCCAAGACGGTCTCTTATAACAAGCAAAGCGTTCTTCAGGTTACACCGGAATTTCATCTAGTCACTTTCATCATGTTGGTTTGATTTGCATTTGCTACTTTGATAATTTGATATGTGGGTGGACCGGTGCTTGGGTGCTATTCTTACTTGAACGAACCTCCCACTTGCACTACAAAGAAAAAGACACATCCGTGACATTTGGGGCCAAACGAATTTTTTTCTGTCATACATATGACACATCTATGACGATAATTGTGACAGAACCCGGTATCATCATAGATGTGGTGGGCTCCTACTTCTATGACAAAAAATCATGACAGAAAATGGGCTTTTCGTCTGGCGGGCTGGAGACGCAGCCTAGTACATTCTTTGGGCCGTCCATGACGGAAAAACCATGGTAGAAGCAAGGTAGGAAAATTTCGGGAGTTGGCGGTTACGGTGGGAGGTCGGGGCCGAGCGATGCACGCTTTCTCATACACGACGCGCATGTGTGCGGCGTTAGCTCTAATCGAACCCGAGTGAGGCATTGGGCTCTAATCGAACCCGGCGATTGTGCGCAGGCTACGCATTGAACCCGAGCGATCGATCGATGGCTGTTAATCGAACCCGATGGGCGATTCCTTTGCTACCGCTGCTAATCAAGCCGATCGATTGGATGAACAGTGAGCATTGCGGGGGGAGGGGGGGTTGGATGAACAATGAGCGGTGGCGTTGCCTCTGGATGAACAGGACCCCGTGGTGTGGAGGACTGGATGAACAGTAGACGTTGGAGGGGTGGCCGTGGAGGGGTGGTTGAACAGGACCCCGTGGTGTGTAGGGCTGGATGAACAGTAGACAGTAGAGGGGTGCCCATGGAGGGGTGGTTGAACAGTAGCCGGTGGAGTATCGCACGATGGAGGCTGGATGAACAGGAGCCCGTGGAGGCTGGGGGAGGTCGATGGTAGCCCGTGGAGGCTGGAGGAGGTCGATGGTGGAGATGAACAATATCCCGTGGAGTCCCGTTTTGTGGCATGCCACACCCGTCCCGATGAACAAGACACCCGTTTCGACCGTAGCGCTCCAACACAAGTCCGTTTCGTCCGTTTTGCAGTACGCCACACCCCTCTCGATCAACAGGACCCCCGTTTCGACCATAGGAGGTCCGTTTCCTCCGTTTTGCGGTACGCCACACCCCTCCCGATCAACAGGAACCCCGTTTCGACGGTAGGAGATCCGTTTCCTCCGTTTTGCAGTACGCCACACCCCTCCCGATCAACAGGACCCCCGTTTCGACCGTAGGAGGTCCGTTTCCTCCGTTTTGCGCTACGCCAGGCCTCGTTTCCATCGCCTGTTCCGTCCAAGCCGGTTGGCTCCCACACGTTCCGTTGCCTCCCGATGAACACGACGCATTCCGTTGCCTCCCGATGAACACGACACATTCCGTTGCCTCCCCATGAACACGACGACGCTGTTTCTCCGTTCCGACCCAGCCATGTACGTATGCATGAGTAGGCGTTTGAGACCCTTCCCGTATGTACATGTGTGGCCATATTTTCTTTCTTGCACCCTCGCCGCTGTACGTACGTGTACATGCTACGTGCGCACCTCTACTACGACACGTGCGCGCCTCTACATCCACCAGTATATATGTACGTACACGTTCGCGACCAAAATGACAACGCTACGTACGCTTCGACCAGGTGGGTCCCGACTGTCACGCAGTTCCTTGCGTCCGAAAATGTAGCTGGTGGGTCCCATCAGTCAGAGGGGCGAATCGTTTTTTTACCCGGACGCACTTCCTTTGCGTGCGAAGTTGTAGCTGGTGGGTCCCAGCAGTCAGGGGGGCGAATCATTTTTTTGCCCGGACGCACTTCCTTGTGTGTGAAGATGTAACTGGTGGGTCCCAGCAGTCAGGGGGGCGAATCATTTTTTTTCCGGATGCACTTCCTTGTGTGCGGAGATGTAGCTGGTGGGTCCCAGCAGTCAGGGGGAAACTTTTTTTCGCGAAATACGGTGGCCCGTCCGATGGGTCCCCGCTGTCAGGTGGAGGAATCATTATTTTCCGCGTAATAAGGAGGCACTTCCTTGCTGCAGCCGTGGACCCAGCTGTCAGCCTCTCCACGTCTGATCCACGTCCGATGGAAGTCGTTCCTTGACCACGTTGACCACGCCCGAGAGCACCACGGCGGTGGACGACAGCGAGGCCTAGGAAGGGGACGACTCGGAGCCGGGGAAGACGCAGCAGTGGATGCCCACGCGAAGAGGAGTACGAGGGTTCACTGGTTCGGCTGCGGTGTGAGGCTGCTGTCGCCGCAGAATAACAAGGGGTGTGGGTGAGTAGAGGGATGGCCTGGCCAGCGGTGGGAGTAGTAGTGGGTGGTGAGGCCTCCGGCATCACACCGGCCACGGAGGCGGGAGCACGCGGCACGACCGGCTACCGGTTTGGGCGGCCGGAGCAAGAAGACCAGAGGTTGAAGAAGCACTACAACCGTTGGATGAACATCGTCTGATAACAGGAGCTAGAATCGTTCATATTGACTAAGTTGACAAAGCCCTCCGTCCTTGTCAACTTGGTAGGCCCACAAGTCAGCCTCCCAAAGATGCCGGGTTCCACCGGTGGGAGTATTCATTTTTTGTGCGTAATAAGGAGGCACTTCCTTGTGTGCGAAGATAGCTGGTGGGTCCGAGAAGTCAGCTGGGGCACGTTTTTTTATGAAATCTGAGGCCCTTCGGTGGGTCCTAGATGTCAGGTGGAGGACTCATTATTTTGCGCGTAATAAGGAGGCATTTCCCTGTGTGCGGCAGTGGACCCAGCTGTCAGCCTCTCCATGCACAGTCTACTTTCAATGGTCTCGTTCGTTGACCACGTTGACCATGCTGCGCCGAGCACATCCAAGGTGGTGGACGACGGCGAGGCCCCGGACAGCAACGAGCCGGAGATGGGAAGACGCGGGAGTAGAGTCGTAGACGGAGAGGTGTACGAGGGTTAACTGGTTCTAGTGCGGTGTGGTTCGGCAGTCGGTGGAGAAGAACAGGAGGTGTGGAGGGGTGGAGGGATGGCCTGGCCAACGATGGAGTAGCGCTTCATAGCGAAGCGTGCTAAGCAGAGCTGCTAGCAGCAGGAGGCGGGAGGTGGTCCTGGCGGCGCTGGAGGAACAAGACGAGAGATCGAAGATGGATGCCGGCCGTTGGATGTAAATCCAACGGCTAACATGTCAGAATCATTTGTTGACTAAATTGACAACGACTTGCATTGGCTTCGACCTATTGGCCCACATTTCAGCCTCCAAAAATGTGGCACGTATTCAACCCATTTTTTGAGTTTACTGATCTTTTTATGCGGTAGAATTTACAAATCAATTTGATCTTTTTTTGAATTACAGCCATTAGCTGGCTGGGTGAACAATTAATGTAGCGTCCATATGCCCATTTATTTTATTTCCTAAAAATTATAGGCCATTTGCACTTTATTTAGATACACGATTTTCTTTGGGCTGATTCTAATTATAATGTTGGGTTGGGCCAGCAATGTTATCAAAAAATAAAAAGGGCTGAGCATTTTGTTATAAATATATTTAAATAATAAGTGATATTATTTCATTCGTCCTTAAATCTTACCAAGCTTTTGTACACAATCACTAGGATTTTCGTGCCAAAACAATCCAGGATTTTATTTGTTAAGAAATTATTTTTATAAGTTAATAAGATGTGGGATATTGTTTTCTTACATATGTAAGTATCTCATTAAATATATGATGACAATAAAAATAATATATAATAACATATAAAATAATTTAAATATATATAATATAGTTAGAAGGGAAACATAAGTTGTACCTGGCGTTCCTATTATTATATAGAAAAATAGAATAGATCTCTGTGTTTTCTTCAAAGAAATACATAAATTGGGCTGCCAAAAATAAAACCTCGGATGGAGGTCCATAGGCCGGTCGATACATGACGGCCCTAAGAAAATACAAATAGGCCCTCCCATCGGAGGCCGTGGGCTGCGCATATTAAAAATGAAAGCCTAGACGGGGCAGCCGAAAACCACGTCCAACACTTGCCAAAACTTCGTCCCTCGTTTTCTCTATGTTTCGCACACTCGACATTGTGTGGGAATTTTGAATGCATCATATGAAGATGTGCTATGCATGAATGTTGATCAGCATGATGTTAATCGGCTGGTAGGTCCATTTGCGACCATGAATAAAACTTCCAACATGATGTTAACCCTGTTTGAAAAGTCCGTGTTAATATAAATGCCTCGCCTCACGAAAGTTGCAGTTTCTTATCTGAAACTGAACTTGCGATTTCTTATCTCGAAATCGAAACTTGCGCTTTCTTCTCGTCTGCACTTTTATACTCCTATGAAACTACATTTTTAAGTGCTAAAAATAGATCTCCAGAATTCATAAAATTCTTCATATGCTCAATATCGCAAATCTAAAATTCAAAAGACATTCATATCTGAAAGTACTCTCAAAATACACAACACAAAACACAATTCACAACCTGCAAATACCGACAACCCTAAGCTCCTCGACAATTCACAACCTGCCCGACTATTGGGTCAGAGGCAGCCCCTCCTATTCCTGGGCGGCAGACAGCCGCCCCGTGAGACGATGTGAACGGCGAGGGAAACGATGGGAGGGAAGCGTCGTCAAGCCAACTGCTTTTCTCCTCTTGCAGTTGGGTTCGGTCGACGAAGACTCCACTGGCTCGCTCTGGCAGGACACCCTCACAAACGACACCCTGTAGATGCTCGATCCTTCAATCTCTGCTGGATGCTCCATCTGGGATCGATACTCCCACCACCGCTCCCTCACGATCGGATTCGGTGAATCTGTTTGCTCCATGGCCAAGAGGAGCAGCTCTATGTACTCCGACGCGACTCCCTCCGGGAGTATCGCCGCCAATTCGCCTCATTGCAGATATTTGGCCATGGATGTCGCCGTCGCCGCTAGTTGGTCCTTGTTGTCAAACCAAGACTGTATCTCCAACATTCTAGCTAGCTTCACAGGGTCGCCGTCTGCGATCCTCACGTATCGGTTGCACTCCACCATCGATTTACTTCTCCACAACACCTTCTCTCGCCGGCGGTGCTTTTTGAATGGAAGAGGAGGAGCAGCGCTGGTTTTGGATTAGAACGGGAGAGGAGCGATGCTGGTTTTAATTTGGAGCAGGAGAGGAGGCGATGGTTTTGACATGGAAGAGGAGAGGAGTGGCGCTGGATTTAGATTGGAACAGGAGAGGAGCGGCAGTGGTTTAAGAGGAGAAGAGAGGAAGAGCGGCGCTGGTCTTGGAAGTATTATTTTGTTGTTTTGCGTATTTTGGGTCAAAGTTTGACCACGTACTGTATGTGACAAGCAAAATGTGAATGCATGTCACCAAAAATTGTATCGTTTGGTTCAGATTCTGAATGCACTTTCAAATTATGTTATTTTTTGCAACGTATAACATATATTTTATGTGCGAAAATCATGGTCAATTATGACCCAGAATAAAAGGGAGACTAGTTAATGTGGGGTCGCTTTCTTAATTGAAGGGTAAATTGATTTTGATTTTGATCCAGTCACAACGCGTCGGCCCTCTGGCCCAATCCTAAATCGCTGCCGCATGCTCCTCTCCCTCTTCTCCATTGCAAAACCACCTCCTCTCCTCTCCACCATCTCCATTCCAAAACCACCGTCTCGCCTCTCCCTCTTCTGATCTTCTCCATTGCAAAACCACCTCCTCTCCTCTCCATCATCTCCATTCCAAAACCACCTCCTCTCCTCTCCATCATCTCCATTCCAAAACCCCCGCCTCTCCTCTCTCTCCTGATCTCCTCTCCATTGCAAAACCACCTCCTCTCCTCTCCATCATCTCCATTCCAAAACCACCTCCTCTCCTCTCCCTCTTATCTATTGCAAGACCACCGCCTCTCCTCCCATCTTCCAAAGCTAGCACCGGACCACCTGTAACGACATCTATGGAGAGAATGCAGCAGCGAATCAGGCAGATCACCGGCGGCGACCAGGCAAAGTTAGCCAGGTTGAAGGAGATCCTTAGTTGGTTTGACAATGAGTGGGAGATTTCGAGGATGGTGTGGGCCATGTGGCAATGTATGCGAAAGAGCGAGACGGCGGCGATGAGGGCGGCGATGTACATGTACTCCTCGGTGGCAGTCACGCCACAGTCCTCCGAGTTCATCGAGTATCTCCTATGGGCGATGGAGCAGACAGATTCGCTTGAGGCGACAGTCAGACGGAGGTGGTGAGCGTACAGGTCGAAGGTCGAGCACCCAGAGGATAACGAATCGATCGAGTATGGTGTGCCATTCGTGAGGGTGCAGAGCCAGCCGGAGCCACAGGAGTATTCGTTCTCCCACAGCAAGAGGAGGCCGGATGGCGCGGCGTCGCTTCCCCGACGTTCTCCATGGTTCCCTCGACGATCGCCTCGTTTCAACGACGACGGTAGGGTTTAAGGTAAGCTTCGCACTAACCTAATCTTCCACCTGCTCATGCTTACAATCAGTGTGACAGCTAATGAAAATCATGCTTACAATCAGTCTCCGAGTACTACGCCAATCACCCTAAAATAGCTCTAGACCTTTGGGTCAAAGGTGACTGATGTACAAATAAAGAAAAATAGATTGGTGCTTCTTTTCGGAAAAGGAGTACTCCCTAGAAAACTGCCAATACAAGCTACTAGTATTTGGTTAGAGGATTTCTTGGCGAGAAAGATCCGTCCACAGAGCGCCACACATCCCTTGGTTGTGGTGGATGCCAATGCGTGCATGCAGCATGGTTGGTGTCGGTAATTTTTACTTGGCACACCTCGCACTGCATATATGCCGGTTCCATACATACATTTGTGCAGTTCCACCAAAATGCAACTGAATAACCCTGTTTGCACAGATAATGAAAAAGCGTGATTACATTATAGTGGCACTAGTTGATGAAACAAACAAAATAAATAGAATAAAATATTGCGATATCATAGTATGCCATGCTGCGAGGGCGAGATGGGCCTACTGACGCCTCATCTGATGCGCCTCATCGGACATCGTCCCAAGTCTCCCAGATACACCTTACGCGATGATGAATATCAAGTGTACAACAAAGAGTACAAGGAGGCGCTTTGAGACATTCAAATCTCTATTTTTGTACATATCAACTAAAATTAAGCACCCGATTATGTAAACGCTAAACATTAACAATGGGACTAGTTGATGAAACATACTTTAACCAAGAGAAGCACTTTATTTATCTACATTGGAAATGAAATGATAGAGATGACCCTCGCTCTATTTTAAGCGTATTATTACTTCATTTTATCGGTGACACTAGGGTCGAGCGGTGGCAAACGAGGTGTACCGCAAGGCCACAAGGATAGAGGCCGGGGGTGCTTAGGCGGGATGTCAAGCTGGCTCTTTCAGTCACCAACATGGATGATTCAATTCATGGGACCTTTTGGTGCAGTTCACCTAAAATGAAGCAATGTTCCGTGAGCTAGCAGCTTCTTCTTCAATTTTTTTAAGAAAAGGGCTCCAGCCCCGGTACCATTTCCATCAGAAATGAAACCCACAGAGCTTCTTCTTCATTAGTTGCGATAAAATTGAGCAACATCAAGGTTGGTTGTGAAGCTCCTGGAATGCTCAACTATAATTTGGATATCATTTGTGCAATTCAACTAAGATCGAGCGTGAAATGTATATCTCTGTTTGCACAAAAAAGGTGGAAAGGAGGGTGACTAACAAGTGATGAAACATGCATCAAATGAAAAGAAGCATGTACCTTATCGAATGGCAATCCTACAAGGACAAGAGCAATTTCTAAAGCAGTGGCATTGCTAGATATTAGTGTGGGCATTAGGATTAACTATGACAACCGTTAAATACGACATTGCTTTGGACACGGAGAGTAGGCGGACCAGATTTGCATTTCTAACGAAAAGAACCAACTTATCTTAAAGGGAAATTTTAGCAGGACATGTAAAGAAGTGCCATTGATTCATATTCTTGGAGGCATTACATTGAAAACAACATTGGTTTAACATGTCCTTACTTTTAACAAGGCGATCGCTACATTTTACCAAAGTGGCATTACATAAGAGTGGCTCGGGGCAACAAACATCGAACAGGATATCTCGGGTTGGTCCCATTTTTGTTCGGTATAGCCACCTTATACCGTGTGAGGCTAGCAAATCTAGTCTTTGGACTTACTCGTTGTCTTGTCCCCAGTCCCCACTTTCTTTCCTTTTTCAACCAATAGATCGGGTTTATATTGAGTTTGTACTACGTTTCCCTTTATTTCCCTATTAGACCTAGAGACCAGTTGGATAGCCACCTGCTACTTTTCACCCCCATTATTTCCTTTTTTCGACCAAGTCCTAGATTCAGGTAACAAATCCTCCCCACCCCCACCCCTTTCTTCCTTGTTTGAACCAAGTAGTACTAGATTCGAGTGCATGAACTAGTTTTACCTCTTAAACGTAAAAAAATTAGGTGGTTTTCGAACAGCCGATCGATCCTATCTACGAGGGGCCCTGAGAAATAGTAAAAGTTACAAATGCAGCAACGTCAGGAGCTCGGGAAGTAGAGCAAGGCCGGTTTCGAAGGAAGTTATACCTGATGGTCGCCGGGATGTCGCTAGGTGGGCGGCGGAGGCCGGATCTGCCCACAAAGACGGCAGCGAGGAAGAAGGGGTCGGAGGCCCTCCCTCGCCAGCGGTGCTTGGGAGAGAACGACAAGGCAGGCTGATCGGGACGCGCCCAGCAGTGGGTAAGAGCCGTCGCCGAGGACGACCGCGTGAACATTGCACCTTCTCACCTTCCCCGGCGGAGAGGATCCGGCTGGATCTGTGACCAGTGGTGAGCAGAGAGAGAGAGAGAGTGTGGCCACCGCTTTCGTGTTTAGATCTGGAGAGGCCGAGACAGTGTGAAGAGAGCAACACTAGCAAGCAAGTGCGGAGGCTCCTGCCTATATAGGGAGTAGTACTTAGTTTTCTTTTGTCTACCGGAGCCGGCTTGACCTCGTCAATGACTGTCGAGAAGTCTTCATGCATGTGGCCCAGAGGCTAGCTTGTCGTCATTTTGATCTCAAGCGCGGATTATAACATATAACACGAAAAAATGCCACATGACAAGAAATCATAACCTCACTGCCCAAAGGAGACAACATGAATCCCGATGGACAAATTAGACGAGGAACAAAGCTCAAATTAAAGATAAACTCGTAGAAAAGGGGTCCGTCGATAGATGTCCTAATTAACATAGTCGGCTTGACCTAGATGGCAGCCGAGTAGTCACTGTTCGTGCATGTGCCCCCAATGACTAGCCCAACTCGGTTGTCATTGTTTAACCCTCGCAGTGATCCAAGCACATGACACATAAATTTGCGAGATGACAAGAAACCTTTTTAGATTTCTCACCACAACTATAGCCATGTACAACACAGCCCGCACGATATGTAGGCGATAGCCAATCCAGCGTGTCTCTGCTGGAGTCTGGTCACATGCATGGACGAACTGATCTTCCGTGTCTTCCAGGGATCGTCCAGGCACCAACGTAGTACAACCCTTCTCTAGTACTATCGCTCATCTCCCTCTTCTATTAAGTCACCTGACTTGCGGGGAAGGGGAGTGTGCCTATGGTCGGATCTCAATTGCTGTCCCACATGTGTGTGCAAACGCAATGTGACGCGCGTTCCATTCGGAGAGCAGTGTGCCAGACCAACCGACCGTCTGGGGTGCGACGCGAACGCGACGGGCGTGCTGTATACTCCGTACATGTGTGCCGCCGTTTTCTAGACGCTTTTCTCCATGCCGTGGGCGCAATCCATGGATACAAAATTAGTATATTGTATACTATTTAAAAGTCGAGGGCGAGGCTTTTCCTGCCCGGTAGGCGGCGGGACAGTTCCGCCTAGTTAGTTCGACAGAGACGCGAGAAGACGAGGGAGTAGGCTGCTGCAAACATAGGGCTGTGTGATTTGACAGCGAGTTACTGCCGGACAGGTGGGGCCCCGTGATTTTACTTGCCATTATCATTTTAACTACGGCGCTACGACCGGTGTGAGTCTCCCGATTCCTGACCACCTCCATACAGGTACCTCTTCCAATGCTCCACCATGTAGTAGTAGAGGCTGGCTCTTGCATGAGAGCCCACTTCTCCACTTTTTCCTTGCCTCTCTTTCCTCCACATATGCAAAAATGCCATATAAAGCGCACTATTGTACTTACTTGCTCCCTACGGTGCTTAAGCTTGCCACATAGGCATAAAGTCTGATGTGGCAAGTTAATCAAGAAGAGAGAGACTAGTTTGGTGACCCCAGGAAGAAACGGTGCTAAGCGCGTGTACCTAGGTGAAAAGACAACTTTGAGTCTATAGCTAATTAAATGAAGCAAAGTTAGCAACACCATTTAATTGGAAGAGGTCACTCCTTGGCAAATGCAATAAGTACTAGTACTCCCTGTGTCCCATTATATAAGAACGTTTTTGACACTACACTAGTGTCAAAAACGTTCTTATACTATGGGACGGAGGGAGTACGAAGAAAGAGATAGAGAGGAGTAAAAAAATACACTTATAGCCAACCTTATAGCCAACCTTGTTGTAGTATGAGTGACTAAGTGATGACTATGTATAACATGCCAACATCAGATAGCCTAACGCACCGTGTTAAATCTCCAAGGGCGCGACCACGCGAGCGACGCGACGGTCGTGGTAGGCGCGACCTTGACACGGGCTGCTGGTAGCCCTTGGATCTGAGATCAAACAGTCGCATGCTAAGTTGCTGAAAATTTGTAGAATAACCCTCCAGGATAGGATATTCACCCATTGGTCTAGAATCACGCTATGCAACCATTCGATCTCCGATCCAAGGGCTCTCGGAAGCCCGTATCATGGGAGAATGGAAAACCACTACCCTGCCGTTCGCACGCTGGCAGTTCGCTCCTACTTGTCCCCGCACGTCCTTTAATACTACGGCTGTTCGCTCCTAGTCGTCCCGTCCATTCACATTAGGGCAATTCCACTAATCCCAACCCTCCTCCCAAATCCATGGCATCCCAAATCTCCCCGATCGGCGGTGAGTACAAGGTTAGAACCATCACCAGCGATGAGTTCGACGTCATCTACACCCGTACTTCCGCTATGGTGAAAGGATGCCATTCTCGCTTCAGACGCATGTTTGAAAACTCACATGATGAGTGGGTCGCTGGGCTAGATGTTGAGTACACCACAGTGATGGGACGAGAGAAGGATCTAAAGGATGAAGAGAGGAAGAAGCCCGCCGTGATCCAGGTTTGCGTACATAACGTTTGCTTGGTCTACCACATATGCCATGCCGACTTTGAGTGCCAGGATTTTAAGAACTTCCTCGAGGACAAAACAGTCAAATTCACATCAGAGACTTTAAGAATGACAAAGAAGTCATGCGTCAGATAGGCCTCGTTGTAGGCAACCCCTTCGACCTCCAGAAGAATCGGCTGGTGCCCTCTCGTCATCCCTCAATGCTCACCCTGGCAGGAGCCATGGTTCATCCTTCGCACCGCAAACTGGAGAAACCTCATTACAGTTGCATCGTCATGCATGGCAGCGAAATGTACTCGTCATGCATGGCAGCGGAATGTACTAGATATAGACCACATCCACTACGTTGCAATGGATGGCTACCTTTGTTTCAATATCTACAAGGGTTGTATGAAGAGCAACAGCCAAGTTGGCGGTTCAACCAAAGAAGTATCGGCCAAGAGGAAGAGGGACAAGGACGAAGTCGAGGACGTGGACGAGGACTCCGAGTAAGGTGGCAGTGTCGTTGCTCATGGCGGTTCTAAACTTCTAACGTAGTGTCCACCGGATTAGTTGCATAGTTTAATTTCAGGTGTGCTTAGTTTAATTTGAGGGTGTGTTGTCTTTGAGACCCCAATGAGAACTATGTTATGTTTCTTCTCGTTACTTTAACTCTTCAGTATGTACATACTAGTACTAGTATTTCTTTAATAGAATTTAGCACCCCAATTAAGCACGTACTAGCTTTTTTAATAGTACTATATGCATAATTTGGCGACGAGCGCTCTCTATATGTACCACCTTTTTTAAATTTCAATTTTTGCTCCATGGCGCAATCCATCGATAGTGGAGTACTACTGTACAAAAGTATACATTTTTTAAAAGGCTACCGTACTGTTCATCACACACACACACACACACACACACACACACACACAGATACATACATATATATATATATATATATATATATATATATATATGGCCAGTTAAATTCTCAACCTAGAACGATGTGCATGTCATGTACTAAACCGATCTGGAGGAAGTATAGTAAAAATGAGGTGATTTTACCGAGCGATTGACGGGGCAGCATGGCCTGTCATGCGGTCCCACGTGTCATGATGTACCAAGGCGATGCGCGTGTCCCTTTTGAGGCAGAAGCAATACTAGTACGTGGTTTGAGATGATGTCAAACCGAAGTGTGAAATAATGGTTGCTTCGTCCGTCCAGGAAGGTGCTTGACATTGTGATTTGACGTCTCATTGCTCATTACTAATATCTGGGCAGATGCAGTGGGGTGCGCCCCCCTGCTGTTCTGCACTGTTATTTGGTGCTTGACACATCGACCCGGTTGCTATATGTCCCACATGTCGGCGACAGGAAATACATAATTCATGAAAGGGAGCGTCAATGGAGCAGTATACTACAGAATTCATGAAAGGGAGCGACTTAGTTTTGGAAAAATCTATTTTTATGGAGTACGTACCCACTAGGGTTTATAGGGCTCATCTAAAAAACATTCGTTTTCCATTTGATAAGTCTCAATTCTACTATACTAGTAGTAGTACCATTACATGTTGGATTTCGAGGTGCGTTAGATCACCCGACGCAAGCAAAGGTCAAGGGGAAACTAACCAATGCATGTACAAGTTCATGGAAATTTAGTGGTCATTCATGCATTCGTTCTAATTAATGCCTCGGTAAACATAACTTCTTGAGAAAAACGAGCGTACTGTGCAAACTACGAAATTAATTCGACCACTCACCGTCTACCTTGGTTGGAGAGATTTTGAAATTGAGCCATAAACCGGAAAGGCTCGATTACTATTTGTGGCCTTGTATAGATGCAAAATGTATTTTTTGTAGTGTCCTTGTATAAGTAAATGGAGGAGTACTAACCAAAGTACGTGACGTAGTAGGGACGAGGAGTAAATGGAGGAGTAGTAAAATTTTCTCCTAAGTGATGACTAATCTTATAGCCAACCTTGTTGTAGTACGAGTGACTAAGTGATGACTATGTATGACATGCCAACATCAGATAGCCTAACGCACCATGTTAAATCTCCAAGGGCGCGACCACGCATGCGACGCGACGGTCGTGGTAGGTGCGACCATGATACGGGGTGCTGGCAGCCCTTGGATCTGAGATCAAACGGTCGCATGCTAAGTTGCTGAAAATTTGCAGAATAACCCTCCCGTGGCAACCGGCAAATTTCCTCCCGCGGGCCGGAGTAGGTTTCTCGGTTTGCATGCGGGTTTAGTGGAGGCAAGGAGGCGTGTTCAGCCGCATGCAAAGTGGACGGCGCAGATTATTCGATTTGACAACTACAACTAGTATATTATAAAAAACAAAGAAGAGTAGTAGAGATAGAGATAAGAATAGAGACTAGGGAGGAGCACCGTCATCGCTTCTTGGGCTACTCCTGCGCTCCATTCGGTGACATAACGTCCCCTACAGCCACTCCCTCCTGCGCTCCATTCGTGGGCACTTGTTGACATTTGGGAGCGCACTCTCGCGATCGCTAGCAGCCACGACTTCACCGACGACGACTTCTTCCCGACCTCGGCAACCTCTTCCTCAACGACATGGGCGACAACCTCAACGCCAATGGTGCTGCTCCCGCTGCATCGTATGTGTTTACATCCTTCTGCTCGAAATCATGGTAGAATTCATGTTTCTAGTGTGTGTCCTAGACTCGATCTGTTCAACTACTATGCTAGTCCGCATGATTAGTTTAATCTCTGTTATAGCCGTCATGATTTATTTTGTAGTAAATCTCGTAGTTACTTGCTCATATATTCAACTGGCGGAACCTCCCCTACAGCCACTCCCGTTTCATGGACGGTCTGGTTGATGCCTCCAAGGAGCCCTTCGTCTACTTCTATGAGTGCCCAGTGCCGTTTTGGGGCTCGCCGGCGGACATCGTGCATCACCTGACGCAGCGCGGGCGATCACCTCGGCCCTTGGCAAAGAACATCAAGTATGAGACGTGCTACCCGTTCACCGTGTCGGAGTCGCTGGAGGATCAGCGCCGCCTGCTAGTCTCGGAGGAGGACGGCAGCGTCTTCCTCTTGATCGTGGCCACCGGCGAGGCCCGCGCAGGCCGCCGCCACATCTCTGTAGTGTGCGTCAGGGGCGACGCCGCTAACGCTGACACTAACATGAGGCCGATGTACGGGTGCATGCTCACTATTACTACCCCTCGGAGGTCCGTGGGCGGCGACACTGGCTACGTCAAGCTGACTTGGACTCTGCTGAGCTGGGACCTTCCTGCCGATGTGGACATGGAAGACGCATGGTATTATTTGACCCCCAACAATGTGCATGGGGACTCCAAGGAGGTTCACCTAGACATATGCATTACTAAGTTAAATGTTGATCATTAGTCTTCGCTCAATGTAATCCGCTGTCTAAGCATGTGGAGACTTCCATGCATGATCTTGCTCTATTGGAGTATGGCGCATGAATAAAAGTGTATCCACTTATGGTTTAGTCTAGACTCTTCCATGTATGAATTTTTACTACAGTACTGGTGAAAGACTTATGATGAACCATTTCCCGCAAAGCACAATAAGAGTTATTTCTTCACAAGTTTTGGATGCAGGTTGAACAGTTGAACGCTTTTGTTTGCAAAAGATACTTTTTTATCTATTTCACCCGGATATTTCTGAGCTCTAGAGATGAAATAATATCCGAAGAAACCTATCGATACCTGTTACACATGAGATGACCCCCACATCCTTTGTCAAAATAAACAACACCCTGATCAATCCATTTCACTCTTCCGTGCAACGGACGGGCACCTTACTTGCTCCTACAGGTGCTTAACCTTGCCACATAGGCATAAAGTCTGATGTGGCAAGTTAATCAAGAAGAGAGAGACTAGTTTGGTGACCCAAGGAAGAAACGGTGCTAAGCGTGTGTACCTACGTGAAAAGACAATTTTGAGTCTATAGCTAATTAAATGAAGCAAACTTAGCAACACCATTTCTTTGGAAGAGGTCACTCCTTGGCAAATGCAATAAATACTTGTACTCCCTGTGTCCCATAATATAAGAACGTTTTTGGCACTACACTAGTGTAAAAACGTCAGATATTATGGGACGGAGGGAATCTGAAGAAGGAGATAGAGAGGAGTAAAAAAAAATACACTTATAGCCAACCTTATAGCCAACCTTGTTGTAGTATGAGTGACTAAGTGACGACTATGTATGACATGCCAACATCAGATAGCCTAACGCACCGTGTAAAATCTCCAAGGGCGCGACCGCGTGAGCGACGCGACGGTCGTAGTAGGCGCGACCATGATACGGGCTGCTGGTAGCCCTTGGATATGAGATCAAACGGTCACATGCTAAGTTGCTGAAAATTTACAGAATAACCCTCCAGGATAGGATATTCACCCATTGGTCTAAATCACGCCATGCAACCATTCGATCTCCGATCCAAGGGCTCTCGGAAGCCCGTATCATGGGAGAATGGAAAGCCACTACCCTGCCGTTCGCGACGCCGGCGATTCGCTCCCTACTCGTCCCCGCACGTCCTTTAATACTACGGCGGTTCTCTCCTAGTCGTCCCGTCCATTCACATGCAGTTCCACTAATCCTAACCCTCCTCCCAAATCCATGGCGTCCCAAATCTCCCCGATCGGCGGTGAGTACAAGGTTTGAACCATCAGCGGCGATGAGTTCGACGTCATCTACAACCGTTCTTCCGCGACGGTGAAAGGATGCCTTTCGCTTCGCACGCATGTTCGAAGACTCAGATGATGAGTGGGTCGCCGAGCTAGATGTTGAGTACACCACAGTCGTGGGACGAGAGAAGGATCTAAAGGACGAAGAGAGGAAGAAGACCTCCGTGATCCAGGTTTGCGTGCATGACTTATGCTTGGTCTACCACATATGCCATGTCGACGTTGAGTGCCAGGATTTTAAGGACTTCCTCGAGAGCAACCTAGTAAAATTCGTTACTGTAGACTTTGGTAACGACAAAGAAGTTTTGCGTCAGATAGGCCTCGTTGTAGGCAACACGTTCGACCTCCAAAAGAATCGGCTGGTGTCCTCTCGTCAGCCTTCAATGCTGACCCTGGCATGAGCCATGGTTCATCCTTCGTACGGTAAACTGGTGAAACCTCCATACACGTTTCATCGTCATGCATGGCAGCGGAATGTACTAGATATAGACCACATCCAGTACGCTACAATGGATGGCTACCTTTGATTCAATATCTACAAGGGTTGGATGAAGAGCAACATCCAAGTTGGCGGTTCAAGCAAAGAAGTATCGGCCAAGAGGAAGAGGGACAAGGACGAAGTCGAGGACGTGGACGAGGACTCCGAGTAAGGTGGCGATGAAGTTGCTCATGGTGGTTCTAATGCAAAGGTTCACCGGAATAGTTGCAAAGTTTAATTTCAGGTGTGCTTAATTTAATTTGAGGGTGTGTTGTCCTGAGCCCCAGTAGAACTATGTTATGTTTCTTCTTGTTACTTTAACTCTTGATGAAGTACCTACTAGTATTTCTTACATTTCATCTTTTAGTTGGTATAGTACTACCACTCGCTTTATTCACATTATATACATACAATATATATGGCCAACATCATATAGCCCAGTTTAGTTGTCAAAGAATTTCAGGTGCTTAGTTTTGTCAAAGAATTCTGTGGTGCTTAGTTTTATTTGAGGGGTGGGGTGTGCTGGACACCATTATTGTGACTAGCCTTTTTAATAGTACTATATGCATAATTTGGCGACGAGCACTCTCTATATGTACCACCTTTTTTTAATTTCAAGTTTTGCTCCATGGCGCAATCCATCGATACTACTGCTATACAAAAGTATAATTTTTTTAAAAGGCTAGAGGGCGGGGCAGTCTAGCTTGGTCTGTTTCATGAGAGGCGAGGGCCTTTGTGATTTGACGGCTCATTACTGCTGGAAGGCGGGGCCTTGTGATTTGACTGCTCGTATAAATGCGCCGACGACCTGATCGAGGAGGAGCAAAGAACCATGCAGTATACTCAAGTTTTCCACTGGAGTAGTACTGCGACGGAGGAGCACGAAACACGGCAGCCCAGTGCCATATGGCGATAATAAATGATCTAATTTGCTAGTCATCTCATTGTTACTCCCTCCGTCCCATAATGTAAGACATTTTTTGACACTAGTGTAGTGTCAAAAAAGTCTTACATTATGGGACGGAGGGAGTAGCATTGTTCTATTCATTCCCTCAAAAAACAAAAACCATTGTTCTATTCATGCCTCGCAGAGAACGTGACACATGCGGCAAAACAGCCGAAGCAAAAGATGAAACACAGCAGCAAAAGAAGAAGGAAGATTATCACCCCAAATGATCTAATTCGCCGCGGTCGTAACTGCTTCTTCATCGCCTCCACGACCTCCATCTCCTTGCACGTCTCCTCCGCCATCTTCTTCATTCTGTCCATGACGCGGGATTTCTCGACGCGAGCCTTCATCATCTATTCCACGGCCGCATTACGTACCTTGACAGCAGCCGGGTGCTTGATGTGGAGTGATGTAGGGTGGAACCCTACGTGGGCGATCTTTCACGTTGGAGCGGATCCTACGGTGGATTACGACGAACGAGCGGAAGAACACGAGGAAATCACGGGGAGGAACGAGGGAAAACACTCAACCAACAAGGAATCGGTCACACAAAGGGAGATACATGATTCAAGGTCAACAAAGGACGATACAAACGGTAGCCGTTCTTCTCCGTGAGGAGGTCTTGATGATGGTCTTCTCCGCAAAGGGAGGTCTTGAATCCAAGGTGGATCGCCTCTCGAAGAGGGGCCGCGGTCTCTCGTGGAGTAGATCCGGTATGGATGAGCGAAGCTCTATCTATGAGCTAAATCAACGCTAACCCTAAAAAGAGGAAGGGGATGAAGTATATATAGTCTTGGGGGCGAAGGGGTACAAGGGACAAGTCCGGATGCATCACAGAGGCGGGGGAGGCCGGATGTCCAAGGCGTCGGGCCGGATGTCCGGCTTTCGAGACGCCGGATGTCCGGGCTAGGGGGCCGGATGTCCGGAGAAGCGGGTCTTCCAAACCCACTCGGTGCTGGGGGGCCGGATTTCCGGGCGAGGGGGGCGGATATCCGGGGCTTCCGCAATAGCCGGATGTCCGGGGCCTGGGGCCGGATGTCCGGGCCCTGTAGCTTGGCGGCTGCTGTGATGGGGGGCCGGATGTCCGGGCTGGGGCCGGATGTCCGGGCTTGCTGGTTGGGCCGGATGTCCGGGCCAGGGGCCGGATGTCCGGGCTGTCCTGGTCCCTTTCTTCCTTCTCCTTCCTCGCCTCACAAGACGCTTGGCCTTGGTCCTTGGGCTCTCCATGATGTCCTCGGGTGTACCTGAGTATGCACAATGTCCGCGCTTGAAGTAGCATCCATGTCTTACATGCGGAAAGGGACGATTCGGAAAGGAGCGAGTTCACCTTAGGTCCAATGGCGCATAGTCAAGGTCTCATCTTATGTATCCTTGGGGCTTGGAGAGTAGATGGAGTGTACATGGGGATGAGCGTGGGATGCTCCGCATCATCTCCCTCCCTTGGGAAAGATCCGACCTGGATCGTGATCCTCATCACCATGGAAAGCGGTTGTCGAGACGGACTTGTAGTTGGACGAAGTTGAAGACATGGCGCAATCCAAGTAGTCCACGGTGTCGCCGGAGTGATAGACATGCAAAAGGAGCAAACACAAGCAACACTCGGAAATACAATGGTTAGCGCACACAAAGTGTCCATCATGTAAGAATGAGTCCGTGAGGCAAGATTGTTCATGACAAAGCACATGAAGCTTAGCAAGATAATATGAAATTAGATGTAAAACATTCATGGGAACAAATGCAATCATTGTGCACACAATTGTGTTGTGAATATGATGAATGCAACCACGGTGCAAAATGATGTCATAGTGAGACGGTTTATCAATAGCATGAATATGGCAATGGATGCTCAACATGTGTATGTTATCATGCAATTGATGATTGGCAATATGATCATGATGTATGAATATGCCATCAAGGAAGATCACAACAAATTTGCTAAGGAAGTGAACAAGCTCATATATCATGGATGACATGGGAATACAAGGTGCAACAAGGCAATCATAATGTGTGTCAATCCATGCATGGGGTACAAACTTGTGGTGAGTATAATATGTCCATCGAGCATGACATGTATGAGCACAATCAACAAATATGGAGGTGTTGGTGTACCAATGCTCGAAGTCGTGGCAAGAGTGGAATTCCGAAGGTGCATCCAAGTCCAAGCGCTCCTCAATGTAAAGGTCCATAGAGCCAATCTCCAATGTCGCTCCTCCGTTCGTGAGATGTATCATGTAGACAACAAGAAGGAAACAACAATGAAAGAATGACCCATCCAATATGCAAACTTGAGGATGGCTCAAAGAGAAGGAGTTCACCTTTAGTGGATTCTCGCAAATGTTGGTGTTGCACATTGTGTATGCCTTCGCATGACCAAGTTGTCGATAACGGCATCGCGTTGTGAAACCTCCAAAATGAAAGAACGTGACAAACACTCGGAAAAACAAATGAGGTTAAGCGGAAATGCAAAACCTATCATTCGAGTGGTAAGATACCCAACAAGTGTATGCATCATGCTCATCATAAGAAAGTACAAGGGAGCGTGTCATAGTATGGAGGCATATGATGCTAGAACAACCAAATGCAATAGGCTCAATCAAACAAGCATGCATCACAAGTGAAGTGTCCAAGTCTCCAAGGTCATTAAGCATAGAGGCAACTATAGGAGGCAAGCGACAATACACAAGATATATCATGTGAGAGGCATGAACATATATGTCATCAACCCAAGAAAGCAAGTGATAGTGGAACATGGGTGATGCAACATAGCTAGCAATCATAGAGATCAAGTCAAGCAAGCTAGTAGTGCGAAGATGCAACGTGCTAGAAGGAATCATGGCAAGCATGTCATTGGTGCAAATAGTGGGCATGACTAATTCACATGTCATAGCACAAGCATAAAGGCAAGATATGAGCAAAATAGCATCAATAGCATGGGGCACATGATAAACATTGCAATAGCAACAAGGATCTCCACCAAGCATGCAAATACACATAGATGTAGCATAATGGTGAATCATGTGTAAATGCAAGCAAGGGTCACAATTGCATGGCAAAGGCATAGGAGCAAGCATAACATGCAAAGTGAACACGGGAAAATGAGCATAAGGTGACAAGTGGTAAATAGCCCATAGCCGTGTGAGAGCCAAGTAGAAGAGATGCGCATAGTCCTTGCGCGAAGGGAACGGTGGTAAGGATAGTCCACGGGATCCCAAAGCATCATTGCTCTCAAGAGCTCGTTTAAGTCAACTCATGGAATTGAGATGTTGACGAGTGTATGTGGTACCTACACAAAACAAAGACAAAGAGAAAATTGTGTGTGCGTGGTAGATGTACACATCATCCATCATGATGCATACGTGCATGTGTCGGTTAGCACAAAATAGCCAATGCTCAAATAAATGAGATGCGTGATATAGAAACATGTCATCCATCATGAGAGGTTTGTTATGGTGTATCGCATAATGGAGACTCAAATTGTGTAATGCATCATGGGAAATATCTAGAGCATTGTTATTCATGGAATGCATATGGTTAAAGCAATTATGGGAATCATGCAAAGTATGAAATGCATCAAGATCTCCTAATATGTATGAGGAAACTATGGGGTTCTCCTCATGAGCATTAATGGAAACATCACATGGAGAATATTGACAACATCCAAAACAATGCATATTTGGAAAAATGTGATCATGGCATGGAATAGTAGACAAATTGCGCAAAGGAAGTAGTGCAATATCATCACAAGAGAAGCAAAAGCCAGTGACCATCATCTCGTCATCTATGACATAAGTGCAAATGGGATTTATTTTAATGGGGCATGCATAGTTACTATGTTGAGATTGAAATGAGGCAATATGGGAGATCTCACTCATAGCATATGACAAGTTCAATGGATTGTCAAACATAATGTGACCAATAGAATTTTCACATGATATCCTATGAAGCATAGCATCACAACTAGGCAACTCAACATGCTCATCATCATATTCATCATAAATAGGTAAGTCAAGGCATGAAGAAGTTTTACTAGCATGAAGCATGGTAATAGGTGGGTCAACATCATGGGAGCAATCGATGGCAAGAGAGTCCACTAGTGGGACAAGAGAAGCACCATCATAAATGTTACCTTTGGAAGGTCGCTCATGAGTTGTAGGTAAGGTGTTGAAGATCGTTTCATTGTCATCTTCATCTTGATGGAACCATGTGGGGGGTTCATCATCATCCACCATGGCCATCGTTGTCTCTAATGGAGGAATAGACTCGTCCAAGGATAGGCATGTCGTCATGTAGGAGACCTAGCACCAAAGAAGAAAACACACTAGGAGTAGAGGTTAAGTCATTATAAATCATAGTGGCCTCATGTGTCGTGTCAACTACCTCACTCACTAAGTGTTGTGGCTCACTCACTCCCTCAAGGATGCTCTCACTCGTATGGTGGGTGGAGTCACTCAAATGGCGCTCAACCTCACATAGGATGTGTGGCATGCTCTCATGTGTGGGGCTAGTGGTGGTCACACTCATCCTCTCATAGGAAATGCTCTCAATGTCACGTATGGTGGAGTCACTCATGTCACTCATGGGGTGGTGGCTCTCCTTACATGGCAATTGGGGTAGCTCAACATGTGTGGGTGTCGGAGAGGTGTAGGTGCAAATGTCTCCATGCGCGGTAGCGTAGCTTGACTCGAGTATGAGTCCAATGTGGGCGCTGCCTTCATGTTGTTGAAGAGGTTCAAGGCCGTCGCCGCGTGGTCGAAGGGGATGGCCCTTGCTCGACCGTCATGTCACCGCCTTGGTGTTGGAGGCCCATATGATGTGGCACCTCATAGCTCGTCTCCATGACCGAAGGGAGTTTCCCATGCTCGGCCATCTTCCTTGAGGGGCTTAGAAGATGGAAGTGTCGCCTCGCTTGTAGGTGGTCGCCTTGGACTTGATGAAGTCGATGTAGGCGTACACATGGGAAGTAGGCGAAGATGTCAGACGTCCAAAGGCGAAGATGCCTTGAGAACACTTGGCGAAGATGCCAAGTGGTTGATGTAGCCGTAGCGCCGTCTTGGTGGTGGTCGCCTCGCGGTCTTCTCTTGTGCTTATGAAGCTTCGACTTGGCGTGAAGTAGGGCTTGTTGGGACTTGTGCATTTGCGCTTGTGGAGCATCTTCATGATGATGATGTCGTTGTCGTGCTTGAGCTCCTTGGCGTTCGATGCCGCCGTCGTGCACATGATGCTTGGAGGTGACATGACCTTCATGACGATGATGATCAAGAACGTGATAGTGCTCGCCATGTAGATGTTGACGAGGACGATGTGCACTTGCGCCGCTTATGGCGCTCAAGACTTGTGGTTTGAATGTCGCCGCCTTGAAGATGACGAAGGGGAAGAAGACTTGATCAAGGCCCGAATCTCCTCCATCCTTGCATCTTGCTCCTCTTTATGTGCGGCAAGCTTCTTGTCTAAGTAGTCCCTTCTCCTTGCTTAGGAGTGATGAATGTCGATGGAGATGTTCTCGATGCGCTCTCGCAATCTTGATTGTGTGCCTTGCACTTGTCGTTGTAGATCAAAGAGAGACGCTTTGGTGATGTAGTTGTTCACGCCGTAGTTGTTGTCGAAGACCGGAGATGAAATGCCTTGCCTATCCATCACAAGACTCGAGCAAATATGAGTGGGAGAAAGAGAAGAACTTATACCAATGTACCTTGACCGATGTTGACAATGAATCAAGTTCACTCAAATGCGGACAATGAAATAGCACTATTGGTACCAATCCTTGTCGGTTCTCACACCTACACAAGTAAAGCTTATGGAGGAGCTCGGTGAGGATAGTGGCACAAAAATTTAATGCAAAATGTTAGCAAGAGTCAATAATGTTGAAAGAGATTCACAAATTCGCAAGCTTAAACAAATGGACCAATAGCAAAGAATGGCACACGGAAACACACACACGGATAGATAAATGGGGTCGTGCAATCAAGGAATGAGCACAAAATGTGGAATCCACGGAAAACGCTCGTGTTGCACAACTCAAGAGAGACGCTAGCATGATTGCTCAATAGGCGGATACGACACTTGTGCACAACCTATTTGATGCAAAATGGATAAACTTCTATCCCAAGTATGCTATGTATGTATGGTTCCCGGTGTTTCTCTCAAGATGATCCAAGATTATCGGATATGACAATCTTATATGCAATATGGTATGATGCTATGGCACTTGCTTACAAGCTTCTTTGCTCTCTTTCTTTTGCTTAAAAGCTTTATTTCTTTCTTTTTTGTATGGCCACTTTGCACAATGCACAAACCAAGATAGCAATTGTGTATATGCGGAACAAACTTGAGACACAATGGATGATATGATACCAATATGATATGGTATGGTATGTAATGGAAGGTATGATCACTAATGTGCACAAGTAACGTTGCCGGCAATACTCAAATGGCTAGTCTCGATAAGGCAAATAACGCATAAAAGTAAGGCTAGGGGTTAACAATGCAATAGCAAGGAATATACAATGGAGGGATACCACGATACCAAGATGATATGGAGGTTACCGTCCGGCGATGATGAGAAGCGGTGTTCTTGATGTAGATACCAAGATGATGGAGACTCGTCCCTAAGTAGTCAAACACCTTAGGAAACGGAAAAACCGCGAACTCAAAATCTCAAACGTCAAATGTCAAAATGGTGGTAGCGGGAATGCGGTGGTGGTTTGCACTTGGCAATGCGGAAGTGGAATGATGGGCTATACACGTGTCGGAGTTGAAGTTGCCGTCCCTAAGTAGCCGAAACACCTTAGGAGACACAAGTCACAACTCGAAAAAGCTCAATCAACTATTGGGTTAAGTTGAGGTGGTCGGAAGTGTATGGTGGGCAAGGTTATGTGGAAGTGGTGGTGGTGGTTGATGAAGAAGCAATCGTCCCTAAGTAGCCGAAACACCTTAGGAGACTCGAATCACTACTCAAGCAACCACTAATGCTATGGGGAACAAAATGGGTTAGGTTGCGGAAGTCGGTGGTGGTTATGCGGAGGATGTGGCGGAAGCCCTAGGCAAAGATGCCAAAATTCACAAAATTTAATGGAGTCAAATTGTGTTGGTGGTATTTTATGGGAAGGGGATGTCAATAGCTTCAAAACGAGCTAAAGAACGTCAAAATCGGACTCCGGATGAATTAGTTATGGACAAAACGGTGAAATGGGAAAGCTGAAATGTACAGGGGCCGGATATCCGGGGCTCGGGGCCGGATTTCCGGGGGTGAATGTCCAGAACCGTGCTCCAGGGCCCGGATGTCCGGCCGGCTGGCCCGGATGTCCGTCCTGAGGCCCGGATGTCCGGCCCGACGGATCCCGATCTCGTTTGGGACGGAAATTTTCGAATTGGGGGCGGAAATTGATGATTTCAAGGTCAAAATTGGAGAGATTTCGTGGATGGAAAGTGGGGAAACTTGGGGAAATGCTAGATCCACTCGAAACCAAGCAAATCCATGGATCAAAATCAACAAAACATCATCAAAACTAACAAATCACAAAAAAATTTGGGGCTATTTTTGGTGGGGATTTTCGGATTTAGGACGAAATCAACAAAATCAAGCTAGAAAAAGAGGGGTAGGGGCTCCATAAACGTGATCAACCTAAGCTCTGATCCATAGATGATTTAGGGTGGAATCCTACGTGGGCGATCTTTCACGTTGGAGCGGATCCTACGGTGGATTACGAAGAACGAGCGGAAGAACACGAGGAAATCACGGGGAGGAACGAGGGAAAACACTCAACCAACAAGGAATCGGTCACACAAATGCTAGATCAAAGAACACAAAGGGAGATACATGATTCAAGGTCAACAAAGGACGATACAAACGGTAGCCGTTCTTCTCCGTGAGGAGGTCTTGATGATGGTCTTCTCCGCAAAGGGAGGTCTTGAATCCAAGGTGGATCGCCTCTCAAGATGGGCCGCGGTCTCTCTCGTGGAGTAGATCCGGTATGGATGAGCGAAGCTCTATCTATGAGCTAAATCAACGCTAACCCTAAAAAGAGGAAGGAGATGAAGTATATATAGTCTTGGGGGCGAAGGGGTACAAGGTCAAGTCCCGGATGCCTCATGCCAGAGGCAGGGAGGCCGGATGTCCAAGGCGTCGGGCCGGATGTCCGGGCTTTCCCGAGACGCCGGATGTCCGGGCTAGGGGGCCGGATGTCCGGGCTGGCGGGGTCTTCCAAACGCAATCGGTGATGGGGGGCCGGATTTCCGGGCGAGGGGGCCGGATATCCGGGCTTCCGGAAGAGCCGGATGTCCGGGGCCTGGGGCCGGATGTCCGGGCCCTGTAGCTTTGCGGCTGCTGTGATGGGGGGCCGGATGTCCGGGCTGGGGCCGGATGTCCGGGCTTGCTGGAAGGGCCGGATGTCCGGGCTGTCCTGGTCCCTTTCTTCCTTCTCCTTCCCTCGCTCCCGCGCACGCTTGGCCTTGGTCCTTGGGCTCTCCATGATCTCCTCGGGTGTACCTGAGTATGCACAATGTCCGCGCTTGAAGTAGCATCCATGTCTTACATGCGGAAAGGGACGATTCGGAAAGGAGCGAGTTCACCTTAGGTCCAATGGCGCATAGTCGAGGTCTCATCTTATGTATCCTTGGGGCTTGGAGAGTAGATGGAGTGTACATGGGGATGAGCGTGGGATGCTCCGCATCACGGATCTTCGCCAACTCCTCCTTCTGTTCCATGACGAGGGCCTGCAGCATCTTCATCGAGGAACTACTATTCTCGTGCAGCTTCTTCTAGCCGGCGTTCTTCTCCTTCAACAGGTCGATCTCATGGCAGAGCTTCGCATTGTCCTCCTGAAGTCGCAGGATTTCGCCGGTCGCCTTCTTCTCTGAGACAATGCTCTTCTTCAGCAGCATCACTAAGCCGGCGGTCAACTCCCCCTACTGATTGAGCTCAGTGGGCATGTCGTCGAGGCTATCCTTCAGCAACTCCGTCAAGCCTTGGATGAACTCCTTCTTGTTATTGAGGTGCTTATTGAGCTGATCGGGCATGCCGTCGAGGGATAATGACTCCAGCTCCGCCGACTCGGCATGTTCGCCTCCGCGGCTAGGGCGCTCCTGGGAGCCATCGCCCGCCCGTGAGAGATCTTTCGAGGTCTCTGCGTGGCGGCGAGCCCTCTTTTTTTTCCGCAGCCTTGGTTGCCGCTCCCTTGTTACGAGTAGTTCTCGACCTAAAGCTACTGCTCACCGCCATGGCAACGATTTTACGAAGAAGAAGCACTTATGAGGAGGAAACGTAGAGTAATTTTTGGTTAGGTAGTTCCCCTTTTTATAACCTAAGTACTAGCACTAGTAGTACTAATACCTGCATAGAGGGAACACGTTCAGGTTTGGTACGTACTAGTAGGTGTGAGCAGGCTTTCGAATGTGATGGGAACAAGGTAAAGATTAATTGATGGTTTTGGTTTCGAGGCCCGAAACGGCTCCCGATGAGTTTAGTGAAACATAAATTTCAAGTACTACATTGTCAAAAATTGGCACAAAATACGAAGGAGACCAATGGAAGTACTACTAGCAACCCACGATTTAACTACTCGCATGCGTGCAGTGGAGTAATAATATCTTTCTTCCGCCCTCACGTCCACTCAATTTGCATGCGCTGTATTAATTGACAATCAATGAAGTGAACGACTTTACACGCGTCAAATTATCACATGGGGTGGATCTTGGTACAAAATTGCGTCCGCCCGTGGACCCGCGTGTGCGTGCGAGGGAATGAGTGCGTGCATGGCGTGTGTGCACATCTTCGCTTCGTGCATGTACCGCCAATATGGCTCAGGGAGGACGAGTACATTCTTCTGGAACCAGCAGCACGTCACTGTGATCAATCCACGCAAGGAGGTCGCGACAACGCCTCCACATGTGCCACATGGCTTCATGAACTGTAAGAGAGACACTATGTAGCGTGCCATTGGTATTCTAATTTACGTGTTTTGCACATACTCGAAGTACTAGTAATGTACACATGCATTGCACGCATCAGATTTTGCAACCAAATTATGAATAAATACCACACTATAGCATGTAAGCTCTGAGTCATATATGCGTGATGTAGCCCTTCGTTTAATTCTTATAGTTCATCTCATTCAAAATCAAATTAGTTTTTATAAAAATGCTAAGAACGCGTGAATAGGAAAAACATGGGATTATAGTGGAATGTCGTGTTGAATCCTACAGGATTGTACGAGTGTTTGATTGTGCATAGAAAAAACGCAGAATTATTTCAAAGAGGTTTGAGTGGATGGGATGTTTCCTATGAAATCTAGTGCAAATGAATCATATGGAAAAATTCCTATGGTTTACAATCCTACGAATCAAACAACCAAGATAGGAAAAATTCCTAATGATTTGAATCCTCCAAAACTCCTTTGAGAATCCTTTGAATCAAAGAAGCCCTTAATCTGTTTTATGATTCATGGAATTGTGCGTTGTAAAGCATAAAGTAAAAAAAATAATGGCAATACAACTAGAAAAAAAGTTTGGGCAGTTATGATACGGAAGATTCTAGAACAAAAGAGAACCACTGTTGTTTTGAGGTTTGTGCATTATGCTTAAGTTCAACCATGGAGTCTCCTAGATTGTACATGAGGCAAAATCCGGTGGGGGCTAGAAGATGGTGCGAGGGGCCGAGTGGAGGGAGACTATGAAGGAATGCACAAGTGCGAGATCGATATTAGAGAGAGGGGCGAACACGCATGCTTGTAACGCAGTGGCGGAGCCATGAAAAATAAATGAGCTAGGGGCCAAGCATTGCTAATCCTTTACGAGGAGGGTCAATTCATGAAATTAAACCTTTTTAGCAGCAATTGTCTAATGATCACATTCATATTAGCCTCGATATATAGTGATGTTAGGGGGCAGGCCCTCATCGCCCCATGTATTCGCCATTGTGCACGCTTGTCCCGAGAGATGAAGCGGAAGGCATGGATGATGAGAGGGGACGTTGGATATATAATTAATGTGGGTGTATTAGCTATTTATGTTAATCCTATATAGAGAGGTATAGATTGATCGATGTGGACGTGGGAGAGGTATAGATTGATCGATGTGGACGTGGGAAAGAGGGTGGGACCTCACTGGATATACCGATTGATCGGTTTGTGTGGAAAACTATGAAAGACCTAGCTATATACACACATACATAGAGGAACATCGATCGTTGCGCATGCACGCGTGAGAGATAAAGTATGCCCGGTATGATGGAGAGGGGGATGTGTGTGGGTGTGTGCCTTCATGGGAGACCGACTGAAGAAAAAGATTGCATGCGTCACGATAGATAATGCCGATCGGTAGTGTGTGTGCATGCATGCACAAGAGAAAGTTAGTGGTACAATTATAAAGAGAAGACTACTGTGTGGGTGTAAAAGAATAGGTGAGGTCATAATCAATGTAAAGTTGAATTCAAATATTTGATAAGAGATCCTGATGTTTGAAAAAAATACATGCATGAATATAATGGATCTGCGCGGTGTGGTTTGGAAACGAGCATGTTGTAATGTATACACATTGAACAAGGTCAGACTGATTTGAATTTGAGATACCGATGGCAGACATCATTTGCCCACGTCGCATCCGTGCATGGACACACTATTCTAATTGGAGATGATGGGCGGCTTTCGCATCACATATCTATATCTATACCCCTATATATATATATATTATATTATATATATTTTTATATTGTGTGCGGGTAACTTTAACTTTGAAAGATGGTCGTTGGATGAGGCGAATCCGATGGTCCAAAGATGGCAAATTTGAGCACTATTGGTCGTTGGATATCATCTAGATTCCACCAGATTTCGCCACATGTATAATCTAGAAGACTCCATGGTTGAACTTAAGCATAATGCACAAACATCAAAACACAAGCACTTCTTATTTGTTCTAGAATCTTCCGTATCAGAATTGCCCAAATGTTTTTCTACATGATTTGCCAATATTTGTTTTTACTTTATGGCTTACAACACACAATTCCATGAATCTTAAAATAGATTAGCTTTCTTATAAAAACTAGATGATTTTGAATGAAATGAACTATAAGAATTAAACGAACATCTACATCATGCATATATGACTCAAAGCTTGCATGCTATAATGTGGTATTTATTCATAATTTGGTTGCCAAATCTCATGCGTGCAACGCACGTGTACCTTACTCTAGTCTAAATGGTGTTTGTGTGTGTGTTGTGTGTGTGCGTGTTGAGGTGCAAATTGTCTTTTTTGGGTACACGTTAAGCTTGTTCTTCTGAAATTTCAAGCCGCGCCTTTGTTATGCCGAAAATTGAAGCTAAGCGTCTCTGTCTATCGTCTGCTGAAACTCCGCCTCTTCAACCGCGCCTTGTTAGCCCGAAATATTTAAGATATATCTTTGTCTCGTTGTGCTCCGACAACTCCCTACATCTCAACCCGCACCTTGCTATTCCGAAATTACAACGCGCGCGAAAACTCCCACCTCCTGTGAAATCCCGACATGCGAAATACCCGTGGTACCCCTGAACCGAAAGAACCGCCTCAAATCGGTGGGGGGTACTTTCGTAACTTACCCCACATTTCGGACAAGCGCGTCTCTAAGCCATGGTTCCCCACTGCCATCCCATCCGCCCACCCATTCCTACACCGAGGCCGCGAAAACCCGCGACGAAACCCCACACCCTGCTCCGTCCGCCACCCAGCCGGAGCCTCTTCCCCGACGACGTTTTCCACAGCAACACCTCGACGTCCCTCATCCACCGTACCGGATGAGGATCCGTCGTCGATCTCATCATCCCGCCGGTTCAACCACCCCGTCCTCCACCTCCAAGGAGCCGCCCCGATGTTCCCCTCGTCTTTCGCGCCACCTCCATTCCCACACCTCCGTCTTCACCTGCACCACCGGAAGAGCATCATCATCACCGTTTCCTCGGATGAAATCGCGCCTAATCGGGCGCCACCAAAGAGGTTGTACACTAATCGCCGCATTTTCTTCTTTATTCGATCTCACTTGCTGCTGCGCCGGTCCCGAGCCGACACGGCGTGGCTCCATCCACGGCGGCGTCGCCGGCCACTTCCTCCACGACGTCACTCACTCGGCGGCGACGTCCACATCAGTAGGAGCTGCTGCTACTTTAGCTCTCGCTCGCGCTGCTGCTCTGCTCTTGCTCTCGGTCCCCTTCCTGGTCTGCTCTTGCTATTGCTCTTGCTCGCGCTGCTGCTCTCGCTCTTGCTCTTGCTTGCGATGCTGCTCCGATTTGGCTACACTTGATCGATGTAATCGACTTTTGGGTCGATCGATTGTCAAGGGGTGGGCTCGCGGGGTGAAGAAAGAACCGGCGCAGGGAGGGGGCTCACGGAGAGGTACCCCACTATCTTTCTTAGGGTTCAGGATGGGGGGGGTGGTCGCGGGCGGTGGCGGGGCGTTGGCGGTACGGTGGCGTGGGGATCGCCGGTGAAAAAGCTCGGCAGGGGGAGGGCTAGAGGGATGGCCGGGCGGCGGACCGGGCGGTGGGGAGTGTTTTGGACGGGCGGGCGCCAGATCACCGTCATGAGCGGCGGGGGCTGCTGTTTGGCAGGTGGTGGCTGGCGGCTCAGGGGGGTGGAGGTTGAAGATGAACCGCAGGCCATTGATGTCGTATCCAACAGCTGCAAAATTGATTGACCAGAGATGAAAAGTCGATCGACCGACGTAGCCTCACCTTGCTAGTGCGTTCAGCCGACAAAGAAAATTCAGTTTCGACAGTTAGGTTTAGTTTCGACAGTCAAGTTCAGTTTCGACAGTTAAGTTCAGAGATGAGCGGCTGATGTATTTTACATCTAGCACTTTGTGGTTATGTATTATACGTCATGTATTGGATATGCTATTAGAATTCCACGAGTTAACGTTGTTCGTTGTCTCTCTTGTCTGCTTGACCTCGGCGTCGTACAACTCACCGGAGCTGCTCCAACGACGAAACCCTCCATCACAATGAGCAAAGACTCGGCTCCATCTCCAAAAGCCTAAGATATTCTTCCCCTCCTCCGATAGCAAAGTCAGCCGAGCATCCTCACCGCCAACCCAATCACGCTGAGATCGACATGGCTTCGCCAAAGAGGTTGTACACTTGTTGCATCTCTTTTTACTCTACATGCTATATATATTGTCCACTGAGCACTCATAGTAACGGGAAATACGATTATTTTATCCTACTATATGACAAGGAGTGAGGTACCAGGCAACTTAGCTATCCGCGATGGACTCTCTTGAACGCCATCATTATTTATATCTGCGCGTTTGAGGTGTGCATTTGTCGATGGGCCTGGGAGTTGAGCTAGTATGGCAAAGGGCCTGGGTCCAAAGTAATAGAAGTAGCACAAAAACATTTTTTTAGTGTAGGATTTTCCTTGCTCAAGCCTGCCTACTAGAATCGCCAGTGCTTGAAAGGAAAAGTGAATGAAAAATATAGGAATTGGAAAGTTTCCTATGGTGCTATTTTTCATGAATTTGGTGCAAAGGAATGGGGCAAAGGAAAACTGTAGGATTTGTTCCTTTAGTGTCTCCTTGAAAGAAAAACCGTAGGAATTCTAATGTCCACTTCTCCTCCTTTTCATATTCCTATTCATGAAGCACAAGACTAAGAGATAGTAGCATAATAGCATTATAACCGTACATTTTCTTGTGGTTTGACTTAATCTCACCATGCTTTTTTGCATCCTGTGATCTTCCAATTGTTGTGAATCAAACACCCAGATTGGCAGAAATCGTGTGTATTTAAATTCTCTATTTTGCACGTGCATTCCTATCCTATTCTTGTCTATTACCTATCCTTGCATTGTTAGAATCCTCAAATTCAAACAAGCCCTTACTCAATTACTTCTATTACAGATATGTGTCAAAGAAAACCTTGTGTGGTTTGTCCTGCTCCTACTTCTTGTGTTCCACCCTAGCTCAGCTACTCCAACGACGGAAGGGTTCACCACAGCAGGATCCACTCTCCGCATCTGTCTTTCGCCACCTCGGATCTTCTTCCCCACGCAGCCACGACAACCGCATTACCATCATCAATCGAGCAGATGACCTTGAGGACTACAGGGTCCGCAAGAGAGGTCGCACTCTTCCATGTCTGCTTACGTTATGCGTCGCTTAATATGATGACATGCTACATTATCGACGTGTTCACCTATTAGACTCCGAGCCAGGTCCAAACTAATGCTGAAACTTGAGTTTTTAAATGGTTGTGGGGTACATATTGGGGCCGCAATCAGTACTATCTATCTACTATCTGGTTAATCTCCGGTGTCTACTATGAGTTTCATGTTGGGTGCAAACAAACATTAAAGGAGCCATTATCTATATTTTTTAGATTAAAGCCATTATCTGCCAGCTATCATTGGCTTTGGGTCTATCCACAGTTTGCTACCATCACTCTGGATTTGTGCATGCACTCCTTACATAATCTCACTATGTTTTATTCCTATGCATGCCAGTTATTGTACACAATGGAACTGATCATGTGGAGCAAAAGAGACGAGCCTTGCGTGGAAATAAAATTTCATCCAGACGTCGTTCCATGGTGGGCGCAAAGGCAGCCCCCCTCCACCCATTTCGGATCGTAATCAAGAGGGAAATAATCGCTCGAGGGGATTCGTATGAGAAGACCACTCCTATTTACCCCATGAGGTCTTCGCTCTAACTTGGCATGCCGATGTTGGTAATATCATGCACATGGTGCCTTGCATTGCTTATTGTATACATTAAAGATGTCATCCGCTTAGTTTAGACATGCTTTGTGTCAATGCCATCTGCTTTAGTTTCTTTATCGTATATGTGAATCATGCAATACCATCTTGTCTAGCTGTGCATCATATATGTGAATTTTGCAATGCCACCCTGGTTAGTCAGTCATCTTATATGTGAATTATATCATGCCATCATTTTTTATTATGTGTTAAATTTGTCAACAATTTTAGTACATTCAATTACTCTTCCTGTGCATCAGCCATTCGGCACGGTCATGGAAAAATCTAGAGTGGAAACAAGGTCTTCAGAGCAGACAATGCTATCTGACGAAGCGCATGTCTTGCTGGTTACCGATAGCTCCTTAGAGGAGGATTCAGAGACAGATGACCAGTCATATTTCCCCCCTGAGGTGCATGCCCTAACTTGGCAGGGTTATGTTACTCATATCGTGCGTATGGTATCTTGCATTGCTATGTCATTTGCTTAGTTTAGACATGCTTTGTGTGAATGCCACTTGTTTAGTGTCTAATTACCATATATGTGAATTATGCAATGCCATCTTGTTGCAAGACATTATATATGTGAATTATGCAATGTTATCTTGTTGCAAGGCATTATGTATGTGAATTATGCAATGCCATGCTGTTTAGGCAAGCGTCATATATGTGAATTATATCATGTCGTCCATTTTCTGTATTTCTCATTGCTTTTGTTGACAATGTTTGTATATTCAACTGCTGTAACATCCCAAATTTTCAATTTGGAATGTTATACATAGAGCATCATTGCATACCATATTTTTTCGTTGCATTTTGCTCGATCCTAGAAATTCTACACAACTCAAGGACCCACGGAGGGAGTTGGGGATTTCGTTATTTTCATATTTGAGTTTTCTCAAATTTTGAAAATAGGATCATTTGATTTTAATTATTTTATCTTCAATTATTTCTACTATCAAAATATGAGAGAGGGAATAAAATGACTTTCCCAAAATAAAGAAATAATGAAGATTTAATAATAAAATCAAGTAAGATTTTATTTTGGAGTTTTTCGCCTTTTTATTTGAATTTAGGAAAAATGCGCGCTTTCCAAAATTGCATTTAGGCCCCAAATAAATGTTCATCTAGTCCGACTTGATTTTAGAAGCCGGGGAAAATTTATTCGGGATTTTTGGAGTCCGTTTAGTATTTCTTTTTATTTTTCTTCTGAATTATTTAAAAAAACACGACGACCTACGGCCGTGTCCGCTTAGGACACCCGACATGGGGGCTTTATAAGCATGCCCACCCGGGGCCGCAGCCCTAGCCGCCGCCGCCGCCTTCGCCGCCGCTGGCCGCCATAGCGCCGGACGCCGCCGCCACCGTCGGATCCCGCCCGATCCCGCCGTCATCACCGACCCGCCGACCCGACCGCCGCCCGCTTGACCGCCGGACCACGCCGTCGCGGATCCCGCCAACGAGGTTCGCCGCCTCGAAAACTGCCGCCATTTTTTTCTAAAAACCGGCGGTTTTTCTTGGTTTTTAGTTTTCGTTTTTATTAGTTTCGGTTTTTTCCGGTTCGGTTAAATAGCTTAACGCTCGCTCGTTCGCTCGCTTTTTAAAGAACGCGTTCGTCAGATTAGTTTATTTAACGAACGTCCGCTCGTTAACCTGTTCGCTGCTTTTTCTTTTTCTCGGATTTAATTCGTGATTTTTCTGAATGCGATTCCTGATCCGATTTTCGTTTTAGTATAACTTTTCGCTCGTTTATCGGAATCAGGCGATTCAAGCGCCTGGAGTTTCATCACGAAACCATCTTTCCGAATAACCTACTTAAACAAGTTTTTGCTACTGTAAAATTTGAGCTAGATCCATATTAGTAAAACGGAGCTGTTTTCTTCCGCCGTTTGACTTTCGTTGCTTCGTTTGATTTGATTCTTTTTGCAAACCGGAGTTCTTAAGTTGAACTATCTGGTTAGATCTATTTGAGTTTTACCTGTGCATTAGATGAGTACTTATTGTATGCTTGTTTGTCTGCGATAGAATACCCGGAGTGCGCCGCCTGTTACTTCGAGTCTCTAGGTTTCGCGGATCACAGCAAGGCAAGTAACACTTTGATCATACCTTTTCTCCTAACCAGGTTTTATGCATTAGATCTATCCTCAAACATTGCATTGATTTAGGATCTAATTAAATTGTGGGATGGGAAGTAGTTGAGGTAGAACCTATTACCTGTTTTATTATCAAACCCTTGGGAGTTACTTCTACGTTTGCTCATTATGCCATGCTATGCTAGTAGATGTGGATTGGGTGAGTGAATTCCATGACAGATGTGAGATTGTTAAATTAATGGTTAATTTAAGGTGGCAACTTAAACACACATCTGGGTGGATTGAGGCACCTGGTTTCCATCAGGACTTGCCTGTATTTCTTCGGACCGCCACCTAGGCTCAAAGGGATCATGAGATTATTCATGCTAGAAACTTCCGTGTGCAGCCACATGCTACTATGGGCTCTAGCATAGTTGACTAAGTTGTGTGAACTCTTACGGGTGGACTAGCTGATGTATGGGATGTAGGTTGGTACGGTCTACCCACATGTAAGGTGCTAGCGCTTCTGAAAGACTATGTCTCGGTCATCCGTTTCTCAAACACCTTGTAGTGCGAGAAATCAAACAGAGGAGATCGAGTCTTGTGGGGAAAAGTGCACAAACCTCTACAGAGTGTATAAACTAATCATGGTTAGCCGTGTCCCCGGTTATGGACATCTTGAGTATCTAGTATTTGGATATCATGTGAATCTCATCATGTTACTTCTAATTAATATTGTTGGGTTTTTAATGAGTACTTTTAATTGGGATTGAGAATGCTGTCAACCATTCTCAATGTTTCACAACCACCATGATAGTTAAATAAAATTTATTCCTTTGCAGTAGGGAAAAATTGGCTTTACGCAAAACTGTAACCATATAGCTTTCCTCCAGCCATATATGCATTAGTATAGGCTTATTATTTCATTATTCTCTATGTGTTACATTGCGGCATATTCCATGTGTCAATTGCTGGGCTGCAACGCTTTCATGTTGCAGACTTTTTCGCATTTACAGTATGGTGTTTAGGTCGTGGTTCTATACTCAGTGATGGCATGGGAGTTGATGGACTCGCTTATTCTTCCAAGCCTTCCGCTGTTATCGTATTTAGATGGCCTTAAGCCATATTTAATTTATTAAGTTCTCTCTTGAGACATTTGATTGTAATAAGTGTGTGATTGCTACTCTGTTATAAATCCTCCGAGTAATCGTGGTGGTGTCAACATTATCGTCCAGTGGATGACATCGAGCACGTAGAGATCGATCGCTTGAGGTCCGGTCGCCATAAAGATGGTATTAGAGCACACGCTGACTGTAGGACACGACCATTAAGCTAAATCCCTAGATCACTACTCTCTCTTCTCATTTCTAACTCCTCATCTTTTCTACTCTTTTAGGATGCGGAAGCGAGGATCAAGTTCACCCAGCTGGATGAAGATACACTGTTTGGACGACACCTGAAGGAAGTCACTAAGTACCTGAACATCGGAATACCAAGCTTCACCGGGACCTACAATTCCACTTTACCCGAAGAAGAGCTACCGAAGATTCAAGCTCGAGTTCCCGGAAGGACGCTTATGCCAATCACGGAGCCCATTGAGATTGTTTTCAATGCACCAACCTTGAGTCTGGGAAAGAGCATGGCAGCTCACATAACCATGGGACGCATTGGAGAAGTTTACAAAGAAGACCTGAAGGATACTATCTACCAGATTTGCGGGCGCCGAGATGAACAATGGGAGATAGTTGGCACTAAGAAGGATCGACCCATTGCAGCTTTCATCCAGGAGTTAAATCAGCACATTCGACGCCAGGAGAACCCGGATGTCTTGCGCAGACATGATGGAGTTGAAGACAAAGAAAAGCCAAGATTATCGAACTAGAAGGAAAACCGAAGGCCACTCGCAAGGACTACATGGAGGAGATTGTAGCTCTAGTGGGACAAAACGGCGATCTTAAGGAGAAGATTGAAGAACTCATGGGAAATTCAGCACCGGAGGAGAAGATGAAGATTGCACTGTTCAGAGAACTACATCATCATCGACGACACTGATTCCGATCCTAGTGATGATGATTTCGAAGATGAAGCTGGAGCAGATATCATGGAGTCTTCATCGGAGCCGTTTTTCTAGTTGACCACCATAACAGTAGTAGATTCCCCCATTAAATATTAGTTTTAGTTCCAGCACTTTGTAACGATAGATAGCCGTTGTATGCCCTTGTTTGAATTGATTGGAGTGATATTGTGTGATTTGTCTCATGTGCATATGGGTAGTATTTTCTCCCTAGACCTCATTCTATTCTTAACTCTCGTCTTTTCTTTAAACCCTCAGATGCCTCCGAGACGCGACCCCGGATTTGTTTTCCCGCCAGAGATCACTCAGTTGATTCAGCAGCAGAATGCCTTGATTCAAACATTGGTACAGAACCAAGGCAACAACAACAACAACAACAACCCACCGCCACCACCACCTGTTGACCATTTGACCCATTTCTTAAGGCTGAATCACCATGCGTTTTCCAAAGAGCACCGAGCCGATTGTTGCGTATGATTGGCTCCGTAAGATAGGGAGGGAGTTGACCACTGCAGGATGTACATATGGAGAAAGGGTTAAATTTGCCGCACATCAGCTTGAAGGACTCGCAGCAGCATGGTGGGAGAATTTTACAGCCACTTACCCTTTAGACACTGTCACATGGGATCGGCCAAGAAGCTTTCAGACGCCCATGCTTCAGCAGGAGCTATGGCCATGGAGAAGCGTGAGCTTCGCAACTTGCGCCAAGGAGGATGGATAGTTGGCCAGTATGTGGATGATTTCAGTAAGTTAGCATGTTATGCCCCAGATGACGTTGCTACGGACGCAATGCTAAGGTGAGAAGTTTCTAGAAGGACTGAATGATGAGCTGAGCATGCAATTGATGGTAGCCACCTTCAATAACTACCAGGAGTTAGTAGATCGTGCTCTTATGATTGAAGGGAAGCAGCAGCAGATTGACAATCGCAAGAAAAAGTATGGACGGGGAAGAATAACTCGAGCTCAGCAGAAACTTCGCTTTACCCGAAGCCGGAGGACAATTTCAGCATACCCATGGAGGAGGTAGCTCGCACAACCATAACGGCACCAAGAATGGGAACGGGAATGGAGGAAGCAATGGACAAAACCGCACCAACCCGTCAACACCATCCAAGGTACACCTGAGTCACATCACTTGCTTTAAGTGCCGCAAAACCGGGCATTACGCAAATGATTGTCCAGAAGGCCAAAATGGTAATGGTAATGGAAGCTCAGGAAAGAAGCCGAACCCTTTCAACAGGGGACAAGTGAACCACGTTACCGTGGAGGAGGTTGAAGCTCAGCCGCATACGATGAATAGGTAAGTTTTTGGTTAAGACTTTTACTGTAGTTGTTCTTTTTGATACTGGTGCATCTCATTCATACATATCAAGGGGATTTGTGGATAAGTATAAACTACCAACCCAAGCCCTTAGGTCACCCATGCTAGTAACCTCACCCGGAGCAGAATACATGGCTAGTATATGGTGTGATTAACTGCCATTAAGGATTGGACACTATGTATTTCCCTCGGACCTAATAGTTCTGGAACCGCAAGGATTGGATGTGATATTAGGCATGGATTGGTTATCAAGTATGGAGGGAACATAGATTGCGCCAGTAAGTCGATTTTGCTTACCACCCCAGAAGGGAGGAGAATCAAGTTTGTATCACGGCATGAGCTGAGGAGAGCACATGTAAATTCCTTAACGGGAGTTGTGCAGGAGGAAGTACCAGTTGTAAGGGATTACCCGGACGTGTTTCCAGAAGAGTTGCTGTGCATGCCACCGGATAGGGACATTGAGTTTCGATTGAACTATCGCTTATTAATCGGGCCGATATCTAAGAGACCGTATAGGATGCCAGCCCAAGATTTGGAGGAAATTAAGAAGCAGATTAAGGAGTTCTTGGATAAAGGTTTTATTCGCCCAAGTTCTTCGCCTTTGGGGATCAATTGCATTTCTAGTGGAAAAGAAGGATGGATCATTAAGAATGGTTGTTGATTATCGAGGATTGAATGAAGTGACCATTAAGAACAAGTACCTGTTGCCAATGATCAACGACTTGTTTGACCAATTGCAAGGAGCTAAGGTGTTTTTCAAGATCGATTTGCGATCACGGTACCATCAGTTGAAGATTCGAGAGTAGGATATACCCAAGACGACTTTTACCACCAGGTATGGGCTGTATGAGTATACCGTTATGTCATTTGGTCTGACTAACGCACCTGCCTATTTTATGAACATGATGAATAAAGTGTTTATGGAGTTTTTGGATAAGTTCGTCGTGGTGTTCATTGATGATATTTTGGTTTACTCGAAGAATGAAGAAGAACATAAGGAGAATTTGCGTTTGGTACTCGAGAAAGTTAGAGAACATCAGTTGTACGCCAAGTTCAGCAAGTGCGAGTTTTGGTTGAAGGAAGTTGGATTTCTCGGACATGTTATATCCGGAGAAGGTATAGCAGTAGACCCCACTAAAGTTGTCACCGTGGACAAATCGGGAAGCGCCAACAACAGTTGGGGAGATCCGAGTTTCCTTGGACTCGCATGATACTACCAGAGATTCATTAAGAATTTCTCGAGGATTGCGGTTTATGATGTAATTGTTGAAGAAGGATACCAAGTTCATATGGACTGAGGAGTGTGAATCTAGTTTCCAAGAGTTGAAGAAACATTTGGTTACCTCACCAGTGTTAATCCTGCCAGATCAAACCAAGGATTATGAGGTGTATTGCGACGCTTCACGCCGAGGACTTGGAGCAGCGCTTATGCAGGAGGGAAGAGTTGTTTCGTATGCTTCACGACAGCTTAAGCCTCATGAGCTAAATTATGCTACTCATGATTTGGAGTTAGCAGCCGTAGTGCATGCGTTGAAAACATGGAGACATTTCCTCATTGGAAATCATTGTGAGGTGTATACGGATCACAAGAGTTTGAAGTACATCTTCACGCAGAAGGAGTTAAATCTCAGGCAGAGAAGATGGTTGGAGCTCATTAAGGATTATGACATGAGATTGCATTATCACCCCGGAAAGGCTAACGTTGTAGCAGACGCGTTGAGCCGTAAAAGTCACGTCAACACACTAATGACGGGAGAAATACCAAAGGGGTTAGCCGAGGATCTTCGAGAGCTATGTTTGGAAATAGTTCCGAGAGGCTATGTAGCAGCATTGGAGATTCAGTCAACTTTGATGGATGGAATCAGGGAAGCTCAGAAGACTGACAAAGAGATTGCCTCTATAAAGGAGAAAATGAGTGAAGGAAAGGCTAAGGGATTTCATGAGGATGAGCACGATACCCTATGGTTTGAAGACCGTGTTTATGTGCCCAATGACCCGGAGATCAGGAAGTTGATTCTACAAGAGGCACATGATTCACCATATTCAATTCACCCAGGAAGTACCAAGATGTATTTGGATTTGAAGAATACTTTCTGGTGGACCGGAATGAAGAAGGATATTGCAGAGTACGTAGCAGTTTGTGATGTATGTCAGAGGGTGAGAGCAGAACATCAGAAGCCAGCAGGATTGTTACAGCCATTGCCTATACCCGAATGGAAGTGGGATAAACTAGGTATGGATTTCATCATGGGATTGCCCAGGACTCGTTCAGGCTATGACTCGATTTGGGTTGTAGTCGATCGTTTGACGAAGGTAGCTCATTTCATTCCAAAGGAAGACTACATATAGCAAAGTGCCAAATTGGCTAAGATATACATGACCAGGATTGTATGCTTGCATGGAGTTCCGAGGAGTATCAGACGATAGTGGAACCCAATTCACCTCAAGGTTCGGAAGCAGCTTACGAAACTTTGGGAACTAGGCTGGAGTTTAGCATAGCTTTTCATCCATGCATGGATGGACAAACCGAGAGAGTCAACCAGATTTTGGAGGATATGCTTAGAGCTTGTGCCTTGGATTATGGATCCAGCTGGGACGAAAATTTGCCATATGCGGAGTTTTCTTATAACAACAGCTACCAAACTAGTTTGAAGATGGCCCCTTTCGAAGCCTTGTACGGAAGGAGGTGCAGGACCCCGTTGTTGTGGGATGAAGTTGGAGACCGCCAGTTGTTTGGACCGGATTTGATTAAGGAGTCTGAACGGTAAGTAAAGTTGATTCGTGATAGGCTCAAGGTAGCCTAGTCAAGACAGAAAAGTTATGCAGACTCAAAACGCAAGGAGACAGAATACGAAGTCAGAGACAGAGTTTATCTTCGTGTATCGCCGCTTCTAGGAGTTAAGCGTTTTGGTGTTAAAGGAAAATTAGCGCCACGTTTTGTGGGACCATACAAAGTTTTGGAGCGCATGGGAGAGGTTGCGTACAAGTTGGAATTACCCGAAGGTTTGTTAGGTGTTCATGATGTGTTTCATGTTTCTCAGTTGAAGAAGTGTCACGTAGAGATGGCGGATATACCACTGAGAGATACTGTGCCACTAGAGGCGATTCAGTTGAATGATGATTTGACCTATGAGGAGAAACCAGTTAAGATTCTCGAGTTTGCTAGCCGAGTTACCCGCAGCAAGGTCATTAAGTTTTGCAAAGTTCAGTGGAGCCACCATACTGAGGATGAAGCCACCTGGGAGCGAGAGGAAGATTTGCTTAAGGATCACACACCTATTTTCTAGCCAACCCGAATCTCGAGGGCGAGATTCATCTTAAGGGGGTAGGTTTGTAACATCCCAAATTTTCAATTTGGAATGTTATACATAGAGCACCATTGCATATCATATTTTTTCGTTGCATTTTGCTCGATCCTAGAAATTCTACACAACTCAAGGACCCACGGAGAGAGTTGGGGATTTCATTATTTTCATATTTGAGTTTTCCCAAATTTTGAAAATAGGATCATTTAATTTTAATTATTTTTCTTCAATTATTTCTACTATCAAAATATGAGAGAGGGAATAAAATGACTTTCCCAAAATAAAGAAATAATGAAGATTTAATAATAAAATCAAATAAGATTTTATTTTGGAGTTTTTCGCCTTTTATTTGAATTTAGGAAAAATGCGCGATTTTCAAAATTGCATTTAGGCCCCAAATAAATGTTCGTCTAGTCCGGCTTGATTTTAGAAGCCGGGGAAAATTTATTTCGGGATTTTTGGAGTCCGTTTAGTTTTTATTTTTATTTTTCTTTTGCGCGGAATTATTTAAAAAAAACATGCACCGACCTACAGGCCGTGTCCGCCTAGGACACCCGGACCATGGGCTTTATAAGCTGCCCACCCGGGCCGAAACCCTAGCTGACCGCGCCCGCCGCCCGCCGCCGCCGTCATTACCGCCCGCGCCCGTCGCCGGACGCCGCCGCCCGCCACGGATACCGGCCATTGATCCCGCCAATACCCGCCGACCCGCCCGACCCGCCGCCGCGCCCGCCCGGTCGCCGGATCCCACGGACGAGGTTCATCGCCAAAACCGTCATTGCTTTTTTTTGTAAAAACCGGGCGGTTTTTCTTCGGTTTTTTTTAGTTTTCGTTTTTTTATTAGTTTCGGTTTTTTCCCGGTTCGGTTAAATAGCGAACGTTCGTTTGTTCGTTCATTTTTAACGAACGGGTTCGTCAGATTAGTTTAGTTAACGAACATCCGTTCGTTAACCTGTTCGTCGTTTTTCTTTTTCTCGGATTTAATTCGTGATTTTTCTGATCGCGATTCCTGATCCGATTTTCATTTTAGTATAACTTTTCACTCGTTTATCGGAATCAGGCGATTCAAGCGCCTGGACTTTCATCTCAAAACCCTCTTTCCGAATAACCTACTTAAACAAGTTTTTGCTACTGTAAAATTTGACCTAGATCCAGATTAGTAAAACGGAGCTGTTTTCTTCCGCCGTTTGACTTTCGGTTCTTCGTTTGATTTGATTCTTTTTGCAAACCGGAGTTCTTAAGTTGAACTATCTGGTTAGATCTATTTGAGTTTTACCTGTGCATTAGATGAGTACTTATTGTATGCTTGTTTGTCTGCGATAGAATACCCGGAGTGCGCCGCCTGTTACTTCGAGTCTCTAGGTTTCGCGGATCATCAGCAAGGCAAGTAACACTTTGATCATACCTTTTCTACTACCCAGTTTTTATGCATTAGATCTATCCTCAAACATTGCATTGATTTAGGATCTAATTAAATTGTGGGATGGGAAGTAGTTGAGGTAGAACCTATTACTGCTTTATTATCAAACCCTTGGGAGTTACTTCTACGTTTGCTTATTATGCCATGCTATGCTAGTAGACGTGGATTGGGTGAGTGAATTCCATGACAGATGTGAGATTGCTAAATTAACGGTTCATTTAAGGTGGCAACTTAAACACACATCTGGGTGGATTGAGGCACCTGGTTTCCATCAGGACTTGCTGTATTTCTTCTGGACCGCCACCTGTGCTCAAAGGGATCATGAGATTATACATGCTAGAAACTTCCCTGTGCAGCCACATGCTACTATGGGCTCTAGCATAGTTGACTAAGTTGTGCGAACTCTTACGGGTGGACTAGCTGATGTAGGGGATGTAGGTTGGTACGGTCTACCCACATGTAAGGTGCTAGCGCTTCTGAAAGACTATGTCTCGGTCATCCGTTTCTCAAACACCTTGTAGTGCGAGAAATCAAACGGAGGAGATCGAGTCTTGTGGGGAAAAGTGCACAAACCTCTACAGAGTGTATAAACTAATCATGGTTAGCTGTGTCCCCGGTTATGGACATCTTGAGTATCTAGTATTTGGATATCATGTGAATCTCATCATGTTACTTCTAATTAATATTGTTGGGTTTTTAATGAGTACTTTTAATTGGGATTGAGAATGCTGTCAACCATTCTCAATGTTTCACAACCACCATGATAGTTAAATAAAATTTATTCCTTTGCAAAGAGGGAAAAATTGGCTTTACGCAAAATCAGAACCATGGAGCTTTCCTCCAGCCATATATGCATGTAGTATAGGCTTATTATTTCATTATTCTCTATGTGTTACATTGCCAAAGCATATTCCATGTGCTGACCGTTTTCGGGCTGCAACGCTTTCATGTTGCAGACTTTTTCGCATTTACAGTATGGTGTTTAGGTCGTGGTTCTATACTCAAGGATGCCGTGGGAGTTGATGGACTCGCTTATTCTTCCAAGCCTTCTGTTATCGTATTTAGATGGCCTTAAGCCATATTTAATTTATTAAGTTCTCTCTTGAGACATTTGATTGTAATAAGTGTGTGATTGCTACTCTGTTATAAATCCTCCGAGTACTGTGTGGTGTCAGCATTACTGATCCAGGGATGACACTGAACACAGAGATTAGAGTGTTTGAGGTCTGGTCGCTACAACTGCTCTTCCTGTGCATCAACCATTTGAATTGGCGATGGAGAAATCTGGAGCGAAAACAAGGTCTTCAGAGTAGACAATGCTACCTGCTGATAGATATCTTGCTGGTTACAGATAGCTCTTCAGAGGAGGATTCAGAGGCAGATGACCAGTCCTATTATCTCCCTGAGGTGTATGCTCAATCTTGGCAGGGTTATATTACTCATATAATGCATATGTTGTATTGCAATGCTTAGTTTTTACATCATATACACAATATTGAATGCCATCTCCTTAGTTTACACATCATATATGCAATTGCCCTCCGCTCACTTCCTTAGTATATAAATCATATATTTGAATTATGTCATGCCATGATGTTTACATAGACAAGATGTATCCGAATTATGGCATGCCAACCCATTTTCTAAAAACATAATATAGTTATATCATCTCATCCAGTTTACATAGTCATCATATTTTAAATTATGTCATTCTATCCGTGAATTATATCATGCCATCATGTTTCCATCGACGGCATGTTTGTGATTTATGGCATGCCAACCACTTTAATAGACACATCGTATAGTTATATCATGTCATCCTCGCTTACATAGTCATAATATTTTGAAGTATGTCATTCTATCCTGTTTAGTTAGCCATCATACATGTGAAATTGTGTCATGCTATCCTGTTTAATTAGCCATCATATATGTGAAATTATGTCCTCCTATTCTGTTTGCTTAGACAACATAAATGTGAATTATTTCATGCCCTGTTTTCTTCCCTACTATCCATTGCACCTCTCTATCTTACAATGTCTGTACATTCAAATACTTTTCTTGTTTATCAGCCATTTCAATTGGAGGGAGTGATGGCGATTCTGTGGGGAGTAAAAACACGGTCTTCAGAAAAGATCGTGCTACCTGTCGATGCAGATAGAACCACGATTGTACTTGCCCAAGAATCAGCCCCACCACACATAACCCACACTCATGCAGATTGTACCCCTACCCAGTTGGACAGAGAACCAGCTACACCCCTTCTAACCCCAACCCTAGCAGATAGACACCCAGTTCCCGTTGACACAGCACCGTCTCCACCACAGAGCACCCAAACACGAGCAATTAGTAAGGCAACTGCCGTGCCCAAATCACGAGAACCACCACTCCGAACCCGTAGTCAACGCTTAAAGCAGAAGAAGAATTGTTCTCAGGTCAGGTTCCATAGCTAAGGTTCATACTAGTTTGCTCTTGCATCACTTTATTTACTGATAGCAACCAATTTCAAATTTGAAGGATGCAATTGAAATTCCAATGGCGCAACAGGTACTCCCTCCGTCCCATAATGTAAGACGTTTTTTGACACTAGTGTAGTGTCAAAAAACGTCTTACATTATGGGACGGAGGGAGTATGTTTTAAACCAGTTTCTTCAACGTTTTTGGCTGTTTGCTGTTGTAACTTGCTCTATGTTGATTTCAGTTTCAATTGAATAAACAGTTATGTTCTCATGCCATGCACATTACAAGTGTTGTTATTTGTAGTTTCCCACACTTATATTCTATCTATGCTGCTTTGTCTTAAATAGATATGATTGAACTGTATCTATCTTGATTTGGCAACATAAACTAGAATGATATAGACCATACAAAGTGACCATACTACATAGATATATGTTTGTTTCATGTTGCTATCCTGTCCACCTTACTACTGAACTGGTTTACCAAAATGAGTTTCATATACTACATTGTAAACCTGAGATGTGTTTGTTTGTTTCTCTTTTAGAACGCGGATAAAATATTGGAGGTGTGTTTGTTTGTTTCTCTTTTATAAGAGTACCCTGTTATGCAATGGTAAAGGAAGTAATGCAGATAAGGTTCAAGATAGTGAGACATCCCTGTTGGTCTCCAAGAAAGCTGATAAAAACTATATTGAGGACACTGAGACAACCTCAAATTCTTGTCTTGATGTAGTGTTCGAGTTACTTGCTACCACTGCTGGCACCAACTCTTCGAACTCGTTGCCTGAATCAGTTTGGCTTCTTGAGTCTCAACTTCAAGTTGAAAGACATCGATCAGATGTTATGCGACAGGAAGTCAAGGACCGAGGAAGTCCCCGCAAAATTCAGATGCATACTTTCCGGTGCAACAAAGCGGTACTGGAGGACTTAAGCGCCAAACAAGAGAAAGTTAATAAGCTTGCTAAGCATCTTGCCAAAGCATTATGGGTACCTAGGATATTGTTTCTTGAGCTCTTCTCAAGTGGTTTCAGTTACGGACTTGTTTTGTCATGCGGCGTTTATATGTTGTTGTGTTCCCTATATTTGCACTGGTGGCGAACTTTGATGCCCAGTGGATGTAATATGTGTAATAGCCGTGAGCCTAGTGTAAGTTACTTGCTTATTTATTTCCTTGTTGTCTTGTTTATTTGTTTGCTTGTAGTCAGTGCAGTTCTTTTTCTGCGGTTTGCTAGTGGCTGCAATAACCTATTTTTTAAAACTAGGCCACAATAACCATGGGATAATATTTACTGTAGTGACACTTTGGACCCACGGGTCAGAGAACAAGTGGGCCTTCTACGGGTCAGAGAAACAATGGGCCTTCTACGGGCCGCAGTAAACAATGGGCCTTCTACGGGTCAGTATCATTAATGGGCCTTATACGGGCAAGATGATCGACACAAACATGGGCGAATAACAGCCACATTATGGTCGTAAACGGGCTAGAGTTGGAATCGTCCGTTCATGGGCCGACCATAACGGGCCATCGTTAATAGGCCGTATTTCATGACGCTATGAAAACGGCCCAACGTGTTAACGGACCACAAACGGGCCGACTGTAACCACGGGCTGAATTTGGCCCATAAGCAGAAAATGACAGTAACGGGCCGTAAGTAAACGAATGCTGGAAATGAGCCCAAGAATAAATGGGCTCTGAGAAGGCCGAAAGATAACATGTTGAAACGCCCAACGGAATAACGGGCCCTTAATGGGTATAAAGTGATACATCGTTCATTATGGGCCGCCACCACGGGCCGTTAATGGGTTTAAAGTAATACACTTTGTTCATTACGGGCCGGTTTCACCACGGGTCGTTAATAGGCCAAGAGTTACATAGGGCCTCATATGGGCCGAAGACGCCATGGGCCATACATGGGCCGGCGAAAACGGGTCGAATCATATTGGGTGGCCCAGATGACGCCATCGGGCCTAATTCGGATAGGGCGAACGGGCCTTGGGTTAGCGGGTCGTAAATGGGCTATATGCTAACAGTGCCGTTAACAAAGCTTTACTTGGGCCGCCCGCCACCTTTTGACCAAGTCAAATGGGCCGCCTTTTCACAAGAATGGGCCTCTGTTGGGCCGTGCCACGTGTCGACGTATCATAGGCGCCTATACATCCAATGAGTGGATGACATCTGTCCCCAACGGTGAGCCGACATCGCAGTTTTCCTACCAATGATGATTTTACACATGGAAAATCCCCATTGGTCGGGCTGTTAACGGGTTATCGGATCCAAAACCCGACCCGATAGCTTAACGACGTTCACATTCACGGTGGTTGCCACGTGTCGGTCACCCTTGACGAAAGCACTTCGTGACGACGATTTATCGTCATGGAAGTGGACACTTCCTGATGATAATTTTGGTAATGTCATGGAACACTTCTACGACAGCACAGGTATGACTATCTTGATTCTGTCATAAATTTGTCATGGATGTACATGCATGACAAAAAAACGCGACCTACTGTGACAAACACGTATCATCACTGAAGTGTATTTTTTTGTAGTGTTGTGATTAACCCCCTCGCAAGCATCCGCAACTATGATAAAACTATTAAGATAAAATATAACCATATAAGGAAATATTTGGATCCAAATCAGTCCCTTACGAAGTAGCGCATATCAAATTATCAAATAACTACTCCACAATGCATTCCCTTAGGCCCAAATATGGTGAAGTGCCATGTAGGTGACGTTCACATGACACCACTAAGGGAATCACAACATACATATTATCAAAATATCGAACACATATCAAGTTCACATGATTACTTGTAACAAGATTTCTCTTGTGACCTCAAGAACAAAAGTAAGTACTCACAAATAATAATCATGCTCAAGATCAGAGGGGTATTAAATAGCATAATGGATCTGAACATATAATATTCCACCAAATAAGCCATATAGTAATCAACTACAAGATCTAATCAACACTACTAGTCACCCACGGGTACCAATATGAGGTTCCGGTACAAAGATTGAACACAAGAGACGAACTATGGTTTGAGAGGAGATGGTGCCACTACTTCAGGATGCTGCTAACGCGATACTAGGATCAGAGACCCTTTGACGAAACTGTGTGCTATGCATTAGTCACAAACGGTGATGTAAAATAACCGTCAAAAAAGATGCAAAACATTTGCGATGAAGGATACATCAAACACGGTTCAGATTTTAGTTGTGTGTGCGATGCGCGGCATATGGTTCAGTTCAATGAACTGTTTGTGATGAGGTTGAACAAAAGAAACGGGTAGCCAGATGAAGGCGTGTGCGATATACGACATATAGTTCACTCAGATAAACTATGTGTGATGATGCGGAACAACAGAAACGGGTGGTCAGATGAAGGTGTAAAAGGAGATATCGACATACAGATTCACTTTCGGATGAACTGCTTATGCTGAGCCAAGAGAACAGAATATCAAGATGTGTGTGATACGCGACAAACAGGTCTGTAATTGGTAATGTGTGGGAAGACTAATAACAACACAGATGATTCCAGTTAACAAGCCATGTGTGTTGTAAGGAAACAATTGTTGGTATACAATTGTCAGTGATTGATGAAATAATCGCTGACGGGTTCCATTGTTTAGTCTATAAAGCATCAACATATATACTTAAAAAGACAGCATTGCAAGACCAAATTAAGCATATCACATAACATTTCCACACACCAAAGTAAGCAATCACATGCATACTAAACTAGGAGAAACAAGGATCTAATAATCTACTTGTTGCGACGATGCTTGCCATTGCTCTGCTTCCAGCTGGATCCCTGGCCGTTTTGTGGAAGGAGGCACTTCCTCATGTCAACGATCCGCCTGTACATCTCGTAGCTAGTGTACGCCGCCTTGGCCGCGTACATGGCGTGAGCTTTGTCGAGTTTCTCCATCCAGGCCGAGTGCCAAGCACGCTTATCCTTGTTGCAGGAATCCTTCATGTCTCTATAGTAGGGATCAATGATGGCCTCAGCGAGGTGAACCAGTGAGTCCTTCTCATGCTTGTTGCTGCCCCAGATCTTGTATTGGCCCTGGATGTCGACAAGATTCTGGCAGGCGATGACCGAATTTTCGAGCACCTTTACATCGTTGGTGATGTCCACCATAGCGAACATGTAGTGGGGGCTATTGACAAACCTGGATAAACGCTCGCAAGGCCTTGTGGCCAGGCAGTAGTGGTATACAAGGACGTGACTGCGCACGCACATCTGGGCAACAACGACCTAGGGACGAGGTCCGGCACGAGCCCAGACATACTCGAGGTCGAACCCGACCACCTTGTACTTCTGCTCAGCAAGCAATAGCTCCACGATGTGGATGGAGTGCTCCACCCAGACCGGGTTGTTGTTCCACACCACCGAGAGCACCGTGGACCTTCTGTTGGTGTCCACCACGGCATGCATGGTGAACTGCTGCTCTTCATTTGCAGCCGCTTGGAGCGCCATTGGAGCCGCGCAGGATACCCTCTAAGAATTTGTCGTGGTGGATGTGCTTCTTGCAGTGGTGGGGCGCGATTGAAAGGTTGAAGAGACAGAAGGGTTAAATGGCCACTGTAATAAATGGGGGTGGGCCGGCCTGTAATCGTCATGTCTTGTCACCGCATTCATAGCAGAGGATTCCAGTGCACGCTTGACAACACCGCACTGCACGCGTTTCATTTGACCATGCGTGGGCTCGAATAGGCGCCAAATGTATTGTTGGTGAGCCTGTTCCCGCGCTACCGCATAGTTTACTGTGCAAGCTTCCCGCCTGGCTAGTTTGGCCACGCGTCAGCTAGAAGAGGGGCAAATCATGGGCGTTTATTGGCAAAAAGCTTTGTAAAAATGAAATGTGTGGAATGACTTTGGTCATAAGTTTACCGTGGGTGATGAGCTCAAAGTTACACAGAAGGGTGATGATGGACACTCAAGTGCGATAATTAATTCTGTGCTCTACAGGGCACATGGTTGAAGAAACCAACTGTGTGCAATAATGTCGAAGATCACAGTTGAGTTAGCTATACAGATCATGTGTTATGAGATCGACAAGGTCAACAGATTCGAGAATTGTTAATAAAATGTAAGTCCATTGCATACTAAGGTCAAAATAGTGCTACCAATATACGAGTCTCATACGATGCCATTTCAAAGATTGTACCACAAAAGCTCGAAATATTACAAGGTTCAAATTCCAGTTATATGGCTCAAATTCAAAGATTAAAGGTTCAAACTGATATTAGAAATGAAATTCAGCTCATCAGCTGCAAACGCTTGTGCTGATCCGCTGAACATGGATATTAGAGAGGTTCAAACTAATATTACCACTTGTATGTCTGGTTTCGAAACCTCATAATTTTTGCAAACAGGCCAGCCAATGAGAAGTCATGTATGGGATTGACACGATGACTTCTGATTACTCTGTCATCTGAAGGTCCAAACTAAAATTCAGCATTTCCGGAGCCTATTCCATTCTGCCGTAGCCGCCGGCATTCATTTATGCGAAATAAAGGTAGGGCAAACCTCATTACCTTCAGCACCCTTGCTCTGAAAACTAAGAACCTGGCGAATATAATCTCCGGTAAGGTCCCTCGTAGGAGTTCAAAGTAATTTATGAGAGATCTAGATCTAGGCATTCGATGTGATTGTTATAGTGTATCACATTATCCACCACCGGGTCTAATCTTATCTGCAAAATAAGAAAACATGTTAGTGCCTAAATGAAGTTTTGAACACTACTACATGCCTATTTGGTTTGCTGGATTTGTAAAATGCACTAACATGCCATCTTCGATCCGACATGATTAACATGGGAATTTGATTACAATCTAGAAGAATGTAGCCTTCTTCACAAGAGGTTGGAGTGGATGAGAAGTTCGCTAAGAAAACTAGTACAGATGAATCCAGAGGAGAAATGCTTATGGATTGTAACCATATGTCTCAAGCAACCAATATGGGGGGGGGGGACATGTATGTACTGAAGTCTTCCAAAAAATCCTTCAGAAATCGTAGTACATTGTCATTATAAACTTGGAAAAGGTGTCACAAATTGAACTCCCTTATGGTTAACATTTAACAGGAAAGGAATATCACCTCAATATATAGCCTCTCCAGGCACGGAAAGCATCTCAGGAAACTTACAACTTGCTCCAGGTTGGGGCTGATAGATTCTAGTGCCAAGACCTTCACTGTGCGCAGTTTTGGGGTCAAGCTTCTCGGAATCATTTTCTAGATGGCAGATGAACATACATCTTCAAAATTAGAAATAATGTCAATTTCTAGGAGAGGTAGAAGGCGGCTGTTGTACCAAAACAGGTGTGGATCCAATAACAAGTTCGGAGTATTTTTTAGATGAGTAGACCACCACTGTCAATTTCAGCGCATAAATGACATTGATTCTTGTTGGACCTTCTTGATCAACTACAAGTAATCTCTCAAGTGAAGGTGTGTCCTTAGTGACCATGCCGCAGTACACATCTTGTAATGTCTTTTTGCCGCACCGGCAACACACATTAATAGTTCAGAGAGATATGGAGGTGATGTGGAAGCTACTCAAGCCATTGAACACATGAAGATAAAGGTACTCGAGTGCAGTACAACCACAGAGGAGGCGCTCTATGTCACCGTTTTGGAGGCAGATGCTACCTCTTGAGCATCGTTGGTTTTCCCTTGAAAAGGAAAGGGTGATGCAGCAAAGTAGCGTAAGTATTTCCCTCAGTTTTGAGAACCAAGGTATCAATCCAGTAGGAGACAACGCACAAGTCACCTAGTACCTGCACAAACAATCAAGAACCTTGCAACCAACGTGATAAAGGGGTTGTCAATCCCTTCACGGTCACTCGCAAAAGTGAGATCTAATAAAGATAGTAAAGTAAATATTTTTGGTATTTTTGTTGTATAGATTGGAAAGTAAAGATTGCAAAATAGTAAATGAGGTGCGATGTAAATAATAGAGATGCAATTTAATAAGAAAGAGTCCCGGTGGCCATAGGTTTCACTAGTGGCTTCTCTCAAGATAGCATGTATTACGGTGGGTGAACAAATTACTGCCGAGCAATTGATAGAAAAGCGCACAGTTATGAAGATATCTAAGGCAACGATCATGAATATAGGCATCACGTTCGTGTTAAGTAGACCGAAACGGTTCTGTATCTACTACTATTACTCCACACATCGACTGTTATCCAGCATGCATCTAGAGTATTAAGTTCATAAGAACAGAGTAACGCATTAAGCAAGATGACATGACGTAGAGGGATAAACTCAAGCAATATGACATAAACCCCATCTTTTTATCCTCGATGGGAACAATACAATACGTGCCTTGATGCCCCTACTTTCACTGAGAAAGGACAACGCAAGATTGAACCCAAAGCTAAGCACTTCTCCCATTGCAAGAAAGATCAATCTAGTAGGCCAAACTAAATGGATAATTCGAAGAGACTTGCAAAGATATCAAATCATGCATATAAGAATTCAGAGAAGAACCAAATAATATTCATAGGTAATCTTGTTCATAAATCCACAATTCATCAGATCTCGACAAACACAGCGCAAAAGAGTATTACATCAAACAGATCTCCAAGAACATCGAGGAGAACTTTGAATTGAGAATCAAAGAGAGAGAAGAAGCCATCTAGCTAATAACTATGGACCCGAAGGTCTGCGGTAAACTACTCATGCTTCATCAGAGAGGCAATGGTGTTGATGTAGAAGCCCTCCATGATCAATTCCCCCTCCGACAGATCGCCGGAAAAGGCCCCAAGATGGGATCTCACGGGTACAGAAGGTTGCGGCGGTGGAAAAGTGGTTTCATGGCTCTCTGCGATCAATCTAGGGTATAAGAGTATATATAGGAGAAATAAGTACATCAGTGGAGCTATGAGGGGCCCACGAGGGTGGGGGCGCGCCTACCCCCCTGGGTGCGCCCTCCTGCCTCGTGGCCGCCTCGTAGAGTTCCAAACTTCGACTCCAAGTCTTCTGGATTGCTTTCGGTCCAAGAAAGATCATCGCAAAGGTTTCATTCCGTTTGGTATTCCTTTTCTGAGAAACTCTAAAATAGGCAAAAAAACAGGAATTGGCACCGTGCCTCCGGTTAATAGGTTAGTCCCAAAAATAATATAAAAGAGCATATTAAAGCCCATTAAACATCCAAAACAGATAATATAATAGCATGGAACAATAAAAAATTATGGATACGTTGGACACGTATCAAGCATCCCCAAGCTTAATTCCTGCTCGTCCTCGAGTAGGTAAATGATAAAAACAAAATTTTTGATGTGGAATGCTACCTAACTTAATGATCAATGTAATTTTCTTTATTGTGGCATGAATGTTCAGATCCGAAAGATTCAAGACAAAAGTTTAATATTGACATAAAAATAATAATACTTCAAGCATACTAATAAAGCAATCATGTCTTCTCAAAATATCATGGCCAAAGAAAGTTCATCCCTGCAAAATCATATAGTTTGGCTATGCTCCATCTTCGTCACACAAAATATTCAGATCATGCACAACCCAGATGACAGGCCAAACAATTGTTTCATACTTTAGTATTCTCAAACTTTTTCAACTTTCACACAATACATGAGCGTGAGCCATGGACATAGAACTATAGGTGGAATAGAGTGGTGGTTGTGGAGAAGACAAAAAGGAGGAATATGGTCTCACATCAACTAGGCGTATTAATGGGCTATGGAGAGGCCCATCAATAGATATCAATGTGAGTGAGTAGGGATTGCCATGCAACGGATGCACTAGAGCTACAAAATGTATGAAAGCTCAACAAAAGAAACAAAGTGGGTGTGCATCCAACTTGCTTGCTGACGAAGACCTAGGGCATTTTGAGGAAGCCCATTATTGGAATATACAAGCCAAGTTCTATAATGAAAATTCGCACTAGTATATGAAAGTGGCAAAATAAGAGACTCTCTCTCATGAAGATCATGGTGCTACTTTGAAGCACAAGTGTGGCAAAAGGATAGTAGCATTGTCCCTTCTCTCTTTTTCTCTTTTTTTTGTTTGGCTTCTTTGGCCTCCCCTTTTTTTCATTGGCTTCTTTGGCCTCTTTTTTTATTTCCTCTAATAATGATAATCATTACACTTCTATTTATTTACAACTCAAGGATTACAACTCGATACTTAGAACAAAATATGACTATATGAGTGCCTCCAGCGGTGTACCGGGATGTGCAATGAATAAAGAGTGACATGTATGAAAAAATTATGAATGGTGGCTTTGCCACAAATACGATGTCAACTACATGATCATGCAAGGCAATATGACAATGATGGAGTGTGTCATAATAGACAGAACGGCAGAAAAGTTGCATGGCAATATATGTCGGAATGGCCATGGAAACGCCATAATAGGTAGGTATGGTGGCTGTTTTGAGGAAGGTAAATGGTGGGTCTATGGTACCGGCGAAAGTTGTGCGGTACTAGAGAGGCTAGCAACAGTGGAAGGGTGAGAGTGCGTATAATCTATGCAATCAACATTAGTCATAAAGAACTCACATACTTATTGCAAAAAGCTACAAGTCATCAAAACCAAGCACTACATGCATGCTCCTAGGGGGGGTAGATTGGTAGAAAAAGACCATCGCTCGTCCCCGACCGCCACTCATAAGGAAGACAATCGAAGAAACACCTCATGCTTCAAATTTGTTACACAACGGTTACCATACGTGCATGCTACGGGACTTGCAAACCTCAACACAAGTATTTCTCAAATTCACAATTATCTACTAGCATGACTCTAATATCACCATCCTCATGTCTCAAAACAATCATCAAGCATCAAACTTCTCATAGTATTCAACGCACTTTATATGAAAGTTTTTATTGTACCCATCTTGGATGCCCATCATATTAGGACTAGTTTTATAGCCAAAGAAAATTACCATGCTGTTATAAAAGACTCTCAAAATAATATAAGTGAAGCATGAGAGATCAATAATTTCTATAAAATAAAACCCCCACCGTATCTAAAAAGATATAAATGAAGCAATAGAGCAAAATTATCTAGCTCAAAAGATATAAGTGAAGCACATAGAGTATTCTAATAAATTCCGACTCATGCGTGTCTCTACCAAAAGGTGTGTACAGCAAGGTTGATTGTGCTAAACTAAAAATCAAAGACTCGAATCATACAAGACGCTCCAAGCAAAACACATATCATGTGGTGAATAAAAATATAGCCTCAAGTAAAGTTACCGATAGACGAAGACGAAAGAGGGGGTGCCTTCCGGGGCATCCCCAAGCTTAGGCTTATGATTGTCCTTGAATTTTACCTTGGGGTGCCTTGGGAATCCCCAAGCTTAGGCTCTTGCCACTCCTTATTCCAAAATCCATCAAATCTTTACCCAAAAACTTGAAAACTTCACAACACAAAACTTCAACAGAAAATCTCATGAGCTCCGTTAGTATAAGAAAATAAACCACCACTTTAAGATACTGTAATGAACTCATTCTTTATTTATATTGGTGTTAATCCTACTATATTCCAAGTTCTGTATGGTTCATAGCCCCCGATACTACTCATAGATTCATCAAAATAAGCAGACACCACACGAAAAACACAATCTGTCAAAAACAGAACAGACTATAGCAATCTGATTTGTTAGAATACTTATGGAACTCCAAAAATTCTGAAATAAATTGGTGGACGTGAGGAATTTGTCTATTAATCATCTTCAAAAATAATCAAGCTAAAATCACTGTCCAGTAAAACATGGCAGCTAATCTCGTGAGCGCAAAAGTTTCTATTTTTTACAACAAGATCGTAAAGACTTCACCCAAGTCTTCCCAAAGGTTCTACTTGGCAAAAACACTAATTAAAAAATTAAACCACATCTAACAGAAGCTAGATGAACTATTTATTACTAAACAGGAACAAAAATCAAACAACAAAAATAAAATTGGGTTGCCTCCCAACAAGCGCTTTTCTTTAAAACCTTTTAGCTAGGCGTTGATAATTTTATTGATGCTCACATGAAAGATAGCAATTGAAAGCATCATAAAACATGTGACAAACAAATATAAGTCTAACATGCTTCCTATGCATAGGCATTTTATAAGCAAACAAATTATTAAGGCAAGCAAAAACTAGCATATGCAAGGAAGAAGGAAGAAACAAAAGCAGTCTCAACATAACGAGAGGTAATATTGTAACATGAAAATTTCTACAACCATATTTTCCCCTCCCATAGTAATTGCATGTGGGATCATACACAAATTCAACAATATAGCTATCACAAAGCAGATTCTCTACATGATCGACATGTATGCAAAGTTGACACTCCTCCGAAATAGTGGGGTCATCATAAAATAAAGTCATGACCTCTCAGAACCCACTTTTATCAAAGATTTCATAAGATTGAACATTATCCAAATATGTGGGATCTAAAGTTGGTGCTCTTCCAAGCCCACTTTCAATATTATTGCAAATATTATTATCAATCTCATATTCATCATGGGGCTTAAATAAATTTTCAAGATCATAAGAAGAATCACCCCAATCGTGATCATTGCAACAAGTAGTGGACATAGCAAAACTAGCATCCGCAAGATTAGTATTTTGCATATTATTAGCACAATTGACATTAATAGAATTTATAATAACATCATTGCAATCATGCTTTTTATTCAAAGATCTATCGTGAATCACTTCATAAAGTACTTCATCACAAGTTTCAGATTCACGAATTTCAAGAAAAAACTTCATAAAGATAATCTAGTGCACAAAACTCACGAGAAAATGGTTCATCACAATTGAATCTCTTAAAAAGATTGGGAAGTGGATGAGGATCCATAAACTTTCAGCAAGAAAATATGCAAGCAAAAAGAAGGCACATGGTAACACAAGATCGAACGGAAGAGGGGCGAAGAAAAGGCAAAGGTTTTCGAAAATCGTTTTAGAAGTAGGGGAGAGGAAAACGAGAGGCGAATGGCAAATAACGTAATGCGAGGGAGAAGAGTTTATGATGGGTACTTGGTATCTCTTGACTTGGCGTAGATCTCCCCGGCAATGGCGCCAGAAATACTTCTTGCTACCTCTTGAGCATGCGTTGGTTTTCCTTGAAGAGGAAAGGGTGAGGCAGCAAAGTAGCGTAAGTATTTTCCTCGCTTTTGAGAACCAAGGTATCAATCCAAAGAGGAGACAACGCATAAGTCACCTAGTACCTGCACAAACAATCAAGAACATTGCAACCAAAGCGATAAAGGGGTTGTCAATCCCTTCACGATCACCGCAAAAGTGAGATCTTATAAAGATAGTAAAGTAAATTTTTTTACTATTTTTGTTGTATAGATTGGAAAGTAAAGATTGCAAAATAGAAAACGAGATGCAATGTAAATAAAAGAGATGCAATATAATAAGAAAGAGACCCGGGGGCCATAGGTTTCACTAGTGGCTTCTCTCAAGATAGCATGTATTACGGTGGGTGAACAAATTACTGCCGAGCAATTGATAGAAAAGCGCATAGTTGTGAAGATATCTAAGGCAATGATCATGAATATAGGCATCACGTCCGTGTCGAGTAGACCAAAACGATTCTGCATCTACTACCATTACTCCACACATCGATCGCTATCAAGCATGCATCTAGAGTATTAAGTTCATTAGAATATAGTAACGCATTAAGCAAGATGACATGATGTAGAGGGATAAACTCAAGCAATATGATATAAACCCCATCTTTTTATCCTCGATGGAAACAATACAATATGTGCCTTGCTGCCCCTACTGTCACTGAGAAAGGACACCGCAAGGTTGAACCCAAAGCTAAGCACTTCTCCCATTGCAAGAAAGATGAATCTAGTAGGCCAAACTAAATCGATAATTCGAAGAGACTTGCAAAGATATCAAATCATGCATATAAGAATTCAGAGAAGAACCAAATAGTATTCATAGGTAATCTTGTTCATAAATCCACAATTCATCAGATCTCAGCAAGCACACTGCAAAAGAGTATTACATCAAACAGATCTCCAAGAACATCGAGGAGAACTTTGTATTGAGAATCAAAGAGAGAGAAGAAGCCATCTAGCTAATAACTATGGACCCGAAGGTCTGCGGTAAACTACTCACGCTTCATCGAAGAGGCAATGGTGTTGATGTAGAAGCCGTCATGATCGATTCCCCCTCCGACAGATCGCCGGAAAAGGCCCCAAGATGGGATCTCACGGGTACAGAAGGTTGCGGTGGTGGAAAAGTGGTTTCGTGGCTCTCTGCGATCGATCTAGGGTATAAGAGTATATATAGGCGAAAGAAGTACCTCAGTGGAGCTATGAGGGGCGCACGAGGGTGGGGGCGCGCCTACCCCCTGGGCGCGCCCTCCTGCCTCGTGGCCGCCTCGTAGAGTTCCAAACTTCGACTCCAAGTCTTCTGGATTGCTTTCGGTCCAAGAAAGATCATCGCAAAGGTTTCATTCCGTTTGGACTCCGTTTGGTATTCCTTTTCCGCGAAACTCTAAAATAGGAAAAAAAACAGAAATTGGCACTAGGCCTCCGGTTAATAGGTTAGTCCCAAAAATAATATAAAAGAGCATATTAAAGCCCATTAAACATCCAAAACAGATAATATAATAGCATGGAACAATAAAAAATTATAGATACGTTGGAGACGTATCAAGCATCCCCAAGCTTAATTCCTGCTCGTCCTCGGGTAGGTAAATGAAAAAAATAGAATTTCTGATGTGGAATGCTACCTAACATAATTATCAATGTAATTTTTTTTATTGTGGCATGAATGCTCATATCCGAAAGATTCAAGACAAAACTTTAATATTGACATAAAAATAATAACATTTCAAGCATACTAATAAATCAATCATGTTGATGCGGAGCATCCCACGTTCATCCCCATGTACACTCCGACTACTCTCCAAGCCCCAAGAGGATATATGACGAGACCTCGAACATACACCATTGGACACAAGGTTAACTCGCTCCTCTTTGAACCATCACTTTCCATATGTGAGACATGGCTACTACCTCAAATATATGTGCTATGCATGACTAGGAACAAAGAGGAAGACCATGGACAAGACGACGAGGACATCAAGTACAAGGAACTACAGAAGAAGCTCCAGCGAGTGGACGTCCGGACGACACCGGACGACCGGCCTCTCACAGCGAGCGGACGTCCGACCCTAGGCGGACGACCGGCGCCTGAAGACCAGCCTACGACAGCTACATCCCTCCCAGTGAGCGGACATCCGACCACGCACCAGACGTCCGGCAATACTAACGGAAGTCTGAGACTTCTGGTATCCCAACCACAGAACACTTTCAGCGGACGTCCGACGCTAGCGGACGACCGGTCCCCCTGGAACCACCGGACGCTCGGTCCCTGGCTGTGTCCAGTTGCGGGATGAGGCCCATGTACCCCTTCACTTCGCCCCCATTTGCACTATGACTATAAATAGGACACCTCCTCCTCCTAGTTAGGGTTAGCAAAGGATTAGCTCATATTTGTGTGAGAGCTTTGCTCATCCACTTGGTTACCTTCTCCCCGGAGATCGCGCATCCACCGGAGAAGATCCTTCCAAGCGGATTCAGGACCCCCTCTTGGGTGGCCCCATCAAGACCTCCTCACGAACAAGAACCGGTTACCCTTTGTATCATCCATTGTTGACTTTGGATCGTGTATTTCCCTTTGTGTTTCGAGGATCTAGCATATGTGTGACTATATCTTGTGGGTTTAGTGATTCCTCTTGTGTTTTCCCTCGTTTCCCCTCGTGTTCTTGGACGGGAATCGCTCTTTCATGAAAGACCGGCCGTATAGGGTTCCACCCTACATCATCTTGGATCAGAGCAAGGTTGATCACGAATTTGGAGGCCCTACCCCTTGTTTTCTAGCTTTCTTTTGCTTGATTTCGTCCTAAATTTCAAAAATCCCCACCAAAAATAGCCCCAATTTTTTTTGATTTGTTAGTTTGATGATGTTTTGTGGATTTTGATCCATGGATTTGCTTGGTTTGGAGTGGATCTAACATTTCCCCAAGTTTCCCCATCTTTCATCCACGAAGTCTCCTCAATTTTGCCCCCAAAAATCTCCATTTTCCACCCAAAATCGCGTCCCGGAGCTCAAATCCCACGTGGACCCCGACCCACCGGACGACCGCCACTTTACCGGACGTCCGGAGCCCCAGGAACAACCGGATATCCGCTACTTACCGGACGTCCGGCATCCCATTCCAGAACAAAATTAGCGGATTTCCGAGCTCACCGGACGTCCGGCCCCCGGACATCCGTCCTTTTCCGGACGTCCGCTACCTGTACATATCAACTTCGACTGATTGTTGTTTTGTCTGTAACTAATTCGTCCGAACTCCGATTTTCACGTTCTTTAGCTTGTTTTGAAGCCCTTGACATCCCCCTTCCCACAAAAATACCACCAACATGATTTGACTCCATAAAAAATTTCGAACTTTGGCATCTTTGCCTAGGGCTTCCACCATATCTTTCGCATAACCACCACCGACTTCCGCAACCTAACCAATTTTGTTCCCCATGGTTGCTTGAGTAGAGATAGGAGTCCCCTAAGGTGTTTCGCCTATTTAGGGACGGTTGATTCTTCATCAACCACCACCACCACTTCCGTATAGGCTTGTCCACGATACACTTCCATCACCCCAACTTAACCCGAATTTATTCTAGCTTGTTTGAGTTGTGGCTTGCGTCTCCTAAGGTGTTTCGGCTACTTAGGGACGGTGATGCGGAGCATCCTTAGGTCATCCCCATGGACCTTCCATCGACTATTCAAGCTCCAAGTGGACCAGGACAAGAGCAAAAGCTCGTGCTATTCTATCCGAGGTGACATCGCTCCTATTTGAGTTCCCCTTTTCTTCCAGCGAGGCATGGCTACTACCTAAGTCCGAGACGCTATGCGTGATCAGGTACAACGTTCAAGCCAAGGAGCCAGGAGCTGAAGAAGAAACGACAGGCGTCAACTCTCTGGACAGCCCAGAACCTCCGGCCACAGCCCGGAACTTCCGGCCCCCTTCCGGCCCCCGGAACGTCCGGCCTACCCGGAGCCTCCGGCCTCCGACGACATCGACCAGCCTGGGCGTGCCAACTCTCTGGTTAGCCCGGAACGTGCCCGAAACCCGTCCCGGACCTTCTGGCCCCCGGAACCTCCGGCCCGTCCGGACCTTCCGGCCCCCGGACGCCGGCCCAGCTCCACCCGCGCCAACTCTCTGGTTAAGCCGGACCCTGCCCGGACCCTCAGGCACCCGGAACTTCCGCCACGCCGAACTTCCGCCCTGCCAAGCAGTAGCCACTTAGGCCGAGGCCCTTGTACCCTTTCGCCCAGAACTATATATACTCCCCCACCTCCTCCTAGTTAGGGTTAGCATTGGTTTAGCTCATATTTCGTGTGAGAGCCCTTGCTCATCCACTTGGTTACTTCTCCTCGGAGCTCACAATCTCTTCGGAGAAGATCCCCCAAGCGGATTCGAGACCCCCACTAGGGTGGCCCCATCAAGACCTCCTCACAGAGAAGAACGACTACTCATGTATCTTTCCTTTGTTGATTTTGAATCTTGTGCTACCCTATGTGTTCGGTGATCTAGCCCTTGTGTAATCGATACTTGTCGGTTTAGTGATTCTTTCGTGTGTTTTTCCTTGTGTTATTCCTCCCATTCGTCATGTTTTCCCCGTAGGATCCCCTCCAAACGTGAAAGATCTCCGATTAAGGTTCCGCCCTACATCATCTTGGTATCATGAGCCATGTTGATCACGTTTTTGGAGCCCCTACCCCGTGTTTTCTAGCTTGATTTTGTTGTTTTCGTCCTAAATCCCGAAAATCCCCACCAAAAATAGCCCCAATTTTTTTTTGTGATTTGTTGGTGTGATGAAGTTTTGTTGGATTTGATCCACGGATCTGCTTTGCTACGAGTGGATCTAGCTTCCCTACCCTTCTTCCCTTCCAATTTCTTCTTTTCCCCCTCCGGATTTGGGTTTTCCCCCAAGTTTTTCCGCCCAAACCCTCGATCCTCAAGTCTCGTTCTTGGCGTAATCACGACCACCGGAACTTCCGCCCAGCCGGACCTTTCGCCCCGGACCTTCCGCCTTCCCGAACCTCCGGACTGGACCTTCCGACTTGCCCGGAACTTCCGCCTAGACAGAAAGGTTGCGCATCTTCGACGACTCCCGCTACTTCGGCAACTCCGACCACGGTGCAGCGGCATCTTCGCCAACGTACTGAAGACCGTGCATCACATCATCATCCACATTTGCATATGTTTGGAACCTTCAACCGTAAGCAAGGACGGTAATCTCGACGACATTTGTCCAAACCTTGCCATTGCATTGATAAACATCATAGCCATCTTTTGCGTTGCTTACCCATCGAGACTAGCCATTGAGTATTGTCGGCAACGTGACTTGTGCACATTAGTGATCATACTCCATAGCATACATACCATACCACCGTGGTGCATATCTTGGGATCCACTTGTGTGTCACAAAGTTGTCATAGCATACACAATTGCCATCTTGGTTCGTGAAGTTTTGCATGAGAAAAGAGCTCAAAAGTAAAAGAGCCACACAAGCTTTTAAGCAAAGAGGAAAGATAAGCAAATAGCTTATGAGCAAGAACCATAGCATCATACTACATTAAGATTGTCATATTGGATCATCTTGGATCATAACACCGAAATACCATACATATAGCATAAGTGGGATAGAGATAGTTGCATTTTTGCCTAGTAGGTTGTGCACAAGTTCCGTATCCGCCTATGGTGCAATCGTGCTAGCATCTCTCTAGTATTGTGCAACAAGAGCATTTTTGTGGATTCCACATTTTGGCTCACTTTTGGTTTGCACAATCCCACCTATCTATTTGCGTGTGTCTTTCCGTGTACCATTATTTGCTTGGTCTACTTGTTGCATTTGCAAATTTGTGAACCTTTTCCAACATTATTGAAGCTCACTTACAATTGCATCAAATTTTGTGCCACCATCCTCACCAAGCTCCACCTTAAGCTCTTATTTGTGTAGGTGTGAGAACCGACAAGGATTGGTACCAATAGTGCTATTTCATTGTCCGCATTTGAGTGAACTTCATTCATCATCAACATCGGTCAAAGGTACATTGGTATAGTTCTTCTCCTTCTACCACTCACATTTTTGCTTGGAATGATGGATAGGCCAAGTACTTCTACCAACCCACACTTCCTCGAGCAAGACGCATTTACATGTCATCATATGTCACCAAGAGCCACCTCTTTGGTGCACAACGAGCGTTGCACCAAGAGCAACAAGCAATGAGTGACCGCATCGACAACCTCGCCACCGACTTGCGACTCTCCGAGCAACGTACAAGAGACTACTTCGATAACAAGTTCGACGCTCACAAGAAAGAGAATGATGCAAGAATGGACGAGATCCGCAACTTGATGAGGAACCAGCATCACTCCACTTCTTCATCCTCAAGACGGAGCCGCTCGAGTCGACACTCCAACAACACCTTCTACGACTCAAGTACACCGTCATCGAACACTCTTCGACGAGTCGCGCGTCAAGACCGTCATGCATCGCGCAACCCACTACATGACAAGCATTCACAAGTGCAAGTAGATGAGCAAGTCCCTCGTCATCAATCAAACCAAGCCGCTTTTGCCCAAGCTCAAGAACGACAATGACTACGGCGTCAAGGGGAAGAACGAGCGCGTCTACACCAAGACGAACAAGACGCTGAGGCGCAACGTCTTCCATAACAACAACGAGAAGCGCAAGCTCTTGAGGCGCAACGTGCCCTTCAAGAATCAAGTCGAGCCATCGCCAACCGCAATCGCGAAAGGCGCAATCAAGAGGAAGCCCTTCGAGAAGAAATCCAAGAGAGGAACTATCAACCGCGCGTGCAACGTCAAGTTCCTCAAGCTCCTCCACAAGCTCATCAAGCTCCACCTCAACCTCAAGCTCAACAAGAGCACATTTATCATGGACTTCCTCCACGCCAAGAGCAACATGAAGATGATTATCATCCACGTCAAGGGCGTCATCATCACCATCGCCAACAACACAATGAAGAGCAACGATATGGAAAGCTAAAATTCACCATGCCCAAGTTCAATGGAAGCAATGACCTCAAGAGTACCTCTCATGGGCATTGAAGGTCGACAAAATCTTTCGTTTGCACAACTATGAGGAAGAGAAGAAGATCGATATGGCATCACTTGAGTTCCAAGACTATGTGCTCATCTGGTGGGAACAAATCCTTGAGCACCGACAAGCAAGAGGTGAACCTCCAATCACCACTTGGGCTCAAATGAAAGATGTCTTGCGAGCATGTTTTGTGCCCACTTACTACAACCGCGACCTCTTCAAGAAACTCCAACTCCTGAAGCAAGGAACAAAGAGTGTTGAAGAATACTACAAGGAAAGGGAGATAGCCATGATTCGAGCCAATGTGAAGGAAGATGATGAGCAAACAATGGCACGTTTCTTGAATGGACTCAATCATCCCATCAAGAAGATCACTGACTTCCAACCCTACTCCAACCTCATTGAGCTCGTGCATCAAGCTACAAAGGCGGAACTGAAGGACCTTGAAGTATGTCTAGAGGGGGGAGGGGGGGTGATTAGACTACTTGACCAATTAAAAAACTTAACCTTTTCCCAATTTTAGACTTTGGCAGATTTTAGCTATCTTTAAGCAAGTCAAGCAATCTTCACGCAATTCAAGAAAGCATGCAAAGAGTATATAGGCAGCGGAAAATAAAGCATGCAACTTGCAAGAATGTAAAGGGAAGGGTTTGGAGGATTCAAACGCAATTGGAGACACGGATGTTTTTGTCGTGGTTCCGATAGGTGGTGCTATCTTACAACCACTATGATGGAGACATCAACCCACTAAGGGTAACAATATGCTGAGTCCACGGAGGGCTCCACCCACGAAGGGTCCACGAAGAAGCAACCTTGTCTATCCCACCATGGCCGCCGCCCACGAAGGACTTGCCTCACTAGCGGTAGATCTTCACGAAGTAGGCGATCTCCTTGCCCTTACAAACTCCTTGGTTCAACTCCACAATCTTGCTCTGAGGCTCCCAAGTGACACCTAGCCAATCTAGGAGACACCACTCTCCAAGAAGTAACAAATGGTGTGTTGATGATGAACTCCTTGCTCTTGTGCTTCAAATGATAGTCTCCCCAACACTCAACTCTCTCTCACAGGATTTGGATTTGGTGGAAAGAAGATTTGAGTGGAAAGCAACTTGGGGAAGGCTAGAGATCAAGATTCATATGGTTGGAATGGAATATCTTGGCCTCAACACATGAGTAGGTGGTTCTCTCTCGAGGCTGGTAAGTTGGAAGTGTAGGTTTGTTCTAATGGCTCTCTCCATGAATGAAGAGGATGTGGAGGGGTATATATAGCCTCCACACAAAATCTAACCGTTACACACAATTTACCAAACTCGGTGGGACCGAATCATAAAACTCGGCCGGACCGATTTAGTAAACCCTCTTGACCGTTAGGGTTTTCGTGGACTGGCATGCAACTCGGTAGGACCGATATGGTTAGGGTTAGGGCATAACGTAATCTCGGTGAGATCGATTACACAAACTCGGTGAGACCGAATTTGGTAATTAGCTAAAGAGAGTTGGTCAGTAAACTTGGTGGGACTGATTCGCTCTTTCGGTGAGACCGAAAAGTTACGAAAGGGAAACAGAGAGTTTACATTGCAATCTCGGTGGGACTGATCGCTCACTTGGTTAGACCGAAACATTACGAAGGGAAACAGAGAGATTATAATCCCATCTCGGTGAGACCGGATCCCTATCGGTGAGACGATTTGCCTAGGGTTTGTGGCGGTGGCTATGACATTTGAACTCGGTGGCGCGGATAGAAAGAATCAGAGGGCCGAGTTTGACTTTAGGTTTAGGTCATATGTGGATGTGAGAAAGTAGTGAAGGGTTTTGGAGCATATCACTAAGCACATGAAGCAAGAGGCTCATTAAGCAACACCTCATCCCTCCTTGATAGTATTGGATTTTCCTATAGACTCAACGTGATCTTGGATCACTAAAATGTAAAATGTAGAGTCTTGAGCTTTTGAGCTTGAGCCCATCCTTTGTCCTTAACATTTTGAGGGATCCACTTTCATCATCCATGCCATGCCATTCATTGAGCTTTCCTGAAATATTTGTCTTGGAATAGCATTAGCTCAATGAGCTATATGTTGTTATGAATTACCAAAACCACCTAGGGATAGTTGCACTTTCAATCTCCCCCTTTTTGGTAATTGATGACAACATATAGATCAAAGCTTCAACAAATGATAATAATATTGAAAACATCATCGCTTTGAGAAGTATGTGATAAGCAAGAGCTCCCCCTAAATTTGTGCATATTTTAAGATTTGCTTTGGACTGGAAATGCACAAGGAATTAGGCTCATGGGGTTACTCTTCCATGTCACATACATCTTGGTGGAGCGCTCAAAATAATAAAGATTGAATATATGCACTCATCACCAAGCACGGTGAATGATCATATAAGGATAAGTAAGATAATAACATATAACAAGCATAAGTGTAGCTTATGATCAAACACATGATCATCAATGTCTCACACGTAAAAGCATAGTATCTCAAGCAATCAAAGCAAACGAAGTTCAACCAAGAAGACAAGAGAGAACAAAAGCAAATCTCTCTCTCGAAGCCTATGATCTAAACATTATTCTACCCCTTTGGCAACAAGTTACCAAAAACTTACTAGAAAATGCATAGGACTATATCGCCTCTCGTGCTTGGTTTTCCGGTGGTGGTGTAGATAGAACTCCAAGGACGAAGGCATCAAGATGTGGAAGGAGCTGAAGGAGTTGGTGCTGGTTCTTATTTGGAGTCAGAAATGGTGGAGCCGATGAAGTGATCGGCTCTGCGGCTGATCTCCGAGCTCGTGGCACTGCAAATGCATCAGCCATTGTTACGCCTCTTCCTCTCCTACATGTCATCCTGTAGCTGCTCCACACCGATCAATCTCGATTACTTTGACATCAAGATCATAGAATTTTTGTTCCATGATTCTTTCCAGGCTCTCCTGATTTTGAGTTAGGGTGGCCAACCCCTTCTCAATCCGCAGAGTTGATGCTATCAAGTATCCAAGCTGCTCCTGCTTGTTCTTCCGAAAGTAATCAGATGCCTCTGCTTGAGTTGGCATCTTGGCAGCCTTCTCTTTCCTTGCCTTTTCCTTCTTCTCTTGGGCTTGTACTGATGATGGTTCATTCTCAGTCATGACAACTTGATTGTCCTCAAAGTCAGGATAGAGAACCATGTGTTCCTTATCCAACAGATACTTCCCTGTGCCCAGCTTTGAGTTAATCAACTCCTGAATCTATGGGGCATATCCACAGCTCCTCTTCTGGTCTGCTGCTCTCCTCTTGATAGTTTCAAATATGTGAAGCAAATTGATTGCATGCCCTCTAATCATGTTGTGGTCACCTGATTTGGGCAACAGAGTGTGCCTTAGGATCCAGTTGATCGTAGGCAGCCCTGACAGAAGAAAATGAATTGATCCGAACTTGAAAGTCTCAAGTGCATCATCAGGGATCTCCTTGTACATCTGTGACATTGAGTTGTGATCCATCTTTTTCTTGGCATAAATGTCCAAGTCATCTTCACTTTCCTTTGGGGCATTGATCGACTTGCCCATTCCTCTATGGTTGATCGGTATCTTGTTCCTTGGACATATCCAAACTATCAAGCCATCTGGATAGAAATGTGTTGTGGAGTAGAATTGCATAATGAGCTCGTCATTCCGGTTTGTGAGCTTCGCCCAACAAAATCTGCAACTCCACACCCACTGAAGCTGTCATACACTCTGTGATAGTGTTCTGCATTCTCCGAATGTAGGTCCAAATGACCCACCTCATATCACAAACTATGGGCTTCTTATCCAATAAGATGGTCTCATCAAGTCCTTCGCTCCTTGGTGTGGAACCTGTAATCTACAGCAGTCCTTCTCCGGTGGCATATGGATCTGACTCTCTCCATAGCCTCAACCCTTGATCTCTCCCGATCTTCATGTTCTCACCAGGATGAGCATCATTGTGGTCTGGAATCTTGGGTTTGAGCTTCCTTAGGACCAGCCCTTCTTCATCTTCCTCAAAGATCTACTTCTGCATTGGGGCCTTATTCTTCTCACCTGTTGGTATACTCCTGGTATTCCTCTTTGGTGCACTCTTGGGCTTGGGGCAGCTTTGGGCTTTGAAGTTGCAGCCCTGATTTTATGGCATCACCCATCAGCTTTTGTGCCTTGGGTGCTTGGCTCAAGAACCTCTTCTTCTTCCTCTTCCTCCATCATAGAAGGTTTCCCAATCACTCTGGCCATGGTCTTCTTGACCCTTTCCTTTCTTTTCTTTCCTTCGGCAGCAACAGTTTCTTTGGGTTGGGATTCCAAAGAAGCTTTAGTGGAGACTCTGGCTTTGGACATTGGTTGTTCACCACCGCCTTTTGATCTTCATTCCAGTGCTTAATCGTTGTTGAGCTATACTCCTTCTTGAGCACTTTCTTCTTTGAACTGGCCTCATCCTCAATCGCCACATAATCCTCATCCTCGCACTGGGGTCTTCTTCTTCCTTGTCCTTGTGGCAGCCTTTGGGCAAATTGTCGGGAGTGCTTCGCTCCCTCAACAGAGCTGCTAGAGGGACTAGTGCCCTCACTCATGTGAATCTGCTTCTTCGACTGCTCGGCTGTCACTTTGGTCTCGACATGTCGCACACAATCGATCGCTGACCCTGTGAATAGTTATAGATGAGGTAGAGTGGATGAGCATCACAAAATGCAGAGATTTTTGCAAAAGAATGATTCAAAAAACTTAGTTTTAGTTTTCCATAGAAAGCATTTCGGATCTACCGATTTTTAAACTCGGTGATACCGAAGCAGTTTTGGAACCTAAACTAGTGAACTCGGTCAGACCGAGTCACAGTTCGGTGGCACCGAGACTGCTAGGGTTTCACAAAGTTCTAAAATGGTCACACCGATTTGTAATTCTCGGTCAGACCGAGACTTACTTGTGCAATGGCGTTAGCCAAATCGGTGGGACCGAGTTTTTCAACTCGGTGGGTCCGAGATGGTTTAGGCGGAAACCTAACCCTAAATTTTCGAGTCACAACTATTCTAAGGATTGTTTTGACTGGATAGAGGTGTTTCAATCGTGGCAAGATGCATTACGAACACAATGTGCTGAGAATCGACGAGGATAGCACCGTGATCGAAGTTCATACCCTAGTTCGGGCGGTGAACTTCGCCACTGGCGGCAACGGCGGAGAAGAATTCCGTTGACGGCGGCGGAGACCAGCGACTGGAGGCGGCTGGCGATGAAGTCGACGATCCGTAGACCTAGTAGGCAGAGCGAGCTATGCACGGGCGAGGAGTTTCGGAGAAAGTTTTCCAAAATTTTCCCGTGTGAATATATAGCCCGACATTGTCGGCAGGACTGAAGTTGAACAAATCGGTGGCACCGAGATGCATAACTGTTAACAGTTACAGCAACTCGGTGTGACCGATAAGTTCAAATCGGTTGCACCAAGATTGAAAACCTAGATCGACTTAGTGATCTCGGTATGACCGAAGGAATCGGCCAAGCCGAAAATCACAAAGAAGTTTTGGAAGTTTAAGTCTATGACGAATCGGGGACTCCGAGTGCTCCTCACACAGAGTGGTTCGAATCTGACTTGATCAAATTTTGTGATGTCGCATGAATAGAGTTTGAGACGAGAAAAGCACAGATAGCTAGAGAAGGTTCTTAGGCATTCTTGTCCATCCACTTGGCCAAACAGAAAGAAACCAATCAATCAAAACAACAAGTGGATGTCCTCGAATGAGTAAAATATGCAACCAACATGCTCACACAATAAAATGACAAATGAAATATGTGCCAAAGCATGCACAACCAATTCTAGCATCTATCAAACAATTGGCGATGACTAGGTCATCTATATATGAGTATATTGACTTAGGAGTCAAATGAGAACATTTGATCATAGGTCATACTCATCATTTAAGCTCAAGTGGGGTTCACATCATTAGAGTTGCTTTGACTCAATTCTTAGAGTTGAGCCCCCCCTAGATGTGAGATCCCCCCTTAGGGGGATAAACTAACCTTGGGTTTGTCGATGATGACTTCATGTAGGTATTGAAGATGTGGATGCTCAATGTTGATGTAGATCTTTTGGAGCAATCCTTTGGAGTGAGTTGCACTTTCAATACCTACATGGGTTAGTCCCACAAGGAACAAACAAGAATATCCATAGAAATAGAGTGATGCACACACAAAATGATGTCCATGAAAACTTTAGGTTACCTTGTCCCTTGCCTTACCAACATAAGGGTTTTGTGACTCCTTGAACTAGTGCAAGATATGGAAGTTGATTGCACTTGTCCTTGCCATAATGATATGAGTGAAGAATGTTGATGAGTCACCCTCAAGAACTCTCTAGTTCTTCTTCTTCGGGATCCACATCATCTTGATGGGAATCCTTGGTGTAGTAGTTGTGCTTGATGAAGTAGAACTTGACGTAGTCCTGGGAACCCACTTGACCAGGGCCTTAGGTGCTTCTTCAAATGCATCAATCTCCTCTTGAAGCTTGTCCTTGCCCTTGTTCTTGTGGTCTTGTGGTGGAAGATCATCTTGTGCTTGTGTTCCCTTGAAGGAAGTAGGATCATACTTCTCTTGTTGAGGAACAAACTTCGCCTTGGGGTATTGATCTTCTTCCCACTCAACTCCATTGGCATTGAACTTTCGCTCAAAACCAACACCTTGATTCTTCCTAAGACGCTCCTTGCTTATGCATAATTTCCTCAAATTGCTTACTCCCGGCAAGGCTCTTGTATACACCTTTCTCTATTATTCCCTTCAATAAGATGTTTTCTTGCTCAAGTGCAACTTGGCTAAGAGAATCATTAGTGGAATCAAGAGAGCTACTAGAAGCAACAATATTGGATTTAGCATTGTTATTGTTACTACTAGAAGAAGAATCTTTCTTGTTCTTGTTGCTAGACTTGACTTGAGGCATGTAAGTAGATAAAAGTAAACGCTTGGCAATATAAGAAGAACTTTTCTTACGGAGATCATCATTGATCGCTTTTAGGAACTCATGCTCTTGCTCAAGATTGAGCTTTTCAAAGCGTAACTTCTCATGAGCCCTTAAAAGTTCTCGATGATCTTGAAGATAGTTTCATGAGCTAACTTAAGAGTGTTTAGTTCTTTAGTTAGACGCTCAATCTTCTCCTTATCATTGTCATTCGTTTCATCTTGATTAGCATGATTAATTGACGTTTCATCATAGTATTCATCACTAAAGTTGTCAATAAGTAAATCATCATCACCTAGCAAGTCATATTCATCACTATTAAAATCAACATACTCGGGGTGCGTTACCTTAGGACCTTTGGCCATGAAGCATCTTCCAATTCTTTCATTTGGTGATTCAAATGTGTCGTAGGAGTTGGTTGACACAAGTGCTAAACCGGCAACACCTTCATCTTGAGTGTATTCGGAGTCGGAGTGATAGCTTCTCTCGGAGTGATTGTCAGAGTCGGAGCCGGATACCCATTCACCAACATGAGCTTGATGTCTTCGTTTTGTGTAGCTCTTTGATGACTTGTCCTTCTTTTCTGAATCCTTGCTTCTCCGTGAGGGTCTTCGTTCATAACGATCATCTCTACTCCTTCTCTCTCTTGGTGGTGATTCTTCTCTTCTACTTCTTCTCTTGGGAGAATCTTCTCTTCTTTTGTAGTGTGCCATACACTCATTGGAATAGTGTCCGGGTCTCCCACAATTGTAGCAATTTCGCTCTCGACTAGAAGATCTTTTGTCATTGTAAGACCTTGACTTGGATCTTCTTTCTTTGCTTCTACTCTTGTAGAATTTGTTGAAGTTCTTCACCATTAAGCTCAATTCTTCATTGAAGGTTTGTTTCTCACTTGATAATGTGGGGGCTTCACATGAGGCTTTGTAAGCACCACTTGACTTGTTGTGAAGTTCCTCCTTATCCTTGAGTGACATCTCATGAGCAACAATTCTTCCAATGACTTCCGTTGGCTTGAGATCTTTGTAATTTGGCATCATTTGGATCAATGTGCACACGGTATCATATTTTCCATCCAATGCTCTTAGGATCTTCTTGATGATGAATCATCGGTCATTTCTTCACTTCCTAAGCCGGCAATCTCATTTGTGATAAGAGCAAGCCTAGACTACATTTCAAATGACACCTTCACCATCCTTCATTTTGAACTTGTCAAGCTGACTTTGGAGCACATCCAACTTGGATTCCTTGACGGTCAGTACCTTCATGCATATCAATCAAAGTATCCCATATTTCCTTTGCATTCTCAAGACGGCTGATTTTGTTGAATTCTTCGGGGCACAAGCCATTGAAGAGGATATCACAAGCTTGAGCGTTGTATTGCAACATCCTCAACTCTTCCGCACTAGCTTCATGGTTCAGTTCTCTCCCATCAAAGAATTCACCTTGCAAACCAATACACACAATAGCCCAAGCAGTGGGTTATGTCCGAGAATATGCATTTTCAACTTATGCTTCTAACTAGCAAAATTAGTGCCATCAAAGTAAGGACCTCTACGGTGATAATTTCCCTCGCTAGACGCCATATTCTCCTAGGTTGTGAAACCAAGGCTATGACCACCAAAAGCTATGGAAATCAAAGCAAATGGAGACCAAAGCTCTGATACCACTTGTAGGACCTTGAAGTATGTCTAGAGGGGGGGTGATTAGACTACTTGACCAATTAAAAAACTTAACCTTTTCCCAATTTTAGACTTTGGAAGATTTTAGCTATCTTTAAGCAAGTCAAGCAATCTTCATGCAATTCAAGAAAGCATGCAAAGGGTATATAGGCAGCGGAAAATAAAGCATGCAACTTGCAAGAATGTAAAGGGAAGGGTTTGGAGGATTCAAACACAATTGGAGACACGGATGTTTTTGTTGTGGTTCCGATAGGTGGTGCTATCGTACATCCATGTTGATGGAGACTTCAACCCATGAAGGGTAACGGTTGCGAGAGTCCACGGAGGGCTCCACCCACGAAGGGTCCACGAAGAAGCAACCTTGTCTATCCCACCATGGCCGTCGCCCACGAAGGACTTTCCTCGCTAGCGGTAGATCTTCATGAAGTAGGCAATCTCCTTGCCCTTACAAACTCCTTGGTTCAACTCCACAATCTTGTCGAAGGCTCCCAAGTGACACCTAGCAAATCTAGGAGACACCACTCTCCAAGAAGTAACAAATGGTGTGTTGATGATGAACTCCTTGCTCTTGTGCTTCAAATGATAGTCTCCCCAACACTCAACTCTGATGCGGAGCATCCCACGATCATCCCCATGCATCCACAACCATCTCATCAAGAGCCAAGAGGACCCACGACACGAGCTAGAACTAGAGCTCTCGAGAACGAGGTGACCTCTTTCCTTATTGATATCACATATGATCCACTCGAGACATGGCTACTACCTAAGTCTGATATGCTATGCATGATTAGGTGTCAAGGGGAACCTCCCGAGGATGCACGTGAAGATGGACAAGCCACCAAGTCCATGGATGAAGAGAACCAACGGAGACGGGCAAGATCACCTTCCAGGCCCCGGACATCCGGCCCCTGGAGCATCTACCAAGGAATCACCCAACCGCTGTTTACAGGTGGCCCGGACATCCGGCGCCCAAGCCGGACATCCGGCCTCAGCTCGGATATCCGCCCGAAGCCCGAAATCCGGCGCCTCACCCGATTCGGCAGAACAGACGCCACAGCCGGACATCCGGCGGGTAGCCGGACATCCGGCGCCTCGCGAAGGCCGGACATCCGCCCGACGCCCGGACATCCGGCCTCTCCCCCTGCGTCAAGGTATCCGGGACTTGTCCCATGTACCCCTTCGCCCCGAGACTATATATACTTCATCCCCTTCCTCTTTCTAGGTTAGCATTGGATTAGCTCATATTCTTGTGTGAGAGCCTTTGCTCATCCACTTGGCTACTTCTCCTCGGAGATCAGGACCTCTACGGAGAAGATCCCCCAAGCGGATTCAAGACCCCCTTCTAGGGTGGACCCCCTCAAGGCCTCCTCACGGAGAAGAAAGGCTACTGTTTGTATCGTCCTTTGTTGACCTTGAATCATGTATCTCCCTTTGTGTTCATCGATCTAGCACTTGTGTGATTGATCTCTTGTCGGTTGAGTGAATTCTCTCGCTTTCCCGTGTTTTCCCTCTTGTTCTTCCGCGTGTTCTTCGTGATTCACCGTAGGATCCGCTCCAACGTGAAAGATTATCCACGTAGGGTTCCGCCCTACATCATCTATGGTATCATGAGCCACGTTGATCACGTTTTGGAGCCCCTACCCCCTTGTTCTAGCTTGATTTTGTTGTTTTGTCCTAATTCCGAAAATTCTCCACAAAAATAGCCCCAATTTTTTTTTTGTGATTTGTTAGTGTGATGAAGTTTTGTTGGATTTGATCCATGGATTTCGTGTGTTGCAGGTAGATCTAGCTTTCCCCCACCATTTCCACAATTTCCATCCACAAAATCGCCCAAATTTTGACCGGATTTTGACCTCTCCACGCGGTGTTCATCGAGCCCGGACATCCGGCCCGAACAGCCCGTACATCCGGCATCCCGGACATCCGGCCCGACCAGCCCGGACATCCGGCGCCCCGGACATCCGGCTCCTGGCAGCATCAATCCCCATCCACCACCCCGTTCACCGCCTAACTTTCGCCAAATTTTGTCCCGTGCCCACATACACTTCCATATACCTCCACCACTTCCGCATAACACCACCATAGCCTTTCCCACTACCAATTCCGACAATGTTGCCAAATTTTGCCTTGAGAATTTGAGTTGGGGTTTCCGTATCCTTTTTTGTTTCGGCTATCTAGGTACGGTTCAACATCAACATCACCACCGCTCATCTTCGCCAAGGACGGTAACATCGTTGACACCTTTGTCATTACTTGAAATTGCACTGATACCCATCATAGCCCATCTTTTGCGTTGCTTACCCATCGAGACTAGCCATTGAGTATTGCCGGCAACGTGACTTGTGCACATTAGTGATCATACTCCATAGCATACATACCATACCAAAGTGGTGCATATCTTAGCATCAACTTGTGTGTCACAAAGTTGTCATCGCATACACAATTGCTATCTTGGTTCGTGAAGTTTTGCATGAGAAAAGAGCTCAAAAGAGAAAGAGCCAATCAAGCTTTTAAGCAAAGAGAGAAAGATAAGCAAAGAGCTTATGAGCAAGAACCATAGCATCATAAAACATTAAGACTGTCATACTAGATCATCTTGGATCAACATATCGAAACACCATACATATAGCATACTTGGGATAGAAGTCGTTGCATTTTTGCTTATTAGGTTGTGCACAAGTTCGTATCCGCCTATTGTGCAATCGTGCTAGCGTCTCTCTAGTGTTGTGCAACAAGAGCATCTTGGTGAATTCCACATTTGGGCTCATCCTTGGTTGCATAACCCCATATTATCTATTTGCGTGTGTGTTTCGTGTACCATATCTTGCTATTGGTCTACTTGTTGCATTTGCAAATTTGTGAATCATTTCCAACATTATTGAGTCTCACTTACAATTGCATCAAATTTTATGCCACCATCCTAACCGAGCTCCACCATAAGCTTTTATTTGTGTAGGTGTGAGAACCGACAAGAACCAGTACCAAGAGTGCTATTTCATTGTCCGCATTTGAGTGAACTTGATTCATCTTCAACATCGGTCAAAGGTACATTGGTATAAGTTCTTTTTCGTTCTACCACTCACATTTTGCTTGGAATGATGGATAGGCCAAGTACCTCTACCAACCCACTCTTCATCGAGCAAGACGACGACATGTCATCATATGTCACCAAGAGCGACCTCTTTGGTGCACAAAGAGCGTTGCACCAAGAACGACAAGCAATGAGCGACCGCATCGACAACCTCGCCACTGACTTGCGACTCTCCGAGCAACGTACAAGAGACTACTTCGACAACAAGTTCGACGCTCACAAGCAAGAGAACGATGCAAGAATGGACGAGATCCGCGCTTTGATGAGAAACCGGCATCATTCAACTTCTTCATCATCAAGACGGAGCTGCTCGAGTCGACACTCCGACGACACCTTCTACGACTCAAGTACACCTACTTCGAACACTCTTCGTCGTGCCACTCGTCAAGACCGTCACGCATCTCGCAACCCGCTACATGACAAGCATTCACAAGAGCAAGTTGATGATCAAGTTCCTCGTCCTCAATCAAACCAAGAGGCTTTTGCTCAAGCTCAAGAACGACAACGTCTTCGTCGCCAACAAGAGGAAGAACGAGCACGTCTTCACCAAGACGAACAAGACGCCAAGGCTCAACGTCTTCAACAACAACCACGTAAGGCGCAAGCTCTTGAGGCGCAACGTGCCCTTCAAGAATCAAGTAGAGCCTTCGCCAACCGCAATCGCGAACGGTGCAATCAAGAGGAAGCCCTTCGAGAAGAAATCCAAGAGAGGAACTACCAACCTAATGTACAACGTCAAGTTCCTCAAGCCCCTCCACAAGCTCGTCAAGGTCCACCACAACCTCAAGTTCAACAAGAGAAAGTTGATCATGGTCTTCCTCCGCGCCAAGAGCAACATGAAGACGATTACAATCCACGTCATGGACGTCATCATCAACATCACCAACAACAAAATGAAAAGCAACGCTACGGCAAGCTAAAATTCACCATGCCCAAGTTCAATGGAAGCAATGACCCCGAAGACTACCTCTCATGGGCATTGAAGGTTGACAAAATCTTCCGGTTGCACAACTACGATGAAGCGAAGAAAATCGCTATGGCATCACTTGAGTTCCAAGACTATGTGCTCATATGGTGGGAACAAATCATTGAGCGACGACAAGCAAGAGGTGAACCTCCAATCACCACTTGGGCTCAAATGAAGGATGTCATGCGCGCACGTTTGTGCCAACCTACTACAACCGCGACCTCTTCAAGAAACTCCAACTACTCAAGCAAGGAACAAAGAGTGTTGAAGAATACTACAAGGAAATGGAGATGGCCATGATTCGAGCCAATGTCAAAGAAGATGACGAGCAAACTATGGCACGTTTCTTGAATGGACTCAATCATCCCATCAAGAAGATCGCCGACTTCCAACCATACTCAACCCTCATTGAGCTCGTGCATCAAGCTACGAAGGCCGAACGCCAAGTGCAAGATGACTTCAAGTACGCCAAGTACTCATCAAAGACCTACGGCTTCTCCAACAACCAAGCTTCAACGACTCCTCCAACATCTACATCAACCAAGCTTTCTTCAAGAAACGACGACAAGTCAAGTTACAAGAAGACTTCGACAAGTTCAAGTCGTCCTCCTCCTACTACAAGCAACCTCAAGCCGCGTGCTTCATCCTCTACCCCGACCGATGAGACCATCAAGACAAGCTCCTTCAAGGGTTTCACTTGCGGTGGCCGAGGCCACAAGTCATACGAATGCACCAACAAGCGCACCATGATCCTCAACGACGATGGCACATATGACTCCATGAGTGAAGAGGAGATGGAAGCTCTTGAGCAAGTGGCCATGCACCGCGAGTGAACGAAGATGAAGATGATCAAGTCTTTTGTGATGAGGATTCGAGCCCGCTCTCGTTGTCTCCAAGGTCTTGACTCTTCAACATCAACAAGAAGAAGACCAACGATGCCACATCTTCCACACAAAAGCCGGCATCAATGGACGGTCTATCAAGGTCATCATCGATGGAGGTAGTTGCCACAACTTGGCAAGTGAAGAACTATGCTCCAAGCTCCAATTGGTAAAGAAGAAGCACCCGCACCCCTACAAGGTTCAATGGCTAAGTGACTCCGGCACTATACGAGTCGAGCATACGGTCCAAGTCTCCTTCAAAATTGGTGCTTATGAAGACACGTTGGAATCTGATGTGGTCCCAATGACCGTTTGCCACCTACTTCTAGGTCGACCATGGCAATTCGACCGTGGCGTCATCCACAATGGGCGCACCAACCACTATAGCTTCAAGATGAAAGGGAAGGAATATGTGCTACGACCTATGTCTCCTACTCAAGTGATAGCCGACAAGCAAGCCACACATCATAGAGAAAAGAGTGAGAAAGTGATCCACCCAAAAGTGAGTGAGAGCCACAAGCCAAATTTGAGCGACTCTTAGCCTAGAGAGAAAAACCTCATTCTATTTGCCACCAAAAGTGAGATGAGAGAAGTGTGTGAGAACCCATCGAGTGTGATGCACTTTGTCCTTGTGTGCAAGGATGGAGAACCAAAAACTAACACCATTCACGAGCTACCTTTGGTGTTTCAATCTCTTTTGCAGGAATTTCAAGATGTTTTCCCCGATGAGCTACCTCCGGGTCTACCTCCTCTTCGAGGCATAGAGATCGAATCGACCTCATCCCCGGAGCGCCTCTACCAAACAAAGCTCCATACCGAGTCAATCCCGAAGAAACCAAGGAGATTCAACGACAAGTACAACAACTCATCGACAACGGCCATGTACGTGAAAGCCTAAGCCCTTGTGCCGTTCCGGTTATTCTTGTGCCTAAGCCCGATGGAAGTTTCCGCTTGTGTTCCGATTGTAGACCTATCAATGCTATTAGCGTTCGATATAGGCATCCCATTCCTCGCTTAGATGACATGCTTGATGAACTTAGTGGAGCCAACTTTTTCTCAAAAATTGATCTTAAAAGTGGCTATTATCAAATCCGCATACAAGAGGGTGATGAATGGAAAACTGCTTTCAAAACCAAATTTGGTTTATATGAATGGTTATTGATGCCTATGGGTCTTTGGAAGCTCCCCAGACTTTTGTGCGCCTTATGCATCATGTGCTTCGTCCTTATATTGGAGTCTTTGTTGTGGTTTACTTTGACGATATTCTTGTGTTTAGCAAAACCATGAAAGAGCACATCAATCATGTAAAATCTGTGTTGCAAACTCTTCGCAAGGAAAGACTTTATGCAAACTTGAAAAAATGCACTTTTGGAGTTGACAAAGTGGTTTTCTTGGGTTTTGTAGTATCCTCAAAGGGTGTCCATGTTGATGAATCTAAAATTGAAGCAATTAAAACTTGGCCCCAACCCACCAATTTGCAACAAGTGCGAAGTTTTCTTGGTCTTATGGGTTTTATCGTTTCTTTGTGAAAGATTTTAGCACAATTGCCGCTCCTTTGCATGCCTTGAGTAAGAAAAATACTCCCTTTGTTTGGGGAACTTTGCAATCAACCGCTTTCGATGAGCTCAAGTCTTTGCTTACTCATGCTCCGATTCTTGCTTTGCCCAATTTTGACAAAACTTTTGAGGTTCATTGTGATGCAAGTGGTACCGGAATTGGCGGAGTTTTGATGCAAGAAAACGAGCCATTGCTTATTTTAGTGAAAAACTATCCGGTGCTCAACTTAATTATCCCATCTATGACAAAGAATTGTATGCTTTAGTGCGTGTGCTACATGTTTGGGAACATTACCTTAGACCTCATGAGTTTTTCATCCATACCGACCATGAAACGCTTAAGTACCTCAAAGGTCAAACTAAATTGAACAAGCGACATGCAAAATGGAGTGAATTCATTGAATCTTTTCCTTATGTGATCAAGTACATTAAGGGTAAAGAAAATGTAGTTGCCGACATCGCTTTCACGCATATGCATGCTTGTCACTCAACTTGAGTTGAATGTTATTGGTTTTGAGCATATAAAAGACTTGTATGAGCATGATCCATCTTTTGCTTCTCCTTGTGCTAAGTGTTTGACGACACGCCTTGGGAACAATATTACATCAAGGATGGTTATCTTATGAGAGCTAACAAACTTTGCATTCCCGAGCATTCTCTTCGTTTGCTCCTTTTGCAAGAGGCTCATGGAGGCGGACTCATGGGACACTTTGGACGCGACAAGACATTCGCCACGCTCTCCAACAACTACTTTTGGCCCAAGATGTTCCGCGACATCTCACGCTTCACCAACCGATGCTATACATGTCGCAAAGCTAAGTCTAAAGCTCAATCTCATGGTCTTTACATGCCTCTTCCTATTCCCTATCAACCATGGGAAGACATTAGTATGGATTTTGTACTTGGTTTGCTTAGGACTCAAAATGGCAAGGATTCCGTGTTTGTTGTTGTGGATAGATTTTCTAAGATGGCACATTTCATACCTTGCAACAAGATAGACGATGCTTCACATGTTGCAAATCTCTTTTGTAGGGAAATCTTGCGACTCCATGGCATACCAAAGACAATCGCTTCCGATCGTGACGCCAAGTTCTTGAGTTACTTTTGGAAGACCCTATGCGCCAAGCTCGGAATCAAGCTCTTGTTCTCCTCGGCATACCATCCTCAAACCGACGGCCAAACGGAGGTGACGAACCGCACACTATCCACTCTACTTCGTGTCTTGATCAAGAAGAACATCAAGGAGTGGGAAGCATGTCTACCCATCGCCGAGTACACCTACAATCGTTTAAGACATTCAACTACCGGCAAGTCCCCCTTCGAGGTCGCTTCACGGTTTCAACCCGTTGTCCCCATTGGACATTCTACCACTTCCTCTCCAAGAGCGCACCAACATGGATGCAAGTGAACGAGCAAGCTACATCAAGAAGATGCACGAAGATACAAGGCACACCATTGAGCGCCAAGTACAACGTCAAGCAAACAAGCTCAACGCCAACAAGCAACCCATCGTCTTCAACATTGGTGATCTAGTGTGGCTACACCTTCGCAAGGACCGCTTCCCCAAAGAACGCAAGTACAAGCTTCTCCCTCGAGCCGATGGACCTTTCAAGGTGCTAGCATGCTACAACGACAACGCTTACAAGATCGACCTACCTCGAGACAAATACAACATGAGCGACATCTTCAACGTCAAGGACCTCGCACCATTCCATGGAGATGAAGCTTTTGATCCGAGGTCGGATCTCTCCCAAGGGCGGGGGGAGATGATGCTAAGCATCCCACGATCATCCCCATGCATCCACAACCGTCTCATCAAGAGCCAAGTGGACCCATGACACGAGCTAGAACTAGAGCTCTCGAGAACGAGGTGACCTCCTTCCTTATTGATATCACATATGATCCACTCGAGACATGGCTACTACCTAAGTCCGATATGCTATGCATGATTAGGTGTCAAGGAACCTCCCGAGGATGCACGTGAAGATGGACAAGCCACCAAGTCCATGGATGAAGAGAACCAACGGAGACGGGCAAGATCACCTTCCAGGCCCCGGACATCCGGCCATGGCCCCGGACATCCGGCCATGGCCCCGGACATCCGGCCCCTGGAGCATCTACCAAGGAATCAACCAAACTGGCCAAGCCTACAGGGCCCGGACATCCGGCGTCCAAGCCCGGACATCCGGCCCCCAGCCCGGATATCCGGCCTGAAGCCCGGAAATCCGGCGCCCCTCACCCGATTCGGCAGAAACAGACGCCACAGCCCGGACATCCGGCCGGTAGCCCGGACATCCGGCGCCTCACAAGGCCGGACATCCGCCCGACGCCCGGACATCCGGCCTCTCACTGCGTCTGATGTATCCGGACTTGTCCCATGTACCCTTCGCCCGAGACTATATATACTTCATCCCTTCCTGTTTCTAGGTTAGCATTGGATTAGCTCATATTCTTGTGTGAGAGCCTTTGCTCATCCACTTGGCTACTTCTCCTCGGAGATCAGGACCTCTACGGAGAAGATCCCCAAGCGGATTCAAGACCCCTTCTAGGGTGGACCCCTCAAGGCCTCCTCACGGAGAAGAACGGCTACCGCTTGTATCGTCCTTTGTTGACCTTGAATCATGTATCTCCCTTTGTGTTCATCGATCTAGCACTTGTGTGATTGATCTCTTGTCGGTTGAGTGAATTCTCTCTCGTTTTCCCCGTGTTTTCCCTCTTGTTCTTCCGTGTGTTCTTCGTGATTCACCGTAAGATCCGCTCCAACGTGAAAGATCATCCACGTAGGGTTCCGCCCTACATCAAACTCTCTCTCACAGGATTTGGATGTGGTGGAAAGAAGATTTGAGTGGAAAGCAACTTGGGGAAGGCTAGAGATCAAGATTCCTATGGTTGGAATGGAATATCTTGGCCTCAACACATGAGTAGGTCGTTCTCTCTCAGAACTGGTAAGTTGGAAGTGTAGGTTTGTTCTGATGGCTCTCTCCACGTATGAAGAGGAGGTGGAGGGGTATATATAGCCTCCACACAAAATCTAACCATTACACACAATTTACCAAACTCGGTGGGACCGAATCATAAAACTCGGTCGGACCGATTTAGTAAACCTAGTAACCGTTAGGGTTTTCGGTGGGACTGACATGCAACTCGGTAGGACCGATATGGTTAGGGTTAGGGCATAACGTGAGACCGATTACACAAACTCGGTGAGACCGAATTTGGTAATTAGCTAACCAGAGAGTTGGTCAGGTAAACTCGGTGGGACCGATTCGCTCTTTCGGTGAGACCGAAAAGTTACAAAAGGGAAACAGAGAGTTTACATTGCAATCTCGGTGGGACCGATCGCTCACTTCGGTTAGACCGAAACATTACGAAGGGAAACAGAGAGATTACAATCCCATCTCGGTGAGACCGAGATCCTTATCGGTGAGACCGATTTGCCTAGGGTTTGTGGCAGTGGCTATGACATTTGAACTCGGTGGCGCCGGATAGAAAGAATCTGTAGGGCCGAGTTTGACTTTGGGTTTAGGTCATATGTATATGTGAGAAAGCAGTGGAGGGTTTTGGAGCATATCACTAAGCACATGAAGCAAGAGGCTCATTAAGCAGCACCTCATCCCTCCTTGATAGTATTGGCTTTTCCTATAGACTCAATGTGATCTTGGCTCACTAAAATGTAAAATGTAGAGTCTTGAGCTTTTGAGCTTGAGACAATCCATTGTCCTTAACATTTTGAGGGATCCACTTTCATCATCCATGCCATGCCATTCATTGAGCTTTCCTGAAATATTTGTCTTGGAATAGCATTAGCTCAATGAGCTATATGTTGTTATGAATTACCAAAACCACCTAGGGATAGTTGCACTTTCAGGAACGTCAAGTGCAAGATGACTTCAAGTACGCCAAGTACTTGTCCAAGACCTATGGCTTCTCTAACAACCAACCTTCAACAACTCCTCCAACATCTACATCAACCAAACCTTCTACAAGCAACGACGACAAGTCAAGTTACAAGAAAACTTCGACAAGTTCAAGTCGTCCTCCTCCTACTACAAGCAACTTCAAGCCGCGTGCTTCGTCATCTACTCCGACCGATGAGACCGTCAAGACAAGCTCCTTCAAGTGTTTCACTTGCGGCGGCCGAGGCCACAAGTCCTACGAATGCACCAACAAGCGCACCATGATCCTCAACGATGATGGCACCTATGACGCAATGAGTGAAGAGGAGATGGAAGCCCTTAAGCAAGTGGCCATGCACCGGCGAGTGAACGAAGATGAAGATGATCAAGTCTTTTGTGATGAGGATTCGAGCCCCGCTCTCATTGTCTCCAAGGTCTTGACTCTTCAACATCAACAAGAAGAAGACCAAAGATGCCACATCTTCCACACAAAGGCCGGCATCAATGGAAGGTCCGTCAAGGTCATCATCGACGGAGGTAGTTGCCACAACTTGGAAAGTGAAGAACTATGCTCGAAGCCTCAATTGGTCAAGAGGAAGCACCTGCACCCCTACAAGGTTCAATGGCTAAGTGACTCGGGCACTATACGAATCGAGCATACGGTCCAAGCCTCCTTCAAAATTGGTGCATATGAGGACACTTTGGAGTGTGATGTGGTCCCAATGACCTTTTGCCACCTCCTTCTTGGTCGACCATGGCAATTCGACCGTGGTGTCTTCCACAATGGGCGTACCAATCACTATAGCTTCAAGATGAAAGGGAAGAAAATATGTGCTACGACCTATGTCTCCTAGTCAAGTGCTAGCCGACAAGCAAGCCACCCATCATGGAGAGAAGAGTGAGAAAGTGATCCACCAAAAAGTGAGTGAGAGCCACAAGCCAAACTTGAGCGCCTCTTCGCCTAGAGAAAAAAACCTCATCCTATTTGCCACCAAAAGTGAGATGAGAGAAGTGTGTGAGAACCCATCAAGTGTGATGCACTTTGTCCTTGTGTGCAAGGATGGAGAGCCAACAACTAACACCTCTCATGAGCTACCTTTAGTGTTTCAATCTCTTTTGCACGAATTCCAGGATGTTTTCCTCGATGAGCTACCTCCGGTCTACCTCCTCTTCGAGGCATTGAGCATCGAATCGACCTCATCCCGGGCGCCTCTCCCAAACAAAGCTCCATACCGAGTCAATCCCGAAGAAACCAAGGAGATTCAACGGCAAGTACAACAACTCATCGACAACGGTCATGTACGTGAAAGCTTAAGCCATTGTGTCGTTCCCGTTATACTTGTGCCTAAGCCCGATGAAAGTTTTCGCTTGTGTTCCGATTGTAGACCTATAAATGTTATTACCGTTTGCTATAGGCATCCCATTCCCCGCCTAGATGATATGCTTGATGAACTTAGTGGAGCCCACTTTTTCTCAAAAATTGATCTTAAGTGACTATTATCAAATCCGCATTCAAGAAGGTGATGAATGGAAAACTTCTTTCAAAACCAAATTTGGCTTATATGAGTGGTTAGTGATGCCTATGGGTCTATCGGAGGCTCCCGGTACTTTTGTGCGCCTTATGCATTATGTGCTTCGCCCTTATATTAGAGTCTTTGTTGTGGTTTACTTGATGATATCCTTGTGTTTAGCAAAACCATGAAAGAGCATCTTCATCATGTTAGGGCTGTTTTGCAAACCCTTCGCATGAGGAACGTCTTTATGCAAACATGAAAAAATGCACATTTGGTGTTGACAAAGTGGTTTTCTTGGGTTTTGTTGTATCCTCAAAGGGTGTCCATGTTGATGAATTTAAAATTGAAGCAATTAAAACTTGCCCCCACCCACCAATTTGCAACAAGTGCGTAGCTTTCTTGGTCTTGCGGGTATTTATTGTCGCTTTGTGAAAGACTTTAGCACAATTGCCGCTCCTTTGCATGCCTTGAGTAAGAAGAATACTCCTTTGTTTGGGGATCTTTGCAATCCACCGCTTTTGATGAGCTCAAGTCTTTGCTTACTCATGCTCCGATTCTTGCTTTGCCCAATTTTGACAAAACTTTTGAGGTTCATTGTGATGCAAGTGGTACCGGAATTGGCGAGTTTTGATGCAAGAAAAACGAGCCATTGCATATTTTAGTGAAAAACTCTCCGGTGCTCAATTTAACTATCCCATCTATGACAAAGAATTGTATGCTTTAGTATGTGTGCTACATGTTTGGGAACATTATCTTAGACCGCATGAGTTTGTCATACATACGGATCATGAAACGCTTAAGTACTTAAAAGGTCAAACTAAGTTGAACAAGCGTCATGCCAAATGGAGTGAATTTATTGAATCTATCCCCTATGTGATCAAGTACATTAAGTGTAAGGAAAATGTAGTTGCGGATGCACTTTCACGCATATGCATGCTTGTCACTAAACTTGAGTTGAGTGTTATTGGTTTTGAGCACATCAAAGACTTGTGTGCTAATGACCCATCTTTTGCTATTCCTTATGCTAAGTGTTTGACGCATACTTCTTGGGAACAATATTATATCAAGGATTCTCATCTTATGAAAGCTAACAAACTATGCATTCCCGAGTCTTCTCTTCATTTGCTACTTCTGCAAGAGGCTCATGGAGGCGGACTCATGGGACATTTTGGTCGAGATAAGACATTCGCCACGCTCTCCAAGAACTACTTTTGGCCCAAGATGTTTTGAGACGTCTCACGCTTCACCAACCGATGCTCTAAATGTCGCAAAGCTAAGTCTAAAGCTCAATCTCGTGGTCTTTACATGCCTCTTCCTATTCCTTATCAACCTATGGAAGACATTAGCATGGATTTTGTACTTGGTTTGCCTAGAACTCAAAATGGAAAGGATTTCGTGTTTGTTGTTGTGGATAGATTTTCTAAGATGGCACATTTCATTCCATGAAACAAGATAGACGATGCTTCACACATTGCAAATCTCTTTTGTAGGGAAATCTTGCGACTCCATGGAGTACCAAAGACAATCGTCTCCGATCGTGACGTCAAGTTCCTGAGTTACTTTTGGAAGACCCTATGCGCCAAGCTCGGAATCAAGCTCTTGTTCTCATCCACATACCATCCTCAAACCGATGGCCAAACGGAGGTGACGAACCGGACGCTCTCCACTCTACTTCGCGTATTGATCAAGAAGAACATCAAGGAGTGGGAGGCATGTCTACCCATCGCCGAGTACGCCTACAATCGTGCAAGACATTTGACTACCGGCAAGTCCCCCTTCGAGGTCGTCTATGGCTTCAACCCATTGTCACCATTGGACATTCTACCTCTTCCTCTACAAGAGTGCACCAACATGGATGTGAGTGCACGGGCAAGCTACATCAAGAAGATGCATGAGGATACGAGGCACACCATCGAGCTCCAAGTACAACGACTAGTGACCAAGCTCAACGTCAACAAGCAACCCATGGTCTTCAACATTGGTGATCTAGTGTGGCTACACCTTCGCAAGGACCGCTTCCCCAACGAACGCAAGTCCAAGGTTATCCCTCGGGCCGATGGACCTTTCAAGGTGCTCGCACGCTACAACGACAACGCCTACAAGATCGACCTACCACGAGACAAGTACAATGTGAGCGACATCTTCAACGTCAAGGACCTCGCGCCATACCATGGAGATGAATCTTTTGATCTGAGGTCGGATCTCTCTCAAGCGGGGGAGATGATGTGGAGCATCCTTCCCCCATGTACCTTCCATCGACTATTCAAGCTCCAAGTGGACCCATGACAAGAGTAAAAGCTCGTGCTATTCAATCCGAGGTGACATCGCTCCTATTTGAGTTCCCCTTTTCTTCCAGTGAGGCATGGCTACTACCTAAGTCCGAGACGCTATGCGTGCTCAGGTACAACGTTCAAGCCTAGGAGCCAGGAGCTGAAGAAGAAATGACAGGCGTCAACTGTCTGCACAGCCCGGAACCTCCGACCACAGCCCGGAACTTCCGGCCCCCGGAACGTCCGGCCTACCCGGAGCCTCCGGCCTCCGACGAAATTGACCAGCCTGGGTGTGCTAACTCTCTGGTTATCCCGGAACCTTCCCGGAACCTGCCCGGAACCCGTCCCGGACCTTCCGGCCCCCGGAACCTCCGGCCCGCCCGGACATTCCGGCCCCCGGACGCCAGCCTAGCTCCACCCGCGCCAACTCTCTGGTTAAGCCAGACCCTGCCCGGACCCTCCGGCGCCCGGAACTTCCGGCCCTGCCAGTGCGCAGCCACTTGGGCCGAGGCCCTTGTACCCTTTCGCCCCGTAAACTATATATACTCCCCCACCTCCTCCTAGTTAGGGTTAGCATTGGTTTAGCTCATATTTCGTGTGAGAGCCCTTGCTCATCCACTTGGTTACTTCTCCTCGGAGCTCACAACCTCTTCGGAGAATATCCCCAAGCGGATTCAAGACCCCCTCTAGGGTGGCCCCATCGAGACCTCCTCACGGAGAAGAACGGCTACTCGTGTATCTTTCCTTTGTTGATTTTGAATCTTGTGCTACCCTATGTGTTCGGTGATCTAGCCCTTGTGTAATCGATACTTGTCGGTTTAGTGATTCTTTCGTGTGTTTTTCCTTGTGTTCTTCCGCCCGTTCGTCGTGTTTTCCCCGTAGGATCCCCTCCAAACATGAAAGATCTCCGATTAGGGTTCCGCCCTACATCAGACGGTCACTTCAACATTGACTCGCATAACCCATCATTCCACTTCCGCATTGCCAAGTGCAAAACTACCACCGCTTTCCGCTACCACCATTTGACATTTGTCCTTGAGATTTTGAGTTCTGGTTTTTCCGTTTCCTAAGGTGTTTCTGCTACTTAGGGATGAGTCTCCATCATCTTGGTATCTACATCAAGAACACCGCCACTCATCATCGCAAAGGACGGTAACCTCGACGACATCATTGTACATTCTTCTTGCAATTGCATTGATAACCCCTAGCCTATTTTGCGTCACTTGCCTATCGAGACTAGCCATTTGAGTATTGCCGACAACGTTACTTGTGCACATTAGTGATCATCGATCTACACCATCCATTGCATACATACCATATCATATTGGTATCATATCATCTCGTGTGCCTCAAGTTTCTTCCCGCATATACACATTTGCTATCTTGGTTTGTGCATTGTGCAAAAGTGGCCATACCCAAAAAAAAGAATAAGCTTTTAAGCAAAAGAGAGAGAGAGAGAGCAAAGAAGCTTGTAAGCAAGTGCCATAGCATCATACCACATTGCATATAAGATTGTCATATCCGATCATCTTGGATCATCTTGAGTGAACACCGGGAACATCATACACATAGCATACTTGGGATAGAAAGCTCATACATTTCGCATCTTGTAGGTTGTGCACAAGTGTCGTATCCGCCTATAGAGCAATCGTGCTAGCGTCTCTCTTGAGTTGTGCAACACGAGCGTTTTCCGTGGATTCCACATTTTGAGCTCATTCCTTGGTTGCACGACCCCATTTGTCTACCCGTGTGTGTGTTTTTGTGTGCCATTCATTGCTATTGCTCTACTTGTTTCACTTGCTAATTTGTGAATCTCTTTCAACATTATTGACTCTTGCTAACATTTTGCATCAAAATTTGCGGAGCATCCCACGTTCATCCTCATGTACACTCCGACTACTCTCCAAGCCCCAAGAGGACATATGACGAGACCTCGAACATACACCATTGGACACAAGGTGAACTCGCTCCTCTTCGAACCATCACTTCCCATATGTGAGACATGGCTACTACCTCAAATATATGTGCTATGCATGACTAGGAACAAAGAGGAAGACCATGGACAAGACGGCGAGGACACCAAGTACAAGGAACTACCGAAGAAGCTCCAGCGAGCGGACGTCCGGATGACACTGGACGACCAGCCTCTCACAGCGAGCGGACGTCCGACCCTCAGCGGACGACCGACGCCTGAAGACCAGCCTACGCCAGCTACAGCCCTCCCAGCGAGCGGACGTCCGACCGCGCACCGGACGTCCGGGAATATTAACGGAAGTCCGAGACTTCCGGACGTTCGGTATCCTGACCACAGAACACTTTCAGCGGACGTCCGACGCTAGCGGATGACCGGTCCCCCTGGAACCACCAGACGTCCGGTGCCCAGCGGACGCCCGGTCCCTGGCTGTGTCCAGTTGCAGGCTGAGGCCCATGCACCCCTTCACTTCGCCCCCATTTTGCACTATGACTATAAATAGGACACCCCCTCCTCCTAGTTAGGGTTAGCAAAGGATTAGCTCATATTTGTGTGAGAGCTTTTCTCATCCACTTGGTTACCTTCTCCTCGGAGCTCGCGCCTCTGCCGGAGAATATCCTTCCAAGCGGATTCAAGACCCCCTCTTGTGTGGCCCCATCAAGACCTCCTCACGGAGAAGAACCGGTTACCCTTTGTATCGTCCGTTGTTGACATTGGATAGTGTATTTCCTTTGTGTTTCGAGGATCTAGCATATGTGTGACTATATCTTGTGGGTTTAGTGATTCCTCTTGTGTTTTCCCTCGTTTTCCCCTCGTGTTCTTCGTGTTCTTGGATGGGAATCGCTCCTTTTGTGAAAGATCGGCTGTATAGGGTTCCACTAGTATATGTAAGTGACAAAATAAGAGACTCTCTCTCATGAAGATCATGGTGCTACTTTGAAGCACAAGTGTGGAAAAAGGATAGTAGCATTGTCCCTTCTCCCTTTTTCTCTCTTTTTTTGTTTGGCTTCTTTGGCCTCCCCCCTTTTTTTCATTGACTTCTTTGGCCTCTTTTTTTATTTCCTCACATTGGACGATGCTCTAATAATGATAATCATTACACTTCTATTTATTTACAACTCAAGTATTACAACTCGATACTTAGAACAAAATATGACTCTATATGAGTGCCTCCGTGATGTCGGGATGTGCAATGAATCAAGAGTGACATGTATGAAAAAATTATGAATGCTGGGTTTGCCACAAATACGATGTCAACTACATGATCATGCAAGGAAATATGACAATGATGGAGCGTGTCATAATAGACGGAACAGTGGAAAGTTGCATGGCAATATATCTCAGAATGGCTATGGAAATGCCATAATAGGTAGGTATGGTGGCTGTTTTGAGGAAGGTAAATGGTGGGTTTATGGCACCGGCGAAAGTTGCGCGGTACTAGGGATGCTAGCAACGGTGGAAGGGTGAGAGTGCGTATAATCCATGGACTCAACTTTAGTCATAAAGAACTCTCATACTTATTGCAAACATCTACAAGTCATCAAAAACAATCACTACGCGCATGCTCCTAGGGGGATAGATTGGTAGGAAAAAACCATCGCTAATCCCTGACCGCCACTCATAAGGAAGACAAGCAAAGAAACACCTCATGCTTCAAATTTGTTACACAACGGTTACCATACGTGCATGCTACGGGACTTGCAAACCTCAACACAAGTATTTCTCAAATTCACAATTATCTACTAGCATGACTCTAATATCACCATCCTCATGTCTCAAAACAATCATCAAGCATCAAACTTCTCATAGTATTCAATGCACTTCATATGAAAGTTTTTATCATACCCATCTTGGATGCCCATCATATTAGGACTAGTTTTATAGCGAAAGCAAATTACCATGTTCCAAAAGACTCTCAAAATAATATAATTGAAGCACGAGAGATCAATAATTTCTATAAAATAAAACCACCACCGTGCTCTAAAAAGATATAAGTGAAGCACTAGAGCAAAATTATCTATCTCAAAAAATATAAGTGAAGCACATAAAGTATTCTAATAAATTCTGATTCATGAGTGCCTCTCCCAAAAGGTGTGTAAAACAAGGTTGATTGTGGTAAACTAAAAATCAAATACTCAAATCATACAAGACACTCCAAGGAAAACACATATCATGTGGTGAATAAAAATATACCCTCAAGTAAAGTTACCGATAGACGAAGACGAAAGAGGGGATGCCTTCTGGGGCATCCCCAAGCATAGGCTTTTGGTTGTCCTTGAATTTTACCTTGGGGTGCCTTGGGCATCCCCAAGCTTAGGCTCTTGCCACTCCTTATTCCAAAATCCATCAAATCTTTACCCACAAACTTGAAAACTTCACAACACAAAACTTCAACAGAAAAAACCTCATGAGCTCCGTTAGTATAAGAAAATAAACCACCACTTTAAGGTACTATAATTAAATCATTCTTTATTTATATTGGTGTTAAACCTACTGTATTCCAACTTCTCTCTGGTTCATACCCCTCGATACTACTCATAGATTCATCAAAATAAGCAAACAACACACAAAAAACAGAACAGTCTGTAGCAATCTGATTTGTTCGAATACTTCTGGAACACGACAAATTCTTTCTCACGATGAGTTTTACGAGAAAGAGTTGTTGTTATAATGCTATAAAAAGTGAATGAAATTATCATTTATCAAATTTATGCACTATGCTAGCATTCGCACTTAATAAATTATTTCTTTTACCATTTACCTACTCAAGGATGAGGAGGAATTAAGCTTGGGGATGCTGATACGTCTCCAACGTATCTATAATTTATGAAGTATTCATGCCATGTTTACAACAATTTTATATGGTTTTGGTATGATTTGAATGGAACTAACCCGAACTAACCTTGTTTTCAGCAGAACTACCGTGGTGTTGTTTTTTGTGCAGAAATAAAAGTTCTCCAAATGCAGCAAAACCTTTTAATGATTTTTTTGGAACAAAATAGGCACTAGAAGCTTCATGGGAGGACCAGAAGGTGAAGGAGGTGGCCACAACCCACCATGGTGCGCTAGGGGCCTTGGTCGTGGGCTCATGGGTAGTGGGCACCCTGTGACCCATCTTAGCATGAGACCGACGCCAAAAATCCTATAAATATATAAACCACCAGAAACAACCTTAGAACTTCGACTCCGTCATCGCACGCCTCTGTACCTTCGAAATACCATTTGGAGCCCTGTTCCAGCACCCTACCGTGCTCAGTAATTCACCCTCGAGGCTAGGGGATTGTTGTTTGAATAAAATACTTAAGATCTGAAATTTTTAAATGAGAGATAATCCTCACTTAGCTAATTAATTACTTAACTACTCATTTGACCTTCACTTATGTCTTTTTGGAGTAGTTTGTCGAACACTCTCATGCTTCACTTATATTATTTTGGGAGTTGATAATAGTGATGAAAATTTGCTCAAGATATGAAGTTGGTCCTAATATGATGAATATCCAAGAGGGATATAATAAAAACTTTCATGAAAGATCATTGGATATGATAAGTTTGATTCCTTGCAATAGTTTTGTGATATGGAGATAATAATATGTGAGTCATGTTGGTGAGTAATTGTGCTTTTGTAGGAATATTGGTGTTAAGGTTTGTGATTCCCTATGCAAGCACGTAAAGTCAATAGTTATGCAACGAAATTACATCCTATTTGTAGTGCATTCACTACTGCGGGATGCTGCTAACGCGACACTATGATCAAAGACCCTCTACAAAACTGTGTGCGATGCATTAATCAGAAACAGTGATGTAGAAAAACGCCAAAAAAGATGCAAAGCATTTGCGATGAATGATACATCAAACACGGTTCTGATTTTAGTTGCGTGTGAGATGCTGGGCATACGATTGATCCATATGAACCGTTTGTGATGAGACAGAACAATAGAAATGGGCTGCCAGATCAAGGTGTGTGTGATATACGGCATACAGTTCTCTCTGATGAACCGTTTGCGATGATCGAGGTGAACACAAATGATTCGGCGTAACACGATGTGTTTGATACCCAGCAAATAGGTCGGTAATCAGAATTGTGTGCGATCATTATAGACAGCCCATACGATCTTTTTTTGTGAATTGCATGCTCGTCAGCGCACACAGTTCAACAAACCAACCTATGGGCTATAATTTTGAAGATCTCTGTCGAATATGTATTACTAACCGTGTGCGATGAGATTGACAGGATAAACAGAGATAACGAATTAATATGAGCGAACGAAAATAGAGATATATACAGTCTGCTTAAATTAGTCCTTCTTCTTCTTGTTTTCGTTGTTGGATGGCCCCGCGACATCGTCTTGGTGAGGACGCTTCTTGCCAGTGACCGTTGGCTTTTCATCGCCGTCGTCATCGTCATCGTCGTTGCTGCCGTCGTGGTCCTCCTCCTCGTTCGACCATTCCTCCTCATCATCATCATAATCCTGTTCTTCACCTCCGACAGCTCCTCGGCCATCTAGTTGTCGTCCGAAGACTCCGGAGGCGGTGTCCCTTCCATGATCTGGATATAATTGAGGTCTGGGCTCGACGCCAGACACATGGAAGACGAGCGGGATGATTCTGATGTTGACCTATCATCGGGGCCCAGACTGCTGGTCGAACTGTCATCCTCACTGTCGCTCGACGTGGCTGTAGAGTGTGTGCCAGTGTGTAGTGTGGCCTGCTGAGGATGATGAAGATGGTGGACACTTAAGTGGGGTACGCAGAGAAGAGGAAATGCCAATTGAAGCGGGGGTTGACGTATTATCTAACCGCTGATATAATCAACCGCAATTGTTTGTACCCAGTCGCTTCAAATTCCCGGGGTTGCGCAGGACTCCTATTGGCTATTTGGCTGGTTTCTTTTTTCAGGACAAAAAAGGAACGAGTTTTTGTATTATGCACAGGTACCGATACGATTGGAGTAGGACAGTTGGCAAGCAATACACTGAGCTCTTCTTATTGATAAAGCCAGTAATAATCAAACAACAAAGGAAAAGAAAAAAAACATAAAGGAAAATATCTGCACGAATCTTTGCGTAACATCAATGAGATAGGATCTAGATGTGCATTACTTAGAGCACATCTAGATGTGATTTAGCAATACTGTCAAACAAAACCCCTAATCATCATTGCAAAGAGCGCATAGAACATGGCTAATGCGACAACCACAACTACACATGCTAGTTCCTTCTTGTCTCTTGCTTTCATCTGTTGCCTGTGATTGATTCTTTCTTGCTTCATCATACTAATTGTACATTCCAGATCAGCCAGTTTCTTCTTCAGCTTTACGTTATCTTCTGCGAGCTTGGTGATAAATCTTCGAGCCCTGCCATGCCATTCTTCATCCAGCCAGTTAACAAAGGCACAAACCTCAAATCCCTGCCAATGTTAAATATTACTCAGGATGAGCGATGGCATTAACTCAAGTAAAATGATGAACTTAGCACTAACCTCTAAGGGGCAACTGAGAAACTGCCTACCAATGTCGAATCCCTCCATGCATACACGTCGAGCGGGAGTGTTCCCGTGCACACAACACAGCTTCTGGTACTTCTCGGTGGCGCAAAATTCAGAGTCGAACTCGTGTTGCGAGAGTCTGGAGTCATGCTCCGGATCCGGCGGCAGATCGCTTTCCTGGGGGTGCGGGGTTCATTCAGGAAGGATTCAGCAAGGAGCTACTTTGAACATGCTAAAAAAGATCAAGATAGATTGGAACCTGAGAGGACGATTCAGATTCATAGTACACCTGGCTTCTGATGACCTCAGGAAAGTGCTCGGCGGCGATCGCTATCGTGGCGGTGATACGAGCAGGAGCAGCCGCAGCGAAACCATCAGCACCACTCGTCCGCATTCCCCCAATGTCAGCACCACGCAAGGGAATTTGGAGGCTATGTAGGGATTTGGGGGAAATGGGGAAACTGTCGGGATAAGCTAATGGTCGGGAACTACTTATGGCACTATATGTTGTATACGGCACACTGTTTATACATGTTGTTTGTGTTAGGTATTACAATGTCACACATGATTTCTGCACCAAACCGTGTGAGAAGACAACGTAGTTCAGACACGGTTGCCGTTACAGAACCGTATGTGATGTACTACCTTGTACATATAATTGAGTTACAGTGATACCGTGTAAATAGCCACTCTGCGGATATCCATAAAAAACGGCCGCTCTACATATGGAGATTGCGGCAGCGGCCTAGGCAGCGGTTACTGGAGAAAAGGTCAATTCTCGGTTGGTGGGTGGCGGCGGTGTCACAGGAGGTCAATCCTCGGTCTACGGCGGGAGATAGGAGGAGCTCAACCATCGAGGTCAGCGGCAGCATGATTTGAGGACATCCATCGCGGTCAATGGCGGGATAGTGGAGGTCAAACTTCAGGCGACAGCCGCACTAAGCTTTGCTCCTCGACCCTACTGTCTCAGCGTGCCGCCGCATCACGCTTCTCTATCTGTTGGGTGGAGGTCGCCGCATGGCTAATTAATTAAGTTATTATTTTCGTGAGTGGCTTAATTAAGGTATTCAATTCCTAAGGGTAGTGATTTACTACTCCCTCCGTTTAGGTGAGCAAGTCATCTTAGGTTGTGCACCGTGACTAGGGAGGAGGGGAAAACGAGAGAACTTAATGTTTATTTGCTAATTAATAGCATTGCATGCAATGAACTAACCACTGCATGTCGTGTTTGGTAGTCTCAAGTCATTAAAATCATGCACACCCCACACATCTTACTGGTTGATATGTCAAGAAACAAGAAACGCGGTAGAAGTTAATGCACTGCGCCTAAATGTTTTGGGATTATTTGGTTTTCGTAAGATGACTTACACACCTAGACGGAGGGAGTAGTACTCTGCGTGTAAAATTATTGGCCATTAATTTTTTTCATTGCATGTCTGGATAACAATATGGAGCGCCCTCAGTAATTATGAAAATAAAACCTTGTGATTTATGCACGCATCTTTGGGCAACAGTTAATCTGTGTATTAATGTTGTTGTTTTGTTTTTAATTACCATTCGTGTGGTGTAGATGGAATGATCTCGATGGATGAAGAATCAGATAACCGCATATTTTATCAGTGCGTGACAGAGGTTATGAATTTGGTTGAAAGAACGAAGAGGAGAATTGGTGGTCCAGATTAAATCATGTGTCCATGTACTGATTGTGCCAATATAGAGTCACATGTAGTGTCAGATGTCCAATGGCACTTAGTCTCTCAGGGATTCATGGATGGATATACATGTTGGACCAGACACGGTGAAGAGGAGGTCATGGATGGAGATACCCAGGGTTGCGAAATGTAAAACCCCGATCAGTGTCACATGGATGTTGAATCTAACATCGGTGCAGAGGCGTCAAGCTACCAATGGAACACCAGAAAGCCGAAACGCCCACTGGAAAACCAATACATTGACGTAGATGAAGACGATCTTGATATGCCAGATTTTTCTGCTATGATTGCAGATTTCGAGGGCCAAAAAAGGATATGATTGGGTACAAGGATCTACCAACCATTGATGCAGACTCCAAGAAAGAATTGTATCCAGGTTGCAAAAAGAAATATTCCAAATTGAGTGCGACCTTGGCGCATCTCAGATTTAAAGCAGCAAACGGTCAATCAAACAAGGGCTTCACAAAGATGTTAGGTCTTTTCAAAGAAATTCTTCCAGAAGATAATGTGCTCCCCAGAAGCACGAATGAAGCAAAGAAAATTGTTTGCCCATTGGAACTTGAAGTACAAAATATACAGGCTTGTGTGAATGATTGAATATTGTACCGTGGTGCGTGCAAAGATTTGTGTGCATGTCCCACATGCAAGCATGCATAATACAAGCGTAGCAGAGCAAAGGACAAGTACAAATTGGACGATGAAATCAAGACAGGAATCCGGTCCAAGGTTGTTTGGTAGTTGCCTTTAATTCTGAGGGTGAGACGTTTGTTTGCAAACCCTAGGGAGGAAAAGAGGTTGCGGTGGCATCATGATGAGCAAATCGTGGATAAATATATGAGGCACCCGAAAGATGGGGCTCAGTGGGAACTAATCGACAACAAGTTTCAAGACTTTGCCAAGGATCCTAGAAGTATAAGGCTCGGGGAGTGTACTGACAGGATGGCTCATTTTGGCGATATGAGCACCAATGACAGCACATGGCCGGTGCTTCTGTGCATATATAACCTAGCGCCTTGGTTGTGAATGAAGAAAAATACATTATGATGTCGATGATTATCCAAGGCCCGAAGCAACCTGGAAATGGCACCGACATTTACTTTCAGCCATTCTTGGTAGAACCTGGACAAGTTGTGGATAGATGTGCCTGCTACAAAATGTTATGATGCTTACAGAAAGGAGATTTTTTATCTACATGCGATGTTGCTACACACCATTCAAGATATGTCGGCATTAGAAACACATGGGGCAGAAAGCAAAGGGAGATATAGGGTGTGTCACATGCATGGATAGGACAACTAGCAGATTTCTTTCGAACTCGCGCAAAACCGTGTATTTGCGTCATCGTAGGTTCTTACTGAAAAATCACCCATACCGAAAGATGAAAGCTGAATTTGATGGTACGACAGAGGTAGGTGTGGGCCCAAGACCCTATTATGGGGAGGTGGTCCACAACATGACTAAACAAATTAATGTTGTCCTTGGCTAGAAGCACCCTTTGACGGTGAAGCAAACACCCAAGGGTCAAGTGTTTAAGAAGAAATCGGTGTTCTGGAAATTACCTTACTGGGAGATTCTACGTGTAAGTTACTGCATCGATGTCATGTACGTAGAGAAGAACGTATGTGAAAGCATCCTTGGTACTCTGCTCAAGATTAAAGGTAAAAGAAAGGATGGTGACGGTTCATGGTCCGATATGCTTGCTAATCAATCAAAACACAAGAGTGAACAGAAGATGATGACAAATTCATCAAAGCTCGCCAGAGTTACAATTTCAGTACAAAAGAAGCAACACAGTTCTTCACCTATTTGTTGTCAGTTAAGACACCCTCTTCCTACTCCACAAACATCAAAAGTCTCGTGGATGCGAGCTCAGGTAAATTGAAGTTGGGACACATGAAGTCACATGATTGCCATGTAATGTTGAGACAAATCCTCCCGGTGGACATTAGGAATCAGATGAACAAAGATATAAGAAGCACACTCATTGAGCTTTGTGATTTCTTCAACCAACTATGGCAGAAAGTTGTAGATCATGAAGAGTTGGATCATATGCAAGATGATATTGCAAGAATATTGTCCACCCTAGAGATGTTTTTCCCACAGTCATTCTTTGATGTCATGGTCCATCTCACTGTGCACCTCGTCGACGAGATAAAGTATTGTGGTCCTGTGTTTCTTCGAAACATGTATCCCTTCAAGCGGTTCATGGGAATACTGAAGCGCTTTTGTCAGAACCGAAACCATCCAGAGGCAAGCATCCTACAAGGTTATAACGCAGAGGAGGTGGTTGAGTTTTGCACCGAATACATGAAACAAAGACCTATAGGCTGCCCCCTCTCTCGCCACGAGGGAAGGCTGAAAGGTAAGCCGGTCCTTGCTAGCACGCAAATGGCTGCACCCGAAGAATTGGCAGACAAATCCCATTTGACTGTATTGATTAACAGCCCAGTTCTCAATGCTTATGCCGAAGAACACTTGGCGGAGATACGCCAAAGCTTCTTACCAATGGTGCCTTCATCAGATGTGGAGATGAAGGAGCACACTAAGAACTACGGTGAATGGCTAAAGAATCGTTTGGCACAAGGATCCATCGATGACATTGCTACGTGGTTGGCACAAAAGCCATCACCTACGGTGTTGATGTACCAAGCATATGACATAAATGAATACACATTCTACACTGACGAACATGATCAGAAGACCTCATATCCGAACAGCTCTGTTCGAATAGAATGCATGACTGTAGATGAAGCTGATAAAAGGGTATACTATGGAACCATCAAAGAGATTTGGGAGCTTGACTATGTGAAGTTAAGGTGGCATTATTCAGGTGTGCATGGATCCCTCTTTGTCATGTAAAGGTTGATGATTACAGGAAGACCTGTGTTAACAGGACAATGATAGCATATCACACGGACCCGTTCATTCTTGCTAGCGATGCTACCCAGATTTTCTTTGCAGAAGACCCCTTGCGTAAGAACTGCCATGTAGTAATGCATGGGAAGAGGAGGGTACTGGGTGTCGAGGATGTTGCCAATGAGGACAAGTACGATGACTTTGCTGAGTTGCCAGCCAAGAGATCACGCACCCGTCTAATAGAGTAGCGGAAAATCGTCAGAAAGCCCAAGTTCATTTGGGGTCAACGTAATGATCCTAGTTCCCCCATGTACATGGGAATTAAGCCGTAACACTAGTATTTATGCCTATCCTGCAACTTAGTTCGTTCAATTTAGAATTGGCGCGGGTACTGAATTTGTGAGTTATGCCCGGTTTTCTATTGATGGAACCTAATATGTTGACCATGATATGCTATCAGCTCAGGCAATGAATATCACTACAAAAAAAAGACACATCTGTGACATTTTGGGCCGGACGAATTTTTTTCCTGTCATACATATGACACTTCTATGACGATAATTGTGACAAAACCCGGTATCATCATAGATGTGGTGGGCTCCTACTTCTATGACAAAAAATCATGACAGAAAATGGGCTTTTCGTCACAGGCGGGCGGAGACGCAGCTGCATGACATTCTTTGGGCCGTCCATGACGGAAAAAACCGTGGTAGAAGCGAGGGGAGGAAAATTTCGGGAGTTGCGATTCACGGTGGGAGGTCGAGGCGGAGCGATCACGCGTTCCTCTCGTCGTGACGTCTGTGGCGTGTGTGCGAGGCGTTGGCTCTAATCGCAGCCGAAGCGAGGCGTTGGGCTCTAATCGAACCCGAGTGATTGCACTGCAGGCTGGCGTTACATCGAACCCGAGCGATCGATCAATGGCTGTTAATCGAACTCGATGGGCGATTCTTCGCCATCGCTACTAATCAAGCCGATCGATGCTGCCTTTGGGATGAACAGGTGGCGTTATGGGGGGGGTGGCTGAACGGTGAGCGGTGGCGTTGCCTCTGGATGAACAGGAACCCGTGGTGTGGAGGGCTGGATGAACAATAGATGGTGGAGGGGTGGCCGTGGAGGGGTGGTTGAATAGGACCCCGTGGTGTGGAGGGCTGGATGAACAGTAGACGGTGGAGAGGTGCCCGTGTGGAGGGGTGCTTGAACAGTAGCCGGTGGAGTAGCGTGCGGTGGAGGCTGGATGAACAGGAGCCCATGGAGGCTGGAGGAGGTCGACGGTAGCCCGTGGAGGCTGGAGGCGGTCGACGGTGGAGATGAACAGTATCTCGTGGAGTCCCGTTTTGCGGTACGCCACACCCCTCCCCCCCGTTTCGACCGTAGCGCTCCAACACAAGTCCGTTTTGCGGTACGCCACACCCCTCCCAATGAACAGGACCCCCATTTCGACCGTAGCGCTCCAACACAAGTCCGTTTTGTCCGTTTTCGGTACGCCACACCCCGCCCGATCAACAGGACCCCCGTTTCGACCGTAGGAGGTCTGTTTCCTCCGTTCTGCGGTACGCCAGGCCTCATTTCCATCGCCTGTTCCGTCCAAGCCGGTTGGCTCCCACGTGTTCCAATGCCTCCTGATGAACACGACGCATTCCGTTGCCTCCCCATGAACACAACGCATTCCGTTGCCTCCCCATGAACACGACGCATTCCGTTGCCTCCCCATGAACATGAGCCCTTGTCGTACGTATGCGCGACTAGGCGTTCGAGACCCCGCCCGTATGTACACATACGTGGCCGTATTTTTTTTCTTGCACCCTGGCCGTTGTACTTACGTGTACATGCTACGTGCACGCCTCTACTACGACACGTGCGCGCCTCTACATTGACCAGTATATATGTACGTACAAGTTCGCGACCAGAATGACAATGCTACGTACGCTTCGACCAGGTGGGTCCCGACTGTCAGGCAGTTCCTTGCGTGCGAAAATGTAGCCGGTGGGTCCCAACAGTCAGAGGGGCGAATCGTTTTTTTTGCCCGGACACACTTCCTTTGCGTGCGAAGATGTAGCAGGTGGGTCCCAGCAGTCAGGGGGGTGTATCATTTTTTTTGCCCGGAGCCACTTCCTTGCGTGCGAAGATGTAGCTGGTGGGTCCGAGCAGTCAGGGGGGCAAATCGTTTTGTTTTTTTTTGCCCGGACGCACTTCCTTGTGTGCGAAGGTGTAGTCAGTGGGTCCCAATGGTCGGGGAAAAGTTTTTTCGCTAAATATGGTGGCCCGCTCGGTGGGTCCCATTGTCAGTGGAGGAATAATTATTTTGCAGCGTAATAAGGAGGCACTTCCTTCTTTGCGGTGGACCCATTTGTCGGCCTCTCCACGTCTGATCCACGTCCAATGGAAGCCGTTCCTTGACCACGTTGACCATGCCGCGCCGAGAGCACCAGGGCGGTGGTCGACGGCGAGGCCTAGGAAGGGGACGACGCGGAGCCGGGGAAGACGCGGAAGTGGATGCCCATGTGTAGAGGAGTACGAGGGTTCACTGGTTCGCTGTGGTGTGAGGCTGCCGTCGCCGCAGAATAACAGGGGGTGAGGGTGAGTAGAGGGATGGCCTGGCCAGCGGTGGGAGTAGTAGGGGGCGGTGAGGCCTCCGCCGCATCGCAGCCAGCCACGGAGGCGGGAGCACGAGGCACGACCGGCGCTGGTTTGGGCGGCTGGAGGAAGAAGACCAGAGGTTGAAGAAGCACTACGGCCATTGGATGGACATCGTACGGTCACTGGAGCTAGAATCGTGCATATTGACTAGGTTGACAAAGCCCTCCGTTCCCGTCAACTTAGTAGGCCCATAAGTCAGCCTGCCACTATACTGAGTCACAACTAACAGGGGGAGTATTCATTTTTTTGTGCGTAATAAGGAGGCACTTCCTTGCGTACGAAGATATAACGGGTGGGTCCAAGCTGTCAGAGCCGGCCGCGGGGAGGAGGGAGCAGGCAGTCCCGCCGGCGCTTGTTTGAGCGGCTGGAGCTGGAAGAGCAGAGATTTAAGAAGCACGACGGCCGTTGGATGGCCATCCAACAGTCATTGCTTGTGGGTCAACCTTTTTTTTAGGAAAGCCTCAAATCTGTGGAAAACATCATACAACCCATCTGCCATTATTATTAATAATTTATAGCCCATTTGCTAATTCTTAAGGTTTTTTTGGAGCCCATATTCTTTTTGTTAGCATTATAGCCCATATCGTGGCCACGGTTAAAAACTTATACGAAATTTTGCATATTTCGGTGCGGTCCGAACTGTTTTTAATCCCGAAATTTCGACTCACATTCAAACTGATTTTAAAAATAAATGTATATCAATATAAAATCCAACAAATTCTCCACGCATAAAAATTAATGTAATTCAAAATCTCGAAATGAAAAAAAAGATATTTGAAAATAACTGCCGGTTTGATGTGTTTTAAAAATGTACAACCCCTTTCTCATTATTGATGGGCCATTTTCTCGGCCAGCTGAATGAAAGCTCTCCTCGTCTTTAAAGATTTGCAGCCCAATAGGCCTGACAAAGCGACTTACTTGGCAAATCACAAAAAAACTGGGGCTGTGGCCGTGGACCCATTGCCGGACTCTACACGCATGATACTCTCCCGATGGAATGTCGTTGACCACATTGACCACGCCGCGCCGAGAGCACCAAGGCGGTGGACGATGGTGAGGCCTAGGAAGGGGATGACGCGGAGCCGGGGAAGACGCAGCAGTGGATGCCCACGCGGAGAGGAGTACCAGGGTTCACTGGTTCGGCTGCGGTGTGATGCTGCCGTCAGCTGCGAGAACTGGCTAGCGGTGGGAGTAGTAGGGGCGATGAGGCCTCAGCCAGCCTGACCCGACCGGAGGCAGGAGCAGGCGGTCTCCTCGGCGCTGGTTTGGGCGGCTAGTGCAAGAGAGCAGCGATTGAAGAAGCAGCAGGACTGTTCGATTCAAATCCAACGATTACTGCTGCTAGAATCGTTTGTTGACTAAGTTGACAAGCCCTGCGTACGCGTCAACGTAGTAGGCCTGTGTCAGCCTCCCAACCGGTGCGCCCGGATGTCGATGGGAGGAATCATTTTTTCAGCGTAATTAGGAGGCGATTGATTGCGTGCGGTGCAGCGGAGGGAGTAGGGTGGGCTGGGGAAGCCTGCCCGGCATCACAACGGGCCACAAGAGGAGGGAGCAGGCAGTACCACCGGCGCTAGTTTCGGCGGCTGGAGCAGGAAGATCAGCGATTGAAGAAGCACGGCGGCTAGAACCGTGTGTTCACTAACAAAGCCTTGCGTAAACAAGTCAGCCTCGAAATTTGTGGCGTGTACAACCCATTTGCTATTATTTTTATAATTTTTACTCATTTTCTAATTCATATGGAATTTATTACAGCCCGTTTTCCATTTTTAGAATTGCCGGCCATTTTCTGGTGATGCCTGTGGTCAAAAAATTAACTAAATATGTGGGAAATTTTGTCGGGGAACAAAATATTCTTAATCCAAAAATTAATAGCCATACTAAAACAAATTTAAAAATAAGTTAGTACTTTGTCATGTTAAATCCAATGAAATACGATAAGATATCGGTGAAGAACAAAATTAAAAAACTAATATCCCATTTGCTCATCTTGACAGATTTGCAGCCCAGTAATTCGGAGAAAACAAATAGGCCTAGCTTGGGTATTCTTCAAAAAGAAATATTGGGCTACCTATTTTCCCAAAGAACTGGTGCATGAGCATTTAGCTTTATTTATTTACTTACTTATTTATGTTAAGGGGACCATGAGCATGTACCTGGGTCGGATTCATGTGAGAGCGTCCCTTCCAGTTAATTATGGGCTTCTCTATTGGGCCTTCATCAGTGGGCTGCATGTTATCAACAAGTGGAAAATGTGTTCCGTCTGAAAAAATAGTATGCGCTTCACGTGCAGTGCAGGGGCACTAAAGGATCGAAGCGTGCAACGACTTCCAAAACATTGTGTTTGTCGTTCTAACAACACATTTATATTCAACAAGCAGACGAAAATACTCACGATTGTACATTGAAAACAGCGGCGGCTGACAACCAGGGCTGGGGGTGCAGCGAAGCGATAAGAAGGCTAGAAGAGTGAAGACGCAGCTTGCTCTTCCAAACCAAACATCAACCATCATTACAAAAGGGCTACCAAAAAAGAACAAGTGTATGCATCAAACTAAATAAAGATCCTACTACACCAAGTATGCGCATCTAACTAAGCGGCTCGGTTAGGCGTTACTATTTATTAAGTCGTGGAGATTGGCCGACGGCTTAAACCAGATGGGTGCTCGCCAGGAAACTCCGGCCCGGCGGTGAAGTCTGATACTTGCGACCCTCTCTCCTACTTTGGGCTGCAGAGCGTGGCGGCACATATCAGGGTATGGTGCATGTAGAGACGCATGGTACGCTGTGACACACAGTTTTGCCTGATGAACGAAACCGCGCTGCCATCATGATCCTTGCCATCTGTTATCTCCTGGTTAATTGGATAATTCAGTCCAACAAACAGAGAGCGTGTGCCAAGGCTACTTACCAGCCTCCAGTCAAAAATTCCTGAAGGCCCAGAGAAGTTGGGATCCTGCTCAAAGACCTTGCGGTGGATCGTGATTGTATTCCGCGAAACAACACGTCCGATGCGTGCGCGAACGATCATCAATCTTTCGCCGTCGTCTGATCGAGCCAGGAACCACCTGCAACTGCCATGCCGCTTTTCTTTGAAAGGTTCTGGGATTAGGAAGGGCAGGGACACCAGGCGGCCTACAACATCATATCAAGTTGGAGTCAAATAAAAAAGGGCTCTTGATTTAGTCAATCTTAAGAACAACATGTTATGAGCATGAATATTTTTTAATTAAATGTTGATAGTAATATAAGCAAGCCATAATGATATCATAGGAAAGTAACATCTTCTTTGTAATAGCCGTTTGTAGCGATGGTGGAGTAGGCGACAATACGTCCACCATAGAAGGAGTCGACAACAGAAATGAAGCCCTTGTGTTCAATGGCATCAGAGAACCATGGAGGATGTATGATCCTACAATGGACATGCATATTTATCCACTTACCGCAGTGACCTGTCAGATAGGCGAGACCGCGGTTGAAGAACGCAATTAGCCTGAAATCTTTATAATTCCCAGATCTTGTGGGCACTTGGCAGATTACAACCTTGAGCAAATCAAACTTGGTATCATGTTGGTTCTTTGTAAGATTACGAGTATTCGGGCGCGGTGCCAAAGCAAAGGCAGTGTTAATCGAAGGAAGGGGGATCAACCACCGTGTGTAGACCTCCACGAGCATCCGGTACTTGCGACCGTCGTGAGCACCATCCAAGGCGTGTTCATGCCGACCAAATTACATACTGTTAATGTAGCCGAGGCGGCGGGGATCGCATCGCGATGAAGGGGTTGATGCTCGCCACCCTCGATCGTTATGCCGCATGACACGCCATTTCAAGATCGTGCAGCATCGGCAAGCAAGGAGCTGGCTTAAAAAGCTCCGCCCGAGGGCTTTGAGTAAACGGTACAAATTTCGACGAGCACGCGGCGAGCGGCATGGTACTGAGATTGTCCACACACGAAACAATGAGCTTGATTACCTCTGTGGGGAGCGAATTCCAGCCATTCTTTCGGTGGACGCTGCTCGGTTCTGCCATTGTTAGTGCTTGGGTTTCGGACGAGGGGGGAGGCGCCTTAGCGGGGATGGAAGCTTGGATGAGATTATGTGCGGACAAAGATGGAGAAGCGAATATGTGCTGCGGGAAGTGGACAGGTGATGATGACTCTGACATGCCGCTTGACTTACGAGACACATACCAGCAGCGTAGGGTCATATCGATGCCGCATAACTTGCTTGAGTGATCACAGTACTGGTACTCCCTACAGTACCTACTACAGTACTATGCCCTAGCTTGCTAGAGTAGAGTAGAAGAGTAGGACTCTGCTCTACTACAGTACTATGCCCTAGCTTGCTAGATAGAGTAGAAGAGTAGGACTCTGCTCTACTACTAGCACCGGAGGAGTAGTATATTCTAATCTAAAATAGTTACAAACTTCGATGCCCGATCGTGGAACGACTACGAACCGTGCTCAAAGACCGAGTCAACGAGGTGTTTGGACTTATATTCAAAAAAAAGTAGCAAGATGCCCGTGCATTGCACGACACACCATCATCACCAACTCGGTTTTTTCTCTACTCCTACTCCTATAAAAGACTCAGTTGGTGATGATGGAGGCGAGGAGGCGTGTTCAGCCGGGCGTGCAGCGGACGGCGCAACACTATTCGATTTGTTATAAAAAAATTACTTGTAGAGATAGAGACATAGGGAGGAGCACGAGGTAAGGCCTTATCTGTAAATGTGGAGAGAGGTGCGGGTATCTTTTGTAAAATTGTCATAGTTGGCTTTATATCCGTCAGATATAGATCGGACGGTCTATATTACAAGATGGCAGGCAAACCATGATAACCAACTCGGTTTTCTATAAGAGTAGATATATATATAGATATAGATAGATAGAGACTATGGAGTACTAGTAAGGACACCATCTACTGCTTCGTGTGCTACTCCCGCGCTCCATTCGGCGGCTGCAACGTCCCCTACAGCCACTCCCTCCTGCGCTCCATTCGGCGGGCACTGTTGAAATCTGGGGAGCCCACTCTCGCTACTGCTGGCAGCCACGACTTCACCGACGACGGCTTCTTCCCCAACCTCGGCAACCTCTTCCTCAACAACATGGGCGACAACCTCAACGCCAATGGTGCTGCTCCTGTTGCACCGTATGTGTTTCTGTCCTTCCTGTTCGAAATCGTGGTAGAATTCATGTTTCTACTCTGTATCCTACTACTATGCTAGTCCACATGATTAGTTTCATCTCTGTTATAGCCATCATGATTTATTTTGTGCTTATTCGGATTAAATCTCGTAGTAACTTACTCACATATTCAACTGGCGTAACGTCCTCTACAGCCACTCCCTTTTTATGGACGGCCTGGTCGATGCCTCCAAGGAGCCCTTCGTCCACTGCTATGAGTGCCCGATGCCGTTTTGTGGCTTCCCGGCGGACATGGTGCATCACCTCACGGATGCGTGCAGCGGTCACTGCTGGCCCTTGGCGGAGAACATCAAGTACGACACGTGCTACCGGTTTACCATGCCAGAGTCGCGGGAGGATCACAGCCGCGTGCTAGTCTCAGAGGAGGACGGCAACGTCTTCCTCTTGATCGTGGGCACCGGCGAGGCTCACAGAGCCGCCGCCCGTCTTTGTAGCGTCAGGCGTCGTCGCCGCCGACGCCGATAATCGACACGAGGCTAATGTACGGTGCGAGGTCAATGTTACTACCCCTCCGGGTCATGTGGGCGGCGAAACCGGCCTCATCAGACAGACTTGGAATCTGAGGAGCTGGGACTAGCCCGCCAATGTGGACTTGGAAAACCCATGGCATCCGTTCTATCCTTTACCCGCCGACTCGGTGCACGGGGACTCCAAGGAGGTTCACCTGGACATACGCATTATCAAGTGCACTTAGAAAACATGTAGTGTGTGTGGGCGCTTATGGCCCGTGTCTTTGCCGCTTTTGATTCTGTAAGCTTGCCGTTAAACTTGAGTGGCTTTCACATGATCCTTCCTTTGAACTGCTCCTCTCGGTGAGCTGATGTAAGACACTTTGGGTTTCATTTGATAATGGAACCGGGAGGAGCCTCCTGTTCTTCTAAAAAATCGCATTATCAAGTTAAATGTTGATCATTAGTCTTCGCTCAATGTAATCCGATGTCTAAGCATGTGGAGACTTCCATGCAGGATCTTCTTTGTATTGGAGTATCGCGCATGAATAGAAGTGTATCCGCTTATAGTTTAGTCTAGAGTCTTCCATGTATGAATTTTTACTACGATCTTGGTGAAAGACTTACGATGAACCATTTCTTACATCTCCTCTGCCCCTTGCAAGTCATCCTGATTTAATCCCTCCGTCTAGGTGTATAAGGGCATGGTTAATATTACTTAATAGTATAGCCAACTGTTGACTATAAGAAAGTGCCATGTCATCTGTAGCCAACATGTATAACAATCAATACTCAAAAACTAATTCTTAAAGATCATTTCTTGCAAAGCACAATAAGTGTTATTTCTTCACAACTTTTGGATGCAAAGTTGAGCAGTTGAACGCTTTTGTTTGCAAAAGATACCTTTTTATCTATTTCACCCGGATGTTTGTGAGCTCTAGAGATGAGATAATATCCAAAGAAACCTATCGATACCCGTTACACATGAGATGACCCCCACATCCTTTGTCAAGATAAGCAACTCCCCGATCAATGCATTTCACTCTTGATTGCAGCATACGGGCACCTTACTACTATAGATTAGTACGACCAAAAATTGAACTAACATTATATATAGTACGATAAATCTTGATGCATGTCACCTAAAATTATATCATTCAAAACTATGTTCAAATCTGAATCCAACGATATAGTTTTTGTTGACATGCACTAACATTTTGTCGATTAAATCTTGATCCAAATTCAATGGGGGACTAATAAACCACGACCGATGTAGTACAAGTGTAGAGGGCAGCGCTGCACGGAGTCTCACCTCTCACCCGCTTCGTGGCGTTGAGGAAGCCGTCATATCACAAAACCCAACCACTCCCGGTAATAAATGGCACAGTAAAATAAGCGGACAAGCAACCATCACATCCCTCCGTCTTTTTGCATTTCATCTCTCTGCATTTACTTTCTCCGGTTCATCTCCGACGCCGATCCCTAGCTACTACTCCTAGGGCCAGTTCTTTTGGCGGCTTCCCGGCTTTTCCCACAAGACTAGTCACGGTGGAGAGTAACAATAAAGCGCCTCACTCATTTATTTGGGCTTCTAAACTACTACTCCATCTGGTTTATTCCTCACCATTGTAATTTGTGCTAAATTTTGACCAAAGATTTAAGCGATAAAATGTTACTCAAAACACTTAGGCGCGGTGCATCTAGGTGTGTAAGTCATCTTACAAAAACCAAATAATCTGAAAACACTTAGGCGCGGTACATTAACTTCTACCTCGTTTCTTGTTTCTTGACATATCAACCAATAAGAGATAAAGAGTGTGCATGCTTTTAATGACTTGAGATATCAAACACGACATGCAGTGGTTAGTTCATTGCATGCAATACTATTAATTAGCAAACAAACATTAACGTTTCTCGTTTTCTCCTCTTCCTTGGTCATGGTGCACAGAGAAATAACCACAGAGAAGGAAGCTAAAAGTAAACAATCAAACGAGCATTTTTGCATTTGTTTTTCATTGAATCGTTTCACAAGCTTGACTAGTGCTGTTTTTCCACTTTTACAAAACCCGCATCGTAATGTTCAAACGTGCATTTGCACGTACATAAGTAATAGTAGTACTACCTCCGTCTAGGTGTACAAGTCCTTCCTCCTTCTTGGTCACCGTGCACAACCAAAGATGACTTATTGACCTGGACGGAGGGAGTAGCACAGTCTGCAAGCATATATCGAGAGAGACGTGTACTCTGATAGTATATAGTAAAGTTTGTGCTATATGCACGTACTTGCAAAATGCGTAATAATACACAACGTTTCCAAACTTTCCCTTTTACATACTTAATTAAGGACGCTAAAAATTCCTGAATGTTCGGGATTTATCATTTGCGTCCCAAAACTAATGAGATCGCCTTACGAAACAAAAATTATACTCCTAAAAGCCACGGTGCTCGCAGGAGCGCTTGCGGCGTGCCACGAGTGCCCAGGTGCGCGGCCGTTTCCCAGCGCGCGGACACAACGCCTCTTCCTCAGCCTCGCAACTCGCGATGTGATGATTGGCGGCTTGCCGGCGGGCGAGAGCGATCTCACCGGTGTGGTGATCCGGTGCCAATAGGTACTCCTCCTGGCTGGAAGCGTGCACCCGGTCCACGTACCGCCAAGCGTAGATGAGGCGCTTGGGCCCGACTGCACTCAGGGCGTCGGCACGGGCGTCCTCCGCCACCCTCACGGCCCTCGCATGAGCCTTCTGCCAAAGAACCAATTGCTTGACTCTCTCGGACGCGACATAGATCTCCTAGAAAGCTTGTTGCGCGGTGCGCTTCTCTTCCTCGGCCTTCTTCTCCGCCTCTATTTTGGCGCGCTCTGCTGGAGGCAAAGCCTCCCACAAGGCGACATCCATTTCTTTCCAAAGCTCCTCAAGGCTGGGGGCTCGGCGGGCGGCGCGGCATTCTCCTCGTAGTGGGGAGCCGACGCGTCCTCTGACGTGCGTGCCGGCAAGATTGAGAACGCCGACGCGTCCACCTCGACGCGTCGCAGCGAGGAGCGGAACGCCGACGCGTCCTCCTCGACTAGTGGCGGCGAGGAACGGAACGGCGACGCGTCGCATCGCGGCGAGGAGCAGAACACCGACGCGTCCTCCTCGACTAGTGGCGGCGAGGAACGGAAAGGTGAGGCGTGACCGTCCGCACGGTGCAGCGAGGGGCTCCTAGGGCTTGGGAGGGGAGATGCCATGGTGGTCGACGTGAGAGGGAGGGGGAGGAGATAGCGATGAACATGAACGTGAGGGGAGGAGATAGCGATGTCGTGGGAGGCGTAGTATTTATAGCGAGCAATGGCACACCTGCGTAATATATGGACTGAAGTTGCATCGATTAATCGCAGGTCCAGGGCCAGCGCCACTCACATGTGGGCCAAGATAATCGCTGGGCCTGTATGTCAGTGACCCAATGCACCTGAAGTTAAGTAAAAGCTACGTGGGCATATTTGTTGGAGTAAATTACAGGGGAGCGAAGGGGTGGAAATATTGCTGGTCACAACGGATTGGACGAGCGTGGGGGGGAGGAGAGTCATGCATGCAAATTTTTTCACACGGGGTGGAGTGGTGGGACCGCTGGAGGGAGAAGGAGAGTTTGGCAGGTATATTGTTTCCACACATGGAGAAGAAAAGATTTGGAGACGAACGGGCTTCCTGCAGGTATGGGGAATGGTGCATAATAAGTCATCTTGCATGCCGGGCTAGGTATAGTCTCAGGTCATTAAAAACATACACGCCCCACACATGTTCATATTTCAAGATGCACTAAATTATCCTGTAATTTTAGAGACTGATTGCGCTTTTGTGGTAGCGTCTCTTGCATCAGGGGACTATGACAGGTCTGCTATGTGTGACCTGAAGATGAAAGCGTTGAGCATCTCGAAGTTGATCAACAATCTTCAATTGTCAAAGATTAGCCGTTCGGCCAATAAGGTGGCACACTTAATCGCTAAGTATAGCTTTGACAATAGATTAGATGGTATTCTTGTAAATAACGTATCATACGTGTGGTGAATATTGTATCAAATGAGTGTACTGGTGTGGCTGGTTAATTAATATAAAGTGGTGTCTAAAAAAGTATATATTTGGTCAAACAATTTGCAAACGGTTGACGGGAGTAAAAAGGACCAGAGGGAGTATCATGCATGCGGAGTAGGCAAAAAATTGCTCATTTTAGCGGTCGAAGTCTCAAAGGGCGCGACCGCCGAGGGAGGCGAAGGTCGGGAGGCGCGACGGTTGACGGAATTAAGTGAAGTTGCATCCACGCCACGGCATGGTGTGCTAACAGGTGAAGCTATACCGCCAAAGCCTACGATATGGGTCTAGTAGACATGACATCTAGTGGGTCCCGCATAGTTCTCGAGAACTCTTTGGGGGCTTGCAGCCGTTTATCCACCGGGCAAGCCAGCAACCCCACGCCGTTCGCACACCCTACTCATCCCCGTCTTCTACCTCACAACAGTTCGCTCTCAGTCGTCCCGTCCTTTCACATTAGTTCGCTCCCTGTTTTTGCGGGGTACAACAGTTCAACTTCTCCTAACACTCCTCCAAAATCCATGGCCTCCCAAATCTCCATGGTCGCCGCTGAGTACCAGGTTAGAGCCATCACCGGCGATCAGTTCATCGTCATCTACACACGTGGATCCGCGACGGTGAAAGCATGGCTTGCTCGCTTCCTACGCATGTTCAACAGTTCAACGTATGAGTGGGTCGCTGGGCTAGATGTTGAGTAGACCACAGTCCTGGGACGAGAGAAGGATCTAAAGGACGAAGAGAGGAAGAAGCCCGCCGTGATCCAGGTTTGTGTACATAACGTTTGCTTGGTCTACCACATTTGCCATGCCGACGTTGAGTGCCAGGATTTTAAGAACTTCCTCAAGGACAAAAGAGTGAAATTCGTTACTGTAGGCTTTAAGAACGACAAAGAAGTCCTGCGTTAGATAGGCCTCGTTGTAGGCCAGCCCTTCGATCTCCAGAAGGCAAGCCTGGTGTCCTCCTCTCAACCTTCAATGCTGACCCTGGCAGCAGCCATGATTGATCCTTTGTACGCTAAACTGAAGAAACATCATCACGAGTTTCATCATGCATGGGAGTCGAAGACAAAAGATGAAGATCACATCCTGACGCAGCAATGGTTGCCTACCTTTGTTTAAATATCTACATGGGTTGGATGAAGAAGCAGAGCCCAGTGTCCGGTTTAAGCAAAGAAGCGTCGGCGAAGAGGAAGAGGAAGAGGGACGAGGACGAAGTCGAGGACGTGGAGTCGGACTCCGAGTAGGTGGCAGTGCCGTTGCTCATGCTGGTTCTACTGTAGTGTCAAGCTGACTATTTGCTTAGATTATTTTCAAGGGTGTGTTGTCTTTGAGGCCCTAAGCGTAACTATGTTTATGTTCTTTCTCATTATTTGAACTGTTTAATGCACGTAGAGTAGTACTAGTACTATGTCTTCCTACTGTTCTTCTTGCAGTTGGTACTACTGCTCGTACCTTCGTGTTCCCCTTTGTACTTAATACGTTCGTACTAGTAGTATAATTTGGGCGGTCGATTTGTGAAAGAAGTTCGACGGAGCGAAGGAAGAAGACGGCAGAAGAGGTGGAACAAGCCCTTCTAGCCATCCATGTTGCATCAAACGGCTCACATGAGTCGACTGACCCAAATTGCTCCTTCAGATTGCAGGATCCACGTGGCATTCAAGGTCTCGAAGGTAGATTCCACGTCCGCGCCCGGTTTGCGGGCACGACACGCGCGTGACCGGCTTCCGCCGCGACAGCCACCATGCGCGCCTCCTCCGCGCGGGCGGAGACGACAATGACACGCTAGTTCCTCCTCGCCGGCGTGCTGGAGCATGTGCTCGTCCTCCTCTTCGTACGCTGCGTGCATAGACGCGGCTCCACCAGCTGCTCGCGTGCTTGGCAGCGTGGCGGCATGGCGAGGAGGGACTGCAGACGACGTGAGCGGGCGAGCCTTCGGCTTAATGGCACAGGGATGGCGGCGATACACGGCGGTGATGGGCGAAATTGTTGGCGGAGCAGGCGGGCACCGGCATGCGCAACGGCGGCGGCGGCATATTGATGAGTGCGCGTATGGGAGCTTACTTTAGTTTTATATGAGGTTGGTCAAACTTAAAAGAAAACCGTACTAGTACACGTAAACATTAGACTTAGGCACCGCTTTTTTTTAAGTTAGTACCACAGCCACGATACGGAATCCTGTGCAAGCACGTGAACGTGGCCAAGACGGTCGATCGAGCAGTGCGTCACCGTGTCGCGCTTCGAAGGACATCCACGAACCTTTTTGTGTGTGTGGAAACAATCCTCGAATATTACTCAACTTTTTTTCCTGGGAAAGTTCTTGACGCTGCAATATTTCCATATATTTGAATTTAGCTCCAGTTTGTGTTTATTTGGATTTGGATGTTTTAGGTGCCCCGTAGTTTTTTAATACTTATTTTGTGTGTGTGACTGAGAGAGAACGTGTGTATGTGTCCATATGTGTGTTGTGGCGGAAGGGCAATGTGGAGACGGTGTGCGTGTAATCTGAGACATAGAGAGGTGTGAATGTGCAAACGATCATGCATGAGTGAGACATAGACAGATGCCGATACATTGTGTATACATGAGAGAACGGTCTTCTAGTTTACTTGTGTGTGTGCGCGTGCGTGTGTGTGTGAGAGAGAGAGAGAGGGAGAGAGAGAGAGAGGAGCATCCGTAACACAACAACCATCTCTCTCGATTCGTCCGTCCCTCGCACGATCGCATGCAACATATGCATCAACGCGCACATTTTGACACCCTCACTCGGCCCCTGCCCACCTCAAGGTCCGCACAATCTCTTGGTGAATACCTATTCCTCTCCTTAGGTTTGTTTTCGCTCAATATCTGACACATACACACACACACACACCCACACACGCAGCACAACACACACACACACACTCCCCCGAGCACACAATTCATCCCCATCCAAGGTTATACGGCGACCACTCTCGCTTGTGCTTCTTTGCACCCCAACATGCACAACACCTCAATCTTCAAAGAGGGCATCGAGCAGATCAAGACGGCGACCACACCACGCTAGAGAATGCGGGTCATTTGGAAGGTGGTGATGTGATGACGGCCGATCGACTCCTCCCACCCACCCTCTCTCTCTCTTGCACAAAATTACCAATCCCTCTCTCCCCGCACAAAATTGTCAATCCCTCAACCCATGAGATCCTTCCCCTCTCGTCCATGTTTTTCCAGCTCTCTCATCAAACATGTTGTCTCTTCTCCTTCCACGTATACAGAATCACGTATATTACATGTCTCCATCTTTCTCACAGACATAACTTCTTCCTCTCTCTTTCTCTCTCTCTCTCTCTCTCTCTCTCTCTCTCTCTCTCTCTTTGTGTCTCGTTAGGTTTGTCTCCTACTCTCTCATCCACATACATACAATCTTTCCCACCCTATCTGCTCCATCTTCAAAAGCTCTCTCTGCATGTTTCATTCACACAATGGGATATGTCAAAATGTTGCTTCTATAATGGCTGATGTAGAGTTTTGGTTGTTTTTGTTGCATCCTACAAAGTAATAACTATGAAATGCATTTAAATTCTCATTTGACTGGGATTATGTGAGTTTGAGCATGTTGTGAAGTACTATAGACCTTGTATACATCTTGGGAGTCGACAATGATTGTAACTATTGAATTGTATAGACCATTACATTCGAAGTCAATAGCCTAATGTATTTATTTCACAATTTCAACAAATGATTAGTTCACTACAAACTAAGAAAACAAATGCGTACTCCTCCGCTTTTTATTTAAGTCCGCCAGATTAGCATTGGTCAAAGTCAAGTTTTGTAAACTCTCGTAAAGCTTATAACAAAAATATTAACATATACAATAACAAATAAATACCATTAGATTCATTATTGAATGTACTTCCACATCATATATATTTGTTATGGTAAATGTTTATATTTTTATATAAACTTGGTCAAACTTTAGGAAGTTTGACTTCGGTCAAACCTAATATGCAGAGTTTACTACTACTACTCGCTAGTTGCTTAGCCGAATCACTCAACACGCCACACGGGAAGTCCAGTGTCACAAAATTTTGAGGTCGGCGGGAAAATCTCCCGCGACCCTGATTCGAGCAGTGGGAAGTTACCATCATAGCCTTCGGAACAGGCCTACGAATAACGCTTGGTAGGGGGCTGTTTTCGTAACTTCAGGTTCACCCTACCTAGCCAACCCCACCCCAACACCCAGAGTAGTACACCTGAATACTCCCCATTTTCTATCCCCACCGCAAAATAGACTTCTCCACGGCACCGCAGCCTTCGTGCTCCTCCCTTTACATCGGGCAAGACTCGTCCCACCGCAGCAAGATTCGCCTCATCGACGACCTCAGACGCCAGACTTGGAGCAGTCCACCATCGCCGTCATAGACGGAGCCTCTTCCCCAAAGATCGCCTTCCACGGTCTCGGACCTGCTTCCCAAGCCGACGCTAAGCGCAGAAGTACCACCGTTGTGGACAATGAATCGACTTCGTTGCCGACCATGACTCACAGGGGCCGCCGCGACCATCGTTCTCCTCCTCGATTGGTAATGTGTGTATTGAATCACTTAGTAGTACATGTGCAGTTCCAATTTTGTTCATACCTACCCTTCAATTTTCCTGGGTGCTATTGTTCCCGTAAAAGTAATTGGTTATAGCCTCCATTGTCCAACAGAATATCAGCTTGTAATTGTGCGTCGCTCCTGTACCACGCTGTGCTTGGGTAGGTTTTTCATCTGCAACCAGCAGTGTGGCAAATGATGGAAAGGTTTTTAGAACTAGCAAGATGCCCATGCGTTGCACACATCAAGATGCATTTGTATGAGTAGTTTATCTTGTGAGAGAAAAGGATGAACGAGGGAAGGCCTTATTTGCAAATCTGAGAGGGGTATGGGTATCTTTTGCAAAATTCCCATTTGTTTCCTTCCTATCATGCCGATATAAATCGGACGGCCTATATTGCAAGAAAAAAAGTATAGAAAAAAAAAGTAGACAGTAAAGGAAGTAGAGATAAATATTAAATATTAAATATAAAATAAATATAACCGTAGAGAAGAGAGTAGAGATAGCAGAAACGTCGGGAAAGGATCGGCCTTGTGAAAAAAAGCGGCAGGCGTGCGCTAGTTTTGGCCTTGGCGTCCGTAGCGCTTTTATAAAATCCAACGCCCTCCTACCGCTCTGTGCCTTGCCACTTCTCTCTCCCGCTCTTTTAGCCTCGCCGCGCCACCATGCCGTCGGGCGGCAGAAACTTGGGGATACCCGCGGCGTCGCGCGCCCTCGGCAGGCTTCTACCGAGATCCGATTCCGGGATGCGCCTCGGCCTCGGCAATTTCGACACCGCCACCGAGGGCCTCATAGAACATTGAACTTCCCCAACGTGCCGACGCGGGAGCGGGCGCAGGAGCTCGCACCTCTGCCGCGGCATAGCACCGACGAGGATCGTCACGACAACCGGAGGTGGGAGCACCGTCTCGGCATCGCCGAGATGGACGAGGAAGCCATTGCGCTGTGGCGCCAACACTTCGCGCAGGACATCATCAACGAGCGCGAGTTCTACGTGCAAAGGAGGGCGGAGAGGGATAAGAGGAGGGCGGAGCGAGCCGCCTATCGCGAGGACAAGCGTAGACGAAAAGCAGACGCTCAATTCAACATGAGGCTAGGAGCAGCGTCGCCCTGGGAATCCGACGACGATCGGTATCTTCACGCCTATAGTCAAATGTCGGAGGAGGACATCACCGAGGAGCATTCGGACGACGAGGAGTAGTTGAATTATCTTTTTTGTATCTATCTATGCTGAGAACTATCCTCTACTCTCTAGTATCTACTTCTCGATCTCAAAGATCGTAAACGCTTTTTTAAAGCGCCGCGTTGCGATTCTGTTGGAGATGCTCTAACATGGCAGACGAGTGCTTTAATGTTGCCCACAAGATGTGCGAGTATTACTAGTAGTATTTTTCTTGCCATGTTGAGATTTTGAAACCACGAGTGTGAACATGCAGAGGAGCAATGAATACCAAACACGGGATATTCGGGACATCTTCAAGGAGCGTGGCAAGTTAAAGAGGAGCTGCACCGAACCTGTAAAATGAGCTTTGGTAAGTAACACCCTTTCAATTACTTTCGTTTAGCCTCGTGTTCTTCAATGTGTATATGTTGTAGTTTCGCTTTCTCTTAAGCGTGGTGTTCTTCGATGTGTAATAAGAAGAGTCTTAATCGTCCTAATGCTTTCGCTTTTAACTTGATGTAGGAAGTGGGTGTTCTCACCGTGTAGTCTGTTTTATATTTCTTTTCCTTTTGAATTCACTTCTCCGAGTTACATTTATCCGCTTCTACTAAATGGATCTAGGTTTCTCCGAGTATTGATCTAAAAAGAAGTAACTTCATGTCGGGGATGCGCCTCATGAGGAGGGAAGTATGGTCAACCTTGAGATCATGTTTCCAAAATGAGGCTAGATTACACACAAGGTGCCGGTTCCTAATGATTCTCGGATTAGACACAAGGTGCAAATTCCCAGATGATGCTGGATTACACACAAGCCAGGTGGAGTCGTCGACTGTTCGTGTCCTCGTGGCATTAGTAAAGGCTGAAAGAAAGCGTGCAGCAGCCCTTGAGAATGTAGCTGAGTTCCTGAAGAAGCGAAAAGAGCAATCAGATGATCTCTTCACCCAAGCCAAAGAAGAGATGGAAGAAGCCAGAAATAAGCTAGCAGAGGCAGAGCAGGCTAGGCGTCTCCTACTATCTAAAACTGTTTTCAATACAAAATTTCCTTCATAATAGCTAGGTTCAAATTTTTATCCAGTCAGCATGCATATTGTGATGTCTGCACATCTACTGATGTGGCACATAATGTTTTTTCGGGTCATGTAATAACAGCAATTACTTTCCTAACAATAATGCATTTAAGCATTGGACATGGTATAGTTCATGCATAAGCCCGACATTCCAAGTCCAACTTCCACATCAAACTCATGTTCACAGATATACGCACATTCATACATAATGTCCACAACCATGATTCACTTCAAAGCCAAAAAATGTGAGGAGAGTTATAAATAAAGAAAAACCTCTACTAGTTCCTGCTACGGTCACGAGCACAACAAGCCAAGACCATGCGTAAATTAATTATATTTTAGTCATTTTTGTGTTCTAAAATGCCTGCCGGCTCATGGAAGGACATGTCACGCACACGCCAGAGATTCAATGAAGGCAAAGGGCGGTCTTAAGCTGGTTGCACGCGGGCGAGGAGGCGTGCTCATCCGGCCTGCAGCCGAGTGCGACCCTCTTGGCCGGGCGCATTCAAGGCTGCGCTATGAGAGGTCGCGTCCGTGTCGAGCAATCACTCCCTCCAAATTTTTTTGTTTGGGTATAACAAAATCTCGTTTTCCATTCACATTTTACAAGTAAAATTCATGGACAAACTTTGACCCAAAGTACGATCGGGACTAGTAAACCAGAATGGAGGTAGTAGTTTTTTTTAATCAAAGAAGGGTTTCCCCTTCCGATTACTAAAAACCAGCATCTAAATCTAAACCATAGTATTTGCCCTAGAACTACCAGGTTCAACATCTCGTAACATAAACCCATACAACCATACGCCAAGGAGGTACGTAGTACTATGAATTCCATTTTTGCTCCATACCAATTGTTCTAAAAACTACTTACTACTTATAACGTGCCATTTAAAATCGGAACTCTTAACCCCGCTAAAAAACGATATTTTAAACGTGGCTACTCGATGCGTAACCTGGCGAGCCACCGCGCTCCAAGTCGTTCACCTGTGGTCCCGACCATCAACTCCTACAAAGGTGCTCAACCACATACCCGGTACCCGCGAATGCAACAATCATGCACCTAGGATTTTATGGTTTATTTGTTAACGTCGCCTTTACATAACACTCATGTGTGCGAGACAGTGAGAGGCCGACTGCGTGCGTGCGCCTCTTCTCTTCGTATATGTACTCCACCGTTTGTCCGGTGTCCAAAAAATTATAATAACTACTAGCAATGTGCCAATGCGTTGCCACACGATCAAAGTAGATTAATACATACTCACCGATTTGATAGAAAAAAATGTCTAGTTTTGAAATACGTATATCACTAAAAATATGTTATGTTTCACTCAAAATATATTCCTTTGGAGGTTTTGATGAGATAAGGGAGGCATGTTGTTGGTTTCAAGATTCAAGAAGTGGTATATGTCTAATTTCTACTCTTACTAGCAAGATGCCTGTGCGTTGCACGGAACATCAAAATCTCGTGGGAGAAAAGGATGAACGAGGGAAGGCCTTATCTGCAAATGTGGTGAAGAGTGTGGGTAAATTGCCATATTTTCCTTACTAGCTATCCGTCAGATATAAATCGGACGACCTACATATTGTAGGATGGCAGCCCACCATCATCACCAACTTTATTTTTATCCTGCTCTTATAAAAGCATTGTCGGTGATGATCGTGTGCCCGCCATCCTCGCAATATAGGCCATCTGATCTATATCGACGGATAGGAAGGAAACTATGGCAATTTTGCAAAAGATACCCACACCCCTCTCCACATTTGCAAATAAGGTCTTCCCTCGTTCATCCTTTTCCCCCACAAGATAAACTACTCATACAAATGCATCTTGATGTTCCGTGCAACGCATGGCATCTTGCTAGTTGTTGAAAAAAGTCCATGTGTGTGAGAGAGAGGGAGAGTGGAGGAGGACGGAGTGCATGTGTGACAAAGACACAAGTAGTGTGTGTGCGATAGGTATCAGCTTAAAATGAGGCGATAGTGTGTGTGTGCACGATCGAGAGGGCGTGTCTCAAGAAGGGAAGAAAAAGCTACATAGATACAAGGAGCGAGAGAGAGAGACATGTATGCGATGGTGGAAGCATGAGTGTGCGGGTGTATAAACCTATCTAGAGGCTAGCTAGTCGATAAATGCTTGAGAGAAATACGAGTCGGGGTGCGAAAGCGAGAGTTTTGTGTGTGTGTGAGAGAGAGACGGTAATCTGGAAGGGGGGTGGAAGCAGGAGTTGTGTGTGTGTGTGTGTGTGTGTATGTGTGTCTGTGTGAGAGAGAGAGGAGACGGTAGTCGGGGTTGTCTGATCGGTGTCGATGCAGGATGGAGATTTAAAAGGAGACCGCAACAAATGTTGTGTCTACAGGAGAGAGAGAGAGAGAGAGTAATTTTAGTGGTATGAGTCATATGTAGAGACATATAGGGTGTGTGAGTGAATCCCATAGAGAGAAAGACAAAGTGAAAGACGAGTGGAGACTGTGTGTGGCGGTGAAAAAGAAAGCTTAGGTACCGAGTGATACCAGAGATGTAGTGACCCAACCCGAATGGATCAAGTCTCTGTGCTTAAGTGTCATCCCTTGATCGGTATGCTGACACACACAGTACTCGAGGATTTATAACAAAGGTAAATCACATGTATAAAGTAACGTAAATACTATTACCTCAATCCAAATAGCGGAAGTAACAAGGTTGTGGATTCCCATCAACACCAACGACAAAGTTGAGCGTAGAAATCGTAACCCTAACGTATCACTTACTCGTCATCTGAAAAGTCTGCAACATGAAAAGTTGCAGCCCGAAAACGGGTCACCACATGGAATATCTTTGGCAATGTAACACATAGAGAGTAATGAAAGAATAAGCTATACTACCTTCTTATATGGCTGGTGGAAAGCTCTATGGTTACAGTTTTGCGAAAAGCCAATTTTTCCCTACTGCAAAGGAATAAATTTATTTAACTATCATGGTGGTTGTTGAACATTGAGAATGGTTGACAGCATCCTCAATCCCAATTAAAAGTACTCATTAAAAACCCAACAATATTAATTAGAAGTAACATGATGAGATTCACATGATATCCAAGTACTAGATACTCAAGATGTCCATAACCGGGACACGGCTAACCATGATTAGTTTATACACTCTGCAGAGGTTTGCACTTTTCCCCACAAGACTCGATCGCCTCCGTTGGATTTCTCGCACTACATGATGTTTGAGAAACGGATGACCGAGACATAGTCTTTCAGAACCGCTAGCACCTTACATAGGGTAGACCGGTACACCTACTTTCCCATACATCTGCTAGTCTACCCGTAAGAGTTCGCACAACTTAATCAACCATGCCAGAGCCCATATTGGCTTGTGGCCGCACACGTAAGTTTCTAGTTTGAATAATCTCATGATCCCTTTGAGCCTGGGTGGCGGTCCGAAGAAATACAGGCAAGTCCTGATGGAAACCAGGTGCCTTAATCCACCCAGATGTGTGTTTAAGTTGCCACCTTAAATAAACCATTAATTTAACAATCTCACATCTGTCATGGAATACACTCACCCAATCCACGTCTACTAGCATAGCATGGCATAATAAGCAAACGTAGAAGTAACTCCCAAAGGTTTGAAAATAAACAAGTAATAGGTACTACCTCATCTACTTCCCATCCCACAATTTAATTAGATCCTAATCATGCAATGTTTGAGGATTGATCTAATGCAATAAAACTGGGTAGTAGAAAAGAGTATGATCAAAGTGTTACTTGCCTGCAATTTTGATGAAGATGGTTCACACTCAAAACTCTTGATAGTTCTACTCGTCACACTCCGGTCAATCTATCGTAATCAAGCAATAGTAGCCACACATAAGCAATCACTTAAAACATCAGAAAGAGCGAAGAAAACAATTCGGAAAACATCAAAACCAAGCAAATCACTCTTGCAACATAAAACAATTTCTAGCAGTACCAAAATTATGTGAATTTGGCCTTATCAGAAAGTTTAGGTCAAGAGCTTCGATTTGCAAAAAGAATCAACTAAATCGGAGTTACGAAACTCAAATTATGATCAACCGAAGTTTAAATTCAAATCTGATCTAATTCAAATTTTAAACTTTCAAAAACATGTTTGAGTTGGATTACTGGAAACAGGGGATCGTAACGAAGAAGTGGGCGTTGGTTTCGTTGGATTTGGATAAATGGATAAAAAGTTATAGCCGTTTGAAGTACAGGGGCTAAATTGTAAATAAAACATCTACAAAGAAGTCCCTGATTAAAACTAACAGAAAAAGAAAAGAACTAAATAACGAACGTTCGCTGCCGAACGTTTAACTATGAATCCGTTATTTGTGAAGACCTAACCAGCTTAACGTTCTCAAATAACTATGCTAAAAAGAAAAACCGATCTAATAAAATTAAACCGAACTAAAAGGAAAAAAAAACCTAAAAAATAAAATAAACCGGGTCGGTTTGTATGCAGTTCATGGCGGTTTGCCATCGAAACCAGCGGGCGGCGGTTAGCGACGGACTTCTCATGAGGGCGGTGCGGCTTCGCGAACTCGGGACGGTGGCCCCGGTCGGCGGCGTGAAGTGAGGCGGCGGCGAGGGGCGTAAGGTGGCGGTGGTGGCGGAGTGCGGCGGAGTAGCGGAATGGCAAGCCCGGCGATGGCGAGATCCGTGGCGGGCGGCCAAGGAGCTGTGGGACAGGGAGGGGCGGCGCGTCGGGGCGAAGAGGATGGCGAGGAGGAGAAGGGGGCGGCGGAGGGGGCGCTTGTTCCACGAAGTGGAGTATGGACTTCATAAGTATAAGTTTTTATCTCGGTATGTGGGATATCCCACGAGGATGAAGAGATGAATTACTATTGGATATAAAGGAGGTATGATGTTGGAAATATGGATCAAGGTAAATTCCATGATGAGTCTGAGTAATCATGTCCTAGTTTGGTGCCAATAGAAGGAAGGAAGAAAGTACATTGGATGGATTTAAGAATACTAGGAAGTTGGAAGTTGGAATAATGATCAGAAGCCCGAGGATAAGTTCAAGGACTACAAGTGATGAGATGGGCCATAACCCACAGGCCCGAGGACCTGCCAAGAAGCAAGCACACTCTTGCTGAAGGAAAAACCCTGGAAGAAGTTACGATTTTATCGACAGACGATCTTATAGGAGTTTACGCAAAACTTGAGAGTTGTGAAGAAATGATAGATGTTTGTTTGGCTTGCAGAATCAATGGATTTTCCGAACTTGGTTCGTCGACAAGAGAAATTCTGCAATGCTTGTGAGGATGACCGAGTGTTAGAATGCGAGATTCGCTAAACCATGTAAAAGGTAATGATTTGGGTGCGGGATGGATTGATCACCATACCGACTTACTCTTATTATTCGCTTTGCTATATGGGATGGTAAATCTGAGTGATTTACCTATAGTAGAGAGACGACGATCAAAACCTTGTTTAAACCTTAGAATGGTATAGGTTTTTTTCCCTTGTACATGGCAGCTGTTGCCAATCATAGGATATACGGTGAGGTGCAACCCAGACCCATTTCCTGCAGGACAAACCATAAATTGTTGACCACCATGAGATATCGATAGTGGTTTAGTATTGGCGCCAGACCTATCAGCTATGAAGACCCAGTCTTGGAATAACCTTACCAAGAGGAAAGGACAAAAGAATTGAGGAAAAGGTTATGCCACCACCGGGAGAGCCAGAGAAGGAATTATCCTTACGATTTGAGAAGACCGACACTGTCAGGAATAAGGATGGAGTATATGAGTTTTGATGGGACCGTAACGATGCTTCTAAGGGTGGTAGCACCCGAGACCCCGGAGATGATCGATGGATTTGAGAAGACCCCAACCCTAACCTATTTCTTTCTAGCCTCTCCGAATCTCGAGGACGAGATTCATTTTAAGGGTGGTAGTTTGTAACATCCCAAAATTCTAAATTTTGGACTGTTATAAACAAATAGATAGTTTTGATTGATAAACCTCTGCGGAGGCGGCGGCGAGGGGCGAAGGTGGCGATGGTGGCGGTGTGCGGCGGAGCAGCGGCTTCGGCGGCGGTGGCGAGATCCGGCGGCGGGCAAGCTGGAGCTGCTTGAGACGTGGAGGGCGGCGGGGGCGAAGATTATGGCGAGGAGGAGAAGAGGGCGGTGGAGGGGGCGCTTATATAGGGGGTGGGGCGACTCCGAGGCGTGGAGGAGGGGGCAAGGGGAGGCGGCGGCCGATGGCAGGGTGGCGCCGGACTCCGGGAGGAGTCCCGGTCGGGGACGGGAGGGAGGCGGCGCGGAGCTGGGCCTTGGCCTGGCTTCGGCGGGGCCGGGCGAGTCGGCGGAGAAAAGTTTTTTTTAAACCCTTTTCCAGACAAGGAAAAAAATAAATAAAAAAAATATTATATAGGCATATAATATATCAAAATTTGCAGAAAAATATTTCCTACAAGATGAACATTTTTATAATGCCAAATAAAATCCACACAAATTTAGATAATTAAAAGAGTGCTACTGGTCTAATAAAATCCAACGAAAATCATTTTAAAAATACCAAAATTAATTCAAATTTATTTCTCTCCTATTTTCTTATGTACGGAATCATGTTACCCTATTTTCCATATATTTTATTTTTGGAGAAAAATAATTTGAACAAAACTCAAATAACTCCAAATTGAAAATAAATTCAAAAGAACTTTGAATTTAATGCTTTGAAACTCCCAACTCATATTTCATATGTTTTGAAGAAGTCATTTTATCTTCGCCGTGAAAATCATTGAGTTGCATAAAGTTTCAGAATTGGAAATATTTTCCAAATGAAATTCAAATATTTTCAACACCCTTGTCATTTAAATAAATGGAAGAAGTCATGTCATCTTCTCTCCAGGGTTTTGTGGTGAAAAGAATTTGAATTCACGGAGAGCATAAAAGCAAAAATGGAAGTTTGGGAAAGTCCTTTTATTCCCTCTCATTTAACTTTCAAAAGTTTCAAATTCACTCACTATCTATTTGTTTATAACATTCCAAAATTTAGAATTTTGGGATGTTACAAACTACCACCCTTAAAATGAATCTCGTCCTCGAGATTCGGAGAGGCTACAAAGAAATAGGTTAGGGTTGGGGTCTTCTCAAATCCATCGATCATCTCCGGGGTCTCGGGTGCTACCACCCTTAGAAGCATCGTTACGGTCCCATCAAAACTCATATACTCCATCCTTATTCCTGACAGTGTCGGTCTTCTCAGATCGTAAGGATAATTCCTTCTCTGGCTCTTCCGATGGTGGCATAACCTTTTCCTCAATTCTTTTGTCCTTTCCTCTTGGTAAGGTTATTCCAAGACTGGGTCTTCATAGCTGATAGGTCTGGCGCCAATACAAAACCACTATCGATATCTCATGGTGGTCAACAATTTATGGTTTGTCCTGCAGGAAATGGGTCTGGGTTGCACCTCACCGTATATCCTACGATTGGCAACAGCTGCCGTGTACAAGGGAAAAAAACCTATACCATTCTAAGGTTTAAACAAGGTTTTGATCGCCGTCTCTCTACTATAGGTAAGTCACTCAGATTTACCATCCCATATAGCAAAGCGAATAATAAGAGTAAGTCGGTATGGTGATCAATCCATCCCGCACCCAAATCATTACCTTGTACATGGTTTAGCGAATCTCGCATTCTAACACTCGGTCATCCTCACAAGCATTGCAGAATTTCTCTTGTCGACGAACCAAGTTCAGAAAATCCATTGATTCTGCAAGTCAAACAAACATCTATCGTTTCTTCACAACTCTCGGGTTTTATGTAAACTCTTATAAGATCGTCTGGTCGATAAAATCGTAACTTCTTCCAGTGGTTTTTCCTTCAAAGAAGAGTGTGCTTGCTTCTTGGCAGGTCCTCGGGCCTGTGGGTTATGGCCCATCTCATCACTTGTAGTCCTTGAACTTATCCTCGGGCTTCTGATCATTATTCCAACTTCCAACTTCCTAGTATTCTTAAATCCACCCAATGTACTTTCTTCCTTCCTTCTATTGGCACCAAACTAGGACATGATTACTCAGACTCATCATGGAATTTACCTTGATCCATATTTCCAACATCATACCTCCTTTATATCCAATAGTAATTCATCTCTTCATCCTCGTGGGATATCCCACATACCGAGATAAAAACTTATACTTATGAAGTCCATACTCCACTTCGTGGAACAAGCGCCCCCTCCACCGCCCTCTTCTCCTCCTCGCCATCCTCTTCGCCCGACGCGCCGCCCCTCCCCGTCCTGCAGCTCCGCAGCGCCGCCGCCGCCGGATCTCGCCACCGCCGGGTTGCTCACGCCGCCTCCGCCACCGCCACCACCGCCACTCGCCGCCTCGCCCACGCCGCCGACCCCGGGGCCACCGTCCCCGAGTTCGCCGGAGCCGCAACGCCCTTGCCGGAGTTTGTCGCTAACCGCCGCCGCTGGTTTTCGACGGCAATCCGCCATGAACCGGTAGAAACCAACCCGGTTTATTTTATTTTATTTAGGTTTTTTTTCCTTTTAGTTCGGTTTAATTTTATTAGATCGGTTTTTCTTTTTAGCATAGTTATTTCGAGAACGTTCGCTGGTTAGGTCTTCACAGCGAATGGATTCGTTAGTTAAACGTTCGGCAGCGAACGTTCGTTATTTAGTTCTTTTCTTTTTCTGTTAGCTTTAATCAGGGACTTCTTTGTAGATGTTTTATTTACAATTTAGCGCCTGTAGTTCAAACGACTATAACTTTTTATCCGTTTATCCAAATCCAACGAAACCAACGCCCACTTCTTCGTTACGTCCCCTCTTTCTAGTAATCCAACTCAAACAAGTTTTTGATAGTTTAAAATTTGAATTAGGTCAGATTTGAATTTAAACTTCGGTTGACCATAATTTGAGTTTCGTAACTCCGATTTAGTTGATTCTTTTTGCAAATCGAAGCTCTTGACCTAAACTTTCTGATAAGGCCAAATTCACATAATTTTGGTACTGTTAGAAATTGTTTTATGTTGCAAGAGTTATTTGCTTGGTTTTGATGTTTTCTGAATTGTTTTCTTCACTCTTTCCGATGTTTTGAGTGATTGCTTATGTGTGGCTACTATTGCTTGATTACGATAGATTGACCGGAGTGTGACGAGTAGAACTATCAAGAGTTTTGAGTCCGAACCATCTTCGTCAACATTGCAGGCAAGTAACACTTTGATCATACTCTTTTCTACTACCCAGTTTTATTGCATTAGATCAATCCTCGGACATTGCATGATTAGGATCTAATTAAATTGTGGGATGAGAAGTAGATGAGGTAGTACCTATTACCTGTTTATTTTCAAACCTTTGGGAGTTACTTCTATGTTTGCTTATTATGCCATGCTATGCTAGTAGACATGCATTGGGTGAGTGTATTCCATGACAGATGTGAGATTGTTAAATTAATGGTTTATTTAAGGTGGCAACTTAAACACACATCTGGGTGGATTGAGGCACCTGGTTTCCATCAGGACTTGCCTGTATTTCTTCCGACCGCCACCCAGGCTCAAAGGGATCATGAGATTATGCAAACTAGAAACTTACGTGTGCAGCCACAAGCCATTATGGGCTCTGGCATAGTTGATTAAGTTGTGCGAACTCTTACGGGTAGACTAGCGATGTAGGGAAAGTAGGTGTACCGGTCTACCCTATGTAAGGTGCTAAGCGCACGAAAGGCTATGTCTCGGTCATCCGCTTTCTCAAACATCATGTAGTGCGAGAAATCCAACGGAGGCGATCGAGTCTTGTGGGGAAAAGTGCTAAACCTCTGCAGAGTGTATAAACTAATCATGGTTAGCCGTGTCCCCGTTATGGACATCTTGAGTATCTAGTACTTGGATATCATGTGAATCTCATCATGTTACTTCTAATTAATATTGTTGGGTTTTTAATGAGTAATTTTAATTGGGATTGAGGATGCTGTCAACCATTCTCAATGTTCAACAACCACCATGATAGTTAAATAAATTTATTCCTTTGGCAAGAGGGAAAATTGGCTTTTCGCAAAACTGTAACCATGGAGCTTTCCACCAGCCATATATGCATGTAGTATAGCTTATTCTTTCATTACTCTCTATGTGTTACATTGCCAAAGATATTCCATGTGCTGACCCATTTTCGGGCTGCAACTTTTCATGTTGCGGACTTTTCGCATTTACCAGTAAGTGATACGTTAGGGTTACGATTTCTACACTCAACTTTGCCGTTGGTGTTGATGGGAATCCACAACCTTGTTACTTCCGCTATTTGGATTGAGATAATAGTATTTATGTTACTTTATACATGTGATTTACCTCTGTTATAAATCCTCGAGTACTTTGTGTGTCAGCATACCGATCCAGGGATGACACTTAAGCACGGAGACTTGATCCATTCGGTTCGGGTCGCTACAAGAGAATAGTAGAGACGTGAGAGATAATGAAAACCGTGTAATGTATAATGATAGGGAGAGTGTGACACTTCTCAAGGGAGACGTCGAGAGACCATGTTTGCGAGGATAGGAGAAACATGAAGTGAGCGTGCGGGTGAGCTGGAGAAAAGAGAGTGATGGCTACACGAAGGAGCATGCATGCGAGAGAGATGGGCGTGAAAGGAGTGAACAAAAAGGGATTCAAATATTTGAATTCGAGATGATGATACATGTAATCCATACTCGAACCAAAATTGATCTATCAAACATGCATACTCATATGAATTCACGCACATCTATGTTATTTAATATGTAGATATTACTGATTCATACATCTTAGTAGAACATAATTTGGTTAATTTTTTTTGAATTCAACCTGAAGATTTCGAGATCGTTGTATTTGTAAATCATATTATACATATAAAGGAGCATAATTCTTTGTTGTGCTTTTGAAAGTATATATGTAAAAAAATGATGTATATAGAATGTAATTCCAATTGAAAATGGATCCCTTGGAAAAAAATAGTAGAATACAAATGGGATTCGAATTGAGTTGGCACGGTAAACGTGTAATCGTGCAAAATTTGAACGAAGGCGGGAAAGTCGCAAGAATCGCCCGAAACCAAAATCTGCGAGATGGAAATCACTATCGCCTATCCTCGCCACAAGAAAGCCTATCTGCTGGATTTCTATAGGTTTCGATAGGGGTAGGTTTGTAATTTCACCCAAACGTGACGTAACCGCCTCACCCGGATTCATACAGTGGGCGCCAAACACAAGGCGCCCTACGAAATCGACTCCTCCCGATTCATATTCATACATGGTGGGCGCCAAAAACAAACTCTCGCCGGCAAATATTCGTGTATGCGAGATTACCGTCCTATCCCCAACCGACTAATGTTGCTGTGATGTAGTAGAAATTGGAAACGGGGCTAAGTTTGTAAATTTCCTCGCATTTGAGACAAGCGCTACGACTACATGGTTCCCCTTCCTCTCTACCTTCCTTTTCCCCATTCAGTACTCCGTGGCGCCAAAACACCCTCTCCACCCCCACCTCCTCCGTCCGCCGCCGTCCGCCACCCCATCCACTTCCGTCCTCCTCCACCATGCCGTAGCTGATACCCGACGCCTTGGCCCATTACAAGAGATCGACCTCTCTCATACACGCCTTGGACCGGGATCCTTGCATCCCGTCCTCTCGCTTCATCCCCGCGTCGTCCACCTTGCCGGGCGCCGCTCCACGACCGTCTCGCCCACCGCGCTTCGCCGCCACCGTCTACCCTCCTAGATCTGCTTCCACGCCTCGACAGCCATCGCTTCCATGACACCGTCAAATTCTCACCAGACGCAGACACGGGCGCCGCACTGCAGGCGGTACTCTTTCAGATTCTGCTCAATTTATTATCGCAGCAAGAAAATAGATCGCCACTGCTTTACTCTGATTTCTTGTCTTGGTTACAAAGTTGCCTTTGTCCGGTTTGCACCTTCAGATCCGCCATGGCACGCTCAACACTATACTCCCAATGCTTATGGTTTTCCCCCTTACATTCCACACTAGTTAAATCATGAGACTAAATTTCAAAATAGGGTCGGTCGATTTTTCAGAGCTCACGGAGTTCGCCGGGTGCGATCCAAGGGGCCCGGGTGGTTGTGGGGCCTCATGAACGAAGAAAACTTGACGCGGGTGGGGGTGGGGGTGGAGGAGGAACACAGCAAGGGGGGGCCGTGGTCCGTCCGGCCGTCTGCAAGGTGTTCTGTATGGGAAGAATCATGACGAGGAAGAAGAAGGGTTAGGAGACATAGGATCTTCATCCAACCGCTTTGAAATGGTCGAGAGACAGTGGGAGTTGCATTCTTAATGCGCCTGGTTCATCATGTGTGGGCACTGCGCAACCAACATTTTATTATCCAAAATCTGCTTGCTCTTCTTTACCATGTTCGATAGATTTGTGACACAAAACGTAGGGACCGACTCCAGCAGACTGTACCCATACTTCATGGCCACACCACTAGCCCCACCACACAGGACCTGCACTCCAAAGAAATGGTATACCGATTTCATTTGCCATAGCACCAGCTGTACCACGTAAAAATCCCACTCCAACAAAAAGTACAGCAAGTCCACCGTCAAGACCTATCCCAACCGCAGAGACGGCCAATTCCTGTAGATTGGAACCCCATTCCATTTATTCCCGCTTTAAAAGACAATGCTTTCAATGTTGTTAGGGACTACGTGCATATATTCCCATCATGGGAAGATTATTGTGAAGACAAACACCATTTTCACATCTTCTGTCCAACTTACGTGTAAGTGCTATTATTCATGGTTATTATTTTCCTGTTTTCTGCTGATTGAACACATCAATGATTTACATTACATTGTTGTAACTAGGCGAGGGTCAATCTGGATAGTCATGACGAGGAAAGCTTGCTTGTGCTTTTCAAGGAAGCATTGCAGCAGTATCTATGTTACCTGAGGAAATCACACTTTGGTGACAAATCTATAAACGAATTTCCGGTGAAGTCTCTTGTGCTAAATTTACAAGACATTGAATGGAAAAACATTGTTATGCACTGGTCTCGTTCCCAGGATGAGGTACTGTCTATGAAATCACATGACAATTTGAACTTCTACTTCTCCGCATGTGCCATACGGATCTTGTTTGCAGGAAATCTGCTCAAGAAGAATTCGGTTTGAAAAGAACGACGAGGATATCGCAAATATGCTGCCCGCTGCTTTGCTCTTGTTAGTACTGTTGTCTGTATCACCGTACTTGCATACATACCTGGTTCATTATGTGACAGCAGTATGCATGATAGCTTGCTTATCAATTGTTCGCTCCAAATTCTTCAGTATCCAATGCCAATGTTTTTTTAGCCCTGCATTGTTCTTGTAAGTACATGCTGTCCTTTATCAGTGTACTTATAATGACAGGTAGTTGTTCATGTACCATCACTTTGTAGCTTATTCTCCTTTTCCCTCCATTTTCTACACATCAGATCTATATTTACTCTTACCATAAGGTTGGTACTGAAGAAGTTTAGCTGTGCATTGCTCTTGGCTGTACCTTTTGCCTGTATCACTGCACTTACATTTATAGCTACTTGGTTATGTAGCATCATCTTCATCTTATCTTAAATATTCTCCATTTTTTCGTATATTATCACATCTATATTTACTCTTAACAAAATGTAGGATAAAGGCAATGCTTATGAAGAAGATTCTGTGGTAAACTTCTTGAATTGGCCGCCCCCCATCAGCATGGACAAGGCCTTTATAGAGCATGTCTTCACCAATAATGTAAGTTTGTCCATCTCAAGCCTTCAAACTTTGTTGTATATATTTGGTTAGGCATGATCGCAACAGCTGTTTATTTTTGGTGTTTGCATCAAATTGCATGTTTAAAGTTTATTATGTACTCCCTCCGTTTCCAAAATAGATGACCCAATTTTGTCTTGAAGTTAGTATAAAGTTGGTTCATCTATTTTAGAACGGAGGGAGTAGTTCATAAACAAAAGTTTGTCCTTTCTCAATTTAAGTTTTCAGTTGTACAACCAAGTTCCTTATTCATACCATGTAAATTAAAGTATATAGAGCAAGTGATCTTCTTTTGCACTGCATGTATGCTTCTGTTCTTCATCCGTAATCCAGTTGTGTGGTGAACCTACCCACTACAAAGACAATGTCATATTCTGCAATGTCTTAACTATGAACAATGTCATATCATTCTACTACTCCCTCCGCCCGAAAATACTTGTCATTGAAATGGATGTATCTAGATGTATTTTAGTTCTAGACACATCCATTTGGATGACAAGTAATTCCGTACGGAGGGAGTATTATTTAAACCGTCTCTTTATTTGCCAATCTGAAATGGGATAAATTGACAAAGACACTAACCATTTATACTTATGAGTTCTTGATCCAGAATCGGTGGTATCGTGAAGCTGCCAATTCCTTCACAATGTCATTTCCTGCCATGTCTTGACCTGAACAATACCATATTGTGTTAATGCAATTTTAAACTATGTCACTTTATTCGTCAATAAGAAATGTGATGAATTGTCAGCACTGATACTTTTATGTGCAAAACCTGTCATCTGTCTGCTTGTTTCTCTTTCAGAGTGAGGAAGATTTAAGTGTTGAACAAGCCTTGATCTCATCATCTTGCTTAGCTGCTTGCGCTGCAGCTCCCAATGAGGCTAACCTTTCTTGAACTCTATTGAAGTGCTGTCGGTTTTGTGTATTATTTTGTCGGCGTGTTTATTTGGACTGGTGGCGATCTTTGATGCCCAGTGTATGTAATCTGCTGTCTGCTTGTGCTTTATTATCATAGTGGTGAACTTTGATGCCCAGTGGATGTAATATGTTGTAATTTATTTATTGTATAGTCTAGGTTTTTTCTTATTCATGATGTTGCAGTTATTTTACTGTCTTCGCAGTAAACCGGCCAAACCGTAAAATTATGGTACATAATCGGGCCGTCATGCAATCACGATGTAGGTTGGGCCTGAAACGTGCCGAACAGCTAACGGGCCGGCAACAGCCCGAAATGAACTCCGGCCCATGATTGTGCGAATCAAATCACGGGCTTTTAACAGGCCAAAATTGTCTCGGTCCTTGTTTGGCCCAATCAGATATCGGCTGCGAGCAGGCCGGATGCAAACCGTGCCGTAGTTAGGCCCAACTATATGACGGGCATTTAACAGGCCGAAATTAATATATGGCCGAAATGTTAAACGGATCCTTAAGAGGCCAAAACTAATGTCAGGCCGAATTACTAAGTGGGCCTCTAGCAAGTGGGCCCAAAAGCATAGTGTCCAGTTGACGGGCGAATCGATATGGGCCATAATTGAGCCCATAGCCTCTTAAAGGGCAAGACTGACCGGGCCGTAATTTGGCCCGTAACGTGGTAGGCTTTTAATGGGCCGGATCTCATATGGGCCACTATTAGGCCTGGAACGTGGCAGGCCATTAATGGACCGGATCAAATATGGGCCGGCATTTGGCCCAAAACATGGCAGCCAGTTAATGGGCCGGCCTACTAGGGCCCTCAAATTCTTGTGGGCCTACAGCTGGGCCGGCCCGTTAATGTCGGCGAAATCTCGTGGGCCTTTAGCCGGGCCGGCCCATTATGATCCGCAAGAATCTTGTGGGCCTTTACCTGGGCCGGCCCATTATGGCAAACAAAAATCTTGTGGGCCTTTACAGGCCATCCCATTATGGCTTGAAATCTTGTGGGCCATTAGTTGGGCCAGCCCATTATGGCCCGCAAACTCTCATGGGCCTTTAGTCGGGCCGCCCATTATGGTCATAAAATCTTGTGGGCCTTTAGTTGGGCTGGCCCATTTAAACTAGATGGGCCGGTCCACGCGTCAACATATCATAGGCGCGTCTCGCCCATTGGATGAGTGACACCTATGCCAGGGCGGACCTGACACGTGTCTCCTCCAGCCAATGATGATTTTACACGTGGAAAATCCCCATTGGTCGGGGCTGTTAACGGGTTATCGGATCCAAAACCCGACCCGATAGCTTAACGGTGTTACATTACGGTGGATGCCACGTGTCGGTCACCCTTGACGAAAAAGCACTTACGTGACGTGATTTATCGTCATGGAAGTGGACACTTCTGTGACGATAATTTTGGTAATGTCATGGAACACTTCTACGACAGCACATGTATGACTATGTTGATTATGTCATAAGTTTGTCATGGATGTACATGCATGTAAAAAAACGCGACCTACTGTGACAAACACATATCATCACGGAAGTGTATTTTTTTGTAGTGTATGAACTGTTTTTTGTTGTTATTATTATATCATAGAGGTAGCACACTCAATTGATCTCACTACAGTATGGGTGAACAAAAATATGCAACCTGGTTTGCGAGTAGCACACGATTCCTTGATGAAAGCAGTGTGCCGACCAAACCCCGCCCGCGATCTGAGTCGTGCTTCCTGATTGGCCAGAATCCAAACCCCACGGATCATACGTCTGCACCGTTGGATGCTCCCAGATCGAACGGCGATCCTCATCCCTTTCGACAGCACATCTAGTTCCAGTTGTAACTTTAGTTTTATGCACAAAATGCACGTTAAACTCAAAAAATGTCTTTTATATAGCTAACGATACCTAAAATGCGCCAGAAAATCAAACCCGTGGTATAATGGTGATTGCGTACCGTGGAAATTTTTATGAGGCCAAATGATGAAGTCACCGGCCACTGGAGTTTGAATTGAGATGCTCTGATTTGGAAGGAGCGGTCATCAAAACTTGTGCCAAACTTTACCATTTTTTTCCACGGGGTCGTGAGAGCACGCCACAGGCACACATCAAATTTTATGATGTCCGGACACCATCTAAATTTCATGTGATTAAAATACTGACTAGGCCTACGCCAGTGGCCACACCTTGCGGCCGAAATGTTTGAAACTTCTCCCCGCTTCTCGAACAAACGGATGAAAACTCGCAAAGCGACGCACAAATGATTTGTACACCTTCTTTGCTAGGCTGATCGTAAGGGGCGTATCATAGCTAGTATCATGCATGCCAACTAGGCAATTTTGATGAGCTATCATAGAATTAAATGAAGAAAGAGAGGGTTAAGTATCATATCATGATACCTTATCATAATAAATTAATGCTACTATGAGTCATGCATTAATATCATATGCATGATATGATACTAGTATATGATACTACCTCCGTAATGTGCGCATAGTATCATAATTTAGTATCTTAGGTTGCCTTATTAATTGCCAAGCATGACACAAAGTACACTAGTAGAAAAAGGGGCGAATCTGAGACACATTAGTGCCGGTTTGATTTTGAGCCGGCAATAATGTGTCCATTAGTGCCGGTTCCAACGGCTATCCGGCCGTTCTCATTAGTACCGGTTCGTGGCGAACCTTTAGCACTGGTTCGTGCCACGAACCGGTACTAAAGAGAGTGGTGGCAGGGTGTTGTCAGTCTGGGGCCCGTCCAGCACCTTTAGTACCGGTTCGTGGCACGAACCGGGACTAAAGGTCGACGTATAAACCCTTCGTCCACCCGAGCCACTATGTTCTTCCCCTTTCCCCTCACTTCCTCTGTTCTTCCCCTCTCTTCCTTGAGCTCCTCACAAATTTTGCCCAAAATTTGTCAAGATTTGAAGGCCCCCATCCATTAAAATGATCACAAAGGTTAGCAACTTTGTCCTTTCAACTCTCATTGCTAGATTAGCTCTTGCAATGCTTTGTATAGTGATTAATTTGGGAGGAATTATATTTGCTAGTATTTGATTTATATGCAATTTGAGGTCAAAAATAACACTTAGTTTGCATATGTAGGTGTGGTTTACTTAGTGCCTTCTAAATCTCCGTCGTAACCACCGTCGATCGCTCGCACCGTCCCTGTCATGGCACCACCTTGTGGTGAGGCTCTTGTTCATGAATGTTTTACATTACCAAATTGATGTTTGTGTGATTTGGATATATAGTTACTCATATAATTATCTTACCTGTACATTGTTTGTTATACATAGTGCCATGGTTTTGATATCCGTCCCCGTCGGCCCTCGTCCTTGTTATGATTTGGATGTGGTATATTCTCTTTTAAAATTAGTTGTTGCATTTCGTGTTTATGACAAATTATGCCCATCAAGTTGACATAGATATTTTTATCTACGAGGTATGTGGATCGGAAATTCCAACCGACCCTATTGTTGAGAGGTTAAATTTAGTTGAAAGAGAAAACGAGTATTTGAAAGAAAAATTGAAAAGAATTGGGGGGAGAAGATGGAATTGGAGTTGCATGTTGCCGATGTCGTTGATGATCACAAGATCAAGATGGAGAAAATGAGGTTGAAGATTAGAAAGATTAGAAAATATGCCATTGATAGTGTGGCTTGGTATCATTATGTCGTTGGATCAATTGTTACCTTAGTTGCGATCTTGATCGCATTTGTTATTGCATTTAAATTCTTTAGCTAGAGAGTTATTTGTATGTTGCATTTAATTAAGTGATGTATATGAACTTTATGTATGAACTTTATGTATGAACTTGTATTAATTTGGTCTATTCGGTGTTGTGTAATGAAGATGAGCCGACAATATGATGTATGATGACCGATGCTCTCCCGAGTTCATTAATGGCGTGCATACTTTTCTGCTTGCCGCTGAGGCAAATAAGCAGGCGGATGGTTTATGCCTTGTCCATGTGCTGGCTGTAAGAATGGTCACAGATACTCTACGTCAAGAACCATTCACGTCCACCTATTTGAGTCCGGTTTCATGCCCCACTATAATGTTTGGACCAAGCACGGAGAAATAGGGGTTATGATGGAAGACAATGAAGAAGAAGAGGACGACGACGGCTATCCTGGCCATGGGTTCCCTGAATATGATGATACAACAATGGGGAAGAAGCTGAGCCGGCAATGCGGGAAGAAGCTGAAGAAGAGGCATCAGATGAGCCCGCTGATGATCTAGGTCGGGCCATTGTCGATGCAAAGAGAAACTGCGCAAGTGATCTGGAGAGGACGAAGTTGCCGCGCATGTTAGAGGATCACAAGAAATTGTTGCACCCGAATTGCGAAGCTAACAAAAAAAAGCTGGGCACCACACTTGAATTGCTGCAATGGAAGGCCGAGAGTATGTATGCTTCCAAAGGACAACGAATTGCCCGAGAGTACGTATGAAGCAAAGAAGGTTGTCTGCCCTCTAGGGTTAGAGGTGCAGAATATACATGCATGCCCTAATGACTGCATCCTCTACCGCGATGAGTACGAGGATTTGAACGCTTGCCCGGTATGCGGTGCATTGCGGTATAAGATCAGTCGTGATGACCCTAGTTATGTCGAGGGCGAGCGCCCCAGGAAGAAGATTCCTGCCAAGGTGATGTGGTATGCTCCTATAATACCACGGTTGAAACGTTTGTTCCAAAACAAAGAGCATGCGAAGGCGATGCGGTGGCACGCAGAAGACCGTAAGAAAGACAGAAAGTTGAGAGTACCCGTTGACGGTTCGCAGTGGAGAAAAATCGAGAGAAAGTACTGGGAGGAGTTTGCAGGTGACCCAAGGAATGTATGGTTTGGTCTAAGCGCATATGGCATTAATCCTTTTGGGGAGCAGAGCAGCAACCATAGCACGTGGCCTGTGACTCTATGTTTGTATAACCTTCCTCCTTGGTTGTGCATGAAGCGGAAGTTCTTTATGATGCCAGTGCTCATCCAAGGCCCTAAACAACCCGGCAATGACATTGATGTGAACCTAACGCCATTAGTTGAAGAACTATTACAGCTGTGGAATGGAACAGGTGTACGTGTGTGGGATGAGCATGGACAGGAAGAATTTGACCTAAAGGCGTTGCTGTTCGTGACCATCAATGATTGGCCTGCTCTCAGTAACCTTTCAGAACAGACAAACAAGGGATACTGCGGATGCACGCACTGTTGGGATGATACCGACAAAGATATATTTGGATAGTTGTAGGAAGATTGTGTACCTGGGACATCGTCGATTTCTTCCGACAAGGCATCCCGTAAGAAAGAAAGGCAAGCATTCCAAAGGTGAGGCGGATCACCGGACGAAGCCTCGCCACCGTACTGGTGCTGATCTACATGATATGGTCAAGGATTTGAAGTTAATCTCTGGAAAGGGTCCTGGCGGACAACCTGTTCCGAAGGACGCTGACGGACGCGCACCATGTGGAAGAAGAAATCTGTATTTTGGGACCTTCCATATTGGAAAGACCTAGAGGTCCGCTCCGCAATCGACGTGATGCACGCGACGAAGAATCTTTGCGTGACCCTGCTTGGCTTTTTGGGCGTGTATGGGAAGACAAAAGATACACCAGAGGCACGGGAGGACCAAAGAACGTATGCACGGAAAAGACGGCATACATCGTGGTCAAAGGCCACTACGCTGTTACCAAAGAAGAGAAGGAAATCTTCTTTGAATGCCTTCTCAGCATGAAGGTACCGTCTGGCTTCTCGTCGAATATAAAGGGAATAATAAATATGGCAGAGAAAAAGTTCCAGAACCTAAAGTCTCATGACTGCCACGTGATTATAACGCAACTCCTTCCGGTTGCATTGAGGTCGCCCAAGATAAGAAGAGCACCAACCAAAACAGTGGTGTCCGCTTTGATGCAACAACCAACACGGGAAAGGAAACATATTATGGTTACATAGAGGACATATGGGAACTTAACTATGGAGGTGATTTGAAGGTCCCTTTGTTTCAGTGCAAATGGGTCAATATGACACGAGGCGGGGTAACGGAAGACCCGCAGTACGGAATGACAAAAGTGGATCTCAACAATCTTGCGTATGCAGACGAACCATTCGTCCTAGCCAATGATGTGGCGCAGCTTTTTTATGTGAAAGACATGTCTACCAGGCCAAGAAAAAGAGAAGATAAGGAAGCGAATGGATCATTCGACGAGCCAAAGCGCCACATAGTTCTTTCAGGAAAAAGAAACATCGTGGGAGTGGATGACAAGACAGACATGTTAGAAGATTATGAAAAGTTTGATGAAATTGCTCCATTCACAGTGAATATTGACCCGAGCTTCCAGTTAAATGGTGAAGATTTTCCATGGCTACGGCACAAAGGGACACACGCTGAAGAAAAAGTTTCACACCCAAAGATGCAGGATGTGATCGGCTTCACTATCATCACTTTCTTCTGTGTTTCACACCCAGGAGGGAATCTCTGTAATAGTTAGGGTAGTTATGTGTTTTGGCATTTGAAACGCGAAGAAATTTTATGTGCAAACAAATTCTTTTCATGCATTTACTGATTTTTTCTAGCTAAATATTCACAAATAAACTCTAAATACAGCAAAAAACAACCCAAAAATAAATAAAACAAAAATAAATAAAGCAAAAAAAATTAAGAAAATAAAAAGCCCGCCTACTGGGCCAAAGCGGCCAGCATACGACTAGGAACCCAACCTTTTGTTGGGCCAGGATGCAGGCCCGCAAAGGCCCGAGGCCTGGCACAGGCGAAGAGAACAGTAGGCCCAAGAGGCCTGATTAGGGAGAGGAGCTCGAGAGAGCTACCAGACCGGAGCTTATAAACCACGGTAGCCCCTCGGCTAGCGAGGTGGGACTAAACTTGCGCACCGCCTCGAGTTACAGACCCCCTTTAGTATCGGGTGGTGGCTCCAACCGGTACTAAGGGGACCTTTAGTACGGTTGTAGCCACCAATTGCATTAAAGGGGGGCGCTTCCCGCCGCTTGGCCTGGCCAAAACAGACCTTTAGTACCGGTTGGTGGCTCCAACGGGTACTAAAGGTCCATCCTATATATACATCAATTGGAAAAAATTCACTTTCCGTCTCTGTTTCTTCCCTCCGTCGCGCCGCCTTGCCCCGATCGACGCCCCCGTCGATGTCGCCGCCGTCCCGTCCCGTCGTGGCGCCCGGCCGCCTGCCCGTCACCACGCCCCGTCGTCGCCGCCCCGTCGCCGCGCCCCACCCCGTCGTCGACGCCTCGCCGATGAGCTCGCCCAGGCCGCCATGTCCACACACACACACACACTACACACACACACACTACACACATACACATTAGTTTGTTTTTAGAAATTTTTCTGTTTTTTAGTTATATAAATGTTAGAAATTATTCTGTTTTTTAGTTATAGAAATATTAGAAATGTTAGTTACATAGAAATGTTATAATTTTTTTCTGTTTTTTAGTTACAGAAATATTTATAGAAATGTTTGCAATTTTTCTGTTTTTTAGTTATATAAATATTAGAATCAAGTTATAGAAATGTTAGTTATATAATCAGGAAATTTTAGAATTAGTTTTAGTTAGATGAATTAGATTAATGTCAAATTGTTAGAATTTGCATATATATAGCATTTAAGTTATCACAATCCAATCATTTAAAAATGTTACTTTTTATGGGCATATAGTATTTGTTCTCGACGATATGCCCGTCTCAAGATCCTCGCCGTCAATTCGCTTGCATTGACGCCCCGCTTCGGAGGACCCATGTCCGGGACTAGGCTCACTGGCCGGCACTGGGAGGTGCTACCTGGAGGGGCGCGCCGCTTGGTGAGGAACCCGGCCTCGGGTCCCGTCGTCGACCCTAATGTCGTTTGGTAGCGTTCGCGTGGGCCACATTCGGTGCAGAGGGAGCCGGCGCCGCCGGAGGTGGTGCGTCGCCGTGTCAGGGAGGAGGACGAGCACGTCCATCGCTACATGGCTTCTATGGACGTCAGGTTCTCCAATACTTGGCAGGTTCTTTGGGCAGATGACCAGAGATATGATCCTGTGACGGTTCCTTCTCTTTGGGTGTCCACCGCCCGTGCCCCAGGGACCGCGAGTGGCCTAGATTCTTCTGTAGTACTCGATCTTTATTAGGTACCTAGCTAGCGATGTATTCGATATATAATATTCGAGACGATGTATTCGGGATTATATATATTAAGACGATGATGTATTCGAGATTATATATTCGAGACGATGTATTCGAGATTCAGTTTTTCCTTATTGATTGCATTCATGCATTGTAATTTGAATACTAAATTGTTTTATATTTCTTCTGTATTAGTAAAGTAAAAGCTATGGCGGACAACACCGGCAGAGAGAGAGAGAAGAGGAATTGTTCGACATCATACGCAACCTTCACAGGCTAGATGATCTGAATGAAGTAGATGACGGCTCCCAATATCTGAACAATACCGGAGAGGGTGATGAAAAGATATTCGATCTCGACGACCGAGCTGATGAAGTCATGAACTATGATTATGATTATGATGACACGAGCAATGTTTGTGATGACACGCATAATGCTGATCTTCAAATAACAAAGACTACCGGCGAGGTATATTTATATAAGCAGGCATCATGGTGATCATCACATGTTTTTTTATTGAAGATATATTAACGAATCGATCATTCTTCTTTCAACCCTCTGGATCGAGCAAATCTACTTCTACAGACAGCAGGACAAAGCGAGGCCCGGGCAGATTGTTGAAGGATGGTGTAAAGTACAACATTGAATCCATCAAACCTAGTGGCGAACCCGTCACGCCTAAGAACATTACGAACAAGTGGACTCGTCAGTGTGGAGTTCTTGTGAAGGACAAACTCCCGATCTCCATTCAAGAATGGAAAGAGCCAAAGACTAAACGTCTGTGTGTTACTTGGGTCGGCATTTACGAGCCAAAAAGTCCTTTGGGAATCTCACGATGGAACATTTCACCCTACGGATCATTTCACTGAAGCAGATGTGGAGAAAGTCAAGGGCGCTGCTCTTAAGAAGATGGCAATTGCATTCAACACCCACAAGAAAACTGTATGGGCCAACTACCTCGCTGCAGAAAGGAAGACTCCAAAATTCACGGGAACACTGGAGAAGCAAAGAGAACACTGGGACGATAGAAGAAGCTCGAAGGGGGGTGTTCACGCCCAACAGAGAGAACGACGAGCTTACGCGCGCCCTGGGAAATCTTGAACACACGGGAAGAACACGAGGCAAGGGCGTTATGCCCTGGTATGAGGGCTTTTCAGAATGGAACGAGGACTACAGGACCCGTGCAAGAAGGAAGATGGAGGAGGAGAAGAAAAGGAAGCTAGAGGAGGAGCAGAGGAAGCAGGACGCAAAACGCCTTCAAGGCCTAGAAGCAAGGCACGCGGACACAGCACTCAAATTCCGCAGCAGCAGATCGACTCACTTAGCCAGAAACGGGTCTCAAAGCGGCGGCAAAGAAGCGGATGATCGTCCAGTATTGGATAGCACCGTCCCATCCATGCCGAGAAGCAGCGTTGGTTCTGCCCCGGGCGACACACTGCTGGATACATACCATGTGGATGACATCATAGAGAACACTAATTGTGAGCTACACTCCAAAATGAAGAACATATCCACGAAGGTGGCGGACGGCGTTGCTTTTCCAGTTACCCCCGAAGCAACCTTCCATTGCATCCCGATTCCAGAGGGCTATGCTCATGTCATGGCTGATGAAGTGGTGGACCCATATTCGGGCTACTGACTTGACATTCCCGGAGGTGAAGACGAGCGACACCGGGAGAGGCCATACATCGTATCATCCTATGGAGAAAGGATTGCATCATCTTCGAAGTCCACCGACAACTGCGTCGTCTGCCGACTCCTCCTCGAAGTCCGCCACCGAGTCAAGAGACTCCGCCTCCAAGTCCACGAACGTGTGAGCCGACTCCTCCTCAAAGTCCGCCACCTCCTCCAAGTCCCCGAACGCGTGAGCTGACTCCTCCGGTTTCAAGTCCGGCATAGTGTCATGCCACTTCTCCGGTTTCAAGTACGGCACCGTGTCAGGCCACACCTCCTGCTTCAAGTCCGGCACATCGTCAGGCCACTTCTCCTGGTCCAACTCAGCCACGTCAGCCGTCTCCGCCGGTTCAACAATCGCAGAAGAGACATGCCGCAGCTTGGTGCGTAGCGGTACGAGTCGAGGTAGTTCAGGAAGTACAGGCGGAGACAAGCGATATAAATATGGTCCAAGCCTCGCTCCTCTTCCTTAGAGGCCTTACGACATGACTAAGGAGCAAAACGCAGCCATAGTGCAGGCCCAAGTGGACGCCCATTTTGGACAGAAACCGGCATCGCCGCCAAAGGAGAAAGTGCCTGAGAAAGTAATTGACCACTTCATTCATATGGCTAGAGAACCAGCTCCTAAGCCTGTTGACTCGGACTATGAGTGCCAAATCAGGAAACTACATCGAGAACGGCTAAAGAAGGAAGCGAGCTCGAGCTCGAGCCAACAAGCAGCAGGCAAAAAATGTGGGAAAACCGCTCTCACTGGGAGAACAAAGGCGCAATCGATCCCCCGCTTGTTGTGCCAACAACACATGAGAGGAGGCCGTGCGCCCAATATTATTGTGGGCAAACCGTTAAAGTTCCCTAGCTAGGCGATGTGGTAATAACGGAGGAGCATATAATGCAGGCTGAAATGCTCAAGATCTCTGTTGGACAACTCCTCGAAATTGAGCCCATGTCTCCGCTTAGAGAGGAGGAAATAAAACGGAAATATGCCCGGGGCCAACCTTTGTTCGATCCAGACAAGGTCAAGAACCTCCCAACAAGAATGTATGAACTGCAGCAATGGTACCTGAACATTACCAAGATTTCCAATCGAGAGTCCCTCATGGTGAATGTCAAGAAGGACCATTACTACCATGAGAAAGCTCTGTGCGTTGAGTATTCAGAACTATTTCAGTTATACAATCAAGACACACTCGACAAAGCTCGTCGTTCATTGACCCAAATACCATTAATGAGTACACATGGAATCTTGCAACTTCTCAAGCAAGTGTAGAGGAAAGCATGCTAGAGTTCTTGAAGCGCCTCAATAGCAATGAAGATATACTACTTCCTTACAACTTCCCGTGAGTTAATACAAATTCGCTTTTGCTTACTAGCTAGCTAGATGTTAATAATTAAGTGTATACGGTTTACGATAGTTGATTAATTTTATGCACATGCCCGCTTAATTAAGACACGCCAACGTGTGCGCATGCAGTTCCACTGGATCTTGTTAGTCATTAAAGTTGACAAAGCAACAGTTGAAGTACTCGACTCGCTACTTAAAGAAGATAAAGACAACACCATCATGAAGGGGATAGTCAACAGGTAATTTCAATCATTATTAACTATATCTCGGCCTATTATTAGTTCTTCATTTCCTGATATGAACTATTTAATAACCCCTTTATTGATTTTCTTTGCCGGCGGGCAGGGCTTGGGCAAAGTTCATCAAGGTGACTCTAGGCAAATGGCCAAAAAAGTTGTTTTGGTATCGACCAAGGGTATGTAATTAAGTAGTTCTAGCTAGCTAACCATCTCTTTAATTCTTGTTTCAATACCATTAATTAATTATCATGCTTGATTGATCATTATCTGATTCAATTCCATTCTCGTAAAGGCCACAAGCGGTGTCGGGGAATGATCTGTGCATTCTACGCTTTGCAGAACATTCGCATGATGGTGTCCGAAAGGAGCAGATCTCAAAGATGTGACTAGGTACGTTGTCGAACTCTATTCACACCATTACCGATATCTTGTAACACAACTAATACACATGCATATTGATCTCCTTCTTAACAGTTCGTAGAGGTGCGGATAAGCTCCTACCAGCGGACCGCATACTAGCACTTCAAGAGGAAATAGCCGGATTTTTGCTCGACCAGGTCATAGATCCCAAAGGAGAATACTATTACCCGCTACCGCCCCCATGAACCACTTGTCATCATGCTCCGATGGCACCAAGGCAACATGTAGTAGAAATTGTATATGTATATACATGTGTATGTGTGAATAGGTAATGGTGTTGGCTATGAGACATTCGATGATATATATTATATATATGCGGTTCTACGCACGAGAAAATCTATTTATATATATGCATAACATGTACAATTTGTAGTATCATGAAATACCAGCAAACAAAAAAGAATTAAATGGAAAATAAAGCCAAATTGAAAACACAAAATTAAAGCAAAAATAAAAAAAACACCCAAACATTTAGTACCAGTTGGTGTTACCAACCGGTACTAATGTCCTACACGCACCCGGGCCTGGCTCGTGCCACGTGGTGGCTCTTTAGCGCCGGTTCGTGATGAACCGGTACTAAAGGGGGGGGGGACCTTTAGTCCCCACTCTTTAGTGTCAGTTTGCGAACCGGCACTAAAGGCCGGTTCTGCACTAGTGGTAGTACAACATTTAATATGATACGGTATCATGATATGATACCACACCCTCTCTTTCCTCATTTAACTATGTGCCACATCATCCAAAAAGTCTAGTTGGCATGCATGATACCGCCTATGATACTCCCATTATGACCAACCTTAGGGTGGCCATAGTGGGGTATCATAGCCGGTATCATGCACTCGGGAATAACAAATATGACGATGTGGCAAAGAAGTAACATAGGTAGATACCGTAGCATAATAAATATGCTATACTACGTTGTGTCATGCATGGCCATAAATACGGTCATCTATGATACTACTCTATGATACTATGCACTATGGAGGTACGTACGTAGTATCATACACTAGTATCATATGCATGATACAATAGTATATGATACTCCCCACTATAAGGTTGGCCATAGTGGTGGTATCATAGTCGATATCATGCACTCGGAAATAGCAAGTATGCTGATGTGTCAAAGAACTAAAGAAGATAGAGAGGGTTAGAGTTACACATAGGTAGATACCATATCATGTTAAACGCGATGTGAATTTGTGTCATGCATGACAATAAATATGATCACCTATGATACTACTCTTTTATACTATGCACTATAATTAAAGGTAGTATCATACATGTATGCATGATACAAGTATATGACACTCTCCACTATGAGTAGCCTAAGTATAGCCTAACTAAAACACCCACATGTAATTGTAGTAGAATTTTGACTTTATATGCACGAAAATGCAAGGTAAGTGCAAAGAATGACTTAAACATAGCAGACGAGACCTGAAATGGGCCAGAAAATCAAACCAAGGGTATATCCGTGATTGTTTACCATGATTATTTTCGAGACGGAACGATTTAGTAACTGATGATTTGGAGTCCGAAGTGCTGCGTCTCCTTTTGGAAACTGTGATCCTTCTTGTGAGATGCTCCGGTATGGAAGGAGCAATCATCAAAACTTGTGCCAAACTTTGCCAAAAAAATTCCCCGGTGTCATGAGAGCACGCCACAGTGATACAATGATTTTTGTTATTTTCCGAACTCTATATGCATTTCCTGAAATTAAAATTCCAACAAGGCCTATGCCTCTGGCCGGACCCTGCGGGCGAACTGTTTGAAGTTTTTCCCCGTTTCTTGGACAATGGATGAAAACTCGCAAAGCGACACACAAATGATCTTGCTAATACACACGTGTAGTTGCGACTATATATATATATACATATATACATATATATATATATATATATATATATATATATATATATATTTATATATAGACACACACACACACAAATGAGATCTCTTTTTTTTGCATATTCAATGTTTGAGATTGCTAGCCAGGCCTACCTCCTGGTAAAATGTACCAGAAAATCAAACGATACGGTACAATCATGATTTCTTACCGTGGAAAAAAATTGGAGGAGAAACGATGAACTCATGTTTTCATTCAAATAAAATATGTTGTTAGTTAATGTAAATGTTTTCAAATAGCACACGATTCACTCACGAAAGCCGTGTGTCCACTAAACCGTGGCCGATGCCCCCCTACCACCCGCGCGATCTGAGTAACCCCACGGATTGTACGTCTGCGCCGCTGGATTCTCCTTGATCGAACGGCGATCCTCATCACTTTCGACAACACATGCAGTTCCGGTTGTGATTTTATTTGTATCCACAAATTGCACATTAAATTAAAAAAGTTCTTAAATATAGCAAACGATACCTGAAATGCGTTAAAAAATAAAACCCGTGGTATAATGGTGATTGCCTATCGTGGAAATTTTTATGAGGCCAAACGATGAAGTCACCGACCACTGGAGTTTGAATTGACATGTCTCCTTTTGGAAACCGTGGTCCTTCATGTGAGATGCTCCGGTTTGGAAGGAGTGATCATCAGAACTTGTGCCAAACTTTACCAAAAAATTTCCCCGGGGTCGTGAGAGCATGCCATGGGCACACACTGATTTTGATGATGTCTGGACTCCATCTGAATTCCCAGTAATTAAAATACCAACTAGGTTTCACGCCGGTGGAGCACCCTCATGACGAAATGTTTGAAACTTCTCCCATTTCTCAGACAATAGATGAACACTCGCAAAGCGACACACAAATGATTTGTACAACTTCTTTGCTAACTAACACCCAGATGTAGTTGTAGAACGGTTTTAACTTTAATTATATGCACTAAATGAAAGGTAAGTGCAAAAAATGACTTAAATATAGCAACGAGACCTGAAATGGGCCAGAAAATCAAACCTAGGGTATATACACGATTGTTTACCGTGAAAAAAAATCGAGGCAGAACGATGTAGTCAGAGACGATTGGAGTCCGAAGTGCCACGTCTCCTTTCGAAAACTATGATCCTTCTTGTGAGATGCTCCGATTTGGAAGGTGTGAGCATCAAAACTTGAGCCATCTTTACCAAAAAAATCCATGTGATCCTGAGAGCATGCCATGGTGACACACCGATTTTTGTTATTTCCGGACTCTATATGCATTTCCGGTAATTAGAATACCAACAAGCCATACGCCTCTGGCCGCACCGTGTGGCCGAACTGTTTGAATTTTTTCACGTTTCTCGAACAATGATTGAAAACTCCCAAAACGACACACAAATGATCTTGCTAGCTAGCACCCACGTGTAGTTGCGACTATAGCAAACGATACCTCAAATGCACGAGAAAATTGAACCATAGGGTACAATGGTGATTTCTTACCGTGGAAAACAATTTGGAGGAGAAACAATGGAATCTTGTTTTCATTCAAACTAAAATATGTTGTTAGTTCATGTAAATGTTTTCAAATAGCACATGGTTCACTCATGAAAGCCGTGTGCCTACTGAACCGCTTTGTTGCGCGCGTGATCTGAGTCGTGCGTTCTGATTGGCCAAAACCCAAACCCCACGGATCATACGTCTGCACCGTTGGATGCTCCCAGGTCGAACGGAAATCCTCATCCCTTTCTATAGGAAATGCAGTCCGGCTAGGATTTAATTTATATACCAAATTGCACGGTAAATGCCAAAAAATGTCTTAAATAAAACACACGAGACCTGAAATGCGCTAGCAAATCAAACCCGTGGTATAATGGTGATTGCTTAACGTGGGAAAATTTTAGAGGCGAAATGATGAACTCATGTCTTCATTTCAAAATTAGTACATCTTCATTTCAAATGAAATTATTCTCTTTGTGCACACGAGCGCTTAGAGGCAACTGTTTGCATAGGCCTTTCTACACGACGACCGGGGATATTTTTCACCCTTTTCACCTAGGTCACCAATACCCCCCACCGCGCCCCTGCTTTCACTCAACTAGTCCACCCAATCTGCATCGCCAGCTCCCCCTCCCCCAGATCCACAATAGAACCCTCTCCGGTGCCGGCGTGCTAACCCCGGCCGTGTGCCCGCTCTTCGGCATCAAGCCTGCCTCCACTGCCGTTCCCAACACGCGGCTGCCCGCGACTTGCCATCTTCATTTGCTCGCCAGCCACCCTTGAGCATTTGGATCCTGTAACCCTCGCCTCTCCTGTGGTCCGGCCGGGTTTGCATTAAGAAGCCTGTTAGTTACTGCTCTCCATCGCGGCGAAGCATATTTCCTCACAATCCCTCTTACTATTTTGTTTCGTATGTTCCCAAATTGGCTATAAAATAACTTAGAGCGTATATATGTTCATTATATACCTTCCTAACTAGTACATATAAGTCGTATTTGTTCCAATAAGTTACTGCCGATTTACAGATCGCGGGCGCCCGAGTCACACAAACTTAACAAATAAGCCGTACATTTTCTAAATTATTGCATGACATGTTTAGACAGCTTGATACCAAGTTGTTAGTTTTACGATTATCCCCCTTTCCTGAGTTTCACATGTGTTCTCTGTAGATGCCGATTAGCAGTGACAACACTCATGCTTCAGGTGATGTATGTTCATCTGATTCCGACAACCCTAGGTCTTCAGCAGATGGCGAGGGATCAAGTAATCTTGAACGGGATAGAGTTGCAGCTATTACCCTCCCGGTCAGGACACGGAAGAATGCTCCAAGGAAGCTCACACACCAGCCTAAAGGTGTATACGAAGTAACTGAGATCGATTTGAAGTCTTGGGCTCCAACTAAACCAGATAAAGCACGCACGAGGTTCAGGAGTGTGTGTGAATTTGTTGGCATGGCAAGGCTCAACATTAATCTGCTGGGGTTTCGGAAGGCTGACACAGAAACACGACGAAGGATAGTCCAGGAGATCATGGATCACTTCAACATTCCAGAGCAGTGGAGAATGCAGGTGGAACACGCTGCACTGAAGAAGGCTAGGGATGCTTGGAGAAACTGGAAGCACGTGTTGTACAAGAAGTACTTGAGTGATGGCAAGGACTCTATCCCCACATACCCCCAAATTACAAAGGCAGACTGGAAGAATTCAAAAGGGTCAGGGCAACTAAAGAGTTTGCTGAGAAGAGTGCCAAGCAATCGGAACTTCAGAAGAAGAACACACACCCCCCACCATATGGGTGTGGCAGGATACTACGGCATGCAACCGATATAGGACCAGAGGACAAAGAAGCAGTAGCGGCGGGTGGGAACCGGCCTTTAGTGAAATAAGGGGCAAACGCGCCAGAGACTACTTGCGGGCACGTGTAAGGAGGAGTGAGAAGGGAACTTATTACTTTGAAAACTCACGTGACGAAGAACTGTATCAAGTGATGCTAAAGGCTTCCAAGATCCCTGGAAGGTTCTATAGGAACTCAGGGCACTGTGACATTCTGTTCGATGCTCTGGAAACAAGAGAGCCCCCTGGTCGTGCAAGGGCTATAGGTGTTAATGTCCCGCACAAGAGGGTTTTCACACCCAACAAAGAAGCGAGGCTTGGCATGAAAAAAGCGAGGAGTGAAATGAAGCAGAATGAATTGTATGAATGGTTGACGAAGGACATGTATCTGGCTGTTCGGAAGGATATTGAGGAGCCAATGATGATGCAGAAGACTCTACCACTGACAGATAGCCAGTAGATGGGAAGCGAGTGGGCATGGAGGATGCTGCTTATTGCGCGACAACACTATACAAGAGTAGCTGTGCATCAGTAGACCCCAGCGACACTGAGACTGCAGCTGCTCATGATGATGCTATATCCGTTCTATCTGGAATGAAAGACGGACTAAAGGGCGTGCTTACACATTATGAAGGTACATTAAAATATGCAACGGCCTAGGTTTGCCCACCCTTCTTGGAAGAGGGCCTCTTGTTTGATAATATGCCATTGAAGCCGGGCTATGTGAAGTGCTACGTGACTGAAGTAAAGCCTAGATTCAATGAATTTGCCCTGAAGAATGTCCTAGGAGACTTTGATGAGCAAAGGAGCTTGGGAGAAACACTGTTACATCACATCCAGTGGCCATGAAAGGAAATAGAGTTCATAGATGAGATCCCTGAAGCCCCGCCAAGAGCAACCAATGTCGCCCCTCAACCGGTGACACTCCCCTTTCCACAGCAGCTCTTGCGTGCTTCCCCCAAAGAACCTAATACTCATAATCCGATGGCTGATGCATCAACCTGTGATCAGCCGGCCCAACTTTGTGCTGTACATGCCATGTTATCCTTCACCCCAGAGCAACCAATGACAAGCCCTACAACTGCTGAAGGCGCACCACCGGTTCAGATGCGGCGCAAGCGGCTGGGAGACCAACAAAGACATACTCAGCAAACCAATCTGGTGGAATGGACTGCTAAGCCGTATGATGCTTCGGAACCGCCTGCTAAGTAGTCTATAGGTCTAGAACCGAGTGCTCATCAGTCCGTCGGTCCGTAGTCACGTGATCAGCATACCAATGTGTCAACACTTCCGGCTCAGCAAACCAACGCGTTAGCACGGCCTCCTCAGCACACTGACAAGTTGGCACCACCTACGCAGAAACCCGACATAGCTTTAACGCATGGTCAACACTCTGATGCCTCTGCTCCTACAGCCTAGCTGAAAGTGCTAGTTATCAACTAGAGGGGGCGAATAGGCGATTTTTATGAAAGTCTTCAAAACATGAGGTCTTTGAAGACAAACAGTAGAAATGAACCTATTGATATGCAGTGGAAGGTAGACTACACTAGACAAGCCGTAGTTAGGTAAGCAATGAAGTGAAAGCACGAAGACTATCAGCAGCTAAGTAGTATGGATCAGGATGGAAGGCAGTATGAAGCCAACCAGTAAATATTCTTCACTCAGTGAAGTCAATCAGATCAGACAAGCAGGCAATGACTTCACGGAGACAAACTATAAAGTAAAGGGAAGTGAAGGATAGGACCAGTTGCTTGGTGAAGACAAGGATTTGGTAAACCAGTTCTAGTTGCTGTGAGAACTGTACGTCTGGTTAGGGAGGCTGAGATGTAACTCAGAAGACCGCGTCTTCACCTTATTTCCCTTGAGCTGAGGACACCCAGTCCTCACCCAATCACTGTGGTAAGTCTTCAAGGTAGTCTTCCAAACCTTCATAGACTTCATTCATTGACGATCCACAATGGATCTTGGATGCTCAGAACGCGACGCCTGGAGGATTCACAGTCCTCAAGTGTAACAAGTCTTCAGGTCATGCGGACTGAAAGACTTCAGTGATGCCTAACACTCTTTGGCTCTGGATGTTTTGGGCTTTGTCCTCGCAAGGATCTCTCTCTCAAATGCTTCGTAGGTGGGTTGCTCTCAAACGACAAAAGTCGTGCACTAACCCTAAGTAGCCACCAGTTTATGGTGTAGGGAGTGGGCTATTTATAGCCAGGAGGCAACCCGACTTGATTTGTCTGAAATGACCATGGGTCACTAAGGAACCGACACGTGTCCAATGGCCGGATTTCAAACACACGCGACAGCTTGACTTGGGCTACAAGTAAAGCTGACTCATCCAGCTCTGGATAAGATTTGCTCTCATTGTCTTCGCTCGAAGACATAGGATTTTGGTTGAGCATCACATCAGTCACTCTGACTTTGTTCACTTGGACCCCACTTAACAGTACGGTCATTCCTATGACTCAACAAAGAAGAAAAGGAAACTACGAAACAACTATGTCTTCGCACTCCATAGTCTTCACATGAATGTCTTCTCATGTCATAATCTTCACCGTGAATGTCTTCACGAACCACCATTGTCTTCAATGTCTTCATACATATTTAGGGGTCATCTCTGGTAGGTATACCGAATTAATAAGGGACTACTACCTGTGTTATCCTTCAATTCTCACAAACACATTAGTCCCTCAACCAAGTTTTTCGTCAATACTCCAAAACCAACTAGGGGTGGCACTAGATGCACTTACAATCAAGCGCATCACCCATGGAGCATAATATTTCAGGCAGAAAGACAATTTGGTTGCGCGCTGAGGGTTGATAATCAATGGTTGAATGAAGCTTAATCTAGCGCATCACCCATGGAGCATAATATTTCAGGCCAAACAGATCAATCCCAGAAGTAGCAAGCTGTCGGATAAAGAAATACTGAGTGTTGAATCTAATGCCATTGACGATATAGAATACCAAAGTCTTCATGGCGCCTTCAAGTTTAGCTTCAGAAGAATTTCCTTTGATGGGCCAGAGAGTACACCTCAGAATGTGATACACTGTGCGCGGCAAGTACTCGAGGTCCTTGACAAAGAACTCCTTTGGGTATTCAGCGTCTTGTGGCAATGGCTTCATCATGCTAAGTATTTGGCTCATATTTGGCTCGGGCTTTTGAAAAATGCTCTGCAGCTCATTCTGATGAAGCTGACAACCAGGTCCGTGTAACACACCAGGAGTGGGCAGGGAAGTAAGTTCGATGATATCTTGAGCTTTGGCTTCGTGATGTACATCACCTGCCATCCACTCAAGGATCCAAGTCTTCGGGTCCCCATTATAGCCTCGAATATGGAGAGTAGCATAGAACTGCAGCAGAAGCTCTTCGTTCCAATGTTCCTTGTCAGTCACAAAGGGCAGAAGACCAACATCCCCAAAGCAGTCAAGGGCATCTTCAAAACATGGCAGCCAGCCATAGCATCACAATCCAGACACTTGTGCGGAAAAATTCGGTCTTGGTTGTACATGATGCAAGAGTAATAACTTCACTGCTGATGGCTCCAAAATCTGTCAGAGGTGATCTTGGACTTCTTGTACAGGTTCTTGGCGATGTGGAAGAAAGTATTATGCTATGTGAAGTTGAGCACGCTGAATGAACTCTGTGTTGTGACAACACTTGGAAGCCTTGGTAGACGGGGCTTTGGCTTCTGAACTTGAGGCCTCTGCTCCACATGATAATCGTACTGTGGCTCGGGAGCAGTGGGTGGAACCATAATTGGCCATCTAACAGTCACCAATACGCCACGATTGAACACACGGTCCATAGTATGTGGCCTTGGAGGAGGAACGGCGCCATCAAAGGTGATTCGCGTCACAGTGGTGTCAGCATTCACATTGGCTTCGGGATCCACATTATATTCAGCCATGACGGAGTCATTGGCTTTCAGTGGCGTTGTTGGTGCCAGCTGAGGGAGTCCTAGACTAAGGGGTCCTCGGGCATCCGGCCTGTTAGCCATGGGCCGGACTGATGGCTGCGAGAATACGAAGACCGAAGACTGCACCCGTGTCCGGATGGGACTCTCCATGGCGTGGAAGGAAATCTTGGCGGCTGAGTATGTAGATTCCTTTATTTGTAACCAACCATGTGTAACCCTAGATCCTCCCGGTGTCTATATAAACCGGAGGACTTAGTCCGGCGGGGGAGACTCATTACCATAGTCATACAGGCTAGACTTCTAGGGTTTAACCATTACGATCTCGTGGTAGATCAACTCTTGTAATACTCATATTCATCAAGATCAATCAAGCAGGAAGTAGGGTATTACCTCCATAGAGAGGGCCCGAACCTGGTTAAACATCGTGTTCCCTGTCTCCTGTTACCATCGACCTTAGACGCACAGTTCGGGACACCCTACCCGAGATCCGCCGGTTTTGACACCAACATTGGTGCTTTCATCGAGAGTTCCACTATGCCGTCCTCAAAAGGTTCGATGGCCCCATCGATAGTCAACAACAATGTTGTCCAAGAGGAAACCTTCCTCCCCGGACAGATCTTCATGCTCGGTGGCTTCGTACTGCGGGCCAACTCGCAGCCACACGGAAGCAGATCGAAGCTACGCCCGCCATCGTGTCGATTCAGGAGCTTGAATTACGTCGCGGACATCCATGGAGATTTGATCTTCGCCGGATTCGACACCGCGGCGACCGCTCCCTGTCACCCCGATGAACATGGCCTAAATATGTCATCGGGCTGCATCCAGGAGATTGCTCCTATAGCTGCTCTGGCTATAGATCTGGAACATATTCCACCGTCCAAGGATGGGAGGCTCAACCCCACCGCGGAGGCCGCAGACTCCACGGCGTTGGAGCCGAACATAGACCTAAAGTCACACGACGTCTCTGTCACCGGAACTCCGGACTTGTCTCTGGTCATAAATTCCGAGCCATGTGCATCAGCGGACGCCGAACGGGATCGTTTATCGATCTTTGAGTTTAGCGCCGCAGACATCTTCCAGCATTCACCGTTGGGCAATTTACTAAACTCGTTAAGAAACTTGTCCTTGGCGGGGGACTCACAGCCGAATTATGTCCGGTTTGAACTGGAGGCTGATGAGGAAGGAGAATTTCGCTTCCCACCCACCACCCACTTCATAGCCACTATCGAAGACTTAACCGACACGCTTGACTATGACTCCGAAGACATTGACGGTATGGACGATGATGCCGGAGACGAGGAGGTCCAAAACTCGCCATTCACTGGACGATGGACGGCCACTTCCTCATATGACGTCTACATGGTAGATATGCCGAAAAATAATAGCGGCGATGACAAGGAAAACCCAGCAAAGGAGAGCCCTCCTAAAACACAGCCAAAGCGCCGGCGTCAGCGGCGCCGCTCTAAATCCTGCCGCAGCAGGGACATCAACACTGGCACAGGAGACGACAACACTCCGGATGGTGCCGAAGACACAGAAGAACCCAATGAACAAACTACCGAACAAGACAATCGGGAATCAGGGCATGCCAGCCCTGACGAACAAGCCATAGAAGAAGACTCGGAGGATGGTAGTTACCGTCCGCCCTCTGAGGAGGAGGTGAGCCTCAACGACAAAGACTTCATCGTGCTGGAGTAGGAGCGCTTTAAGCTTCAGCTAATAGCCACTGCAAGGAGCCTGAAAAAGAAGCAGAAGTAGCTTCAAGCTGATCAAGACCTGCTCAATAGCAGATGGACCGATGTCCTGGCAGCCGAGGAATACAGCCTTAAACGCCCAGCCAAAATTTACCCAAAGTGTCGATTACTACCTCAGTTTGACGATGACGCGCCAGATCCCGCACCAGCATCACGCAACGCGGCTGATCAGCCGCCGCGCAGTCGGGACAAAACTACAACCCGAGCCGAAAACCAGACCGCCCCACCTCACCGTAAAGGCAGGGATAAGACAGCTGGGGACTATACATACGACCTTCGTCAAGACCTGGACAGTACAGCAGGACATACAAGATCGATCTACGGATCGCGAGGATGTACATTGACACACGACGACGGCTACCTATTTGGACGTAATAAACCCAATCACGCCCGGGCCGAATGCCGCAGATGGACTCCATCAGAGCTACGTGGCGATGTGGCCACACACCCTCTTTGCTTCACTGACGAAGTAATGGATCATGAATTCCCAGAAAGGTTCAAACCCGTAAACATCGAATCATACGATGGAAGAACCGATCCCGCAGTATGGATCGAGGACTTTATCCTCCACATCCACATGGCCCGCGGGGATGATCTTCACGCCATCAAATACCTCCCACTAAAACTAAAAGGGCCAGCTCGGCACTGGTTAAACAGCCTGCCTGAAAATTCCATCGGCAGCTGGGAGGACTTGGAAGAAGCCTTTCTCGACAACTTCCAAGGTACATATGTCCGGCCGCCAGACGGCGATGACTTAATTCACACAGTTCAACAGCCCGGGGAGTCAGCCAGGAAGTTCTGGACCGGGTTCCTAACTAAAAAGAACCAGATCGTCGACTGTCCGGATGCCGAAGCCTTAGCGGCCTTTAAACATAGCATCCGCGGCGAATGGCTCGCCCACCACCTCGGCCAAGAAAAGGCAAAATCAATGGCAGCCCTCACGACACTCATGACCCGCTTTTGCGTGGGTGAAGATAGTTGGTTGGCTCGCAGCAAAAACACGGCTAGCGAGGCAGGCCCCTTCGAGGTCAAGAACAACAACGAAAAGCTTCGACGTAACAGACACAAACGCCGAAGCAATGGTGATAACACCGACAACACCACAGTCAACGCCGGATTTAGTGGCCCCAAGTCTAACCAGCGGAAGAAACCATACAAGAGAAACAATCAGGAACCATCCAGCCTGGATCGCATACTCGATCGCCCGTGCCAGATACATGGTGCCCCGGAAAAACCATCCAACCATACCAACAGAGACTGTTGGGTTTTTAAACAGGCCGGCAAAATAAACGCCGAGAACAGGGAAAAGGGATCACAAAGCGAGGACGACGACGAGGAGCCCCGTCAACCGGACACAGGGGGACAGAAGAAGCTTCCCCCTCAAGTGAAAACAGTAAACATGATATATGTTACACACGTCCCCAAAAGGGAGCGCAAACGCGCATTAAGGGACGTCTACGCGATAGAGCCAGTCGCCCCAAAATTCAGTCCATGGTCCTCATTTCCATCACTTTTGATCGTCGGAATCATCCGGCCAGTATCCGTCATGGTGGTTCAGCCGCACTAGTCCTGGACCCAATCATTGACGGATTCCACCTCACGCGAGTCCTCATGGATGGTGGTAGCAGCCTCAATCTGCTCTATCAAGACACAATGCGCAAAATGGGCATTAATCCATCAAGGATCAAGCCCACGAAGACTACCTTCAAAGGAGTCATACCAGGTGTAGAGGCCCGCTGCACGGGCTCAATCACACTAGAGGTTTTCTTTGGATCCCCCGACAACTTCTGAAGCGAAGAGTTAATCTTCGACATCGTCCCATTCCGTAGTGGTTATCACGCACTACTCGGATGGACTGCATTCGCTCGGTTCAGCGTGGTGCCGCACTATGCTTACCTTAAGCTCAAGATGCCTGGTCCACGCGGCGTCATAACGGTCAACGAAAACACGAAACGCTCCCTCCATACAGAGGAGCACACCGCCACCCTAGCAGCAGAAGTACAGAGCGGCCTTCTCAAGCAGAACCATAATCTGTCTGCCGAGCCCCTGGACATCGTAAAGAAGGTCCAGACTACACTGCAACAGGACAGCTCGGCTCATCAAGAGCTCGATTAGCAATTTGGCCTCCATCCCAGCCCCGATCAGGTAGTGGCATTCGTACCACGCGTGCATAATTACGCACTTGAAATCCCATGGGCATCGACGGAGGCACAACTAGCTGGTGATCCGCAAAACGGCTCGACCGCTCCCGGACACATATACTTTCACTATTTCTTTTACGCTTTTCAGGTTTCTTTTCCAGAGGCCTTCCCAGATGACTTGATCGCGGATCCTTTCAAAGGAAAAATACAGCAAGCCGGCAGTCAGCTCGGACGCAGAGGGAAATTTCTAAGTGGTTTCTTAAACAACCACTCTACCTGTTGTCAGGTCCCACACGCAGCTCGCCTCCGGTCATGGCATGTTAAATAGTCGGTTGCTTATCACATTATTTGTATTAATGCTCTTTGACGCATTAACCCAATTATAATGGAAACAGTTTGCGGCTCAAGTTTAAAGGGCCCAAGATACCCCTCTGATTTCTGTCTGTTGTTCGTTAATAATTCATTTTATAGCACCCGTACACTTTGGTACGTTTCATATTTGCCAGGGGCTCCCAGGCGCCCCACCATACGGCAACAAAGTCCGAACACTTTTTATAGTATAGTTCGGCACCCCGAATTTAGCATTATATGCATTGGCTCTGAATCATATCTTTGGTCAATAGTTGGGTTGCCCGGCTCCTGTGCTTACTACCTTACGTTCCGCTATATCGGCTAGGGTAATAAAGGGAGAACTACTGCGATTGTGCCCTGGTTTATCCAAAGGAGCACCTCAGTAGAGAAAGCCGAAAACTGACTGTCATGATGTAGCGAGAGCCGGTCAGCTGTTCGGAGGTTGCAAATTGTTGGAGATTTCTTCCGCGTTGTGCGAAGGATCGGTACTTCCTGATCAGACGCTTGTGGCACCCTAGTTCGGAAAACTAGGGGTTGCGTCCATGTTTTTGTTGTCGAGCTCCTATGGCTAAGTGAGGGCGTTAAAGCTGAATAGTCTGATTGCATGGTTCGTTGCGCTAAACAACTCCTTCAAGGACCATACAATTGGATCAAGATTGTTTAGATTCCATCCCGAACACCTCCGTACTACCTACGTGAGGGCAGAAGCCGACGACTAGCCAACCATCAGATTTCATATAACATGGCCGCGCATGAGATAAAATTAAAAACATTACAATCATTATATTACAAACCCACTTTGTTTTACCATACGAGGCAAAGACAACACGAATGTATTCATTCAAAAATAATATCCTGCCCACACCGCGCTGCTACAATGCGAGACCCTTCCAGGACATCTGCAAAATAGTGCTCAGGTGTGCGATGCTCCTTTCCCTCGGGCGGCCCCCGAGCCAGATCGACGGCGTTCATCTTCGCCCACCACATCTTGCAACGGGCAAAGGCCATACAAGCACCCTCAATACAGGCCGATCGCTTGACGATATCCAGCCGAGGGCAGGCGTCCACCATCCGCCTCACAAGTCCAAAGTAGCCGTCGGGCATAGCTTCGGCTGGCCATAGCCGGATTATCAAATCCTTCATGGCTAGTTCGGCCACCCTATGCAGCTCCACCAGCTGTTTCAGCTGATCGGTGAAGGGCACGGGATGCTCTGGCATAAGATATTGCAACCAGAATAGCTTCTCCGTGGAGCTCCCTTCTTCGGCTCGGAAGAACTCCGCGGCATCGGACACACTTCGCGGCAAATCAGCAAAAGCCCCTGGAGAACTCTGAATCCGGGTCAGTAAAAGATACTTTCTCTTTGCATGTTTGCTTTGGATACTGAATGCCTTACCCGCCGTGATCTTCCTCACCTCTTGGATCTCTTGGAGGGTGCCCTGGGCCTCGATCCGGGCTGTCTCCGTGCTCTGGCGAGCCTTGGAGAGTTCGGCCTCTTTAGCAGACAAATCACGCTCCAAGGTCTCACACTTCTTCACTGCGTCATGGAGCTCATGTTGGACCTCGTTGACCCGGGCCTTGAGCTTCTTACAGGCAGCCTGCTCCTTCACGGCCTTCCCCTCGGCTTCGCCCAGGGCCTTTTTTAGGGCCTCGACCTCGGTCACCGCTTCTATACATATCATGACACTTTGGTCAATATATATTTTACTCCTTTCGAATATTTTCCAGGGTTATCGCATACCTTGATTCTCCTGGAGCTGCCTCCTCACCTGGTCGAGCTCTTCCTCGGCCTGCTCCAGCCTCCGCTTTAGATCGGAGACTTCGGCAGCACGCGAGGCCGTGGCCAGTAGTGACGCCTGCAAATTTAGTTAGTTTCCTGCCAATAAAAGGATTGACCCTGTGTCCGGCTTTTCTTTCCGAACACCGGACAGTGTCTCAGGGGCTACTGTCTATATTGGGATTTTATCCTTTTCCATCGCCTACCTCAAACACTGTCAGCAGGCTGCTGCAGGCTTTGGTTAGTCCGCTCTTAACGGACTGAGCCCTTTCAATCACCGTGATCATAAGAACACGATGCTCATCCGCAATGGAAGCGCCTCGCAGCGCTTCCAGCAGATCAGCTGGTGCCCCTGGTTGGACAGGGGTCACTGGTGGAATAGGCATACCCCCTTCTTCAGAAGGAGGTTGCGTGCGGGATTCCGGAGCCGTATCGGTCTCCGGATTCAAGTCCGGTTGAGGGCCGAACTGAGTACGGCCCTCCTCCCCAGTCTCCCGGGGAATTGGTTCCCCCTAGTGTTCGGCGACAGGGGCTTCGCCTTCAGGCACCTCTTGATCCTCTCCCCGTCCTGGGAAGGTCCGTTGGGATAGCACCTCGTCGTCTCCTTTGGCCTTGGGAGAGTAGGCGGCTGGCGGTGTCTCGCTAGCCATCTCCTTTGAGTCAAACGAACCTCTTGATGAGGATCACTAGGAGCCGTTGTGGACCGGACTGCAATAGCGTAATTAACCATGTCAATGCATTGAAATAGAAAGGCTGGACATACGGGTATGCGGGAGTCATGGCACTTACGAAGCAGCTTGAGGCTTGGTGCGAGGGTGTCTCTCCGGACTACTTTCGACGTCCCACGCAGATTTGTTCGCAAAAGAGCCCTTCCCATTTTTGGGCGTCCCCGCCTCCAGGTTCATGGAGGCTGCCCTCTTCTTCCTTCCCTCGTCAGGGGGAGGGTTGTCCTCCTCCTTCTCCTCCTCATCGTCATCATCTTCAGCGGCGGAGGAGCGGGTCTCGTCTTTGGACATCGCGTCCGAAGCGCACTTGCGACGCGGGCCACTCTGGACCCCCTTGGCCTTCTTCCCCAGTGCTTTATAGGGTGCCGGCACAAGCATCTTCGCTAAACGCGGGATGACTGGTTCTTCAGGCAGCGGAGCTGGACACTGGATCCGCTTCACCCTCTTCATCCATTCCTGGAAAAGCAATGATGGTAAAAGCTCGGATATCTTCCTCAGAGCAGACAAGTAGAGGACGTGTTGGAAACTCACCTTGCTGGCGCGGTGGTTAATGTCATGTCCACGGTCCGAATCCGTGGCTGGCGGTATCTCGTTGCTCTTGAAGAGCAATTTCCAGGCATCTTTGTGAGTGGTCTCAAAGAGCTCTTCAAGGTATGGTGCTTCTTCGGATTGAACTTCCATAGCGGGAGGCTTCAGCTCTGGCACGGGAGAATCCGGCGAATTAGCATCACCTGGATTACATCGACTAGTTTGACCTTCTTGTCCACCATGCTTTGAACGCGTGTCTGTAGTGCTATCAGCTCATCTGGCGAACACCAGTTAGGGCTCTTCTCGACCCAGGAGGTGAGTCGCATGGGAGCGCCGGAGTTAAATTCGGCAGCCGCGGCCCAGTTTGTGCCGCGGGGTTCTTTGATGAAGAACCATTGTTTTTGCCATTCCTTGACAGCCTCCACGAAAGTGCCTTTTCGCCAGGAGACATTGGCCAGCTTACTCACCATGGCTCCTCTGCACTCCGCGTGCTGACCGTCCACTACCTTCAGCTTCATGTTGAAGACTTTGAGCCACAGCTTGAAGTGGGGTTGGATGCGGAGGAAGGCCTCACACAGGACGATGAACGCCGAGATGTTGAGGAAAGAGTTCGGGGATAGATCATGGAAGTCTATCTCGTAATAATAAATCAGCCCGCAGACAAAAGGGTGGAGTGGAAACCCTAGCCCGCGGAAGAAATGAGGGATGAATACCACCCTCTCGTTAGGCTTCGGCGTAGGGACGACTTGCCCCTGGGCTGGAAGACGATGGGCGATTTCCTTCGCCAAATACCTGGCCGCCCGGAGCTTGGCAATGTCTTTCTCCTTGATGGAGGAGACCATCCATTTGCCTTGACCTCCAGATCCAGACATGGTCGGATGCTTTTCAGAGATGGAGAAAGATGAGGACTTGGGCGCTAGAGCTCTAGTATGGAAGGACAGAGGAAGAGAGAAGGCGTGGGAAGAGAAGGGGGAATCCTTATCCCCTTACAAAGGCAGTAAATATTAAAACGCCTCCCCACTCGCCTCGAAACTTGCCTATTCCCAAGGACTGTGTGAATGGCATGGTTGGGTTACCCACGCCCGTATTGATGAGAATCCCGCAATAAGGGGACACGATCTCGGCTTCGACACGACGTGCCAATGGCAGCCGCGTCTCGAAACCTGGAGTGGCAGACGAAAAACGGTTCGAAATCACGACCAGGCAGATATGATGTCATGATATGAAAAGCTGTTAGCAGATTAGATTCGTGCAAAATTATATTTTCTCTGCGGTTGTGTATGGTGTATGTGTTACAGGTCCGGACATGTCGACAATGCCGAATATTATGTTGGAGTTCGGAAGGAGGAACCCGCCTTGCAATGCCGAAGAAAGATCTATGCGTCGGATACCTTGTCACTGAAGCCAGGTTCAGGGGCTACTGAGGGAGTCCTGTACCAAGGGGTCCTCGGGCGTCCAGCCTGTTAGCCATGGGCCGGACTGATGGGCTGTGAGAATACGAAGACCGAAGACTGCACCCATGTCCGGATGGGACTCTCCATGGCGTGGAAGGCAAGCTTGGCGGCCAAGTATGTAGATTCCTTTATTTGTAACTGACCTTGTGTAACCCTAGATCCTCCTGGTGTCTATATAAACCGGAGGACTTAGTCTGGCGGGGGAGACTCATTACCATAGTCATACATGCTAGACTTCTAGGGTTTAGCCATTACGATCTCGTGGTAGATCAACTCTTGTAATACTCATATTCATACAGATCAATCAAGCAGGAAGTAGGGTATTACCTCCATAGAGAGGGCCCGAACCTGGGTAAACATCGTGTTCCCTGTCTCCTATTACCATCGATCTTAGACGCACAGTTCGAGACCCACTACCCGAGATCTGCCGGTTTTGACACCGACAGCAGCCTCAGTGTTTTCAACCTCCATCTGTTCAACGACAGGAGGGTCGGGCATGATCACATTCTCTTCAAGAATGACTGGATCACTAGCACGGGGTGTGGCTTCTCTTTCTTCTTCTCTTTCTTCTTCAGCTGATGCAGCCGGAATGTCTTTAGCAGGCTTGGATTCAGACTCAAAGGCAGACACAGAAGGAGTGGCTTTAGGAAACACTTGACGTGCTACTGATAGTGTGTTGCGCTTCTTCTTCTGGAATGCTCGACGTGTAGACATGTGGCCTGAGGCCCTTGCAAAGCCTGCGAAACGCTGGCGACGCCTTTGGAGAAAGGGTGGTCTGTTCCATGTAGTCTTCATCATCAGGCACTGAAGACGTGACTTGAGCAGGTGGAGTACATGGTGTTTCATCTTGCACTCGGGTGTCTTGTTGTTGGCGATCAGCCCATGAGTCATCTTGAGCAATTGGCATCAATGGACGACCAATGCTAATGAGTTCACTGCTCGTGGGAGTAGGCAATGATACCGACTGGGGCTTGAGCCGAGGAAGGACTTCATCATCATGCACATTGTCTTCAGGACCAATGTCTTCAGCTGCGTTGGGGTCAACAACCGGAACTTCTTCACTTTCTGAAGCCTCTGTGGAAGCAGGCTCCTGAATCACAAGGCGACGGTCTTGGTTGGTTGAGGCAAGGAGAGTAACAGAGATGGGTTCAACTATGAGGGGTTCTGGGGCGGCAACTCGCTTTTTCGTTGAAAAATTTGAAGCCTTCGTCTTCAACTTCTTCTTGGAGGGAGCATCATCAGATGTATCTTTGAGTTTCCTCTTCCTGGCTTCGGCTTCAGCATGCCTTGTTTTCTTCAGCTCTGAAGCTGTTGATGTGACCTTTGGCTTCGAGCCAGTCATACTGGCAGGGAAGACTATGCTTGGCCATTCCTGCCATTGAGCTTTAGGTTGAGTGTCAGTAGACTTCTTCTTTTTCTTGGCATCCATTCTGGGGTCGATGCCAGGACGCCCAAGAGCCTTTCTCTTCTCAGCTTCATTGTGTGCTTGAACATATTTCTGCGCATAGTACTTCATGTGCTCGCGTGAGCCTTTGGCTTCTGCATGCTTCTTGTGAAATTCAGCCTTGAGATCATGCAACATCTTCCTGAAGATTTGCACATCAGCCACACTGAGCTTGGCCATGTTCTTGTTGAAATGCGCCTTGTCATGATCAATCTTGTTCTTAAGCTCGACGATTTTCTGAGCAATGGCCACTTCATTGGCAATGGCTCCATGAAAGGTGATGCTAATGTCCACGGGCAGATGTAGGTCATCAATGCAGATGCTCTGGTCATCAAACCATGCATCGATGAAGTTGTTCAGTATATCAACATCAAAGAGGGGCAGATCATTGAAGATCTCAACCTCTTGCTTGCTCTTGATCAACATCTCTAGAGCTTCATCACCAAGATCTTCATCATTGGACAGATCAATGGTGTCTTCCTCGTTGCGCAGAACGGCAGCAGGGGTCAGGTTATGCCCAGAAATCTTCTTGGGCTTCTTGGTCTTCTTTGTCCTCTCGGACACACGAGACAAGTCTTCAGACTGCACACTGGGTTCAGGAGGTGCAGTCTTCAAGGGCTTCACAGGCGAAGCAGTTAGTGCAGTAGAGGGCTTCAAAGCTTTTGTCTTCTTCTTCTTCTGATTCAGTGGTGCAGGAGCATCTTCAGAGTCTGCGTCATCAGCAGACTGATCCACTGTGGCCCTCTGAGCAGTAATGTGGGAGAGGATCCCGTGAAGCTATTGAAGGGCCCGATGACATTGGGACTGGCTTCATGAGTGCCATCCTGTCTTGGAGCAGACGGACCAGGGTTGAAATTGAGTCCGAAGGCTTTCCTGTTCTTTGCAGCTGACTCCTTAGCGAACTGAAAGTTGCGCTTGAAGAGTTGTCGTCACAACACCATAACAAAGATGATGGGTCGGAATTCTCAGGTTGCGGTCCTTGGACCATGCAAGGATAGAAGCCTTGGGCAATATCTTCAGGCTTGGACTTGGGTTGTAGATTCCTATAGAGAATATCACCCCACGGGCGCTTGATAGCGTTCCTCTCAGCATATTCAGTAGTGATGAAGTTGTACTTGAACCACTGTTCTGCCCAATATCTTCGGATCCATTGGATCCGGGTTTTGCGCTGATTGTAGTTCTCCTCTAGATCGATCTTGTACATTTCATACAGATCCTGAGGCAGATCTAGAGCTGCATTTCCACGGTGCTGCCTACCACCCTTGCTAGCAGATTTCTCAGTGGCCATGATATTCAGACAGATAGACTTCAGAACAGTGAAAGGCTTCCGTCTACTTTTCAAGCTAGAACTGACTTCAGGGGAGTGAATATGATGTTGTAAGAATTCTGCAAATGAATGCAGACTATGAGAACCAAGGGATTCTCCCACGGACATGTACCTATGACAGCATTAGAGATGCGAGGGAAGGGGAAGAGGTCATATGCATTCTGATAGAGGCAAAGGTGTCCCATCTTTCGATGAGATGGTGCCTATCGTTTTGGAGGAAGTCGACTTTGACGATCTGACTACGAACATGCGAGAACGTTGTGCCTTAGCAATCGCTAAACCAACCCCGAGAGGTTATTGACCATGCCGGAGCACGATCAACCTGACCACGAAGGTATGTTTCCTGCAGGCAAACGAAGAACAAGCAAGAAACTAAGATTGGAATCTGGATATTGCGAATATAAGAGGAAAGCTTTATTGATCAAGGTGGGGTTCTGTGACGCCTTTGTCTGATCGTTGAACACAAACGAAGTACGCGAAGTTGCAGCTATGGTGAACTTTTAATATAAACAAAACCCAAAGTCCAAACGACACCCTAAGGGCTGTATATATGGAGGAAGAGGAGGGAATTTCGTGGCCCTTGAGGGAGGGGTCCGAAACCAACCCTAACTGTTGTTTCCCCACACATACGGACTCTAAAAACAGCCTATACTTAAGTATTTCGAAATTACATGGGCCTGGCCCAATAATAAGGTGACGCAGCACCTAGAATAGCCTATGGACGAATATTATGAAGTGGCATCTTGTATATTTCATTCAAGGCTTCATGCACTCATTATGGTGGCCTCAAAGTCCTGAAATCATCACTTGTAACTCCGTTCTTGTTCCTCACAAGCATGCCATCATCTCCATGCTTGGTCTTGCTCTAGTGTTCATCCCTCTTATCCATGACAGGCCCTTCATTTGTAAGCAAAACAAATGTATCCAATTTAGGTAGCATCATATTCTCATGAACATTAGAATCATTATCAAGAAACGAAAGTATCTGATAATTTAATTGGCGTGCGCGAGCTCTAGTAATTGGTCCAGTATGTATAGCAGCAGGGGCTGTGGGTGTAACAATGGTATTGATTTCCTGTCATGACAAGAACACAATGAAGACACTTGACACATTTCAACAGAATGCATATGACTAGATAAACAAAATTTGAGGAAGAAGCACAGAAGGGGTTAGGGTCCGATCATATTCACTTAGTTTAGAAAATGGCAAGTTTGAAGACATAACTATAAGTGAAGGTTGTAGAGGGCAAAACATATATAGATTTATATATCAGAGAATACCAAATCAACATTGCGAAGATAAACCTTGAAGTCAAATCAATGTTGAAGACAAACTAAAAAAGCGAAGATAATGCAATCATGACGCCAGATGAAAATCTTTGGGAAAGTTTGGTGGTGGCGTCACCCACCATATAGGAAGTATTAGACCCAGACACGGCGCACAATTATCATGGTGCTCCGAAGTCAAATTCCACGTTAATGTATTCACACTTAGAGTGTACGCCTTCATTGATTGAAGATATACATTACTTTGTGTGTTGCACATCTAAGTCATCAACATGCATAAGAGTTAGGATGTGTGTCCAATCAGAGGACATTTGAGGACTGTAAGATATTTAGCTCACACCGCAACTTGCAAAACCTTTTCTCATCCATGGGCTTTGTGAAGATATCTGCCAATTGCTCTTCAGTTTGACATGAATGATATCAATATCTTCCTTCATGACATGATCTCTGAGAAAGTGATGACGGATATGAATGTGCTTTGTCTTCAAGTGCTGAACTGGGTTGTTGGCAATCTTGATGGCGCTATCATTGTCAAAGTAGAGTGGCACATGCTTCAGGTGGATGCCATAGTCCTTGGAGTTTGCTTCATCCAGAGAAGCTGAGCGCGGCAAGATCTAGCAGGAATGTATTCGGATTCAACAGTGGAGAGTGATACATAGTTCTGCTTCTTTGAAGACCAATGACAAGAGATCGCCTAAGAAAGTGACATGTGCCCGATGTGGACTTGCGATCAAGCTTGTCACCGGCATAATCAGCATCCGAGAATCCAACTAGATCAAACTCGAGCCCTTTGGATACCATAATCCTAGTGTTGGGGTGTAAGCCAAATATCGAAGAATTCGCTTCACGCCTAAGTGATGCGATTCCTTTGGTGCCGCTTGGAAGCGGACACACATGCAAATGCTAAGCATTATATCGGCCTAGATGCACATAAGTAGAGTAAAGAACCAATCATGGAGCGGTATACCTTTTAGTCGAACTCTTTACCATTGTCGTCGGGGCCCAATTGACCTTTGGTTGGTATTGGCGTCGTGTACCCTTTGCGCCTTGCATTCCAAACTTCTTGAGCAATCTTGAGGTATTTTTCTTGTGATATGAAGATGCCATTACTCTGCTGACAGATTTGAATACCAAGGAAGAATTTCATCTAACCCATCATGGACATCTGATATTGCTCTTGCATCATATGCCCAAACTCATAACTGTATCTCTTGTCAGTGCAGCCGAAGATAATGTCATCCACATAGATTTGCATACAAACAGTTCACCATCATAAGTCTTCGTGAAGAGAGTGGGATCTAGAGAACCAGGTTTGAAGCCTTTGCTCTTTCGGAAGTCTTTGAGTGTTTCATACCAAGTGTGAGGTGCTTCTTTGAGGCCATACCGTGCCTTGTTGAGCTTGTATACCATATCAGGATGCTTTGGGTCTTCAAAACCAGGTGGTTTGCAACATACACTTCTTCTTCAATTTTGTCATTGAGAAAGGCACTCTTTACATCCATTTGGTACAGAAGAATGTTTTTGTGGTTGGCATAGGCTCGCAGTACGCGAATGGCTTCAAGCCTAGCCACAGGAGCAAATGTTTCATTGAAGTCAATCCCTTCAACCAGTGTGTAACCTTGAGCAACGAGACGAGCCTTATTTCTAAAAACTTGACCATGCTCATCTTCTTTGTTGCGATAGATCCATTTGGTGTCGATGATATTGTGCTTGTGAGGATCTGGATGCTATAGAAGCTCCCATACATTGTTCAGCTCGAACTGTTGAAGCTCTTCTTACATAGCTTGAATCCATTCAGGTTCCATGAAGGCTTTGTTAACTTTCTTGGGTTCAGATATAGAGACAAAAGAAAAATGTCCATAGAAACTTGCTAGTTGTGTCACTCTTGAACGAGTGAGTGGACCAGATGCATTGATGCTATCAGTTATCTTCTCAATCTGTACTTCATTTGCAATGCGAGGATGAAGTGGATGAAGATTTTGCCCTTGCTGATCATTGTCTTCACTTTCAAAGATTGGCTTCAGTCGAAAGCAAAGTGTCTTGAGGCTGATTAGGTGCACAAATGATGATTTCCTCTTCAGCATGTACCTCTGAAGGTATGATTTCTCTAGTACCCATAAGCTTGATAGATTCACTTGGTGTTGCTTCATCTAGCACATTTGGCAGGTGCTCTCTTTGCGAGTCGTTAGTCTCATCGAACCGCACATCCATAGTTTCAACCACTTTGTAGTGAAAGAGGTTGAAGACTCTGTAGGAGTGCGAGTCCTTTCCGTAGCCAAGCATAAAACCTCCATGTGCTTTCGGTGCAAATTTTGAAGTGTGATGTGGATCCTTGATCCAGCACCTAGCACCAAAGACTCTGAAATAGCTGACATTTGGCTTCTTACCAGTCAGGAGCTCATATGATGTCTTCTTTAGGAACTTGTGAAGATAAACACGGTTGATGACGTGGCATGCAGTGTCAATAGTTTTAGGCCAGAACTTCCTTGGAGTCTTGTACTCATCAAGCATCATCCGTGCCATCTCAATGAGGGTTTTGTTCTTGCGCTCCACGATGCCATTCTGCTGAGGTGTGTATGGAGCCGAGAACTCATGTGTGATGCCCAATGTATTAAGATAAGTGTCAAGGTCGATGTTCTTGAATTCAGTGCCGTTGTCACTTATGATGTGCTTAATCTTGATGCCATAGTTGGTCATGGCACTATTGGCGAATCGTCTGAAAACATCCTGCACTTTAGTCTTGTAGAGAATTATGTGCACCCATGTATATCTTGAGTAATCATGAACAATGACGAAACCATAGAGGCACGCAGTGGTAGTAAGGGTAGAGTAGTGAGTAGGGCTAAATAAGTCCATGTGAAGCAGCTCGAAGGGACGTGTCGTCGTCATGATTGTCTTCGAGGGATGTTTGGCCCTAGTCATCTTTCCAGCCTCGCAGCCACCGCATAGATGATCCTTCTTGAACTTGACACCTCGATGCATATGACATGCTTCTTCTTCGCGAGAGTGTATAAGTTCCTCATGCCCGCATGCCCTAGCCTCCGATGCTAGAGCCAGCACTCTGAAGCTTTTGCTAGAAGACATACGGCGAACTGTGGTCCTGCGGAGAAATCTCCCATATACAGATCGTCTTTTCGATATCCTTCGAAGATTAGAGATTTGTCAGATTCCATAAGCACAAGGCAACGATGTTTTCCAAATATCACAATCATGTTCAGATCACAAAGCATTGAGATGACATTAAGTTGAAACCAAGGGATTCAACAAGCATCACTTTATCCATGTGTCGATCCTTTGAGATTGCAACTCTACCTAGGCCCAATATCTTGCTTTTACCAGCCAAAGAAATGTGATGTGACTCTTGTCAGCTGGACGTAGGGTTGAATCCATAAGAAAGTTTGATCACCAGTCATGTGGTTAGTGCATCCACTGTCCATAATCCACAAAGAAGCCCTTGGTGTTGTACCCTATAGTGCAGTTTGGGGGATAGGCTTCACCAAGGGAAATGTGAAGCATAAACATTTGACGAACAAGCATATTATCAAAGTTGAGATCCTTGTTAGGGTAGAAAGATGCTTGTCAAGAAATCCTGGGACGAAATACATAGTAGGACCATTTTGGCATTTTATCTTGCGTCCGACAAGATGTTTTAGGTCCCCAGCATAAGCATCAGAAGCCTTTGATTTCCGGCTGGAGACCTTTCCCTGCAAAAGAGAGTTAATTTTTCTTAACCACCCACATCTTCAGGGGTGGCTTAGAAGCAATGAGTCTAAGTGCAGCATCTGAGAACTTTGGCTTTGTAGCCCTAGCAAATAGCCTTGTAGGTGCTGAATAATACTCATAAGAATAAGCAGAAAAGTTCTTGGTCTTATGAACATAGCAGTTCGATGAAACGTGCTCATATTCATAAGTCTGAGTATGCTTTCCCTGCAAAACATTGGCGTTAGGGTGACCCTGGTGGGTTCTCTGTCTGTATGAAGCCTTTGGACCATATGATGCCTTTGGTCTGGGGTTTGTCTTCTTCCCAGGTGGTGTCATGATGACATTCACAGGAAGCTTCTCAAGACAACTTTTAGTCACCCGGATCTTCTTCAAAGGAGGTCCATTCCTGCAATTAGTACCAATATACCTGGCAAACACTTCACCATTCTGATTCTTAAACGGTTCATAGTTTGCGTCAAAGGATTCATCAATGATAATCGGGTTAGCACAAGTGAAACCAGATAAGGTAGATGGATCCACTGAAGGACCTTTGCAGCAACCCATGTGGTTTTGGGGTACTGCCCAGGCTTCCAGTATGAACCATCAACGTTCATTTTCCTCTCGAACCCAACACCCTCTTTCCTAGGGTTTCGGTTCAAAACCTGTTTCTTGAGGACATCACATAGTGTCTGATGCCCTTTGAGGCTTTTGTACATCCCTGTTTCAAGCAATGTCTTCAATCTAGCATTCTCATCAGCAATAGTAGTGGTATCCTCAGAAGAGGGGTTAGTTACCACATCAGCAGTTGAAGATATTGCAATAGTAGCAGCAGTAGAACATTCAGCAAAAGAGACAGCATTATCACGCTCAAGAAATTTTAAACATGGTGGCTCAAAGTCTTCCTGAGCGGTACTAATCTGTTGAGCGTGAAACGACTCGTTCTCCTTTTGAAGTCTTCATGAGATGCTCTCAGGTTCTCAACTTCTTGCTTCCTTTCAAGATAATCATAAGAAAGCTTCTCATGAGTAGCTGAGAGTGTTTCATGAAGACTTTCAAGTTCCTCGTACTTAACATGAAGATTTTTAATGTCTTCAATTAAGGATTGAGTTCGAGTCATTTCTGCGTCCAACGGGTGATCGCTTTTGTCTAACAACTTTTGAATATGTTCCATAGCATCTTGTTGTTCAGTTGCAATTTTAGCAAGTGTTTTGTAGCTAGGTTTAGATTCACATTTAGAGTCATCTTCACTGGATGTTTGAAAGTAAGCATCGCGTGAGTTTACCTTGGCACCACGTGCCATGAAGCAGCAGGTAGGAGCAGAGTCATCCTCATCATCAGCATTAGCGTCGGCGACGAGTCCATTGTCTTTGATGTTGAAGATTGACTTGGCGACGTAAGCTGAAGCTAGAGCCAGGCTTGCCACTCCTGAATCGGACTCCTCCTCAGACTCCACCTCCGCCTCCTCAGAAGCAGACTCCTCCTCTGAATCCATCTCCTTGCCAACAAACACACGAGCCTTGTTTGATGAGATCCTCTTATGAGATGAAGTCTTTGATGAAGACTTTGATGATTTCTTCTTCTTCTTCTTGTCATCAGAATCATATTCCTTGCTCTTCTTCTTCTTCTTCTTGGTCTCATTGTCCCATTGAGGACACTCAGAGATGTAGTGACCAGGTTTCTTGCATTTGTGGGATGTTCTCTGCTTGTGGTCATGAGTGGAAGCTTCATCATTTCATGAGCTCGATATTGAAGACTTTCTGAAACCTTTCTTCTTGGAGAACTTCTGGAACTTCTTCACGAGCATATCTAGCTCATTTCCAATGTCTTCAGGATCCCCAGAACTGTAGTCATATTCTTCTTCAAATGAGGACACAACCTTGGCCTTCAAAGCCCGGGTTCAACCATAGTTGGGGCCATAGATATCTCTCTTCTCAGATAACTGGAATTCATGTGTGTTGAGCCTCTCAAGTATGTCAGACGTATCGAGATCTTTGAAGTTAGGACATTCTTGAATCATCAGGGCCAGGGTGTCGAATGAGCTGTCAAGTGATCTCAGGAGTTTCTTGATGATTTCGTGCTTGGTGATCTCAGTGGCGCCAAGTGCTCGAAGCTCATTTGTGATATCAGTGAGGCAATCAAATGTGAGCTGGACATTCTCATTGTTGTTTCTCTTGAAGCGGTTGAAGAGGTTGCGAAGAACATCAATCCTTGAATCTCTCTGAGTTGAGACGCCTTCGTTGACCTTGGAGAACCAGTCCAAGACCAGCTTCGCAGTTTCCAGTGCACTCACACGGCTGTACTTTCCTTTGGCCAGATGACCACAGATGATGTTCTTGGCAGTCGAATCCAGTTGAATGAACCTCTTGACATCAGCAGCGATGACACCTTCACCGACCTTGGGAACGCCATTCTGGATGACATACCAGAGGTCGACATCAATGGCTTCAAGATGCATGCGCATCTTATTCTTCCAGTAGGGGTAATTAGTGCCATTGAAGACTGGGCACGCAGCAGAGACCTTGATTATCCCTACAGTCGACATAGCTAAAACTCCAGGTGGTTAAACCGAATCTCACAGAAAAAGGAAGCACCTTGCTCTGATACCAATTGAAAGTGCTAGTTATTGACTAGAGGGGGTGAATAGGCGATTTTTATGGAAGTCTTCAAAACATGAGGTCTTTGAAGACAAACAGTAGAAATGAACCTATTGATATGCAGCGGAAGGTAGACTACACTAGACTAGCCATAGTCTGGTAAGCAATGAAGTGAAAGCACGAAGACTATCAGCAGCTAAGTAGTATGGATCACGATGGAAGATAGTATGAAGCCAACCAGTAAATAGTGTTCACTCAGTGAAGTCAATCAGATCAGACAAGCAGGCAATGACTTCACGAAGACAAACTATAAAGTAAAGGGAAGTGAATGATAGAACCAGTTGCTTGGTGAAGACAAGGATTTGGTAGACTAGTTCTAGTTGCTGTGACAACTGTACGTCTGGTTAGGGAGGCTGAGATTTAACTCAGAAGACCGCGTCTTCACCTTATTCCCGTTGAGCTAAGCACACGCAATCCTCGCCCAATCACTCTGGTAAGTCTTCAAGGTAGACTTCCAAACCTTTACAGACTTTGTTCACTGGCGATTCACAATGGCTCTTGGATGCTCAGAATGCGACGCCTAACCGGCTGGAGGAGCCACAGTCCTCAAGTGTAACAAGTCTTCAGATCACGTGGACTGAAAGACTTCAGTGTTGCCGTACACTCTTTAGCTCTCGGGGTTTTGGGCTTTGTCCTCACAAGGATCTCTCTCTCTCTCAAATGCTTCGGAGGTGGGTTGCTCTCAAACGACAAAAGTCGTGCACTAACTCTGAGCAGCCACCAATTTATGGTGTAGGGGTGGGCTATTTATAGTCAGGAGGCAACTCGACCTGATTTGTCCGAAATGACTCTGGGTCACTAAGGAACCGACACGTGTCCAACGGTCGGATTTCAAACACACGCGGCAGCTTGACTTGGGCTACAAGTAAAGTTGACTCATCCAGCTCTAGATAAGATTTTCTCTCATTGTCTTTGCTCGAAGACATAGGATTTTGTTGAGCATCACATCAGTCACTCTTACTTTGTTCACTTGGACCCCACTTAATAATACAGTGGTTCCTATGACTCAACAAAGAAGAAAAGGAAACTATGAAACAAGTATGTCTTCGCACTCCATAGTCTTCACATGAATGTCTTATCATGTCATAATCTTCACCGTGAATGTCTTCACGAACGACCATTGTCTTCAATGTATTCACACATTTTTAGGGGTCATCTCTGGTAGGTAAACTGATGTAGGGCGGAACCCTACGTGGATGATCTTTCACGTTGGAGCGGATCCTACGGGGAATCACGAAGAACACGCGGAAGAACAAGAGGGAAACACGGAGGAAACGAGAGAGAAATCGCTTAACCAACAAGAGATCAATCACACAAGTGCTAGATCACCGAACACAAAGAGGTACATATGATCCAAAATCAACAAAGGTAAGGATACACGAGTAGCCGTTCTTCTCCGAGAGGAGGTCTTCATGGGGTCCACCCTAGAAGGGGGTCTTGAATCCGCTTGGGGGATCTTCTCTGAAGAGGTCCTGAGCTCCGAGGAGAAGTAACCAAGTGGATGAGTAAGGCTCTCACACAAACATGAGCTAAACCTAAGCTAACCCTAATAAGAAGCTAGGAGAAGAGTATATATAGTGCTAAGCCACGAAGGGGTAAGTGAGGGCGAAGGGGTACACGGGCTCGGCCCAATATATCGTGGCGCAGACAGTCGGTTGTACTCGCGGGCGGTTGTACTACCGAGAGCTCTGAGGGGCGGTAGTTCCGCCGAGGAAGGCGGTACTATCACCGGGAGGTCGGCACCGCTTCGGAGGTGGGCGTCGAAGGAGCCATGGTTGTACCGGATGTCGGGCGGTTGTTCGGTCTTTAGGCATAAACCGGTAGAACCGGTGCTGTACCGCCTTGCACCGCTTGATCACGTAATGGTGGCGGTTGTTGGGCGGTGGCTGGCGGTTGTTCCGCCGAGGCGGTGGTTGGGCGGTTGTACCGGTCCTTCCGTGCTGGGTGGAATGCCTCCTTGATCTTGATGTCCATCGCCGTCTTGTCCAATGCTCGTTGCTGTTCCATGGCCTTCCTCTTGGTTCCTGGACATGCATAGCATACACGTTTGAGGTAGTAGCCATGTCTCACATGTGGAAAGTGAAGGTTTGGAGAGGAGCGAGTTCACCTTGTGTCCAAAGGTGTATCTTCGAGGTCTCATCATATGTCCTCTTAGGGCTTGGAGAGTAGTCGGAGTGTACATGGGGATGAACGTGGGATGCTCCGCATCATCTCCCCCCCCCCCCCCCTGGTGAAAGATCCGACCTCGGATCGTGATCCTCATCACCATGGAAAAGGTTGTCGTGGACGGACTTGTAGTTGGACGAAGTTGAAGACATGGCGCAATCCAAGTAGTCCAGGTGTCACGGAGTGATAGACATGCAAAGAGCAAACACAAGCAACACTCGGAAATACAATGGTTATCGCACACAAAGTGTCCATCATGCAAGAATGAGTCCGTGCGGCAAAATTGGTCGTGACAAAGCGCATGAAGCTTATCAAGATGATCTTTAATGAGATGCAAAGCATTCATGGGAGGAAATGCAATCATTGTGTACACAAATGTTTTATGAATATGAGCAATGCAACCACGATGCAAAATGATGTCATAATGGGATGGTTTATCAAATGCATGAACATGGCAATGGATGCTCAACATGTGGATATTATCATGCAATTGATGGTGGACAATATGATTATGATGTATGAATATGCCATCAAGGTAGATCACAAAAAATTTGCTAAGGAAGTGCACAAGTTCATATATCATGGATGACATGGGAATACAAGATGCAACAAGGTATTCATAATGTGAGTCAATCCATGCATAGGGTGCAAACTTGTGGTGAGTATGATAAGTCCATCGAGCATGACATGTATGAGCACAATCAACTAATATGGAGGTGTTGGTGTACCAAAGCTCGATGTCGGGGCATGAGTGGAAGACCAAGGTTCATCCAATAAGTGCGAGCGTTCCTCAAATTTAAGGTCCATGTAGCCAATCTCCAATGTCGCTCCTCCGTTCGTGAGATGTAGCATGTAGACAACAAGAAGGAAACAACAATGAAAGAATGACCCATCCAATATGCGTATTTGAGGATGGCCCAAAGGGAAGGAGTTCACCTCAAGAAAGTTCCCAAAGATGTTGGAGTCGTACATCATGTATGTCTTCACATACCCAATATGTCGCATAACGGCACCGCCTTTGTGAATCCTTCAAAATGAAAGAACATGACAAACACTCGGAAAAACAAATGAGGTTAGCGGAAGTGCAAAACCTATCATTCGTGTGGTAAGTTACCCAACAAGTGTATGCATCATGCTCATCATAAGAAAGTACAAGGGAGTATTTCATAGTATGGAGGCATATGATGTAAGAACAACCAAATGCAATAGGCTCAATCAAACAAGCATGCATCACAAGTAATATGTCAAAGTCTCCAAGATCAATAAGCATAGTATGGTTGCACTCAACACAAGTGGATATGAAAGAGGCAACTAATGGACACAAGAGACAATGATCAAGATATATCATGTGAGAGGCATGAATATATATGTCATGAACCCAAGAAAGCGAGTAATAGTGGAACATGGGTGATGCAACATAGCAAGCAATCATAGCGATCAAGTCAAGCAAGCTAGTAGTGCAACGATGCAACATACTAGAAGGAATCATGGCAAGCATGTCATGTGTGCAAATAGTGGGCATGAATAATTCACATGTCATAGCACAAGCATGAAAGCAAGATATGAGCAAAATAGCATCAATAGTATGGGGCACATGATAAACATGGCAATAGCAACAAGGATCTCCACCAAGCATGCAAATACACATAGGGTCAATCATGGGTAGATGCAAGCAAGGGTCACAATTGCATGGCAAAGGAATAGATGCAAGCATAGCATGCAAAGTGAACACGGTAAAATGAGCATAAGGTGGCAAGTGGTAAATAGCCCATAGCCGTGTGAGAGCCAAGTAGAAGAGGTGCGCGTAGTCCTTGCGCGAAGGGAATGGTGGTAAGGATAGTCCACGGGATCCCAAGTCATCATTGCTCTCAAGAGCTCGTTTAAGTCAACTCATGGGATTGAGATGTTGACGAGTGTATGTGGGTACCTACACAAAACAAAGACAAAGAGAAAATTGTGTGCGTGGTAGATGTACACATCATCCATCATGATGCATACGTGCATGTGTCGGTTAGCACAAAATATCCAGTGCTCAAATAAATGAGATGCGTGATATAGAAACATGTCATCCATCATGATAGGTTTGTTGTTATGTACGGCATAATGGAGACTCAAATTGTGTAATGCATCATGGGAAATATCTAGAGCATTGTTATTCATGGAATGCATATGGTGCAAGCAATCATGTAAATCATGCAAAGGATGGGATGAATCAAAATCTCCTAATATGCATGAGGAAACTATGAGGGTCTCCTCATGAGCATTAATGGAAACATCACGCGGAGAATATTGACAACATCCAAAACAATGCATATTCGAAATAATGTGATCATGGCATGTCATAGTAGAGGAATTGCACAAATCATGTAAAGGAAGCATGGCAATATCATCACAAGAGAAGCAAAAGCCAATGACCATCATCTCGTCATCTATGCCATAAGTGCAAATGGGATTGATTTTTATGGGGCATGCATAGTTACTATGTTGAGATTGTGAAGATGCAATATGGGAGATCTCACTCATAGCATATGACAAGTTCAATGGATTGTCAAATATGATGTGACCAAAAGAATTTTCACATGATATCCTATGGAGCATAACATCACAACTAGGCAACTCAACATGCTCATCATCATATTCATCATAAATAGGTAAGTCAAGGCATGAAGAAGTTTCACTAGCATGAAGCATGGTAATAGGTGGGTCAACATCATGGGAGCAATCAATGTCAAGATGGTCCACTAGTGGGACAAGAGAAGTACCATCACCTATGTTACCTTTGTAGCATCGCTCATGTGTTTTAGGTGAGGTGTCAACGATCCATTCGTTGTCATCTTCATCTTGATGGAACCATGTGGGGGGTGTATCATCGTCCACCATGGCCATTGTCGTCTCCAATGTAGGGATGGACTCGTCGAGGATAGTCATGCCGTCATGTAGGAGACCTAGCACCAAAGAAGAAAACACACTAGGAGTAGAGGTTAAGTCGTTAGGAATCATAGTGACCTCACATGCCATCTCAACTACCTCGCTCACTACGTGTTGTGGCTCACTCACTCCCTCAAGGATGCTCTCACTCATATGGTTGGTGGAGTCACTCAAATCGGGCTCAACCTCACATAGGATGTGTGGCATGCTCTCATGTGTGGGGCTAGCGGTGGTCACACTCATCCTCTCATAGGAAATGCTCTCAATGTCAGGTATGGTGGAGTCACTCATGTTACTCATGGGGTGGTGGCTCTCCTCACATGGAACTTGGGGCATTTCTTCATATGTGGGTGTCGGAGAGATGTTGGTGCAAATGTCTCCATGCGCAGTCATGTAGCTTGACTCGGAGTATGAGTCCAATGTGGGCGTCGTCTTCATGTTGTTGAAGAGGTTCGCGCTCGTCGCCGTGGTCGAAGGGGATGGCCCTCGCTCGACCTTCTTGTCACCGTCTTGGTGTGTGAGGCCCATATTATGTGGCACCTCGTAGCTCGTCTCCATGACCGAAGGGAATGTCCCATGCTCGGCCATCTTCCTTGAGGGGCTTCCAAAGATGGAAGTGTCACCCTCGCTCGTAGGTAGTCGCCTTGGACTTGATGAAGTCGATGTAGGCATACACGTGGGAAGTAGGCGAAGATGCCGTACGTCCAAAGGCGAAGATGCCTTGATTGCACTTGGCGAAGATGCCGAAGTGGTTGTTGTAGCCTTAGCGTCGTCTTGGTGGTGCTCGTCTCGCGGTCTTCTCTTGTGCTTATGAAGCTTCGACTTGGTGTGAAGTAGGGCTTGTTGGGACTTGTGCATTTGCGCTTGTGCAGCATCTTCATGATGATGATGTCGTTGTCATACTTGAGCTCCTTGGCGTTCGTCATCATCGTGCACATGATGCTTGGAGGTGACTTGCCCTTCATGACGATATTCATCACGAACGTGATGGTGGTTGCCATGTAGATGTTGACTTGGACGACTTGCGCTTGCATCTTGTTTGCGCTCTGAAGACTTGTGGCTTGAATGTCGCCACCTTGAAGATAACGAAGGGGAAGTAGACTTGAGCAAGGTCCTAATCTCCTCCATCCTTGCATCTTGCTCCTCTCTATGTGCGGCAAGCTTCTTGTCGATGTAGTCCCTTCTCCTTGCTTCGGAGTGACGAATGTCGATGGAGATGTTCTCGATGCGCTCTCGCAATCTTGATTGTGTGTCTTGCACTTGTCGTTGAAGATCGAAGATAGACGCTTTGGTGATGTAGTTGTTCACGCCGTCGTTGTTGTCATAGACCGGAGATGAAATGCCTTGCCTATCCATCACAAGACTCGAGCAAATATGAGTGGGAGAAAGAGAAGAACTTATACCAATGTACCTTGACCGATGTTGACAATGAATCAAGTTCACTCAAATGCGGATAATGAAATAGCACTATTGGTACCAATTCTTGTCGGTTCTCACACCTACACAAGTAAAGCTTATGGTGGAGCTCGGTGAGGATAGTGGCACAAAAATTTAATGCAAAATGTTAGCAAGAGTCAATAATGTTGAAAGAGATTCACAAATGCGCAAGTGAAACAAATGGACCAATAGCAAAGAATGGCACACGGAAACACACACACGGATAGATAAATGGGGTCGTGCAACCAAGGAATGAGCAAAAAATGTGGAATCCACGGAAAACGCTCGTGTTGCACAACTCAAGAGAGACGCTAGCACGATTGCTCAATAGGCGGATACGACAGTTGTGCACAACCTATAACATGCAAAATGGATAAACTTCTATCCCAAGTATGCTATGTATGTATGGTTCCCGGTGTTTCTCTCTAGATGATCCAAGATGATCGGATATGACAATCTTATATGCAATGTGGTATGATGCTATGGCACTTGCTTACAAGCTTCTTTGCTCTCTTTCTTTTGCTTAAAAGCTTTATTTTTTTTTTCTATGGCCACTTTGCACAATGCACAAACCAAGATAGCAATTGTGTGTATGCGAGAACAAACTTGTGACACAAGATATGATACCAATATATGCACCACAATGGTATGGTATATATGCTATGGGAAGTATGATCACTAATGTGCACAATTAACGTTGCCGGCAATACTCAAATGGCTAGTCTCGATAGGCAAGTAACGCAAAATGGGCTAGGGGTTAACAATGCAATGGCAAGAGGAATATACAATGGAGGGATACCACGATACCAATATGATATGGAGGTTACCGTCGGGCGATGATGAGTAGCGGCGTTCTTGATGTAGATACCAAGATGATGGAGACTCGTCCCTAAGTAGCCGAAACACCTTAGGAAACGGAAAAACCGCGAACTCAAAATCTCAAACGTCAAATGTCAAAATGGTGGTAGTATTTTCGTGGGATGGGGGATGTCAATAGCTTCAAAACGAGCTAAAGAACGCGAAAATCAGACTCCGGATGTGGAAGTTATGGCCGAAACGGTGAAACTCTGTACGCTGAAACTGGGAGGGGCGATAGTACCGCAGAGGGCGGTTGTACCGCTCGAGGTACTCAGCGGTAGTACCGCTTTGAGGGGCGGAAGTACCGCTCGTGTCGGGATTTTTCGCAGATCGACGTGGGGCGCGATTTTGGGGCTTAAATGGATGATTTCGGGGCCAAAATTGGATGGATTTCGTGGATAAGAAGAGGGGAAACTTGGGGGAATGCTAGATCCACTTGAAACCAAGCAAATCCATGGATCAAAATCAACAAAACATCATCAAAACTAACAAGTCACAAAAAAAATTGGGGCTATTTTTGGTGGGGATTTTTGGATTTAGGACGAAAACAACAAAATCAAGCTAGAAAACACGGGGTAGGGGCTCCAAAAACGTGATCAACGTGGCTCATGATACCAAGATGATGTAGGGCGGAACCCTACGTGGATGATCTTTCACGTTGGAGCGGATCCTATGGGGAATCACGAAGAACACGCGGAAGAACAAGAGGGAAACACGGAGGAAACGAGAGAGAAATCGCTTAACCAACAAGAGATCAATCACACAAGTGCTAGATCACCGAACACAAAGAGGTACATATGATCCAAAATCAACAAAGGTAAGGATACACGAGTAGCCGTTCTTCTCCGAGAGGAGGTCTTGATGGGGTCCACCCTAGAAGGGGTCTTGAATCCGCTTGGGGGATCTTCTCCGAAGAGGTCCTGAGCTCCGAGGAGAAGTAACCAAGTGGATGAGCAAGGCTCTCACACAAACATGAGCTAAACCTAAGCTAACCCTAATACGAAGCTAGGAGAAAAGTATATATAGTGCTAAGCCACGAAGGGGTAAGTGAGGGCGAAGGGGTACACGGGCTCAGCCAATACACTCTGCGCAGACAGGCCGGTTGTACCGGTCGCAGGGGCGGTTGTACCGCTGAGAGCTCCTGAGGGGCGGTAGTTCCGGCCGAGGAAGGCGGTACTACCGCTGGGAGGTCGGCACTGGCTTCTGGAGGTGGGCGTCGAAGGAGCCAGCGGTTGTACCGGATGTCGGGGCGGTTGTTCCGGTCTTTTGGCATAAACCGGTAGAACCGGTGCTGTACCGGCCTTGCACCGCTTGATCACAGAATGGTGGTCGGTTGTTGGGCGGTGGCTGGCCGGTTGTTCCGCCCGGGCGGTGGTTGGACGGTTGTACCGGTCCTTCCAGGCTGGGTGGAATGCCTCCTTGATCTTGATGTCCATCGACGTCTTGTCCAATGCTCGTAGCTGTTCCATGGCCTTCCTCTTGGTTCCTGGGCATGCATAGCATACACGTTTGAGGTAGTAGCCATGTCTCACATGTGGAAAGTGAAGGTTCGGAGAGGAGCGAGTTCACCTTGTGTCCAAAGGTGTATCTTCGAGGTCTCATCATATGTCCTCTTGGGGCTTGGAGAGTAGTCGGAGTGTACATGGGGATGAACGTGGGATGCTCCGCATCATAAACCGAACCAATAAGGGACTACTACTGTGTTATCCTGCAATTCTCACAAACACATTAGTCCCTCGACCAAGTTTGTCGTCAATATTCCAGAACCAACTAGGAGTGGCACTAGATGCACTTACACCAGCAGTCCATCACAGCAGCACCGCCGGCTCAGCGGTCCGGCATAAATAAACCATTTGCTAAGCAGTCCATCAAAACTTCGCCGTCTGCTCGACAGTCTACCTTGCATTCAACCAGACGTTCTGCCAGAAATGTTTCAAGTACCAAGAAGGAAGCGGCCAAAAATGCTGCACCCGTGAGGAAGCGCGGCGGGAGAGCAAAGAGGAAAGAGAAGAATTACCTCTTACTTAAAGCACTCATCTCCCAGAACCAAATTAACAGCAGGTTGTTCGAATGAGGGAGTAATATTATTTCTGATGGCATGGATGATGAAAAAGTAGATTTGTTGCTTGCTAAAAGTAAAGCAGACGTACTTGAAGCACGATATTACGTAGATGGCCAGCCATTTCTTGTTGGCAAATACTTTGATGAGTGCAACTCCAGTTGCCGAGAGTTACATGAATATCACATGGATTAAATGTCAGCAGGTCACCACAGTGGCAAAATATTCATTACCCACCGATATGATAGCAAACAGTGTTATCATACCTAACTCTATGGGCTGACAGGGTGCATTAAATGCACCGCTCAGTGTCACATCACTAGCTGCCCGGGAAGGCCTGTCGGGCTTATCTTGCCAGCTCCACATCTGTTCTATAGACACGTCCCTGGAAGGGTATCACCTGTGGGTTTCTTCTATAGGAGATGGCCGCCATGTGGAATATACTGCCACTTAATCACCTTGCGGCTTGACACCTCACAGATTGACAACGTGGGTCGTACTTGCGTGGTTGGCGGGGTGGTTCAGGCCCCGCAAACCCCGGCAGGCGCTGCCGGGGAGTCTTGGTTGCTTGCTTCTACTTGTGGCCTGGCCCCTTGCCGGGCTCGCCTGCCCGGTGATGGAGTATCTTTCCTCGTAGATATCTTGTTCTCTGGCCCATCCTTGGTCTTCCTCGGTTGTATAAAGGCTCTTCAACTCTTGGGCCTTCAATCCCTATCTTGAGATGGTGCTTCAATCTTGATCTTGTGCCTGTGCACAGTTGGGCAACATACCCGGGTGCATTGCACCGGCAAGCCCTCGGCCTGCCCCGATCGCATCATGGAAGCCGACGGGTAGGACCTAATAAGTGCACAGGCAGGGTTGCTGAAGGGGTTGGCCCCTTGAACTTTTCCTTTGTTGCATCATTAGTTTTGATCTTAGGGGGCAGTTTCCGATTACCCGCGCGTGGTGTAAAGCCAACAGTGGTGGGGTCACGACAGTGATGGCCTGTGAATGACTTTAATGCACGGGGTAGAAACCGCCAAATTACTCTTCCCACAGTGCGCTCTTATCCTTAGCCACCTATGGTGCATGCATAGCGCGGGGTAGGTAACAGAGGAGCGTGGTGCGGAAGAGCATCTTGAAGTGGGTCCGTCCGTCTTGAATTCGCAGAGGAGGGCGGCAGTTGCCTGTTGATGGAGCAGCTGCCCTTCCCCGCCCAACCAATAAAAGGAGGGGCGGAGGAGGGCGAAGTCATCCACCTCTGCATCCCTCTCCTCCTTTCTTGGTCTTCTGCTTCTTCTGGTAACGCTGAAGGGAAGGGCCCGGGGCCAGCCCCCGGGCTTCTATTCGTGGCAATTGCTGCCTCATGTTGGTGCTGATACTCGGGGAGTGAGCCTAGTCCTTGGTGCGGTGAACCTCTTGGTCTCTTTGAAGCTCGGCTGGGTGGTAGGGCTGGATATCATTGGTAATCCCAGCATTGCCCCTCCTGTAGGCCTTGGGGCCGTTGTCGATGAGAGGCGCGCCTTCCTGCCCACCAAGGAGGGGCCCGATGCGCCTCAGGCCCTTCGGCAGCTCTGGCTGCTTGCTGTTTCTCCGCTGGAGGCGTCGTGTCAGGGGCTTGGCGCTTTCCGGGAGCAGCGGTGGTGAGGAGAAAATGAGGGAAGACGGAGCAGGCGGGTGGCAGGGGGTCAGGTCGGAGTACGATGGTGCGGATACCTTCGTCTCCGACCGTCGACCCGCCACCTCGTCTTTCCGTTCTTCCCCTCCCTCCGCGACACCATCATCACCAGCCTCTTCGGGTGGTAGCCGGGGAGGGATGTTCTCTTGGCGCCTTCTCCTTGCCTCCAGCAGTCTTCCGGCTGGGCTTTGGTGGATGACTCCACCGGCACTCAAGCCGGGGCTTCTTGCCGGCTCTGGAGATGGCGACCAGAAGGCGTCGCCCCATCTCCCGCACTCCTCCTTCACGGCCTCGCCACTCCCAGTCTTGTCAGGTTGTGCTTGACGGGACCTGACGGGATCGAGGTGGGCTCCTGCTTGGATGCCCCTTTTCTCGTCTTTTCCTCCTTCTGCCGCAGTGCCTGAAGGAGGGGAAATGAAAAGAGGGGATCACGGGGCACTTATCCTTTTTTAATCTTAGATCTGCCGGCAACTGCTAAACTTTAATTCAAATAATGTAACCTCTTGAGTCCGTCTTTGTATTCCATAATGCTTGTACTTGTAACTTCATATGAATGAAAAAGATGAATCTTGTCGGGAACTCGTGCATTTGTATGTCCATGTAGAGGCAAAAGTGGCTCTTTAATAAAATAAACGAGTTTTCCCCGGTAGGATACTCGTCTGCCGGAGAACTACGTCTGTCGGGGAACAGACACAGGGGCCAGCCCCCCGCCAACTCCTTTTTCCCAAAGGTCACTGCGACCACCCTGACCAAAGTAGTCTTCAAGTCATGGATGGGAGCACCTAAGTTTCAAAGAGAGAGGCAAGCTTTTCTCATGCAAAGTTGTAGCTTTACAGAATACTAATGGACAAGAGGTCAACTTATCTGTTTGGCTTGCCGGGGATCGCCGTGCCGTGCAATCTTCTCGTCCTTTGTCGAAGCCAGGTTTACGGCAAGAACCTGCAACTCCATGTAGATGAGAATGAAAGCAGGATGCAATCCTATCTATATGCATATGCAAATGCTCATGAAGTGCTTATGCAATGATCTGGGTGTGCTTGTGCATGCATGCGATCTTAGTTGGGCCCCCCTATAGCGCTTCTTTATTTTCTCTTGCACGGGCTCATCACCCCGGCTTGTACAAGGGGTTACATGCAACTTCGGCAATGCCATGTACAATGGGTGGCTGCCGGGCACGGCACGGCAACCTCTGCGCCTTACTTGTAGAACTTATGGAGATGCTCAATGTTCCATGAGTTTTGCAATGGTGTGCCATCTCCGATCTCTAGATGGACTGTGCCGGGTCTCGAGACTCATACGGTAAGGGCCTTCCCACTTTGGTGATAACTTGTGTGTACCCTTGTCGGACTGAACGCCACTACTGCAGGATGGTCCGAACGCGACACTACAATCAGAGACCCTTTGACGAAACTGTGTGCGATTCCATAATCGCAAACGGTGGTGTAAAAAATCGTCAAAAAGGTGCAATACATTTGCGATGACAGATGCATCAAACACGGTTCATAATTTAGTTGTGTGTACGATGCAGGGCATACGGTTCAGCTAAATTAACTGTTTGGCATGAGGAGGCACAAAAGAAACGGGCAGCCAGATGAAGGCATGTGCTATATACAACATACGGTTCACTGGGATGAACTGTGTGTGATTAGGCAACACAATGGAAATGGTTGAACTAAACAAGATGTGTGTGATACGCGGCAAACAGGTCCTTAATCAAAAATGTGTGCGAAGATCAATAATAACACAAACGATTGCTGCTAATAAGCCGTGTGAATTGCTCTGTCTACAGTAGAATAACATGTATATATATAACTGAAATAAACATCCAATTACATAAGTGACTATACAGATCATTCACACACACCTCAATAAACAATTGCATGCATTCTAAAGTAGGAGAAACGATCGTCTAGTCATCTACTTGTTGTGACGCTCCCGCCACTGCTATGTGGCTCGATCCCTCGTCTGGGTCAGGAACAAGACAGTCCCTCATGTCGACGATCCGCCTGTACATCTCGTAGCTTGTGTACGCGTCCACGACCACGTACTTGACATGGTTCATCCAGTCTCTTATGCCACACACTGTGCTAGGCATTCTTGTCTTATTGCTCTCTTCCTTCATCTTTGCGTAGTAGGGTTGATGATGGCCGAAGCGAGGTCAACCAAGGAGTTTAGTTTGTTTTTCTTGCTGCCCCAAACCTTGTAGTGGTGCTGGATGTTGACAAGATTCGGGAATTTCAAGTCCGAAACCTTGAGCGCTTTAGATCATTGGTGGTGTCCACCGTAACGAAACTGTAGTCGAAGCTGTTGATAAACCTGGAGAAACGCTCGCAAGGCCTTGTGGCATGGTGGAAGTGGTAGACGAGGACATCAGGTCGCACACAACTGCGAGACGGCAACCTTCTGATCATGCCCCGCACGACCGATGGTGTACTTAAGGTCGAAGCCGACCACTCGGTACTTGTCCTCGGCAAGGAACTGCTCCGTAGTTTGGATGGAGCTCTCCACCGAGATTGGATCGCTCGTGTACACCACCGAGAGGGCCATCCCTCTCACATGGGTGTCCACTACGTGATGCATGGTGAACTGCCCGCTGTTGTCGTCGTCGGCCGCTGGGAGCGCCGTTGGAGCCACGGGGAGTGCCATTGGAACCGATGGATGTCCTCTCTGTATGTGTCCTCGTGAGTGTTCTTATTGTGTCATGTGAGACGAGAGATGAAGGTAAATGGCCGCAGGAATAAAAGGGGGCCGGGCGGCGTGGATTCTCGGCTCGTCCGCATGGCAGTTTTTGCAGCGGGTAACTGCATTCTCGCGCCGCGCCCGGCGCAACCGCTTGCACACGAACGTGCATGATCATGCGCCGGCCACAAACACTGGCATCACGCGTGGAGGGACGAGGGCAGAGCACCCGGAGGGACGCGAGAGCGAGGCTACAAGGGCGGACGCGAAAGCGAAGGCCGCGTGACGCCGAACCGCAAGCAACCACACGCATAGAGCAGTTGACACGCAGGAAATGGTTCCCTACAAGCCGGCCGACAGTTGCGTCGCGGCGTAGAGAGCGACCGTGTGGTACCACCTCCGTCTAGTCTATAGTATCCTTTATATTCTGTGCCATACTTTGCCCTCAAATTTCACCAACAAAATGTTAATGCATGTTTAAAAAACTTATATAATTGGAAACTATGTTCAAATACAAATCCAACTATATAATCTTTGGCGACATGCATTCGTATTTTATTAGTTAAATCATACTTATAAACCAGGACGGCGGGATAGTAGGTAATTAAATCGCAAATGTTTTTTTATTAACCGTATGTGTACGTGGCCTTTCGTCCTCCTCTCGCGCGTCTTGTCACCCTGCTGCCGCAGACGGCTTACAGCGCAAGCTTGCGTAGTGAGCGGGGGTGTTCTTTTGGCCAAACAGTGGCGCCAATGAATCGACGGTGAGCCCATTCCCGCGCAACCTCGCAGGTTCCCGCGCAAGCTTCCTGCCCGACTCGATGAAATCCCCCAAAATCCTAATGCTTACCGGCCTGCTATAAAAACCCTCACGACCGGCGAGCCCTACGTCGCATTTTCCCCTCCATCCCTGTAGCTTATCTCGTCTGCTTCTCCCACAGTCGCCAATGGCACCGGTCTGTCGTCGTTGTTCAGCCACTCCGCCCTCATCAGAGGACAGCTCCATCTGGGAGGCTACACCGCGACGTGGCATCCCTGTTAGGTGTGCACGAAACACCCACCACACGCTCCACCGCCGGTGCCCGTCGGCAGCTGTTGCCAGCCGCCCTTGTCGCCACACGACCGTCGAAAGCCAGGGCCATCGCTGGCTCTGCCGCCACGCCCGGCAAGGCGGAGGTGGCTGCCAGGCTACCACCCCACCGCCGCCACTATGGCGGCACCCGCCCGCCAGCCGCTGCCCGGCGGCGGAGGTAGTGGTCGTGGCCGCCACCCGCCGTCACCGCCGTGGCCGCTTAGCCCATCGTCGACCGTCCGGGGTCGCCACCGGCTCACACTGCCGCCTCAAGGCGGGAGGCGGTGGATGCCCGCACGCGTCGCTGGCCGACCTTGCGTGCTACACCGAGTTCCTGCGGGAGGAGGAGGAGCGCCTCGTCGAGTATGCAAAGAGCCTTACCGCCGCCGTGGCCGCGGCACACGCCGCCTCAGAGGCAAGGAATCAGGAGATCTACGAGGAGAACCACCGCTTCGAGCGGGGTCGTCTGGAGCGGCAGAGGATGTTCGAGGTGAGCGTCGCTGAAGCTGCAACAGCGGCAGGCACCGCATTGCGGTTGCCCAGCTCGTTGGTAGGCTCCTCCTCCTCCTCGGCCTCTTACTGAGCGCGCTCGGCAGAGGAGAGGTAGCCGGAACTAGTACAAAGCCCCTCCGCAGTAGCAGTAGTATTTAGGGGCTATTTTGTTCAGTTCATCTGACTATAGATGTGGTGGAACTGTACAACGTACTTAAAATTAGCTAGTATATATAGTTGAACTAGCTATTTCTGTACGTGGTTGGCAACAATTGGGGAAAAGTTTGGTCGGTTCAGCTGTCGAATTGAACTATTTGTATAAATTAAGAACGACTGCTTAATCTATGAATGAAATCTATGCTTAATTACTGAATTTTAGTTCCAAAAATTAGATACTGCTAGTGATTTTTAGCTTCATATTTTGACAAATCGCAGTGTTACAAGGATTGACAAATATTACCAAATTGTTTGTACGTGGTTGCACACGGGTCATCCAAAACAACCGCTTATGCGTTGAAGGGATGCACAAATCCTGCCGCTGCTCTCACTTTGCATACGGGTGTTCTATCTAAAACGTTTGCAATCAAGAGCTGCAGAAATCCTGCTCGGCACATTTTCTCTTGGCTTCCTGGGGAAGCTGTCGGTTTGCATACGGGTGTTGTAACTAAAACGTTTGTGATGAGTGTTTTATATTTAAAAAGCGAATTAAATTGCGGCTTGGGCGCCATTAATAGAGAGGATGCGAGCAAGGTGGGCGGCCATGGAAGTCAAAGGGCTCTCTTCCCAGTGAGTCTACGCAGCATACAGCTCGCACGCTTCCCGGTGAGCCCGCGCACTCGAGGACAGCTTGCACGCCTCTCGGTCGACTCACAGACCGGACGGGCCAGACGCCTCCCGTTCAGTCATGGTCAAGCAACTGTCCGCACGGCACCTCCTACAGCCATTAAAACCAAGACACATGGCGTCACGTGAATGGTTAACAGAATGTTGGATGTACTAGAATTTAAAAATCAGACATCTCAATGTTTTGCCGGCAATCAACGGTGCCCTGGTGTTTGAAATTCATTCCCATTTCTTGCATGGGACCTAAGCATGCACCCAAGGACACATATTTGATTTTTCAACCAATTTATATGCACTGGAGCATGTGCTTGTAGTTCAAATTTGAATTATGCACATAAATGCATTGAAAACTCAGTAAATGCATAAAAATGTCCAATCGAACCCTGAAAAATCACAAAAAATCACACAACACTCTGGTTGTTCTTTGTGGACACGAGAAAAAATTGAAAGCAATAAGAGGCAATGGATATTGTTTCGTCCCCAAAGGTGGGATGTTCCCTACCAAAAACCATCATGCTTGTTGTGAGAAGCTCCGGTTTGTGAGAAGCATATACCCAAACCTGCCCCAAATGGGACAAAATTTGTACCACGACATGTTGATGCCGCTCCATGATAGCATGCCAAGTTTCATGAATTTCAGACGAGTTTTGGATTTACTAGAATTTAATAACGAGGCATCTCAATGTTTTGCGGCAATCAACGGTGCCCTGGTGTTTGAAATTTATTCCCATTTCTTGCATGGGACCAAAGCCGTGGCGACCCGACCTCAGACGGTCAAGTCTCTGTGCTTAAGTGTCATCCCTGGATCGGTATGCTGACACACACAGTACTCGAGGATTTATAACAGAGGTAAATCACATGTATAAAGTAACGTAAATACTATTACCTCAATCCATATAGCGGAAGTAACAACAAGGTTGTGGATTCCCATCAACACCAACGGCAAAGTTGAGTGTAGAAATCGTAACCCTAACGTATCACTTAATCGTCGTAAGAACCCTGCAACATGAGACGTTGCAGCCATATAGACCAGTACATTGAATGTACTGGCAAATTCACACCATAGGTCAAATGTTGAATAATAGCTATCACTACATGCATATTTGGCTGGTGGAAATCTTTACGGTTAACATGTTTTTGCGTAAAGACAATTTTTCCCTACAACAAGGAATATATTTTGTTTAACTATCATGGTAGTTGATAAACATTGAGAATGGTAACCCCATCTCAATCCCAATTAAACAATATTAAGAACCCAACAAACTAATTTAGAGTGATGAGATCAACATGATTATTCAAGAACCAGATACTCAAGATGTCCATAACCGGGGACACGGCTAACCATGATTAGTTTGTACACTCTCTGAGGTTTCATGACTTTTCCCCACAAGACTCGATCTCCTCCGTTGGATTTCTTGCACTACATGGCGTTTGAGAAACGGATGACCGAGACATAGTCTTTCAGAAACATTAACACTTTACTCTGGGTAGACAGTTACACCTACTTTCCCCTACATCTGCTAGCCTACCACTGAAAGAGGTCATGCAACTTACTCAACTATGCTAGAGCCCATAATAGCTTGTGGCTGCACACGGAAGTTTCTAGCATGAATAATCTTATGATCCCTTTGAGCCTGGGTGGCGAACCATAGGATGATCACACGGTAACCCCGGGATCTCCTAGGACAACACTGGTATAACCCCAGGTCCCCGCAACCAATCCACCCAGATGTGTATTTAAGTAGCCACCTTAAGTTAACAATTAATTAACAATCTCACATCTGTCATGGAACACTCAAATCAAACCAGGTCTACGAGTATAGCATAACGTAAAGTAGAAGTAACTCGCAAGGTTTGATAATAAAAAGGCAATAGGTTCTACCTGATCATCTACTTCCCAATACCCACAAGTTAATCATATCCTAATCATGCAATGTTTGAGGTTGAAACTAATGCATAAAAACTGGGTATGAAAGGGATATGATCAAAGTGTGAACTTGCCTTGTAATGTCGATGAAGATGATTCGCACTCATAACTCCTGATAGTTCTACTCGTCACACTCCGGTCAAGCTATCGTAAGCAAGCAATTGCATACATAAGCACTCATGCAAAAGAATCAAAGAAAAGACCTTGGAAAACTTTGAAAACAGGCAAATAACTCTTGCAACAGAAAACAATTTCTAACAGAACAAAAATTAAGTGAATTTGGCCTTATCAAAAATTTTAGGTCAAGAGCTCCAATTTGCAAAAAGAATCAACTAAATCGCGGTTATAAAACTCAAGTTACGATCAAACGGAGTTCAAATATAAATCTGTTTGAATTCAAACTTTAAAACCTACAAAAACTGGTTTGAGTTGGATTACTGGATAGAGGGGATCATAACGAAGAAGTGGGCGTTGGTTTCGTTGGATTTGGACAAGCGAGTAAAAAATAATGAAGGTTGGAAGATCATGGACTAATCTGTAAATAAAATATTCACAAATGGGTCCCTGGCCGAAATTAAAAAGAAAAAGGAAAATTTTACCGAACGAACGTTCGCTACAGAACCTATACCAATGAACTCGTTCGCTCCAGAGGCTAAACCAGCGAGCGTTCTCTAAATAGCTAGGCTAATAAGAAAAATCATTTTTTAACGATAAACCAAAAAAAACCTAAAACCTAAATAAAACCGGCGAACCGGGCGGTTTGTACCGGGTCGGGGCGGATCGGGTTCGGCGGTGGCGTCCGGCGACGGTGGCGGCAGACCCCGGTGCGACGGCGGGCTTGGCGTCAGCGGCGGGGTGGCTTCAGCCTCGGTGGCTCCGGCGGCGGCTCCACACGGCGAGAGGGCAAGGCGGCGAGGCGGTGGCTTTGGCGCGGAGCGGCGGTGGATGCGGCGGTAGCAGCGGCGGCGGCGTGCGATGCGAGGAGGAGAGGGCAATGGGTGGCGGCTTATATAGGCGGGAAGGGGCGGCTCCGAGGCCTGGGGGAGGGGCAAGGCAAAGGCGGCGGCGGGAGCCCAGGTCGGCCACGGCGGCGATGGCGTGCTGGCTCAGGAGACCGTCCCTAGCTCGGGGACGACGCGCTGGGCTGGCTGAGCTTCGGCCCAGTCGGTCCGAAGTTTTTTTAAACAGAGAGGAAAAAGAAAAGGAAAAATAAAATAAAATATTATATAGGCATATAATATATCAAAATTTTCAGAAAAAGAGTTTCTACGACATGAGTATTTTTGTAGCTTGAAATCAAATCCACACAATTTTAAATAAAGCAAATAGTGCTACTGGTGCAATAAAATCTCAATAAAATCATTTTGAAAATACCAAAATAAATTCAAATTTATTTCTCTCCAATTTTTCTGATGTAGGGAATCATTTTACCCTATTTTCCATATATTTTATTTTTGGAGAAAAATAATTTGAATAAAAACCAAATAACTCCAAATTGCAAATAATTTTCAAAGGGACTTTTAATTTGATTATTTTAAACTTCCAACTCATATTTCATATAATTTGAAGAAGTCATTTAATCTTCTCTCATGAAAATCATTCAGTTGCATAAAGTTTCTGAAGTTGAAATATTTCCAAATGGAATTCAAATCTTTTCAAAACCCTTTTCATTTATTTAAATGGAAGAAGTCATGTCATCTTCTCTCTAGGGTTTTGTGATGAAATAAATTTGAGTTCATGGAGATCATAAAATTTTGGGAAAGTCATTTTATTCCCTCTCATTTAACTTTAAAAAAGTTTCAAAATTCACTCAATTTCACACAAGCAATCAAACAATCAATCAAAACTATCTATTTAATATAACATTCCAAAATTTAGAATTTTGGGATGTTACAAACCTACCACCCTTAAAATGAATCTCGTCCTCGAGATTCGGAGAGGCTAGCAAGAAATAGGTTAGGTTCGGGGTCTTCTCAAGATCCATCGGTTGTCACAGGGGGTATGGGGTGCTACCACCCTTAGAAACATTGTTACGGTTCCATCAAAACTCTTATAATCCATCCTTTTTGTTGATAGAGTCGGTCTTATTAGATTCTCGGGAAAATTCCTTCTCTGGGCTTTTCCTGTAGTGGCATAACCTTTACCGCAAAATCTCATGTCCTTTCATCTTCGTAAGGTTCTTCTGTGACTGGTCTTCTTAGCTGACGGGTCTGGCGCCAATACTAAACAACTATCGATATCTCATGGTGGTCATCAAACAATTTGACTGGGTCCCTACAGAAAATGGGTCTGGGCTTCATTCTCACCGTATGACCTATGGTTGGCAACAACTGCCGTGTACAAGGGAAAACATTGTCATACAATTCTAAGGTTCAAACCATGTTTTGACCGTCCTCGCTCTACTATGGGTAAGTCACTCAGATTTACCATCCCATATAGCAAGGCGAATAATAACAGTAAGTCGGTATGGTGATCAATCCATCCCGCACCCAAATCATTACCTTGTATATGGTTTAGCGAATCTCGCATTCTAACACTCGGTCATCCTCACAAGCATTGCAGAATTTCTCTTGTCGACAAACTAAGTTCGGATAAATCCATGGATTCTGCAAGCCAAACAACATCTATCGTTCCTTCACACTCTCAGGTTTTGCGTGAACTCCTATAAGATCGCCTGTTGATAAACGTAACTTCTTCCAGGGTTTTTCCTTCATCAAGAGTGTGCTTGCTTCTTGGCAAGTCCTGGAGCCTGTGGGTTATGGCCCATCTCATCACATCACTTGTAAACCTTGAACTCATCATCGGGGCAACTGATCATTATTCCAACATCCATCTTCCTAGCATACTTAAAATCCCTCCACTTGTACTATCTTCCTTCCTTCTATTGGTACCAAACTAAGACGTGATTACTCAGACTCATCATAGAGTTACAATTGCTCCCTTTTACGAACATTATACCTCCTTTATATCCAATAGTACTTCATCCCTTCATATTCTTTGGGTACCCCACATATCGAGATAAAACTCGTACTTATTTTGTCCGAAGTCCACTCCGCGGAATATCATTATATTTTCCAGGGGTCAAGGGTCCTCACAGGGTACTACCACCCTTGAAATGCACAAATTCATCCATAGACCATATTTCTCATATCCTCGAAACTGGTCAAAAATCTTACTCTTAAAATCCAAATCAGTACCAACGTTCTAACTTTATTGATTCTCAAATTATTACAATCTCCTGCATTTCCGTCACATGCCTCAACACAACACCTCAATAAAAAAGGGTTGTTCCCACTACTTCTACTACTACTTCATTTCTTTGTTGCAAACTCGACTATTTAGCTCAAGCCTCCTTCTCTTTGGGACAATCCCTGGCAAAGTGCCTTGCTTCATTACAGGAGAAACATACTACTTCTGACAAATCTCATAGTTTCCTTGTGATTACATAGCCTTCTTGGGTCCTTGGCTTTCTTTTTGGGGAACCGCTGAAGTAGTGCCCTGACTCCTTGCACCTGAAACAGATGATATGACTCATGTCCTTCCTGGTATCCAATCTACTTCTCTTTCTGGACTTTTCCGTACCAATCAGGGCTTCTATTTCCTGTGGGTCATACCTACTTCCTCTGTCGGGAATTCTACTAGGTCCCTATTCAGACAATTCTGGGAGATTTGTCCTTCTTCTCCACATGAACCGCATGACTTGGTGTAGGGTTTAATTGGGTCTTCTTTGGGTGTGTCCCCCACCTCTTCCTTCATCACGGTTCTTCTAAAATTTCCATAAGGGCTCCTTTCTTTACTTCTTTCTTCTGCTGTACGGTTCTTTGTACCATGGGGTAAATGTGACACCGAGCAGGGTAGGGTAGTCCCTTCACACAAGAAACAAGTGATCTGGCTAGTTGGGCATTCTTCAGCTGGGTGACTTCCTTCACAATTAGGGCATTCATCCTTGTGTTCTTTATGGTTGTGTCCTATTTCTCCACAAAGCTTCCATGCACAAGGTTTCTTCATATCCTTTACAAAATGCTTCAAGTTCTGGGACTCAAAACGAGACTTTAGCAGAGTCAACTTAAATTATTTCCAAGTGGTTACGCCTTGCCATCCATTGATGGTTTGGTACATCCTCCACCAAGTAGCAGCACCTCTTTCAAAGCACTGAAGAGCATGCGGGGCCATATCCTTTCCGGCTATAGTGTTATTTTTCATGTGATCCTCCATGTTCTGAATCTATCGGTCCGTCCCCAATTGACTAATCGGTCCAGGAAACATGAGTTCATCTCCATTCATCCTCTATTGGGTCCATGGGTTTGGGGTGAGATAAGAGAGATAGAGAGGGATACACACAATACAAACAATAGTTTTGAAAAGACAGATTTTATTTTGTGGCTGTCGGAAAAACATCAAACAAATGACATCTCACAATTGTTGCATCTAACATAGGTATATAACAGGGGTTTGGTCTTCTAAAGGTCAATAAATCTTCAAAGTCACCAAACTCTTCAAGTCTTGTTCATGTCTCTGATGGCTTTCTTCCGATTGTGCTTGTCATTCTCAAGTTCTTTTGCCAGATCATCTCTGTTGACGCGAAGTCTCTCGTGATGTCCTTTCAGAGTTGTGTTCCAAACTTCTGGATTTCAATATCCTTGGCATGAACCATGGTCCTACTATCCTTCAGTTCCTGACGAATCTCCGGTATCTCGAGGTTTTGTTCCTCCAGTTTGGCTACTTCAGCTTCTGGGTCCTAAGTTCTTCACGGAATGCTTTCTCATCAAATACGGCTTCCTGCAGGTCCATCTTAAAATTCTTGATGTAATACTCCAGATCTTGGTGATACACCAGCTAAGGTTAAAACTTCATCTTTTGCTGATAGGTGCTCTATTGGCCCTTTTGTCATCCAATCCTTCTGAAGAAATGCATGCTTAACTCCGCATGGTGACAATAGCATAAGTGGTTGATAACGTCATGGATAGACGTGTTTATGCCCATGTCATTGCCATGAGTTATCATTCCATAGTTGATATCCCATGCCTTAGGGTTTTCTTGACAAAAACCTTGAGTTTTAATGCTCCATGTTCCGGTCTTTCTCCGACACACCTTGATCTCGGGTATTGATAGCTTCAATAGTTTGACAAGTTCCATAAGGGTAGCTTTCCTAGGTCATACCAATCTAGGAATTCTTCATAGCCTTCAAATTCTCTGAGCCTTTGGAGTCTTCAACCGTTGTAGTTTCAATTATTCAGATGCACTGTAAAATCCTCTTTATTTCGAGGTGGTCTTAGTTGTCCGATATATTGTACTCCTTGAAGTGGTCTCATCAGTCGAATCTTTGTGTGGTTAAATGGGAAAAGGGGTACGGTCTAACTAAAAGGGAATATTTGAACAAGCTCATAACAGAAGAGAGATAGAAGATCTTCTTGAAAATAAAGTTTTAGAGAAAATCTTTCCTATGGGCTTGCCAGTTTCTAGGGCTCACGTCCTACAGTCAACATGTGATCTAATACCATCTTGTAGCGACCCGACTTCATACGGTCAAGTCTCTGTGCTTAAGTGTCATCCCTGGATCGGTATGCTAAAGCACACAGTACTCGAGGATTTATAACAGAGGTAAATCACATGTATAAAGTAACATAAATTCTATTACCTCAATCCATATAGAGGAAGTAACAACAAGGTTGTGGATTCCCATCAACACCAACGCAAAGTTGAGTGTAGAAATCATAACCCCAACGTATCACTTACTCGTCGTAAGAATCCTGCAACATGAGACGTTGCAGCCATATAGGTCAGTACATTGAATGTACTGGCAAATTCACACCATAGGTCAAATGCTCAATAATAGCTATCGCTACATGCATATATGGCTGGTGGAAAGCTCTACGGTTAACATGTTTTTGCGAAAAGCCAATATTTTCCTACAACAAAGGAATATGTTTTGTTTAACTATCATGGTAGTTGATAAACATTGAGAATGGTAACCCCATCTCAATCTCAATTAAACAGTATTAAGAACCCAACAAATTAATTTAGAGTGATGAGATCAACATGATAATTCAAGAACCAGATACTCAAGATGTCCATAACCTGGGACACGGCTAACCATGATTAGTTTGTACACTCTGCAGAGGTTTGCGCACTTTTCCCCACAAGACTCGATCTCCTCCATTGGATTTCTCGCACTACATGGTGTTTGAGAAACGGATGACTGAGACATAGTCTTTCAGAAACATTAACTCTTTACTCTTGGTAGACAGTTACACCTACTTTCCCCTACATTTGCTATCCTACCACTGAAAGAGGTCATGCAACTTAGTCAACTATGCTAGCGCCCATAATAGCTTGTGGCTGCACACGGAAGTTTCTAGCATGAATAATCTTATGATCCCTTTGAGCCTGGGTGGCGAACCATAGGATGATCACACGGTAACCCCGGGATCTCCTAGGACAACACTGGTATAACCCCAGGTACCCGCAACCAATCCACCCAGATGTGTATTTAAGTAGCCACCTTAAGTTAACCATGAATTAACAATCTCACATCTGTCATGGATCACTCAAACCAAACCACGTCTATGAGCATAGCATAGCATTATAAGCATAACGTAGAAGTAACTTGCAAGGTTTGATAATAAAAAGGCAATAGGTTCTACCTCATCATCTACTTCCCAATACCCACAAGTTAATCATATCCTAATCATGCAATGTTTGAGGATTGAAACTAATGCATAAAAACTGTGTATGAAAGGGATATGATCAAAGTGTGAACTTGCCTTTTACTGTTGATAAAGATGATTCGCACTCATAACTCCTGATAGTTCTACTCGTCACACTCCGGTAAATCTATCGTAAGCAAGCAATTGCATACATAAGCACTCGTGCAAAAGAATTGGAGAAAAGACCTCGGAAAACTTCGAAAACAGGCAAATAACTCTTGCAACAGAAAATAATTGCTAAACGTACCAAAATTAAGTGAATTTGTCCTTATCAAAAAGTTTAGGTCAAGAGCTTCGATTTGCAAAAACAATCAACTAAATCGGGGTTATAAAACTCAAGTTACGATCAAACGGAGTTCAAATATAAATCTATTTAAATTCAGATTTTAAAACTTTCAAAAACAGGTTTGAGTTGGATTACGAGATACAGGGGATCATAACAAAGAAGTGGGCATTGGTTTCGTTGGATTTGGACAAGCGAGTAAAAAGTAATGAAGGTTGGAAGATTAGGGACTAATCTATAAATAAAATATTCACGGATGGGTCCCTGGCTGAAATTAAAAAGAACAAGAAAAATTCTACCGAGCGAACGTTCGCTACAGAACCAAAACCAACGAAGTCGTTTGCTTCAGAGGCTAAACCAGCGAGCGTTCTCTAAATAGCTAGGCTAGTAAGAAAAACCGGTTTGTTTTTAAACGGTAAACCAAAAAAACTAAAACCTAAATAAAACAGGCGAACCGGGCGGTTTGTACCGAGTCGGGGCGGATCGGGTCCGGCGGTGGTGTCCGGCGACGGCGGCGGCGGACTCCGGTGCGACGGCTTGCTTGACGTCGGCGGCGAGGTGGCTTCAGCCTCGGCGGCTACGGCAGTGGCTCCTCGCGGCGAGAGGGCAAGGCGGCGAGGCGGCGGCTTCGACGCGGGGAGGCGGTGGGTGCGGTGGCAGCAGCGGCAAGATGCGGCGGCGGCGGCGGCGAGCGATGCGAGGAGGAGAGGGCAACGGGCGGCGGCTTATATAGGCGGGAAGGGGCGGCTCCGAGGCGTGGGGGAGGGGCAAGGCAAAGGCAGCGGCGGGAGCCCGGGTCGGCCACGGCGGCGATGGCGTGCCGGCTCGGGAGACTGTCCCGAGCTCGGGACGACGCTACTGGCCTACTGGGCTTCGGTCGATCTATCCAAGTTTTTTAACAGAGAGGAAAAGAAAAGAACATAAAATATTATATAGACATATAATATATCAATATTTACAGAAAAATATTTTCTACGACTTGAACATTTTTCTAGCTTCAAATAAAATCCACAAAATTTTAAATAAAGCAAACAGTTCTACTGGTTCAATAAAATCTCAATAAAATCATTTTTTAAATACCAAAGTAAATTCAAATTTATTTCTCTCCAATTTTTTTGTAGTAGGGAATCATTTTACCCTATTTTCCATATATTTTATTTTTGGAGAAAAATAATTTGAATAAAAACCAAATAACTCCAAATTGCAAATAATTTTGAAAGGGACTTTAAATTTGATTTTTTAAACTTCCAACTCATATTTCATATAATTTGAAGAAGTCATTTTATCTTCTCTCATGAAAATCACTAAGTTGCATAAAGTATCTGGAGTTGAAATATTTCCAAATGGAATTCAAATCTTTTCAAAACCCTTTTCATTTATTTAAATGGAAGAAGTCATATCATCTTCTCTCTAGGGTTTTGTGATGAAATAAATTTGAATTCATGGAGAACATAAATGCAAAAAATGAAAGTTTGGGAAAGTCCTTTTATTCCCTCTCATTTAACTTGCAAAAAGTTTTTCAAAATTCACTCAATTTCACACAAGCAATCAAACAATCAATCAAAACTATCTATTTAATAGAACATTCCAAAATTTAGAATTTTGGGATGTTACAAAAGCATGCACCCAAGGACACAGATTTGATTTTTCAACCAATTTATATGCACTGGAGTATGTGCATGTAGTTCAAATTTGAATTATCACATAAATGCATTGAAAACTCAGTTAATGCATAAAAATGTCCAAACAAACCCCGAAAAATCAAAAAATTGACACGAGAAAAAAAATTTGAAAGCAATAAGATGGAATGGACATCGTTTCGTCCCCAAAGGTAGGGGCACTCGTTTTGACCCCTTTACTTGTGCACGGACAGTCGGGGTCGTGCCCACGGCCACACTAAGCATAGGAGGGGAGGGAAACCGGAGAGAAGCCAGAGGCACAAGATGGTCAGAGGCAACGCCAAGACCAGAAACACAAGACAGCAAAGGGGCGAGCTGGAGTCCCCGGCAAGGCCCTTGCAGGGGCGGCCTCCGCGGCCCCGGCAAGAGCCTTACCGAGGCAACTTGCCCAAACACCAACAGAGCGAGCCGCCCTTGAGCCCACGGGTTCCAACCCAACTGACTACGATTCGAACAGGGCTCGGGAGGCACCTCCGTGATGGAATGCAGATCTTTGTTAAGACCATAGATATATGAGATCAGTTGAGGATCAGAAGACAATGATCCTCGGCAAGATCCTTGCCGAGGAAAGCCACAAGACCCCTGGCAAGATCCTTGCCGAGGACGACTGCGCACCACGGCAAGACCCTTGTAGGGCCCCCGGCAAGGCCCTTGCCGAGGACATCAGCTGGGCCACTGCCAGGCCCGCACCAGCCAAGTTTCCACCGCCATTAGCATGCAGCTACCAGCCTGACCATCTGGGTAGGCACCTGCGTGGCAACATGCGGCTCCTGTGCCAACTTCAAAGCGCCTACGTGGCGGCGTGCAGATCTTCGTGAACACCCTACCACCACGCCACCTCAGCTGCCTTCCTGCCTACATGGCGCCGCATGCATCGCTGGCCAGGGCACGTATCGAAGCAAGGAGGGGCGGCGATGGATGGGACGAGCCTCGTTCCCGTCCCCGATAAAACTAAGGGACAGCTTAGCGATGCATTAAATGCGTCTTGTCCTATAATACGGGCGATAAGCTCGCAATACTGTAGACCTTTCCACCTCCTGTGTGCCACTGTGGCAGCCCCTTTCGACTATAAAAGGAGGCCCATGGCGTACTGAAGGGGGATACGGCTCTTTTGAACTACACATCCATCGTAGCTAGTTCTAGAGCTCAAGAACACTCAATACATCCAGCAAAGCAGGACTAGGGTTTTACGCATCCTCGCGGCCCGAACCTGGGTAAATGATCCGTGTGCTTTCTGTCAGACTCGCTCTCACAACCCCACGCCCCACCAACCGTAGCAGGGATTCTTGTGATCCCATAGGTGTCGTTCTCACCGACATCTTTGGCGCGCCAGGTAGGGGGCGCTGCTGTGAGAATCTGGTCTAGTTGTTAGCCTAGCAGTTCTTCGTCGCCATGGCTCCCAAGAAGAAGGCGGCCACGGCGGTCGGTTTATCGGGGCCGACGGCCCGATGGCGAGCTGAGTAGCAGGCCGGTCGCGACAGGACCAGGCGCTGCCCGCATGGCAACAACATCGCTCTGGCAGTCAGAGCGTGGCGAGCGGCATCGTTCGTACACAAGACGGCGGGCCGCACACCACAAAATCCAGAGACGGAGCTGGGCCCCCCGCAGGCAGCGCGGGGCCCTCCAGGGTCGCCGCCGTGCCACCCACAGGCGGCGCGACGACCTCCAGGACGCCCACTCCGGCACCCACATTGCGCTCTTCCCATGGTGTGCGCGACGAGCAGCGTCACCACGCCGGTGACCCTGAGCACCACCGTGGGAAGAGCCCTGTGCATCACCTGCGGGACGAGGGACTCCATCATGCCCACCGAAGTGCTGGTGATAATGGCACGCAGCCGCTGGGCCATGGTAGAGCTCCTTCTAACGTGGTTAGAAGTCGAAGCGCGCCACGGTCCACGCAGCTCTCGCCACCACCCACGCCAGTAGAAGCTTTGGCACGCGCATAGCTGTTCCTCAACTTCCCTCCTGCTGTAGAGAAGCTCGACGAGTGGAGAGCCACCATCCGGAGCCTCGTCGTCGTCGCCAACGAAGATGATTTGCGACCCGCGGGGCCCTCGGGCCGGCGCTCCACCGAGCCACCACATGCCAGCGGCGGAAGAACCGGGGGTGCTGCGATCACAGTGCACTCTCCTCCTCCGCGCCAACCACCGTGGGTGTCAGCCCATCGTGACGACGCTTGTGATAACATATCCATAGCGTCGTTCGACCCGCAGACCCACCGCGACCAGGCCAAGTTCTTTGGGAGCGAGCCCATGAAGACGCTCGAACCACCATCGAGCGCCGGCGCGATACACGCCACCAGTCGGACAAGCGGGCATGGCCCGCTGCGGACCACCCGGCTCTGTGATGTAGGGTAGAACCCTAGGAGGGATCTTTTCACACTTGGAGCGGGAAAAGGAGAGAAACAACAAGAACACAACAAGAACACAAAGAGGAAATCACTCCAACAATTCTCGATTACACATCCACTAGAGTAACAACACAAGATCCACAAGTCACAAACACAATCAAAGGAAAGATACAATGGCAAAGTTCATCCCAAATCCAAAGGAGATGGAGGCTTGAAGATAGTCTTCTCCTTGAGGATGCCTTGAAACCCACAAGGATTCTTCCCTAGGGGGTCTTGATTCCACAAGGGAAGGTAGAAAGGAGCAATGCTCACAAATATCTCATCTAATACTTTTCTAACCCTAAACATGGTCCTTGGTACGGAATATATAGCATAGGGGTTGAAGGAGATGAAGAGGAGCCGAAGAAGTGATCTCAGCCGGCCATCCTGGGAGGCCCGTGCGCACGGGGTAAGTTGGGCCCGTGCGCAGAGGGTGCTCCAGCGCCAACTCCCTGAGTAGCCCGTGGGTACGGGTCTCGGGGGGCCGTGCACACGGGTTTGCCTGGAGCTTCCTGTGCAGCTGTTGTTGCCCTTCTTCTTGTGTTGTGTGGCCTCGGGGTGGTCCTCCCACTCCTTGGTGATGCTCCTGAGCATCTTGTTGATGTTCCTCTTCATACCTAAGGAGGCATAGCACATTTTGGTGAGGTAGTAAACATGTTCCATTCGGGTCCATATGCAAATCTAGTACGAAGGAATTCACCTCGGTTTCCAAAGCACGTGCTCTTGCTCTTGTCATGGGTCCACGTGGGGCTTGATGTGTCGGTGTAGAGTCCATGGGGATGATGGAAGGATGCTCCGCATCATCTCCCCTCCCTTGGGAGAGATCCGACCTCGAATCAAAAGCTTCATCTCCATGGTATGGAGTGAGGTCTTTGACGTTGAAGATGTCGCTCACATTGTACTTGTCTCGTGGTAGGTCGATCTTGTAGGCGTTGTCGTTGTATCGTGCTAGCACCTTGAAAGGTCCATCGGCTCGAGGTAGAAGCTTGGACTTGCGTTCGTTGGGGAAGCGGTCCTTGCAAAGGTGTAGCCACACTTGATCACCAATGTTGAAGACCATGGGTTGCTTGTCGACGTTGAGCTTGGTCGCTAGTCGTTGTACTTGGCGCTCGATGGTGTGCCTTGTATACCCATGCATCTTCTTGATGTAGCTTGCGCGTGCATTCGCATCCATGTTGGTGCGCTCTTGTAGAGGAAGAGGTAGAATGTCCAAAGGGGACAACGGGTTGAAGCCGTAGACAACCTCGAAGGGGGACTTGCCGGTAGTCGAATGTCTTGCACGGTTGTAAGCGTACTCGGCGATGGGTAGACACGCCTCCTACTCCTTGGGATTCTTCTTTATCAACACGTGAAGTAGAGTGGAGAGTGTCTGGTTCGTCACCTCCGTTTGGCCGTCGGTTTGAGGCTGGTATGTGGATGAGAACAAGAGCTTGATTCCGAGCTTGGCGCATAGGGTCTTCCAAAAGTAACTCAAGAACTTGATGTCACGATTGGAGACGATTGTCTTTGGTACTCCATGGAGTCGCAAGATTTCCCTACAAAAGAGATTTGCAACATGTGAAGCATCGTCTATCTTGTTGCAAGGAATGAAATGTGCCATCTTGGAAAATCTATCCACAACAACAAACACGGAATCCTTTCCATTTTGAGTTCTAGGCAAACCAAGTACAAAATCCATGCTACTGTCTTCCCAAGGTTGATAAGGGATATGAAGAGGCATGTAAAGACCATGAGACTGAGCTTTAGACTTAGCTTTGCGACATGTAGAGCATCGGTTGGTGAAGCGTGAGACGTTTCGAAACATCTTGGGCCAAAAGTAGTTCTTGGAGAGCATGGCGAATGTCTTGTCCTATCCAAAGTGTCCCATGAGTCCGCCTCCATGAGCCTCTTGCAAAAGGAGCAAACGAAGAGAAGACTCGGGAATGCATAGTTTGTTAGCTCTCATAAGATAACCATCCTTGATGTAATATTGTTCCCAAGAAGTATCGTCAAACACTTAGCATAAGGAATAGAAAAGATGGATCAACGGCATACAAGTATTTGATGTGCTCAAAACCAATAACATTCAACTCAAGTTTAGTGACAAGCGTGCATATGCGTGAAAGTGCATCCATAACTACATTTTCCTTACCCTTAATGTACTTGATCACATATGGGAAAGATTCAATAAATTCACTCCATTTGGCATGACGCTTGTTCAACTTAGTTTGACCTTTTAAGTACTTAAACGTTTCGTGGTCGGTATGTATGACAAACGTATGTATGACAAACGCACTAAAGCATACAATTCTTTGTCATATATGGGATAGTTAAGTTGAGCACCGGAGAGTTTTCGCCAAAATATGCAATGGTTCGTTTTTCTTGCATCAAAACTCCGCCAATTCCGGTACCACTTGCATCACAATGAACCTCAAAAGTTTTTTCAAAATTGGGGAAAGCAAGAATCAGAGCATGAGTAAGCAAAGACTTGAGCTCATCAAAAGCGGTGGATTGCAAAGATCCCCAAACAAAGGGTGTATTCTTCTTACTCAAAGCATGCAAAGGAGCGGAAATAGTGCTAAAATCTTTCACAAAGCGACGATAAAAACCGGCAAGACCAAGAAAGCTACGCGCTTGTTGCAAATTGGTGGGTTGGGGCCAAGTTTTAATTGCTTCAATTTTAGCTTCATCAACATGGACACCCTTGGAAGATACAACAAAACCCAAGAAAACCACTTTGTCAACACCAAACATGCATTTTTTTCAAGTTTGCATAAAGACGTTCCTTGCGAAGGGTTTGCAAAACAGCCCTAACATGATCAAGATGCTCGTTCATGGTTTTGCTAAACACAAGAATATCGTCGAAGTAAACCACAACAAAGACTCCAATATAAGGGCGAAGCACATGATGCATAAGGCGCACGAAAGTACCGGGAGCCTCCGCTAGACCCATAGGCATCACTAACCACTCATATAAGCCAAATTTGGTTTTGAAAGCAGTTTTCCATTCATCACCCTCTTGAATGCGGATTTGATAATAGCCACTTTTAAGATCAATTTTTGAGAAAAAGTTGGCTCCACTAAGTTCATCAAGCATATCATCAAGGCGAGGAATGTGATGCCTATAGCGAATAGTAATAGCGTTTATGGGTCTACAATCGGAACACAAGCGGAAACTTCCATCGGATTTAGGCACAAGTATAACCGGAACGGCACAAGGGCTTAAGCTTTCACGTACATGACCGTTGTCGATGAGTTGTTGTACTTGCCGTTGAATCTCCTTAGTTTCTTTGGGGTTGACACGGTATGGAGCTTTGTTTGGAAGTGGCGCTCCGGGGATGAGGTCGATTCGATGCTCAATGCCTCGTAGAGTAGGTAGACCCGGAGGTAGCTCATCGGGGAAAACATCTTGGAATTCCTGCAAAAGAGATTGAAACACTAAATGTAGCTCGTGAGAGGTGTTAATCTTTGGTTCTCCATCCTTGCACACAAGGACAAAGTGCATCACACTTGATGGGTTCTCATACACTTCTCTCATCTCACTTTTTGGGGCAAATAGGATGAGGTTTTTCTCTCTAGGCGAAGAGGCGCTCAAGTTTGGCTTGTGGCTCTCACTCACTTTTTGGTGGATCACGTTCTCACTCTTCTCTCCATGATGGGTGGCTTTCTTGTCGGCTATCACTTTACTAGGAGACATAGGGCGTAGTACATACTCCTTCCCTTTCATCTTGAAGTTGTAGTGATTGGTAGGCCCATTGTGGATGACACCACGGTCGAATTGCCATGGTCGACCAAGAAGGAGGTGGCAAACGGTCATTGGGACCACATTACACTCCAAAGTGTCCTCATATGCACCAATTTTGAAGGAGACTTGGACCGTATGCTCGATTCGTATAGTGCCCGGGTCGCTTAGCCATTGAACCTTGTAGGGGTGTGGGTGCTTCCTCTTGACCAATTGAAGCTTGGAGCATAGTTCTTCACTTGCCAAGTTGTGGCAACTACCTCCATCGATGATGACCCTAACGGACCTTCCATTGATGCCGGCCTTTGTGTGGAAGATGTGGCATCGTTGGTCTTCTTCTTTTTGATGCTGGAGAGTCAAGACCTTGGAGACAACGAGAGCGGGACTTGAATCTTCATCACAAAAGACTTGATCATCTTTGTCTTTGTTGTTCACTTGTCGGTGCATGGCCACTTGCTCAAGGTCTTCCATTTCTCCTTCACTCATAGAGTCGTAGGTGCCGTCGTCGTTGAAGATCATGGTGCGCTTGTTTGTGCACTCAAAGGACTTGTGGCCTCGGCCGCCGCAAGTGGAACACTTGAAGGAGCTTGTCTTGACGGTCTCATCGGTCGGAGTAGATGACGAAGCATGCGGCTTGAAGTTGCTTGTAGTAGGAGGAGGACGACTTGAACTTGTCGAAGATTTCTTGTAACTTGACTTGTTGCCGGTATTTGGTGAGGCTCTAGTTGATGTAGGAGTTGCCGGAGTCACGGGAGCTTGATAAGAGGAGCCATAGGTCTTGGACGAGTATTTGGCATATTTGAAGTCATCTTGGACTTGTCGCTCGGCCTTGGTCGCTTGATGAACTAGCTCGAGGAGGTTTGAGTATGGTTGGAAGTCGGCAATCCGTTTGATTGGATGGTTGAGGCCGTTCAAGAAGCGTGCCATTGTTTGCTCGTCGTCTTCCTTGATGTTGGCTCGAATCATGGCAATCTCCATTTCTTGGTAGTATTCTTCCACTGTCTTCGTGCCTTGTTTGAGAAGTTGCAACTTCTTGAAGAGATCACAGTTGTAGTGTGTAGGCACGAAACGAGCTCTCATGACATCCTTCATCGGAGTCCAAGTTGTGATTGGTGGTTCGCCTCTTGTACATCGTCGCTCAATCACTTGTTCCCACTAAATGAGAACGTAATCTTGGAACTCGAGTGATCTTCTTCTCTTCATCGTAGTTGTGCAACCGGAAGATTTTGTCAACCTTCAATGCCCATGAGAGGTACTCTTCGGGGTCATTGCTTCCATTGAACTTGGGCATGGTGAACTTTAGCTTGCCGTAGCGGAGTTCTTCGTCGAAGTAGCGGTTGTGATGTCGCTCTTGCCATGGGGGAAGATCGTCAAATGCTCGTTCCTTGAGATGTCGCTCCTGGCGTGGAGGAAGTCAATGATCCACCTGCTCTTGTTGAACTTGAGGTCGAGGAGGAGCTTGACGAGCTTGTGGAGTAGCTTGAGGAACTTGATGTTGCACACGGGGTTGGTAGTTCCGCTCGTGGATTTCTTATCAAAGGGCTTCCTCTTGATTGCGCCGTTCGCGATTGCGGTTGGCGATGGTTCGACTTGATTCTTGAAGGGCACGTTGCGCCTCAAGATCTTGCGCTTCTCGTTGTTGTTGTTGAAGACGTTGTGCCTCGGCGTCTTGTTCTTCTTGGTGTAGACGCGCTCGTTCTTCCTCTTGGCGCCGTAGTCGTTGTCGTTCTTGAGCTTGAGCAAAAGCGTCTTGGTTTGAACGCGGACGAGGAACTTGCTCATCGACTTGCTCTTATGAATGCTTGACGTGTAGCGGGTTGCGAGATGCATGACGGTCTTGACGCGCGACTCGTCGAAGAGTGTTCGAAGATGGTGTACTTGAGCTGGAGAAGGTATCGTCGGAGTGTCGACTTGAGTGGCTCCGTCTTGAGTAGGAAGAAGTTGAAGGAGGACGGTTGACCAACAAAGCGCAGATCTGGTCCATTCTTGCATCGTTCTCTTGCTTGTGCGCGTCGAGCTTGTTGTCGAAGTAGTCCCGTGTACGTTGCTCGGAGAGTCGCAAGTCGGTGGCGAGGTTGTCATGTGGCCGTTCATTGCTTGTTGCTCTTGATGTAGCGCTCGTTGTGCACCAAAGAGGTGGCTCTTGGTGATGAATGATGACATGTCGTCGTCTTGCTCAATGAAGAGTGGGTTGGTAGAGGTACTTGGCCTATCCATCATATGAAAGTGGTGGTGAGTAGGAAAATGAGAGAACGAAACCAAAATTACCTTTCCCGAAGATTGTGGATGTAACAAGTATGATCCCACGTGATGTTACAATAGGAGAATTGGTACCGGGAATTGTTTCTCACACCTACAAGTAAATGGCTTATGGAGGAGCTCGGTTAGGAAAGGCACAAATAATTCAAGCAAATGTTAGTCAAGATGTTGATAAAGTTGAGAAGATTCACAAATGGCAAGCAAGACAAATAGATCAACCTCCAAAGGCAACACGAGGAACACACACACGGAAGATAAATAGGATCCGCACAACCAAGGGTGAGCTTGAAGATGTCAAACCACGGGAAAAGCTCTTGTCGTACGGATACTAGAGAGACGCTAGCTCGATTACACTAATGGGCGAGATATACTAGTGCACCAATCTAATAGATAAACCGCTCGTCTCACTATCCCAAGTATGCTTATGTATGTGATGACCAAGATGATGCCCGTATGCTAAGAGGCTCGATGATATTGCTTATAAGCTCTTTGCTTCTCTTCTCTTTTGCTTAAAAGCTTTTTTTACTATGCCACGATGCTTGATATATGAGCCACACAACGAGGTAACAACTAAATGGTGCACTAAGACGTGGCTCGGCAATATTCAACAAGCTAGTCTCGATGGGTAAGCTACGCGAAATGGCTCGAGTTATCAATGCAAAAGCAAGGGTGAGAGTCGTCGAGGTTACCGTTCGAGTTGATGATCGAGTGGCGATGATGATGTCCCAAATGCGCCTAAGAAGCCGAAACACCTTAGGACACAAGAGAAACCGCGGTCCGAAACTCAAACAACCACGAGAAATAGTGCGGAAGAACACAAGAGGTGGTGGGGAAGGAAATGGAGGAAATGGGGAAAACAGAAAAATGGCCGAAGTTCCTGGATAGCCCGTGCGCACGTGGTAAGTGAGGCCCGTGTGCACGGGGTCCCGTGTGCACGGGGACCCGATGGCCCGTGTGCACGGGGTCCTCCGAGGGCGGATGAACTGCTCTGGATCCGTGGGGATTTCCATGTTTTTGGTCAAATTCGAGGATTTGGAGGGTGGGGAAGATGGTGGGGGGTTAGATCCACTTGCCAAACTCCAAATTCGTGGATCAAAACAACCAAATCTCACAAGATCAAACAAATTGCAAGAAAAATTTTGGGGCTATTTTTGGTGGGGATTTTCGGATTAGGACGAAAAACAACGAAATCAAGCTAGAAAGTGGAAGGTAGGGACTCCAAGATGTGAATCAACGTGGCTCATGATACCAAGATGATGTAGGGTAGAACCCTAGGAGGGATCTTTTCACACTTGGAGGGGAAAAAGGAGAGAAACAACAAGAACACAACAAGAACACAAAGAGCAAATCACTCCAACAATTCCCGATTACACATCCACTAGAGTAACAACACAAGATCCACAAGTCACAAACACAATCAAAGGAAAGATACAATAGCAAAGTTCATCCCAAATCCAAAGGAGATGGGGGCTTGAAGATAGTCTTCTCCTTGAGGAGGCCTTGAAATCCACAAGGATTCTTCCCTAGGGGGTCTTGATTCCACAAGGGAAGGTAGAAAGGAGCAAAGCTCACAAATATCTCATCTAATACTTTTCTAACCCTAAACATGGTCCTTGGTACGAAATACATAGCATAGGGGTCGAAGAAGATGAAGAGGAGCCGAAGAAGTGATCTCAGCCGGCCATCCTGGGAGGCCCCTCAAGACGGGTAAGTTGGGTCTGCAGACGGGGCCCGTGGCACACGGTAATCAAGACGGGTGCTCCAGCGCCAACTCCTTGAGTAGCCTGTGGGCACTGGGTCTCGGGTCTTCTTGGGTTGCGTGGCCTCAGGGTGGTCCTCCCACTCCTTGGTGATGTTCCTGAGCGTCTTGGTGATGTTCCTCTTCATGCCTAAGGAGGCATAGCACATTTTGGTGAGGTAGTAAACATGTTCCATTCGTGTCCATATGCAAATCTAGTAGGAAGGAATTCACCTCGGTTTCCAAAGCACATGCTCTTGCTCTTGTCATGGGTCCACGTGGGGCTTGATGTGTCGGTGTAGAGTCCATGCGGATGATGGAAGGATGCTCCGCATCACTCTGGGAGGCTCCGGCGGCATACCTTACGAGGTGGGTTGCCCAGCCTTTACCCGGGAGCTCCGGCAGTTCCAGTGGCCGTCCCACCGCACGTTCAAGCCCGAGGTCGGCTAGAAGTCAACGGCAAGACCCATCTGTCGGAGTTCCGCGGCATCTACACCATTGCGATGCAAGCCGCAGGGGCTTGTGACGACAAGGTGCTTGCCAATTACTTCCCGTTCGCCCTGAAACCCAATGTCATGTCTTGGTTGATGCACTTGCCGGCGGTCTCCATTTCTTCTTGGTCAGATCTGTGCCATGAGTTCTTTGGTGCCTTCACAAGAGGCCACCAAGATCATGGCCAGGCGAGTGATTTGCATATCATTCCCCAGAAGGAAGGAGAAAATCTGCGCAAGTACATACAGAGGTTCAGCCGGGTGCAGTACAACATCCCCGACGTTCACCCCACGGCCGTAATTAGCGCGTTCCATCAGAACATGCACAATCGCAAGATGCGTGAGGAGCTGGCGATGAACAAGGTTAAGGATGTGGCCGAACTTTATGTTCTGGCCGATAGGTGCGCCCGAGCTGAAGAGGGAAGGAAGTACACCTTCGAGGACGTCGGCGCAGAAACTGACTCTACTGATGAAGACATCGCCGCCCCGACGAAGAAGGGCCGGCGTGTGACGCCCCAAGGCCGACACTTCAGAAGACTTCCTGTTATTTCGTTGTTGATCTGTGTTTTATTTGCTTGTTGCATTCATCATCGCATCATTCGCATTGCATCGACACTCTGTTGCCGTCATTGTTTTCAAACTTGCATCCCCTCGTAGTTGTCGCGTCACCCCTTGCTTTCGTTGACCGTTCTGAGACCAACCTTGTTCTTCGTTTTCCATCTTGCCTAAACCGGAGTCTCTTTGCATCCCGCAAACCCCTCGCGTGCGCATCCGAAACTTCTCCGAATCCGACCCGGGCAGTCATGACCGATGGGTCTAGATCATCCCCCAACATCTATAAAACATCTCCATTTTCTTAATTGGACTCCCTAACCTATTTTCTCAACCGTCTGATTTCAATCGAAGGGGCTAGGTAGCCCCTAAGCTAACCCTTCCTATAAATAGTCCCCTAACCCTAATTTTAGGAGCAATGTCCCATCCATCCCCATGCTGCCGCCACTCCACCGAATCGCCCTCGGGATCTGCCCTGCCCGATTCACCCAACCAGCGCTCTCCCTCCTCCTCATTCCAGATGCCCGAGCCCCCAATCCAAAATTCCTCTCGGCCTCCACCCTCTTCCTCCTGTTCCTTTCTCCCTCTCTCATCTCTCTTCCCTCACCCCGAGCTCCATTGTCTCTGTGCCTACAGGAGCTTCCGCCGCTGCGCTGTGGTGTCGTTCCCCTGCTTCGTCATGTACAGGGCCTCTACCTCGCCGGAACACCGCGTCGCCCGCTCGTTCCCCTGCTTCAACAGAGCGCGAAGCCATGCCGGCGCCTCCTACATCGTGCCCTGTCGTCTGCTGCCTCCTCTCATCGCCACCGGTCAGCCAGGCCACCTCCCGGTCTCCCCTTTTTTTCTTTCTGTCTTCATCCCTGTCTCTGAAGCTATCTGTCTTTTGAACAGAGGACGTGCGCAGCCGCCTCCTTCAGTACGTCGCGCCGCTGACCTAGTTCGCCGGATACGCTGCCTGCCGGCTCCTTCTCCGCCTGGAGCTTCGTCTCCTGCACCCGCACCCAGATCCGGTCATCCCCGCCGTTGTCCAAGTCCTCATTGCCGGCCCTCGCTTGAGCAAGATTCGGGATCGAGCGCCCGCATCGCTCCGTTGACCCGGCGCTGGTCGCCTCCATGAGCGGCCCAGCCTAGCGCCAGGCCTTCTCCGCTTTTGGCCCGTTGGCCCACGGTGAGCATCAGATCTAGTGCCCCGCTGTGCACTATCGGGCCAGCCAGTTTCGACCCAGTGTTGATTCTTTTTTCTGTCTGCGAATTTAGCATTATCCGTAGAATTTCAGAATTGCAGAAAAACCCCCTAAGCTTCATGCATCTAATAACTCACAAACTGTGCATCGGATTAAAATGATCTATATATGTAAAATGCTTAGAATTTCATCTAGTTTCATAATATGCAATTTTCATCCATGTTTAAAATGTTTAAATTGCTGTTTGATTAAATTTGCTTAAATGCCATGTTAAAATGCTTTAATTCATAACTAAATAACCGTAACTCGTAATTTAATAAACTTTATATGTAAATGGGGTAGAAAAATGAATAGAATAACTTGGTTCACTTTATTTTGATGTTTAACAACTTTAAAATATGATTTAGGACAGAACAGTACCAAATCTAAAATATGCACATGAGGATTTTCCGGAATTGTTGTTTGTTGTTCCGGCCTCATTTAAACTTGCCTAGATAGATAGTCTTACTATGCTTCACCTCTTGCCATGTTTAATAACATTTAATATTGTTGGGTATATAAACGAGAGAGAACTAAATAATTGATGTGGTGTTTCGTCAATATGCAACTCGTTGCATATTGAGCTTTACTTAATTTGTAGTGTTGTTTGTTGCACTTTGCCATGCCATGCTTATTAAATCGGACATGCATCATACTTGTTTGTGCATCATGCCATGTGTATGTGGTGGTTGTTTAATATGTTGTTTGCTTCTTTCCGGTGTTGCTTCTTCGGGTTAGTTCCGATAATGTCGCTTTTGTGAGGATTCGTTCGACGTCGTCCGTTTGTCTTCTTCATGGACTCGTTCTTCTTCCTTGCGGGATCTTAGGCAAGATGACCATACCCTCGATATCACTTCTATATTTGCTTGCTAGTTGTTCGCTCTATTGCTATGCCGCGCTACCTACCACTTGCTATATCATGCATCCCATATTGCCATGTCAAGCCTCTAACCCACCTTTCCTAGCAAACCGTTGTTTGGCTATGTTACCGCCTTTGCTCAGCCCCTCTTATAGCGTTGCTAGTTGCAGGTGAAGATGAAGTTGTTCCATGTTGGAACATGGATATCATGAACTTTGTTGGGATATCACAATATCTTTTATTTAATTAATGCATCTATATACTTTGTAAAGGGTGGAAGGCTCGGCCTTATGCCTGGTGTTTTGTTCCACTTTTGCCGCCCTAGTTTCCGTCATACTGGTGTTATGTTCCTTGATTTTGCGTTCCTTACGTGGTTGGGTGTTATGGGAACCCCTTGACAGTTCGCTTTGAATAAAACTCCTCCAAAGAAGGCCCAACCTTGGTTTTACATTTTCCTAACAACCTATTACCCTTCCCTTGGGTCGGCCAACCCGAGGGTCATCTTTATTTTAAACCCCCAGGCCAGTGCTTCTCTAAGTGTTGGTCCGAACCGGCCAACCTGCGGGGCCACCTCGGGGCAAACATGAGGACTGGTTTTACTCGTAGCTTGACCTATCCGGTGTGTCCTGAGAACAAGATATGTGCGACTCCTATCGGGATTGTCGACACATCGGGCGGCTTTGCTGGTCTTGTTTTACCATTGTTGAAATGTCTTGTAACCGGGATTCCGAGACTGATCGGGTCTTCCCGGGAGAAGGAATATCCTTCGTTGACCGTGAGAGCTTGTGATGGGATAAGTTGGGACACCCCTGCAGGGTATTATCTTTTGAAAGCCCTGCCCGCGGTTATGTGGCAGATGGGAATTATTTAATGTCCGGTTGTAGAGAACTTGACACTTGACTTAATTAAAATGCATCAACCATGTGTGTAGCCGTGATGGTCTATTCTCGGCGGAGTCTGGGAAGTGAACACGGTTCTTGGGTTATGTTTGAACGTAAGTAGTTTCAGGATCACTTCTTGATCACTTCTAGCTTCTCGACCGTTGCGTTGCTTCTCTTCTCGCTCTTATTTGCGTATGTTAGCCACCATATTTGCTTAGTGCTTGCTGCAGCTCCACCTCATTACCCCTTTCCTACCCATAACCTTAAATAGTCTTGATCTCGTGGGTGTGAGATTGCTGAGTCCTCGTGACTCACAGATTCTACCAAAACAGTTACATGTGCCGTTGATACCAGTGCAGGTGACGCAACCGAGCTCAGGTGGGAGTTTGACGAGGACCTTGGTTGTTACTATGTTTCGTTTCCTAATGATCAGTAGTGGAGCCCAGTTGGGACGATCGGGGATCTAGCATTTGGGGTTGTCTTCTTTTATTTTGGTTCCGTAGTCGGACCTTGATTGTACTCTGAATGATGTATGTTTAATTTATGTATTGTGTGAAGTGGCAATTGTAAGCCAACTCTTTATCCCATTCTTGTTCATTACATGGGATTGTGTGAAGATGACCCTTCTTGTGACAAAACCACCATGCGGTTATGCCTCCAAGTCGTGCCTCGACACATGGGAGATATAACCGCATCATGGGTGTTACACGGCGTCGCCACAGGAAACGGAAGGGCAAGACCGTGCTTGCCATCGAGGGATCCAACAGCACCGGCGCCGCCAAGAAGGCTAAGGCAGACGACCCCGGCAAGGAAATTGCCGGGTGCGCCGCTTGCCGGGCCTTGGCGGCTGCCGACAAGCCGGGGGGCTCCGACAAGCAGTATTGCAAGATCCATCGCACCAAGGGCCACGATCTCCAGAACTGCCGACAAGTCGAGCTGCTTGCTAAGAAGCAAAGGGACGAGTATGAGAGGCGGGACAAGGAGAAGGGCCAGGATGGTGCCGAGGTATCCGGCAAGAAGCATGGTGGCCAGGGAGGTCGGCGTGGCAAGGATAACCAGCGAGAGAGGCCTGCTTGGGGCCGCGACAAGAAGCAAGAAGACGACGATCATGACGAGGACGACGAGTCCGGCGAGCATGAGTCTCAGAAGGCTACGGAGGCCATGTGCATCGATGGTGGTGCCTTGTTGCATACTTCTCACCGCCGGCTCAAGCAGTGGGCGCGTGAGATTACAGCAGCGGAGCCCTCGTTCGACGCTCAGAAGCCACTAGTGGTCCAGCACGCCCCTCATCTTTGATGCCAAGGACCACCCTGACCACACAACTGCGGTCGGGTGTTTGCCGTTGTTGGTTTCACCAACGATACGCAACCTCAAGGTGAACAAGATGTTGGTTGATGGCGGGGCTCGTCTGAACTTGATCTCGCCTGTTGTGATCAAAAGGCTGCAAATTCCCGATGGAGACCTCGAGGAAACGGGCACGTTTCAAGGGGTGAACCCGGGAAGTAGCCAGCTGAAGGGGAAGGTCACATTGCATGAGACGTTTGGAGGCGAGTTGAATTACAGGACGGAGAGGATTGTCTTTGATGTAGCTGAGATCCCCTTGCCCTACAACGGGATCCTTGGCTGCCCGGCACTAGCCAAGTTCGTGGCGGCGTCGCACTACGCCTACAACACGCTGAAGATGCCTAGGTCGATGAACATCATCACCGTCCCCTCCGACAAGAAGGACGCACTGATCTGCGCCGACCTACTCTACCGGGAGGCAGTTGCAGCAGCTGCCGCCAAGGCACTTGCTCCTGCCGCTGAAGCCCCGGGAGGGAAGAAGAAGACCGGCAAGACCTCTCGCACCCACTCCGGCAAGCGCACCTCTTCGGAGTGTTGTGCTACCGTCGAGGACGTGCAAGAGAGCTCCACCGGCAAGAGCAAGAAATCCAGAGCTGCACCACCAGAGACCAAGAGGGTGTCCGTCAAGGAGGATGGCACGGGAGGGGCTTTCACCATAAGCTCCACCCTCGACAGCAAATAGGAAAGCGCGCTCATCACTTTCCTGCAGGCGAATGTCGATGTGTTTGCACAGCAAGTATCTGACATCCCCAGCGTTCCCAGGGAAGTGATTGAGCACCACCTTGCTATCTGTCCCCATGCGCGACCCATCAAGCAGAAGGCCAGGAAGCAAGCTTTGGAATGACAGGAGTTCATCACAGAGGAGATCAGGAATTTGGAAGCGGCAGGTTTGGTGAGGGGAGTGCTCCATTCGACGTGGTTGGCCAATCCGGTGGTGGTGCGCAAGGCAAATGGGAAGTGGAGGCTGTGTATTGACTACACATATATTAATAAGGCTTATCCTAAGGACCCCTTCCTGTTGCCGCGCATCGACCAGATTGTTGACTCCACGGCCGGGTGTGATCTGTTGTCATTCCTCGACGCCTACTCGGGCTACCACCAGATCTTCATGACAAGAGAAGATGAAGAGAAGACAACATTTATCACCCCATGTGGTATGTATTGCTTTTTACGGATGCCTTTCGGGTTGAAGAGTGTTGGCTCGACATTTGCGAGGGCAGTCCATATGGTTTTGAGCCCCAGCTACATAGAAATATGGAAGCTTATATGGATGACATAGTGGTCAAAACCAAGGACAAGGCGACCCTTGTACAAGATTTAGAAGAGACATTTGCCAACCTGCGCAAGATCAACCTCAAGCTGAACCCTGAGAAGTGTGTCTTCGGCGTTCCGTCCGGCAAACTTCTCGGGTTCTTTATGTCGCAGCGTGGGATCGAGGCAGACCCAGACAAGATCAAGGCTATTGAGTAGATTGAGGCACCCAAGCGGATCAAGGATGTGCGTCGGCTCACTGGCTGCATCGCAGCCATGAGCCGATTCATCTCCAAGTCTGTCGAGCGCGCCCTTCCCTTTTTCAAGATCTTGAAGAAGGCGGGCCCAATGGAATGGACCCCAGAGGCCGAGGCGGCGTTGCAAGACCTAAAGAGATACCTTTCCTTTACACCCGATACTAGTTACACCTAGACCAGAAGAGCCGTTGCTGCTATATCTGGCGGCGACGAAACAAGTGGTCAGTGCGCACTAGTGGCGCAGAGGGAGCTTGACGAAGAGGCAGCGGCAGGATCGGCAGACGTCAAGTCAGAGACTCCCCCAGTAGGGCCTGTTGCTGGCAAGGCAAGGCTCCCGGTAGAGTCTGACGCCGTCGGGACAGAGCCCGCGCCGTCAGGTGGAGTGGTGCAGAAGAAGAAGATGATGCAGCACCCGGTTTACTTTGTCAGCTCCATCTTACAGGGGGCCAGGTCAAGATATTCCGGTGTGCTGAAATTGCTCTTCGGCCTCCTTATGGTCTCGAGGAAGCTGCAAAATTACTTCCAAGTCCACGAGATCACTGTCGTCACCCGCCTCCTGTTGCAACGGATACTGCACAACCCAGATGCAACCGGAAGGATTGTGGAGTGGGCCTTGGAGTTGTCGAACTTTGGGTTGAAGCTTGAAAGTACCTCGACAATCCAGAGCAGAGTCTTGGCGGAGTTCATTGCAGAATGGACCTCAAAGCCCGATGAAGAGATCCAGGAGAACACTCTCCCCGGCAAGGAAACAGCTCGTGACTGGATTATGTACTTTGACGGAGCTTTCTCGCTGCAAGGCGCCGGTGCTAGCGTGCTGCTCATCGCACCCACCGGAGAGCACCTCAAGTATGTAGTCCAGATGCACTTTCCCAGGGAGAGGCCCACCAACAACACTGCTGAGTACGAGGGATTGCTTGCCGGTCTTAGGATCGCGGCAGACCTCGGAGTTAAAAAGCTCATCATCAGGGGTGATTCGCAGCTTGTCGTCAGACAAGTCAACAAAGATTATCAAAGATTATCAGAGCCTGTTGATGGAGGCCTAAGTAGATGAGGTGGGGAAGCTGGAGGAGCGCTTTGATGGTATACAAGCGGAGAACGACATCGCCGATTACCTGTCAAAGCGTGCTGCATTCAAGTTACCTATGGAACCAGGTACCTTTTTGCTTCGTTTAACTCAACCATCCGTCGAACCATCAACGGAGGAGAACAAGTGGAGGAAATTAGGCCCCGGCAAGTACCTTCCCGCCGAGGCCCCAGGGGCCGCCGGCAAGGGTGTTGTCGTGGGCCCTAAGCCTGCCGAGGAGCGACCGACTCTGGCAGGCCGTCAAGCCCTGGCCGTAGATACGGGCGCTCCCATGGCGGAAGAGATGCCTTTGGTCCTTACCGTCGAGCCCCAGGCTCCGGCATGGGCACAGCACACCGTCCATTTCCTCCAGACAGGGGAACTTCCTAAGGAGCGGGAAGAAGCAGAAAAAGTAGCCCATCGGTCTGCCTTGTACCAGTTCGTCAATGAAGTCCTGTACAGAAAAAGACCGAACGGTGTGAAATTGAAGTGCATCCCCCGAGAGGAAGGACTGGAGCTATTGGCAAATATACACGGATACATATGTGGCTCCCACATAGGGTCGAGGGCCCTTGCCGGCAAGGCGTTCCGGCAGGGTTTCTTCTGGCCCACTGCCCTCCAGGATGCAATGGCACTAGTAACCAAGTGTGAAGCGTGTCAGTTCCATTCAAAGAAGCTTCATCAACCAGCTCAAGCCCTTCAAACAATCCCTCTCTCCTCTCCATTTTCGGTCTGGGGGCTCGACATACTGAGCCCTTTCCCCCATGCAATCGGGGGCTTTGAGTACTTGTACGTTGCAATCGACAAGTTCACAAAGTGGACGGAGGTGGAACCGGTGAGGAAGGTGACAGCATAGTCAGCCATCAAGTTCTTCAAAGGGCTAGTCTGCCGTTTTGGTGTACCAAACAGAGTCATCACCAACAGTAGCACGCAGTTCACAAGCCACACCTTCATGCAGTACATCCAAGACCTCGGCAGCAAGGTCTGTTTTGCTTCCATGGCACACCCTCGGAGCAACGCCAGGCGGAGAGGGCGAATGCTGAAGTGTTGCGAGGCCTGAGAACGAAGACCTTCGACAGGCTGCACAAGAGCGGGAGGCACTGGATTGATGAGTTGCCGGCGGTTCTTTGGTCGATCAGAACGACGCCAAACCGAGCCAACGGCCAGACACCCTTTGTCCTAGTATATGGGGCAGAGGCAGTTCTCCCCATGGAACTCATATACGGGTCACCTCGAGTGCTTGCTTACGACGAGCTTGAGCAAGAGCAGTTGCGGCAAGATGATGCAATGCTCCTTGAGGAAGATTGTCTTCGGGCGGCTGTGAGAGAAGCATGCTACCAGCAAGCCTTGCGCCGCTATCATAGCCGCAAGGTTCATGCCCGAAGCTTTGAGGAAGGCGACCTTGTTCTTCGGCGCGTTCTATCGGCCAAGAATTCTAACAAGTTGATCAGGCCCTTATCGGGTAATACGAGTCACCAGGCCTGGCACAGTCCGCCTGGAGACCGAAGATGCTGTCCCAGTGAGCAACTCCTGGAACATCGAGCATCTTCGCAAGTTTTACCCATCAGGCGCAGCATGTCAGGCCTCCCGGCAAGCCACCTTTTATACAAGCTTTGCCGGCAAGGCATGTAACCCTCTGTATAAAGCCAGGCGCAGACCCTGAGCATAAATAAATGAAGCGCTGGCGCCCTAAGTTATAGAATGCATTCTAGGTTAAGTCTCTCGCTCGGTTAGGGTTGGTAGTGCTTAGCGGCGACTAACCCTTAAGCCTAGAGGTCGAGTGTGAATCTTTCTGTTCTCTTTGGTTCGCAGGGTACTTCTGCTTAGCCGCTTGGGAAAAGGAGAACGAACTGGCGCTCCGGCCCCGGCAGGGCAAGGCTGTCGGGGGCTGAAGATACAAGGATCCAACCACGACAAGCCAGGGTTGCCGGGGGCTGCGGATTCAGATAAGTCTTTCATCCCCCTGTTAAGCGTTTCTGTATAGAACTGGGACATATGAAACCTCGTTTATGTACCGAAAACCACCGTGCTCCCCCTTTCCTATACCTGAGAGCTACCTCCTGGGTCGGAATTTGGAAGTAGTCGCGGTGGCGAGGAGATGAATGAGGGGCCTAACTCTACTTGGCCCCTGTCTCCGCCAAGAGCGCGAGAATGGTTGACTTAAGTGGGGAAACGGCAAGCCCTGTTGTCGGGCGACAATGTTTACCTTAAAAATAACAAGGATTCGTCCTTGGCATGGGCCTCGCTCACGCACGAAGAACCCGGCAAGCACCCTTTTTCATTGAAAACATCCCATACAGGTACAGTTCATATGGAATTAAAAACATAAGCAAGGGGGGTTAAAAGTCTTAAAATTAACAAGTGCCTGCAGGCTTACAAACTAAAAAGAAATAAGGTGCCCGTAATCCCTTTCTTGTCCCTCTCCACTGAAGGTGGAACAAGGCAGCATGAGGGCAAAAGGGGCACCTAGGCAAGGTGCGAGGAGCAGAAGGCATCAAGAGAACATCTCGGTGCCAGGAAAGGAGCTGGAAGACGAGGCAGCGGGCCGGCAATACGCGACGAAGGCGTCGGTGCCCGCATACTCCGAGTTGATGGCCGCCACCCGCCCTCTTCGCCTTCTCCGGCCCTCCTACGCCAGCCGCCCAAGGAGACGACAGGAATCACCCCAATGGAGAGCTTGGCGAGCATGGCCCTCGGCAGGGCGCGTGGCCGAGGGAGGGGCGGCGCGGTCAGTCGAAGTCGGAGTCGGCATCCTACCGCTCAACTTCTTCGTCGCCGCTGTCGCTGTCCTCCTCGTTACTCCTGCTTGAAGAGGAATCCTCATCGTCAGAGGAGCTCTCCAACAGCACTTCAGGCGAGTGCCAAGATCTCCGAAGACCTTGACGGAGAGAAGGCCGCCCTCCATTAACTTGAAGTAGAGGACGAGCCCACCGCCAAGCTATGGATGCGGGCAAATGTCTTCCATCCGCGATGGAGCTACATGACGTGAGGAGCATGGAAGTCGACGTTGACCCGCGTGCCGCCGGTCCCGCAACCCCTCATGTGCAATCTGAGGGTCTGGGGCGGATCGAGCTCCATCTCCTGGGCGAAGGGGGTGGGGAGACGGAGACGACGGCGCGGTGGCCAACCTAGCCTGATGAAGAACTCGTGAGGCTGGTCCCCAACGTGACCCTCCATCGCGGGAGGCACCGTTGGCGGAGGCACGACCATCGCGCCGCCTCGTCCCCCTCTCCCCCGACCGCCGCGGCGACCTCGGCCACGCCCCCTCCCCCTTCCTCTCGTGGCCGGCTCCGCCGCCGCGGGCTCATGGGAAGGGGGGACGCGCTAACGAGCAGCAACCCTCGTCGCCACCGTCGAAGGCCCAGCACCTCCTCTCGCCGTGGCAGGTGGAAAAAAAGAGCGAAGGTAGAGGAGGATGGACGCGGAAGGAATGTGGGATGATGCCCCCTCCTCCCCCTCCTTATAAAGGGGCGGGGTCGAGGCTCGGCCGCCCCACTGGGCCAACCCAGCGATCGGTGGCGCGGGGAATCAGGACCGACCTACTGCCCCAATCAGCGACGGCCCAGTTTCCCGCCTCCACAGTCTGCCACTTGCATGGAGGACACGTGGCGGGCGAGCAGGGTCGAAGGGACGGGTGAGGCGGCCGTTCCCCGCCCCGTGATCGTGGGGTGCGGGCGCCTTGAAGAATGCAACCCGAGTCCACCCAGTAAATGAGTCGCGCCTCCACGCCTCCCTCTTTTTATGGGGAAGGCGCGAGCCGCCTCTTTACCATGATGTGACACATGCATGCGGAAAACCGCCCCATGCATGACCCCCACATCACGCATGACCCTCCATGTCGCGCAGGTCGTGGGGAAGCGCAGCGGACGAAAAATTACTGCGGTAAAGCCCCTCCCCGACTGCCCGTGCATCGTTTTGGGCCTGGCCCAACAACGTGCCGCACTTATGTGTGACCCAGGCCCGGGGGCTCCTATCGGTGTACAAAAGTAGGGGCACTCCTTTTGACCCCTTTACTTGTGCACGGACAGTCGCAGCCGCACCCACGGCCACACTAAGCAGAGCAGGGGAGCACTCCTTTCAACCAATTTATATGCACTGGAGCATGTGCATGTAGTTCAAATTTGAATTATGCACATAAATGCATTGAAAACTCAATTAATGCATAAAAATGTCCAAACGAACCCCAAAAAATCACAAAAAATCACACAACACTCATGATGTTCTTTGTTGACACGCGAAAAATTTTGAAAGAAATAAGAGGCAATGGATATCGTTTCGTCCCCAAAGGTGGGATGTTCCCTATCAAAAACCATCATGCTTGTTGTGAGAAGCATATACAAAAATCTGCCCCAAATGGGACAATTTTTTTACCATGGCATGTTGATGCCGCTCCACGATAGCATGCCAAGTTTCATGAATTTCAGACGAGTTTTGGATTTACTAAAATTTAAAAACCAGGCATCTCAATTTTTTGCTGGCAATCAACGGTGCCCTGGTGTTTGAAATTCATTCCCATTTCTTGCATGGGACCTAAGCATGCACCCAAGGACACATATTTGATTTTTCAACCAATTTATATGCACTGGAGCATGTGCATGTAGTTTAATTTTGAATTGTTCACCTGAAATGGCTAGAAAACCAATTTAATGTATAAAATGTTCAAACAAACCCTGAATAATTCCAATTCTTTTACGACACACATATATTTGCATGTTCACTCCAAATAAATGGTCTAGCAATTCAAACACCATCCATTGCCGTTGTGACCCCATTATGTAATTCAAATCAAGATGAAAAATCAAGTAGATCGCACACAGTTTAGTATGAACAACCGTGTGAGATGCAGCACAAAATATCCTGGAGCATCGTCGGTGTATAGTACGCCTATGGCTTACACGAGAAGGTGCATCGACTACAGTCCACAGCCGGCGTCTCAAGCACACTAGCTCGCTCCCCAAATATCATTTCACTGTTCAATCATCGCCGGTGAAAGATGGGCACGTGGACCCGCGTCATGAGGGCAACTTCGGTGGCCCACTCCGGGGAGAGCGCGACCGCAGCCGCCAAGCGCGTGCTAACAAGGTGCATGAGCGCGGCCGCAATCTGCGACCAGGCAGCACAGGCAGCCTAAACGGCCGCTGTTGCTTCTCAGGTGGCGGCAGCAACATCTGCCTCGAGGATAGCAACTGGCGAGAGCGGCACAGCAGCTGTCCGTTCCGCAGCGGTGGCATTAGCCCTGATGGAGGCTGCGCACGACCATGTCGAGGCCGCCCACGCCGAGCTCCTGGCGGTCACCGCACAAATCGAACGAAGCTTCTGCGACAACGATCGGCAACCCACGGCCGAAGAGCAGGCAATCACAGAGAGTGTTCGAGCAGTCGTCCGTTACTCTGCCGCATACCTTGCGACGACGGAGCCCGTCCAAGCCCAGATCGCGTCCGCCCATGCCCAGCTCGTGGCGGCCTTTTCCAAATAGATGGCGAGATGCTTGCCGAGTATGGTGTGATGGATGCCATGGAGCCCCTTCCCGAGGAGATCGTCGGGGGCGAGCTGGACATGGAGGCGGCGGCGGAGATCGACGAGCACCAGCCGTAGTAGTACTCTTTGTTTTGTGTAATTATGAGCGTCGGTCTTTAATTTGTTAGAGTAATGTTTAGGTCAGCTAGCTCTATTTAATTGCTGAACTTGCTCGATTAAGAAGTGTGGGTGTGCTGCAGTCTCCTTTGTGTACCCAAATTATGCAATGACGTGCATGACCACTTTAGCTATGGAAATTCGAACCAAAACTTTTGATGTTCAAACTCATCACACACGGGTTAAGCTATCTGAATCGTTTGTGATGTCCACATATCGTACACAGTTCTAAATAAGGGACCATGTCTGATGACACTTTGCTGGCCATTTTTTTCATTTGAAGCGATTCCAAATTTTCGCTTCATGAAATATCTACCTCCCCGCCCCCTCCCCCTTACCAAAAGCCACATTTCCCCTCTTTCCGCCTTCCTTTCCAAGTTGAAACCTTCACTCCTTGCTTGCAGCGCCGCCTCCTCATCGGCGACTCTCCTTCACGCTGCTCAGCCTCGTCTGTCCAGGCAGGTAATCCACACCTGACCCCCATCCTCCTTCTCCTTCCACATCCCACATGCCTCGACCGCCAACGCGAGCGCGACACCTTCCACCCAAATCACCGACCCCTCCATCAAATAAGCGCCGCCATTCGTGCCGACCCCCAGATCTTGGAGGAGCACCTTGCCATTTGCTAGCTACGCTGGTTAAGCATGCTTGGTTTACCCGTTGCGTGTGCTGCTCCTGCCTTTCCTTCACAAATTCTATTGAATCGTGCTATCTAATTTTACCATGCAATCTGTTGCTCTAGTGTATATGTTCTATATGTCATGCAGTGTGGTGCTCACTTATTACCTATTTTGTTAATTAGTTGTCGTCTTCAGTTAACTGTTTGGTTCAATTCTGCAATGTGATATTCAATTCTTCAGGCTGCAATTTTGTATTATCTTCCATCTGAGAAATAAATCTAATTTATCTTTACAAAATTGTGGGTGCATTTTATTATTGTATACCATGTGAGGAATAAATTGAATTTGGTTGTAGTAAGTACATGACAAACAAATACAATTGCTACAATTGGCTGTAGTTAACTGTTTGGTTAACTGTCTGATCTTCTATTAGGAGTATGTTATATTGTGCAATATGGTGCTCAGTTAATGTTTGGTTCATTTGTTGTGGTGTTTAGTAAACTGCTTGGTTCAATTCTGCAATGCGATGTCCAATTGTCGTGGGTAGAATTTTGTATTGTTGTGCATGTGAGGAATAAATCGAATTTGGCTGCACTTAACACATGAGAAACATATACAAGTGCTATATTTCCTAGTTCTTAATCATGCTTGGTTTGGGTAAATGGGTTTTCTGTGTGGCTTGAATTAATCTGATGAATCTACAATGTGCTTGTTTTTAATCAACACATTTACTGATAGCATGCGAACCCTTACTTAACCTGATGACTAACTACCTTATATGTGTTGCAGGGAAACAATGGGAAGCACTGAGGTTTACAATCGAGGTTAGCATGTGCATGGTTCGTTGTCTAATAACACATTATTGTGCAATTGGAGGAACCATTCTATTTTTTTGGTTTTTAACAATTTGGTCTTGCACATGTAGGTCCTGCTGTCAGTGGTTTTGACACACTGTTCGACCCTTTTTGCATATGGGGAAATGAGTTGTCCATGAATATCAATCAAAACAAGAAACTCAGAAAGATTGTTAGGATAAAGAAATTAGCAAAAAAAAACAACAAGATCTTTGTCTGCACAATGAAGAAGACATTTGTTCACTACAAGATGGTACTAACTATTATACCTTGCCTTTTTTACATTCCTTTGCCCCATTTCCAATATAGAGAAGATATTTATGCACATCCTTGTTTTCAGGCCTTTCCAAAGCAGTTCACTGATGATTACCTCTCAAACCACCTCTATGGTTAGGAGGTGAGGAAGGTTTTCATACAACACCCACGGTTCAATATTGAAGTGTTCTGGAAGAGGAAGAAGGACGGACGATCAATCATCCACATGCACTGGCCTAAAGTTGCAAAGACCTTCAACATGAATGAAGGCTCAATATTCGCCTTCCGCTTCAGCAGTTTTCCAGATGAGATGCATATGTCTATATACCGTCTATGATGCTAATTTTGAAAGGTTCTACATGTTGCATGTGGAACTTGTTGCTGGTGCTGTTGTGTAATGGGGTAGCTGAGTGCTGAAGCTATATCATGTTGTACTCTGATGTATTTCAATTATGAAATTATGCTTCCCTAATATGGTAATGAAATATATTGTGTGCTTAGTATGAAATGTCAATTAGATTAATAAATGGATTATGAATAATCGGATAATTAGCCTGCTAATGGTGAATTAGCCTGCTAATTGGGTTTTGCTATTGCAAACGGTTGTTGAAAAAATACCGTGGGCGATGACCTCAGGCAACGCACACAGTTTCTAGGAATAAACCGTGTTGGATCAATGAACAATCACACATGACTTTCTCTTGAAAACTGTTTGCGTTAGGCCACCTTATGCAAAGCGTTTACCTATAAAATTGTGTGTGATGGACAGCCTTTGCCACACAGTTTCTTCTATGGACCGTATGTGATACATTCAATAACGCAAACGATTTAACGTGAAAATTGTGTGTGATGTACCTGTGAACGGAAACATTTTCCTTGGAGCGACTGTGTGGGATTTACATACGAACAGAAACGTTTAGCGGGGACTGACTGTGTGGGATGTACTTGTGACCAGAAAAAAAATTCGCCGTATAATTGTATTTTTTGTCTCTACTATACATATTTCCATATTTGAGCGCTCGCCGGTCGCACACGACCTCATTTTGCCGAACGTGTGTGCCACGAGGGCATATCCCTGACGGTTTCTGGGTTGTGTGGGAAGGACCCCCTTATCGCCCACACTCACTTGGTGATGATTCCAAATGACGTCACGGAAAGGGGTTAAAACCCGTTTGTTTAGGACCGACACGTACTAGTTCCCGCCCAAGTACAAGGTCACCTTCCTAAAAACACCGGGCACGAACCCTGTGGCTATGATAGCGACACGGGGCTTGCTGATAGCGTGCAGCACGCGTTGCGGCCCGGAGACGGTTCTTCTCGATTAGCACAGCGTCGTCACGCCGGTGCTGATCTTGCGCTACTTCATCATAGGCAAGGACCCGAGGAGACTCGTAAATGAGTTTTGTGGGGATAACTTCTTCTGCCCCGTAGACCAGGGAGAAGGGAATCTGCCTGGTAGCTCGATTAGGTGTTGTTCTGAGGGACTAGAGAAATACCGGCAGCTCCTCGATCCACCGCCTGCCATGCTTCTGCAGCGTATCGAAACTCCTTGTCTTGAGTCCACGAAGCACTTCCGCATTCGCGCTCTCAGCTTGTCTATTGCTCCGGGGCTGTGCCATAGAGGCAAATGAGATCTTGCATTTGAGGGTCTGAACATATTGCATGAAGGCGTGGCTCGTGAATTGGGTGCCGTTGTCAGTGATGATCCTTGCCGGAACTCCAAAACGACACACCAATTCTTTCAAGAACTTGATAGCTGACTGAGCAGTCATCTTCCTCACGGCAGTCACTTCCGGCCACTTTTTAAACTTGTCGATGGCAACGAACAAGAATTCAAAGCCCCCGATTGCTTGGGGGAAGGGGCCGAGGATATCGAGCCCCCAGACCAAAAATGGCCATGACAGAGGGATTATCTGAAGTGCTTGGGCAGGCAGGTGTGTTTTCTTGGAATGGAACTGACAGGCTTCACAAGTCATGACGAGTTCAACTGCGTCTTGGATGGCTGTGGGCCAATAGAATCCTTGTCGGAATGCTTTCCCAACTAATGCCCTTGATCCAATGTATGAGCCGCACATTCCTCTGTGAATTTCAGCCAGCAGTTCCTTTTCGTCATCTCGGCAGACACACTTCAATTTCACACCGTTGGGCCTCTTTCTGTACAGAGTGTCATCGACAAACTGATACATATTGGCCCTCTAGGCTACTTTCTTAGCTTCATCTGTGTCGCTGGGGAGTTCCCCGGTTTGGAGGAAGAGGACGATGTGGCTTGCCCAAGTTGGAGCCTGAGGCTCGGCAACAAGGACTAGCGGCACCTCCTCGGCTGCGGGAGCACCAGCCTCGCTCGCGGGGTCCATAGACCCGGCTGGAGGGGGTGGTCCGGCAGGCTGTGAGGAGTTGTTTCCGGCAGGGTCTCTGCCGGGAGCGGATGACTCAATCGGGAGAGGCTTACCATAGTCCAACTTTCTCCTTTTCCGGGCCATTGTGGTTGGTGATACAGAGGGTTGAAAGAGGTGGAGAACAAAAGTTCCTGGTTCCACAGGAAGCTTCAAAGACACTTTGACAGTGATCGCTATGCTGTTTTACGACGGGTATGTGATCTGTTTGCAACCCGTCGAAGCGCTCCTCTGACCTCCTTACTTCCTCAACGTATGCTTCCATCAATGGGCTTTGGTAATCCTTGTTGACTTGTCTCACCACTAACTGTGAATCTCCTCGAATGATTAGCTTCTTTATTCCCAATTCTGCTGCAATCCTGAGCCAGGCAAGGAACCCTTCATACTCAGCTATATTGTTGGTGGCATCTTCTCGAGCAAAGTGCATTTGGATGACGTACTTCAGGTGCTCCCCAGAGGGGGCAACAAGAAGCAAGCCAGCTCCTGCACCTTGTAGGGAAAAAGCACCATCAAAGTACATAATCCATTCTTGGGGCGATTCCTTGCCGGGGAGAGTTGTTTCTGTTGCTTCCTCATTAGGGGTTGGCGTCCATTCTGTAATAAACTCTACCAGCGCCCTATTTGAATGGTTGAAGTGCTCTCAAACATCAAATCAAAGCTGGATAACTCCAAAGCCCACTCCACTATTCTGCCAGTAGCCTCAGGGTTTCGGAGTATCCTCTGCAACAGAAAACGAGTAACAACCATGGTCTCATGGGCTTGGAAGTAGTGGCGCAGTTTCCTTGAGGCCATGATGAGGCCAAAGATCAACTTCTGCACACCAGAGCACCTCGACCTAGATCCTTGTAACAAGGAGCTAACGAAGTAAACTGGGCGCTGCACCACTTTCTTCCTTGCCGCGTCCTTGGGGCTTCTCTCGTTGCCGTGCTTACTGAATTCATGTTCCTCTGCTAACATTGCCGTGATCTGGCTACTTTCTGCATCTTCTGCTTCTCGCTGTGCTACCAAAGCTGAACTGACCGCTTGGTTGGTTGCCGCCAAGTAGAGAAACAACAGCTCTCGGGATTTGGGCGCAACCAAGGAGGGCACAGATGACAGGTAAGCCTTCAATTCTTGCAAGGCTGCTGATACATCTCCAACGTATCTATAATTTTTTATTGTTCCATGCTATTATATTATCTGTTTTGGATGTTTAATGGGCTTTATTAAACACTTTTATATTTTTTTTGGGACTAACCTATTAACCGAAGGCCCAGTGCAAATTGCTGTTTTCTGCCAATTTCAGTGTTTCGTAGAAAAGGAATATCAAACGGAATCCAAAAGGAATGAAACCTTCGGGAGAGTGTTATTTTTGGAACAAACGCAATCCAGGAGACTTGGAGTGGATGTCACGCAAGCAACGAGGAAGCCAGGAGGCAGGGAGGCGCGCCCCCACCCTTGTGGGCCCCTCGTGGCTCCACCGACCTACTTCTTTCGCCTATATATACTCATGTACCCCGAAAACATCCGAGAGCACCACGAAACCCTATTTCCACCGCCTCAACCTTCTGTACCCATGAGATCCCATCTTGGGGCCTTTTCCGACGCCTCCACGGAGGGGGGAATCGATGATTTGAGGGATTCTACATCAACACCATAGCCTCTCCGATGATGTGTGAGTAGTTTACCACAGACCTTCGGGTCCATAGTTATTAGCTAGATGGCTTCTTCTCTCTCTTTGGATCTCAATACAAAGTTCTCCTTGATTCTCTTCGAGATCTATTCGATGTAATTCTTTTTGCGGTGTGTTTGTCGAGATCCGATGAATTGTGGGTTTATGATCAAGATTTTCTATGAACAATATTTGGTTCTTCTCTGAATTCTTATATGTATGATTTATTATCTTTGCAAGTCTCTTTGAATTATCAGTTTGGTTTGGCCTACTAGATTGATATTTCTTGCAATGGGAGAAGTGCTTAGCTTTGGGTTCGATCTTGCGGTGTCCTTTCCCAAAGGATGTTAGGGGGGAGCAAGGCACGTATTGTATTGTTGCCATCGAGGATAAAAAGATGGGGTTTATATCATATTGCTTGAGTTTATCCCTCTACATCATGTCATCTTGCCTAATGCGTTACTCTGTTCTTATGAACTTAATACTCTAGATGCATGCTGGATAGCGGTCGATGTGTGGAGTAATAGCAGTAGATGCAGAATCATTTCGGTCCACTTGTCGCGGATGTGATGCCTATATACATGATCATGCCTAGGTATTCTCGTAACTATGCACTTTTCTATCAGTTGCTCGACAGTAATTTGTTCACCCACCGTAGATTATGCTATATTGAGAGAAGCCACTAGTGGAACCTATGGCCCCCGAGACTATCTTCCATCATATTATCATCCTATCAATTTACTATTTCTGCCTTTGTTTATTTTGCAATCTTTACTTTCCATTCTATATCATTAAAATACCAAAAATATTTATCTTATTATCTCTATCAGATCTCACTTTTGCAAGTGGCCGTGAAGGGATTGACAACCCCTTTATCGCGTTGGTTGGAAGGTTCTTATTTGTTTGTGTAGGTACGAGGCAACTTCCGTGTAACCTCCTACTGGATTGATACCTTGGTTCTCAAAAACTGAGGGAAATAATTACGCTACTTTGCTGCATCACCCTTTCCTTTTCAAGGGAAAACCAACGCATGCTCAAGAGGTAGCAAGAAGGATTTTTGGCGCCGTTGCTAGGGAGGCTTACGCCAAATCAATTCAAGATTTGATCTTCCAGCAGCTAGCCATTGCTGGCGCAGTTGCCAAGTCAAGTCAAGACATACCAAGTACCCATCGCAAACTCTTATCCCTCGCTTTAAATTATTTGTCATTTGCCTCTCATTTTCCTCTCCCCCACTTCACCTTTGCCGTTTTATTCGCCCTCTTTTTCATTCGGCCGTTTCACCTTTCCGGTGGTGGTAATTTGCTTTGGCTATAAAATTAGTCCTAATATGATAGGCATCCAAGATGGGTATAATAAAAACTTTCATAAAAAGTGCATTGAATACTATGAGAAGTTTGATACTTGATGATTGTTTTGAGATATGAAGATGGTGATATTAGAGTCATGCTAGTTCAGTAGTTGTGAATTTCAGAAATACTTGGGTTGATGTTTGCAAGTCCCGTAGCATGCACGTATGGTAAAGGTTGTGTGACAAGTTTGAAACATGAGGTGTTCTTTGATTGTCATCCTTATGGGTGGCGGTCCGGGACAAGCGATGGTCTTTTCCTTCCAATATATGTAACATCCCAAAATTCTAAATTTTGGAATGTTATAAACACATAGATAGTTTTGATTGATTGTTTGATTGATTGACTGCAAGTGAGTGAATTGAAACTTTTGCAAGTTAAATGAGAGGGAATAAAAGGACTTTCCCAAACTTTCATTTTTGCTTTTATGCTCTCCGTGAATTCAAATTCTTTTCACCACAAAACCCTGGAGAGAAGATGATATGACTTCTTCCATTTATCTAAATGGCAAGGGGTGTTGAAAATATTTGAATTTCATTTGGAAAATATTTCCAATTCTGAAACTTTATGCAACTCAATGATTTTCACGAGCGAAAATAAAATGACTTCTTCAAAACATATGAAATATGAGTTGGGAGTTTCAAAGAATTGAATTCAAAGTTCTTTTGAATTTATTTTCAATTTGGAGTTATTTGAGTTTTATTCAAATTATTTTTCTCCAAAAATAAAATATATGGAAAACAGGTTAACATGATTCCCTACATCGTAAAATTGGAGAGAATAAATTTGAAGTCATTTTGGTATTTTTAAAATGATTTTGTTGGATTTTAATTGGACCATAAGCACTCTTTTGCTTTATTTGAATTTGTGTGAATTTTATTTAATGCTATAGAAATGTCCATGTTGTAGGAAATCTTTTTCTGAAAATTTTGATATATTATATGCCTATATAATATTTTCATTTTATTTTGTTTTATTATTTTTTTCTCTCTGTTTGTTTAAAAAAAAACTTCCCTCGAACTGGGCCGGCCCAGCTCCCAGCCAGGCCGCGGCCCAGCTCCGCGCCGCCTTGCCCGTCGTCCCCGACCGGGACTCCTCCCGGAGTCCGGCGCTTGCCTGCCCACGCCACCGCCTCCCGGCCATTAAAAGGCGGGCCTGACGCCTGACTCCCTCTCTCCCTCGCTCGCCGGCCGCCCAAGTCGCCGCCCGGCGAGATCCGCGCCGACCGATCACCAAACCGCCACCTCGCCGCCTATGCCCACCACCGTCGCGCCACCACCGCACTGCCAAGACCTCCCAGCGCTCTCCGCCGTCCTCGACGACCTTGAACCGAGCCGCCTCTCATGGGAGAGCTGCCGGCTTTCCGCCGAAAACCGCCAAACCGCCGTGGACCGGTAAAACCCGCCCGGTTTTTCTTTATTATTCTAGATCGGTTTTTGTTTTTTTGAATAGTTTAGTTTGCGAGCGTTCATTAGTTAGGGTCCGGTAGTGAACGAGTTCATTCGTTAGCTTTCTGTAGCGGGCGTTCGCCCGGTAGATTTTTTTCTTTTTCTTTTTATTTTAGTCAGGGACCTATCCGTAATTAGTTTCTTTACCGTTTAGCCCCTGATTTTCAAACCTTCGTAACTTTTTAATCGTTAGTCCAAATCCAACGAAACCAACGCCCACTTCTTCGTTACGATCTCCTCTATCCAGTAATCCAACTCAAACATGTTTTTGAAAGTTTTAAAATTTGAATTCAAACAGATTTGTATTCAAACTTCGTTTGATCATAACTTGAGTTTTATAACTCCGTTTGAGTTGATTCTTTTGCAAATCGAAGCTCTTGACCTAAACTTTCTGATAAGGCCAAATTCATATAATTTTGGTACTGTTAGAAATTGTTTTATGTTGCAAGAGTTATTCGCCTGGTTTTGATGTTTTCCGAATCGTACTCTTCGTTCAATCCGATCTTTTGAGTGATTGCTTATGTGTGGTTGCTATTGCTTGCTTACAATAGATTGACCGGAGTGTGACGAGTAGAACTATCAAGAGTTTTGAGTGCGAATCATCTGCATCAACTTTGCAGGCAAGTAACATTTGATCATATCTTTTCATACCCAGTTTTATGCATTAGCTCAACCCTCAAACATTGCATGATTAGGATGTCATTAAATTGTGGGTTGGGAAGTAGATGATGAGGTAGGAACCTATTACCCTGTTACTTTCAAACCTTGGGAGTTACTTCTACGTTATGCTTATATTGCCATGCTATGCTCGTAGACGTGGTTTGGGTTTGAGAGATATTCATGATGTATGTGAGGTTGTTAAATAATGGTTTACTTTAAGGTGGCAACTTAAATACACATCTGGGTGGATTGAGGCACCTGGGAACCCAAAGTGTTGTCTGCTTTATTTTGGAAATCCGGGTACCCGTGTGATCTTCCTATGGACCGCCACCTGTGCTCAAAGCGAACTGAGATTATTCATGCTAGAAACTTCCGTGTGCAGCCACAAGCTATTATGGGCTCTAGCATAGTTGAGTAAGTTACGTGAAGCTCTCAAGAGGTAGGTCAGCAGGTAGTGGGTTTTATAGGTTTGGTATGATCTATCCGAGTAGAGAGTTAATGTTTCGAAAGGCGTGTCTCGGTCATCCGTCTCTCAAAGATCATGCAAAGGCGAGAAACCAACGGAGGCGATCGAGTCTTGTGGGGAAAAGTGCGCAAACCTCTGCAGAGTGTACAAACTAATCATGGTTAGCCGTGTCCCCGGTTATGGACGATTCTGAGTATCTAGTACTTGAGTATTCACATGTATCTCATCACTCTTAACTAATTTTGCTGGGTTGTTAATCACTTTAATTGGGATTGAGTTGGGGTTATACCTTCTCAATGATGTTTCAACCACCATGATAGTTAAATTAAAATTTATTCCTTTGTTGTAGGGAAAAATTGGCTTTTTGCAAAACTGTAACCATAGAGCTTTCCACCAGCCATATATGCATGTAGTATAGCTTATTCTTTCATTACTCTCTATGTGTTACATTGCGCATATTCCATGTGTTGACCGTTTCGGGCTGCAACGTTTCATGTTGCAGACTTTTCGCATTTACGACGAGTAAGTGATACGTTAGGGTTATGATTTCCTATACTCAACTTTGCCGTTGGTGTTGATGGGAATCCACAACCTTGTTGCTTCCGCTATATTTTGGATTGAGGTAATAGTATTTACGTTACTTTATACATGTGATTTACCTCTGTTATAAATCCTTTGAGTACTGTGTGTGTCAAAGATACCGATCCGAGGATGACACTAAGCACAGAGACTTGATCCATTCGGGTCGGGTCGCTACAAGATGGTATCGGAGCACATGTTGACTATAGGACGTGACCCTAGAAACTGACAAGCCCATAGGAAAGATTTTTCTCTACAACTTCATTTTCAAAAGATCTTTTACCTCTCTTCTCTTCTGAGCTTATTCAAATACTCCCTTTTAGTGAGACCATACCCCTTTTCCCCTTTTGACCACTCGAAGATTCGGCTGATGAGACCACTCCAAGGAGACAAGATATTGGACAACTAAGACCATTTGGAATGAAGATGATTTTACCTTGTAAATGGAAACTACAACTGTTGAAGACTCTGAAGACTAGGAGATTTTGAAGGCTTTGAAGAATTCCCAGATTTTTTTTGACCTAGGAAGGTTACGCTTATGGAATTTGACAGACTATGGAAGCTGTCAATACCCGAGATCAAGGTGTATTGGAGTAAGACCAGAACCGGGAGAATAAGAACGCAAAGTTTTGTCAGGAAAACCCCAAGACAGGAGATATCGACTTTGGAATGATAGCTCATGGAAATGACAAGAGCAGAAACACGACTATCCATGATGTTATCGCCCGCTTATGCTATTGTCGCTGCGTCTTGAGTTAAGCATGCATTTCTTTGGAAGGATTGGATTACAAGAAGGCTTACAGAACACCTATCAGCAAGATGAAGTGTTAACCTTAGCTGGTTTATTCACCAGGATCTGGAATATTACATCAGGAAGTTTAAGATGGACCTTTTGGAAGCCGTATTTGACGAGAAAGCATTCAGTGAATAACTTAGGACCCAGAAGCTGAAAGTAGCCGAGGAGCAAAATCTCGAGATACAAGAGATTCGTCAGGAACTAAAGGACAGTAGGACATGGTTCATGTCAAGGATGTTGAAACCCAGATGTTTGGAACGTAACTCCAGAAATATTAAAGGACACCCTGATAGACTTTACGACAACAGAGATGATTTGGCAAAAGAACTTGAGAAGGACAAGCATGATCAGCAGGAGCCATCGGAGACATGAACAAGAATCGAAGAGTTGACGACTTTGACCCTTATAAGACCAAACCCCTATGATATACCTTCGTTAGATGCGACGATTGTGAGCTGTCATTTGTTTGATGTTTTTCTGACAGCCACAATAAAATCTGTCTTTTCAAAACTTCTGTTTGTATTGTGTGCATCCCTCTCTATCTATCTTATCTCACCCCAAACCCATGGACCCATTAGAGGATGAATGGAGATGAGCTTGTATTTTCTGGACCGATGAGTCAATTGGAGACAGTCTGATGGATTCAGAACATGGAGGATCATATGGAGAATAACACTATAGTCGGAAAGGATATGACCCAGCATGCTCTGCAGTGCTTTGAAAGAAGGTGCTGCTACCTGGTATAAGATGTACCAAACCATCAATAGATGGCAAGGAGTAACCGTTTGGGAAGAATTTAAGTTGACTCTGTTAAAGTCTCGGCTTGTGTCCCAGAAGTTGAAGCCTTATGGAAAAGGATATGAAGAAAACTTGTGCATACAAGCTTTGTGGAGAAATAGGACACAACCATAAATAAAACAAGGTCGAATACCCTCATAAGCAGAGGATTACCAAAGGAGTTAGCCGAGAATTTTCAGGGAACTTCGATTGGAGATTGTTCCCAAAGGTTTTGTTGCAGCAATGGAAGTTCAGTCTGCATTGTTGGGAAAGATCCGTGAAGCTTAGAAGGATGACAAAGAGATTGCTGAGGATGAGCAAAGGAAAGGCCGAAGGTTTTCGTAAGGATGAGCACGACACCTTATGGTTCGAGGACCGTGTATATGTTCCCAATAATGCAAAGATCAGGAAGTAAATACTTCAGGAGGCTCATGACTCATCATACTCGATTCACCCTGGAAACACCAAGATGTATTTGGATTTGAAGGAGTGTTTCTGGTAGACTGGTATGAAAAAGGATATTGTCGAGTACGTAGTCGTATGTGACGTATGTCAGAGATTGAAGGCAAAGCATCAGAAGCCAGCAGGATTACAACAGCCTATGCCGAGACCCGAATGGAAGTGGGATAAGCTTGGCATGTATTTCATTACCGGATTTCCCAGAACCCGAACGGGATATGATTCTATCTAGGTAGTAGTTGATTTGCTTGACCAAAATGGCTCACTTTATCCCAGTGAAAACCACCTATACAAGTGCGAAGTTGGCCAAGATATATTTGACAAGGATCGAGTATGCGCATGGAGTTCCGAGGACCATCGTAGAGGAACACAGTTTACCTCAAAGTTTTGGAAACAGCTGCACCAGACTTTGGGTACTAGGCTAGAGTTCAGTACATCCTTTCATCCACAGACAGATGGATAAATCAAGAGAGTCAATCAGATTTTGGAGGACATGTTGAGATCGTGTGCGCTAGATTATGGATCTAGTAGTGGTGATATTCTACCTTACGCGGAGTTCTCATTCAATAACAGCTATCAAGCCAGTTTGAAGATGGCCCCTTTTGAAGCTTTGTATGGGAGAAGGAGCCAGACACAGTTGATGTGGGATGAAGTTGGAGACCGTCAGTTGTTTGGACCAAATGTGATCAAGGAGTCAAAAGAGAGTGTTAAGTTGATTCGAGATAGACTGAAGGTAGCTCACCAGTGTAAGAGTTATGCAGACTCAAAAAAAATGCAAGAAGGTAGTCGATAAAATCGGAAACAGAGAATATCTTCGTGTGCCACCTCTACGAGGAGTTAAACGATTTGAGTTAAGGGAAAGTTAGCCCCGAGATTGTAGGACCATACCGAGTTTTGGAGCGTATGGGAGAATTGGCTAACAAGTTGAAGTCACCCTAAGGACTGTCAGGAGTTCATGATGTGTTTCACGTTTTCTAGTTGAAGAGGTACCATGCAGAGATGGCCAAAATTACCCTGTAAAGACGCTTCACCCTGGAAAGGATAATGATGTTCCACGAAGTGGAGTATGGACTTCATAAGTATAAGTTTTTATCTCTGTATGTGGAACATCCCACGAGGATGAAGAGATGATTTACTATTGGAGATAAAGGAGGTATGATGTTGGAAACATGGATCAATGGAAAATTCCAAGATGAGTCTGAGTAATCATGTCCCCGTTTGGTGCAAATATAAGGAAAAGAGACAAAGACATTTGGATGGATTTTAAGTATGCCCGGAAGTTGGAAGTTGGGATAATGATCAGTTGCCCAGATGATGTGTTCAAGGATTTTAAGTGATGAGATGGGCCATAACCCACAGGCCCCATGACCTACCAAGAAGCAAGCACACTCTTGCTGAAGAAGAACCCTGGAAGAAGTTACGGTTTTATCAACCGACGATTCTATAGGAGTTTACGCAAAACCTGAGTGTTGTGAAGAAACGATAGATGTTTGTTTGGCTTGCAGAAATCAATGGATTTTCCGAACTTGGTTCGTCGACAAGAGAAATTCTGCAATGCTTGTGAGGATGACCGAGTGTTAGAATGTGAGATTCGCTAAACCATGTACAAGGTAATGATTTGGGTGCGGGATGGATTGATCACCCAACCGACTTACTCTTATTATTCGCCTTGCTATACGGGATGGTAAATCTGAGTGACTTACCTATAGTAGAGAGACGACGGTCAAAACCTTGTTTAAACCTTAGAATGGTATAGCAATTTTTTTCCCTTGTACAAAGGCAGCTGTTGCCAACCGTAGGTCATACGGTGAGGTTCAACCCAGACCCATTTCCTGCAGGACAAACCATAAATTGTTGACCACCATGAGATATCGATAGCTGATTAGTATTGGCGCTAGACCCATCAGCTATGAAGGCCCAGTCTCGGAACAACTTTACCAAGAAGTAAAGGACAAAAGAATTGAGGAAAAGGTTATGCCGCTACCGGAAGAGCCCAGAGAAGGAATTATCCTTACGATCTGAGAAGACCGACAACATCAACAATAAGGATGGAGTATATGAGTTTTGATGGAACCTTAACAATGCTTCTAAGGGTGGTAGCACCTGAGACCCCGGAGACGATCGATGGATTTTGAGAAGACCCCCAAACCCTAACCTATTTCTTTCTAGCCTCTTCGAATCTCGAGGACGAGATTCATTTTAAGGGTGGTAGGTTTGTAACATCCCAAAATACTAAATTTTGGAATGTTATAAACACATAGATAGTTTTTATTGATTGTTTGATTGATTGACTGCAAGTGAGTGAACTGAAACTTTTGAAAGTTAAATGAGAGGGAATAAAAGGACTTTCCCAAACTTTCATTTTTGCTTTTATGCTCTCCGTGAATTCAAATTCTTTTCACCACAAAACCACGGAGAGAAGATGATATGACTTCTTCCATTTATTTAAATGACAAGGGTGTGGAAAATATTTGAATTTCATTTGGAAAATATTTCCAATTCAAACTTTATGCAACTCAATGATTTTCACGGCGAAGATAAAGTGACTTCTTCAAAACATATGAAATATGAGTTGGGAGTTTCAAAGAATTAAATTCAAAGTTCTTTTGAATTTATTTTCAATTTGGAGTTATTTGAGTTTTATTCAAATTATTTTTCTCCAAAAATAAAATATATGGAAAACAGGTTAACATAATTCCCTACATCAGAAAATTGGAGAGAATAAATTTGAAGTCATTTTGGTATTTTTAAAATGATTTTTGTTGGATTTTAATTGGACCATAAGCACTCTTTGCTTTATTTGAATTTGTGTGAATTTTATTTAATGCTATAGAAATGTCCATGTTGTAGGAAATCTTTTTCTGAAAATTTTGATATATTATATGCCTATATAATATTTTCATTTTATTTTGTTTTATTATTTTTTTCTCTCTGTTTGTTTAAAAAAAAACTTCCCTCGAACTGGGCCGGCCCAGCTCCCAGCCAGGCCGCCCGGCTCCGCCGCCTTGCCCGTCGTCCCGATCGGGACTCTCCCGAGTCCGCACCGCCGCTGCCACGCCACCGCCCTCCCGGCCTTTAAAAGGCGGGCCCGACGCCTGACTCTCTCTCCTCGCCGCCACCCCACCGCTTAAGTCGCCCGGGCGAGATCCGCCAAGCGCCGCCACCAAACCGCCACCTCGCCGCTTATGCCCACCATTGCCGCCACATCACTGCACCCACCAAGACCTCCCTCAAGGCTCTCGCGTTCTCGACGACCGCCGGAGCCGCCGCCCCGCCTCGCCGGAGTACGCAGCCTCGCCGGAGAACTGCCGGCTTTCCGCCGAAAACCGCCAAACCGCCGTGGACCGGTAAAACCCGCCCGGTTTTTCTTTATTATTCTAGATCGGTTTTTGTTTTTTTGAATAGTTTAGTTTGCGAGCGTTCATTAGTTAGGGTCCGGTAGTGAACGAGTTCGTTCGTTAGCTTTTCAGAAGGCGTTCGCCCGGTAGATTTTTTTCTTTTTCTTTTTATTTTAGTCAGGGACCTATCCGTAATTAGTTTCTTTACCGTTTAGCCCCTGATTTTCAAACCTTCGTAACTTTTTAATCGTTAGTCCAAATCCAACGAAACCAACGCCCACTTCTTCGTTACGATCTCCTCTTTCCAGTAATGCAACTCAAACATGTTTTTGAAAGTTTTAAAATTTGAATTCAAACAGATTTGTATTCAAACTTCGTTTGATCATAACTTGAGTTTTATAACTCCGTTTGAGTTGATTCTTTTTGCAAATCGAAGCTCTTGACCTAAACTTTCTGATAAGGCCAAATTCATATAATTTTGGTACTGTTAGAAATTGTTTTATGTTGCAAGAGTTATTCGCCTGGTTTTGATGTTTTCTGAATCGTACTCTTCGTTCAATCCGATCTTTTGAGTGATTGCTTATGTGTGGTTACTATTGCTTGCTTACGATAGATTGACCGGAGTGTGACGAGTAGAACTATCAAGAGTTTTGAGTGTGAATCATCTTCGTCAACTTTGCAGGCAAGTAACATTTGATCATATCTTTTCATACCCAGTTTTTATGCATTAGCTCAACCCTCAAATATTGCATGATTAGGATGTCATTAAATTGTGGGTTGGGAAGTAGATGATGAGGTAGGAACCTATTACCTTGTTACTTTCAAACCTTGGGAGTTACTTCTACGTTATGCTTATATTGCCATGCTATGCTCGTAGACGTGGTTTGGGTTTGAGAGATATTCACGACAGATGTGAGGTTGTTAAATAATGGTTTACTTTAAGGTGGCAACTTAAATACACATCCGGGTGGATTGAGGCACACAGGGGAACCCAGTATTGTCTGTTTATTTTTGGAAATCCTGGGTACCCATGTGATCTTCCTATGGACCGCCACCTGTGCTCAAAGGGAACGAGATTATTCATGCTAGAAACTTCCGTGGTGCAGCCACAAGCTATTATGGGCTATAGCATAGTTGAGTAAGTTACGTGAAGCTCTCAAGAGGTAGGTCACAGGTAGTGGGTTTTATAGGTTTGGTATGATCTATCCAGGAGTAGAGAGTTAATGTTTACGAAGAGCGTGTCTCGGTCATCCGTCTCTCAAAGATCATGCAGTGCGAGAAACCAACGGAGGCGATCGAGTCTTGTGGGGAAAAGTCATGAAACCTCTGCAGAGTGTACAAACTAATCATGGTTAGCCGTGTCCCCGGTTATGGACGATTACGAGTATCTAGTACTTGAGTATTCACATGTATCTCATCACTCTTAACTAATTTTTACGGGTTGTTAATCACTTTAATTGGGATTGAGTTGGGGTTATACCTTCTCAATGATGTTTCAACCACCATGATAGTTAAAGGAAAAATTATTACTTTGATGTAGGGAAAAATTGGCTTATTGCAAAACTGTAACCGTAGAGCTTTCCACCAGCCATATATGCATGTAGCATAGCTTATTATTTCATTACTCTCTATGTGTTACATTGCCAGCATATTCCATGTCTTGACCCGTTTTGGGCTGCAACATTTCATGTTGCAGACTTTTGAACGACAGTAAGTGATACGTTAGGGTTACGATTTCCTATACTCAACTTTTGCGTTGGTGTTGATGGGAATCCACAACCTTGTTGCTTCCGCTATATTTTGGATTGAGGTAATAGTATTTACGTTACTTTATACATGTGATTTACCTCTGTTATAAATCCTTCGAGTACTGTGTGTGTCAGCATACCGATCCAGGGATGACACTAAGCACAGAGACTTGATCCATTCGGGTCGGGTCGCTACAATATATCCCCCTAGGAGCATCCGCGTAATGCTTGTTTTTGATGACTTGTAGATTTTTGCAATAAGTTGTGAGTTCTTTATGAATAATGTTGAGTCCATGGATTATACGCACTTTCACCTTTCCATCATTGCTAGCCTCTTCGGTGTCGTGCATTGCCCTTTCTCACCTCAAGAGTTGGTACAAACTTCGCCAATGCATCCAAACCCCGTGATATGATACGCTCTATCACACATAAAACTCCTTATATCTTTCTCAAAACAGCCACCGTACCTACCTATTATGGCATTTCCATAGCAATTCCGAGATATATTGCCATGCAACTTTCCACCATTTCATTTGTTATGACACACTTCGTCATTGTCATATTGCCTTGCATGCTCATGCAGTTGACATCGTATATGTGGCAAAGCCACCATTCATAATTTATCATACATGTCACTGTTGATTCATTGCCCATCCCGGTACACCGCCGGAGGCATTCATATAGAGTCATATTTTGTTATATTATCGAGTTGTCATCATTGAGTTGTAAATAAATAGAAGTGTGATGATCATCATTAATAGAGCATTGTCCCAAATAAAAAAAGAGAAAAAAAGAAAAAAAAGAAAGGCCAAAAAAAGAAAAAAAAGAAAAAAAAGAGAAAGGCCCCAAAAAAGGTGAAAAGAAATAAAAAGGGACAATGCTACTATCCTTTTTCCACACTTGTGCTTCAAAGTAGCACCATGATTTTTATATAGAGTCTTTTTTTTGTCACTTTCATATACTAGTGGGAATTTTTCATTATAGAACTTGGCTTGTATATTCCAACAATGGGCTTCCTCAAATGCCCTAGGTCTTCGTGAACAAGCAAGTTGGATGCACACCCACTTAGTTTCTTTTGTTGAGCTTTCATACATTTATAGCTCTAGTGCATCCGTTGCATGGCAATCCCTACTCCTTGCATTGACATCAATTGATGGGCATCTCCCTAGCCCGTTGATTAGCTGTGTCAATGTGAGACTTTCTCCCTTTTTTGTCTTCTCCTCACAACCCCCATCATTATACTCTATTCCACCGATAGTGCTATGTCCATGGCTCACGCTCATGTATTGCGTAAAAGTTGAAAAGAGTTTGACATTAATAAAGTATGAAAAAATTGCTTGGCTTGTCATCAGGGTTGTGCATGATGAGAGCATTTTTGTGTGACGAAAATGAAGCATAGCCAAACTATATGATTTTGTAGGGATAAGCTTTCTTTGGTCATGTTATTTTGAGAAGACATAATTGCTTAGTTAGCATGCTTGAAGTATTATTATTTTTATGTCAACATACTTTTATCTTGAATCTTTCGGATCTGAACATTCATGCCACAATAAAGAGAATTACTTATAAAATTATGTTAGGTAGCATTCCAATTCAAAAATTCTGTTTTTATCATTTATCTACTCGAGGACGAGCAGGAATTAAGCTTGGGGATGCTTGATACGTCTCCAACGTATCTATAATTTTTTATTGTTCCATGCTATTATATTATCTGTTTTGGATGTTTAATGGGCTTTATTATGCACTTTTATATTATTTTTGGGCCTAACCTATTAACCAAGGCCCAAAGGTAAATTGTTGTTTTTTTGCCTATTTCAGTGTTTCGCAGAAAAGGAATATCAAACGGAATCCAAACGGAATGAAACCTTCGGGAGAGTTATTTTTGGAACAAACACAATCCAAGAGACTTGGAGTGGACGTCAAGCAAGCAACGAGGAAACCACGAGGCAGGGAGGCACGCCTCCCACCCTCGTGGGCCCCTCGTGGCTCCACTGGCCTACTTCTTTCGCCTATATATACTCATGTACCCCGAAAACATCCAAGAGCACCACGAAACCCTATTTCCACCGCTGCAACCTTACGTACTCCATGAGATCCCATCTTGGGGCCTTTTAAAGCGCTTCACGGAGGGGGAATCGATCACGGAGGGCTTCTACATCAACACCATAGCCTCTCCGATGATGTGTGAGTAGTTTACCACAGACCTTCGGGTCCATAGTTATTAGCTAGATGGTTTCTTCTCTCTCTTTGGATCTCAATACAAAGTTCTCCTCGATTCTCTTGGAGATCTATTCGATGTAATTCTTTTTGCGGTGTGTTGTCGAGATCTGATGGATTGCGGCTTTATGATCAAGATTATCTATGAACAATATTTGGTTCTTCTTTGAATTCTTATATGTACGATTTGTTATCTTTGCAAGTCTCTTCGAATTATCAGTTTGGTTTGGCCTACTAGATTGATCTTTCTTTCAATGGGAGAAGTGCTTAGCTTTGGGTTCAATCTTGCAGTGTCCTTTCGATGTATAGGGCAACAAGGCACGTATTATCTTGCCATCGAGGATAAAAGATGGGGTTTATATCATATTGCTTGAGTTTATCCCTCTACATCATGTCATCTTGCCTAATCGTTACTCTATTCTTATGAACTTAATACTCTAGATGCATCTTTGGATAGCGGTCGATGTGTGGAGTAATAGTAGTAGATGCAGAACCGTTTCGGTCTACTTGTCGCGGATGTGATGCCTATATACATGATCAGGCCTAGATATTCTCATAACTATGTGCTTTTCTATCAATTGCTCGACAGTAATTTGTTCACCCACTGCAGATTATGCTATCTTGAGAGAAGCCACTATTGAAACCTATGGCCCCCAGGTCTATCTTCCATCATATTATTATCCTATCAATTTACTATTTCTGCCTTTGTTTATTTTGCAATCTTTACTTTCGAATCTATATCATAAAAATACCAAAAATATTTATCTTATTATCTCTATTAGATCTCACTTTGCAAGTGGCCGTGAAGGGATTGACAACCCCTTTATCGCGTTAGTTGCAAGGTTCATATTTGTTTGTGTAGGTACGAGGCGACTTGTGTGTAACCTCCTACTGGATTGATACCTTGGTTATCAAAAACTGAGGGAAATACTTACGCTACTTTGTTGCATCACCCTTTCCTCTTCAAGGGAAAACCAACGCATGCTCAAGAGGTAGCAAGAAGGATTTCTGGCGCGGTTGCCGGGGAGGCTTACGCCAAGTCAAGTCAAGATTTGATCTTCCAGCAGCTTGCCATTGCTGGCGCAGTTGCCAAGTCAAGTCAAGATGTACCAAGTACCCATCACAAACTCTTATCCCTCGCATTACATTATTTTCCATTTTCCTCTCGTTTTTCTCTCCCCCACTTCACCTTTGCCGTTTTATTCGTCCTCTTTTTCGTCCCCTTCCACTAATCTACTTGAGCTAAATCTTTTGCCACGCCCTCTCCTAGTACACCTCTACCTCTTGTATGCTTCCATGCCGGAGGAACAATGATGAAGGGGGGCAGAGCCCCATTTTTCTCCTCTGGACAGTGGGATTCTCCCTCTCTCTCCCCTCAGCTTTCTAGAGCATCCAAGGCTCTCCGCGACTTTTGCCCACACCCCCTGCAGCCTCCAGACACAAGTGGGCACACGAGGACGCAAGAAAGCCACGGATGCCGGCCATTGGCATGCTCTGGAGTGTGTGACAAAACATCCGAAAATTGACACCACGTCTCTCGACCACCTCAGGACTCCCCCGCGCCCCAGTCGATGTCCTCGACGTCCGCAACACTGCAGCCCCATCGACCCCCTCCTCTCTCCCTCTCTCTCGCCCCTGCGGCGCATGCCCAGAGCCGCCCAGCTCGGCCAAGGCGCGCACAAGGCTAGGGACCCCCTCGAGCTCGCCCCTCTATCTCTACCTTCGCTTCACCAAACACCAAGCCCACGAACGCTGCAAGTGGCCTCAAGCCTCCTCCCTTGGCCACCACGGCCATTCCTGCGGGCGCCCGCAAGCCGCGTCCATGGTGAGTTGTAGCCTCTGTCGGCGTTCTGGGAACGGGGGTCCCCAGAATTGCCTTCCTGCGGCCGACGGCGTGGCTCCACTAACGGCCTGGTACGGCCCATCTTCATCAGCAAACACTCAAGACCCTCTCTAGGGGCCAAGCCTCGCGAGGCGGGTGACACAAGACCTCCTCAGGGGCAGCCTCACTAGGCTGGCTGACGAGGAGCGGAGAGATCAAGGCGAGGGGCACCTCGTGAGGTTCCCGTGACGTGAGCCATGACGACCAAGGCCAGGCGGGCGCCCGGTGACCATGATCTTGGTTTCCTCTTTGGTGCTAAAGGAGCAGGCGCATGCGAGGAGTCTCGAGGCATCAGGCAAAGATTTCCATATCGGTGCAACGGGACCAAGACCAGCAGGACGGCAGGATAGAGGTCATCGTGGAGCCCACGACGGCGTCACCACCAGAGCCTTTGGCAGGCGAAGACCACCTTTTGTCAGGATAGCTTGCACTAGCTTTGCCCCTTCAAATTGGCCGTTGTGGGATCCCTTCCCGCCTAATATTTGGGAAGAGGACCCGGGCCTCTATAAATAGGACCAGCCACCACTGTAGAAGGCAACTGATCTGGGATCAGATCAATTCCATCCACACACATACACAAGCTCACCGAGCTCAAGTACACCTCTCCTCAGGAGGTAGTTCTTCCCTTGTACTTGTTCATCCCAGCCTACAAGGAAATCCGCCACACCACACTGGAGTAGGGTATTACACCACATCGGTTGCCCGAACCAGTATAAACTCTTGTGTCCCTTGTTCCTAGGGTTCAGCGAGCTAGGCTTCGAGATCATGGTGAGAGCGCGAGCTAGGGGGAGAGAGATCTTCATGCGCACCCCAGAGTTCGAACCTCAAGGGTTTTGCCGGAAACCGTAATCCGACATTTGGCGCTCCAGGTAGGGGTGCGCTGAAGCCTCTCTCCCATCAGCCGATCCGCCAACACCCCGCGGTGCCGATGTCCGGCGACTCGAGGACCAACGCCGACCACTGGGCAGCTTTGGCCAGTCAGGGCGGCACCGTCTGCCCAAGAAGACCTCAACTCCGCGGTCCAAGTGGCCCACGCACCGCCGAACGTCGCGGGGTGCGGGCGGCGCGGCCCGGCGCCTTACACCCTTACCTCATGGCGCATGCGGGCCGCCGCAAGGGCCTCGAGCTACGCTGCGGTGATGGCGCCGCACACCCGATGGGAACAAGCGAACATGAGAGCCGCACTCATAGTGGCGCGGGAGCTGCTGCGGTGCTGGCTGGCAGAGAGCGGCCGCGATGCGTTGCTGGAGCGTATCGCTGAGTTGTCGGACGCCGCAACCAGGGGTACGCCACCTTTCTGTTCCTTACCTACGCCTCGAGTTGTGGCCAGATCGCATGGTGGGCCTCGCCATGCCCGCGTGCTCCCAGGCGCACCGGGAGGATTCATCGGCATTGACGCGGCCAGCGGTGCCGGGCACCCGGCCGCACTTATGCTTTCCCCAGTGGGCGCAGTCACGAGCGTTGCCCCCCCCCCTCGCAGCCCTAGCAGGATGCCACCCTACCACCCCTAGGTCAGCGTGCTGGGCCCGGAAGCATGGAGTGCGGGGCGTCTCGGCGGGGGTTCCGGGACGGCAGCTCCGGAGGCCTATGTGCCCCGCATGATGGACCGAGAGTACAAGCTGGAGGATGACCCCGGCTCGTTCCTCGAGCCGGGTTGGGAAGAGGAGATGTTGGAAGTTGAAGCCTTTCAGGAGCCACCAAGGAGCCACGCCGACCCCGCAAACGATAACAACCGCGGGGTACCGCTAATTTATCAGAAGCAGGCTTACGCTAACCATGGGTCGCAGGTGGATCAGGTCACAACGGTAGACGATGACCCCAGCGCGGCAACCTCACTTCCACCAGGAGAAGCGCATTGGGGGCTGCGTGGGAGGGGCCTAGAGCAAGGCCCCTCTCCGCATCGCACAGAGCAAGGCGCCGCCCGGAGGTAGGTCTTTTGTCGGGGAGGCACTGGCGAGCCTGCCACCCGGCAGAGGTCCATGATTTGCCGAGGGCACGCTAAGGCCCCTTGCCCCTTGGCATTGTTACGGTTTCGGACGCTAGCGGTGGTCGAGGGCGGCGCAAGGCGGGGCCCTCGTCTGGTTATTGAAGCAAGGCTCACGCCTGTGAAGGTCTCCGTGCGTGACACTCTCACGTAATAATGAGTGGGGCTGTACACGCCCTGGAGTCCCCGGAGACCGCCCTCGGGCCTCGGGGGCTCCCGCCCACGTCCTAGTGGAAGCACCATGCTCCGTGCTGGCCGTTGACACTGTCCCCCCAATGACTATGCTCACGGCATGTGAAAGCACTTAGCTCCGCGCTGGTGGGAAGACATGAAGACTAGGTAGGTGCCAGACGCGGCCATTTTCTTTCAACCCCTCTTTATTGTAGCTCGTTTTGCCGACTTTTCGGATTTAAAATAGAAATTGTATTTTCGCTGACAAGTGCAGGGGGTGTCTTTTAATCGTTGCATTTGTTTCTTGAATTTTTTGGTTCTGCGCCTTGTTTTTAAGGATTGCGCCTGCTACCCCTCCCTCACGAGCACATCGCGAGCGGGGCCTGGGTGTGGCATGCGAGCGCATCCTGCCACGCTCAGGCGCTTGCTTCTCGCAAGGCCATCTTGGGCGGACTAGCAGGCTCCTCAAGAGCCCGACACCTTGTGGCCCGCAAGGGACTCCCCCGGGAGAAACACACACCGACAACCACAAGACCGGTCCGAGGTCAGTCTGGACTGAGGTAGGTTGTTCCGCAAGCTTGCGGAATAACCTAAGGACTCAGAAAAGCACGCTTTTAGTCTGGCTCAAGGAATAAAACAATAATCTGACTACATGAGGGGCTCTCCCTCCCAAAAAATGCTCTTGCATCTTGAAGGGCCATGCCCGAGCTTTTGTGCGTAGGTTTAAAACAAAGGAGTGCAGGTTTAATCGGACATGTCACTCGTAGCGTCTTCTGAATCATTCCCGTACGTGCTGCTAGCACAGTTGTCATCGCATGCATCGCCCCCGCCATCGTCAACTGCGCTGCCTTCGTCTGCCATTACCACCACCGCGTCGTCCTCAGACGCGAAGGCCCTGACCAGAGCATCCACGTTATCGTCCATCCAGCGCGCCAGGTTGTCCCGGATAGCCCCGGGCATGGGGGCAATGGCGGCGTCAAAATCAAAGTTGGGGTCGGCATTTTGAAGATGGCTGAAGATGCAGGAGGATGCGCGCCCGAGGAGGCCTCGGCTCTTTTCGTCCACGAGCTCACGAGCCGTCTCGGCCCGGTTCTCCAGGCGCGTTACGACCTCGGTGAAGAAACGAAGATGGCTGGCGTAATCCTTGGCATGGGGGTGAGGTGCGTGCTCGTCGCAGATGGTGCCCAGCTCCTGATTGGCCCTCATCCTGAGGTCCCGAAGCATGGGAGTATGCTCGCGCAGTAACTTCTAGCGGCGGAGCGCCTCTTCCCTGCTCTATTGCGCGAAGGACTCGGCATTGGTAACTCACCGCTGAAGCGGGAGCAACTCAGCCTGCATGGAGATCAAGGCAACTGCTGCGGCCTTCTCGCGCTGCTCCGCCTCGGGCAACCTTGACCTGAGGGCGGCGGTCCTACCCTCAGCTTCGGCTTCCACGAGCTTCAGCTTCAGGTCGTACCTGTTGGCAAGATCAGCACGAGCCTCAACCACCCTGCGGTCAACTTCCTCCTGGGTCCTAGCCTCGCGCGCGCTGGCAGCATCTTCCACTTCGGCAACTTGATGCTCCCTCGTCTCCAACCACTCAAGCTCGAGGCTGCGCTCCGTGGCCTCCAGTATCAGTGCTTCCTCGTGCCTCAAGATCACCTCCTCATCAGATGGCCCCCCCTTCATCGACGCCAAGGCAGCTCTGCGCCTCCACTTGCTTCTCCAGGGAGGCATTCAGGGCCAAGAGCTACTGCCTGCGCTTCTCCGCGACCCCGCGGCGGTGGTCTGCCTCCCTGGCCTCCTCCAAGGCCCGGGCGCTGGCCTCGCGCTAGGTTGCGAGGGATGCCTCGGCCTTCACGTTGGCGTGCTCGCGCTGGAGGCGCCCGAGGTTGATGGCCACCTTCAATTAATGCCATTCGTCCATCAGCCGGAGACCCTCATCTTCAAGGCGGGCGTCGACATCCACGAGCTTTCCCCCAAGCCGGCTCAACGCACCCATCGCCTCCCAGAAGAGCTCGTGACAGACGGCACCCACTTGTGCGCGAGCTCGAATGCATGACCGGGCCCGTCCCCCATGCCGGAAGTTGCTGAAGAGATCCGAGGTGGCTCGCCTCCTCCCATCAGGGGGCTGGGGGCCGGTGCTTTGCCAGACAGCCTTCGGGCCCTGTCGGGAGCCCGAGGGGAAGTGGCTCGTTGCCTAAAGGAGAGGCCAGGGCTGAGGTCACCCAGCCACGGTCGACAACCAGAGGAGGAGCCCTTGGCACACCTTCTGCACCCCAGGCAAGGCCACGAAGGAGAGACGGCAAGAACGAGGGTTCGAGGCGCCAGGCTGGCGCACCTGCCTCTCTGGCTGATCTCGCGCCAAGTGCGGCATGCTGGATTGGGGCGCTCAAGGCCGACAGGGGACTCGAGGCAGGAGGAGGTTGCTTCTCGGAAGATTCTGGCGCCTTAGCAAAAGGGACCCTGAGGAGCCACATTCAGGAGGGGAATTAGCACTCGAGAAATTGAAAAGATAAGGTACTCACTCGTCTATGGCGATATACTTCCTCTGTTTCAATGGCCGGAGGGCATCACCACTGCAGCTTGGAGATCCCTTCCTCTTCCGGAGCGCGTCGAAGATCAGCCGGAGCCGGCCAAAGCCCTGGGTACGGTCACCAGCACCGGGCGCGGCTGGAGTAGCTCCTTAGGAGGCGACCTCAGGGGTGCTGGACTGCATGGAGACCTTGGCCTCTGCCTTGTGGCGACTCGACGGGGCCTCGGGGGCTGCAGCCTCAGGAGTATCGGGCTGTGACGCCCCTCCGGCCGCTTCCTCAGGACGGCTCTCCAGGAGCCCATGGGACGACCCTTCAGGAGCCCCGAGCGGTGCCGATTCCTTTGTAGCCGCATCGCCAGCGCCCGACGGTGGTCGCCCCCTGGACCCACATCCGGGGAGATCATTGCGTCGGTGGTAGGCAAGGGAGCCATGAAAACAGGGCTCTCGCAAGGCCCTTCAAGACCAGCTGGACGTAGTCCCCACTCATCAAAAGGGGGCATCTGCCTCGTGAACTCCACCTTGTTCGAGCAGCAGTACAAGAGACAACCCTCCTCTGGCATGTTGGCTGGCGACGAGTCGCCCGTCAGGATCTCGAGCACATTTTGTTGCACCACAGGAGGAAGCCCGGACTCGTGAAGCCGCATGTGGTCCTTGCTGCCGGAAAAGGTCCACATCGGTCGAGAATGGCACTGGAGCGGAGCAACGCGGCGCCGGACAAACTCCTTCACCACCATGGGCGCAGTCACACCAAGATCCTTCAGCATCTTCAACCGGCGCCAGACATGGGCAAGACGCGGATCAGCGAGCCTCTCGTGGCCCCAGCCAGAGCTGGGAACGGTGGGCGCCAATGGAAGCGAGAGCAGGGGGCTTAGCACGCCGACGTCCACGAACACCCACCGCTTCCGGAACCCGCTCACAGACGGCGGGAGCTCGAAGTCAATCCCTGAGCCAGTCGTCATAGCCACGGCCTAGAAGCTCAAGCATCCCGAGCATTGCCAAGGGTCGGTCAGGTGCAGCGAGAAGAAATGGCGAAGTAGGGCCATGGAAGGAGCAATGCCCACCATGGCCTCGCAGACAAAGGCGAAGATAGCAAGAAGGACGATGGATTGGGGATCTAGGTGCAGCATGTGGATCTGGTAATGGGAGAGCACGGCATTGAAGAAGGTGGAGAAAGGGGTAATCAGGCCGGTCCATAAGGTGCCAAGGAGGACGTGGACCTCGGTGGCTGTCCTATCAACAGAGGCGCGGGATGCGGGCCAGGCCACCATTTTACCCCATTCCTTGAAGTCGGCGGCGAGCGCTGAGCGGACCGTGTCCATGACTTCCTGGTTGAGCACCACCGACCGCTCAACGGCTGGCACAAGGTTCGGAGGTGGTTCGGCTGAGGACTGGAACTTCTTCTTCCCCTTCTTCGTTCGGCTCGGTGCCATGGCGACAGAGAGGATGGAGCTCAGGTCAGATTGAAAGAGGAGGTTGTTGTTTCAGGAAGGCAGAAGAGTTGGGGCAGTGCGTCGCCAGCGATGAAGGAGTGACTGTGTAGGTCATGGTGGCCGCCTAGCCAGGCGGATATCAAGGCTGCGTGGGGAAGCGGGGACGCCCATGTCCAGTCAATCGCCACGCGTCGATCTGGGCCACAGGCGGTTGGGGCCCGCGACGCTCCGTACTTGCCCCTTGGCTTCGCCTCAAAGCCAAGTCCGAGCATGCCTTGGGCCCGGGGGCTACTGTCGGCGTTCTAGAAACGGGGGTCCCCAGACTTGCCTGCCTGCGACCCACGACATGGCTCCACTAACGGCCTGGTACGACCCATCTTCATCAACAAACACTCAAGACCCTTGCGAGGGGCCAAGCCTCACGAGGCAGGTGACACAAGACCTCCTCAGGGGCAGCCTCACTAGGCTGGCTCGCGAGGGGCACCTCCTGAGGTTCCCCAGACGTGAGCCATGACGACCAAGGCCAGGCGAGCGCTGGGCGGGCGCCAGCGAGCGCAGAGTACTGTTTTCGTCTTTGGTGCTAAAGGAGCAGGCACATGCGAGGAGTCCCGAGGCATCTGGCAAAGGTTTCCATATCGGTGCAATGAGACCAAGACCAGCAGGACGGCAGGATGGAGGTCATCGCGGAGCCCATGACGGCGTCACCACCAGAGCCTTTGGTAGACGAAGACCACCTTTTGTCAGGATAGCTTGTACTAGTTGTCCCCCTTCAAATTGGTCGTTGTGGGATCCCTTCCCACCTAATATTTGGGAAGAGGACCCGGGCCTCTATAAATAGGACCAGCCACCACCATAGAAGGCAACTGATCCGGGATCAGATCCATTCCATCCACACACACACACAAGTTCACCGAGCTTAAGAACACCTCTCCTCAGGAGGTAGTTCTTCCCGTGTACTTGTTCATCCGAGCCTACAAGGCAATCCACCACACCACACTGGAGTAGGGTATTACACCACATCGGTGGCCCGAACCAGTATATACTCTTGTGTCCCTTGTTCCTCGGGTTCGGCGAGCTAGGCTTTGAGATCGTAGTGAGAGCGTGAGCTAGGGGGGAGAGAGATCTTCGTGCGCACCCTAGAGTTCGAACCTCAAGGGTTTTGCCGGAACCCGTAATCCAACAGCCTCGCTGTATAAGGTCGCCCAAGGCATCCCTCTAGATCCCCTTTGCTCTCTCTCCCTTCCAGTGACCTCCTGGACCAAGCCAACCCTCTCCCCGTGCCCTCTGTCCACCTCTATGGCCGGAGCCTTGCCATCAGCATCCCCCTAAATTCGCGCCCACCACTCCTCCTACTCCCCTCTAGATCCCACCATAGCACTCCCAACATAACCACGGGCCTTCCCCGCACTCCCTTCTTTCCTCCCCGTGTCCGTTCTGTTGGGCCCCAACTCCGCCGCCAACCTCGCCCGCCATCGCCGACGGTTCGCTCGCATCTGACCACCCTTGCCTCTGTGGAGTACCTCATTGGATGCACCACTCTCTCATGATCACGCCAGTGGGTGGAGCATCTTCGGAGATGCCCTGTAGTGCCGGTAGTCGCCATTGAATGCCTGCTCTATCTCCCGGCGTGCCCGCGTGGGAGGTTGAGGTCGAACATGCCAGCGGGCCTTGCCTGTCGGCCGGCCAGCGGGGCTGAGCCACTGACGGTAGGGCCTCGCCTCGTTTAAGTGGAGACGGGCTCTGCCGGCCGCCGCCTTCACTTGAGGAAGGCGTATTCCCTCGAGTACGCCTCCTGCGTCGACAGCCTGCGTGCGGCTGACCCGCTGGGCCGGCCTAGTTGCGCCTCGCCGCTAAGTCCCGCCCAGTGCGTGCTATCGCCGCTGGATTTTTGGCCGTTAGGTATTTTCCTTTTTCTTCCTTTTCAGCATATTCAAACTTTTCCACAGAGCCTATTTCAAATCCAAATTTGATGAATCAAATTTCGAGGGACTCCATAAATCAAGATCTATTTAATGAGCTATGCTGAACATTTTACTATACCTAGTTCTCACTGGATCTAATAAATAGGTCATTATACTCCTAAACGAACTTCAAAAATCAATAGAGTATTCATTTGAACTCCAAATCCAGTGAAATCAATATCTAAATGTTTCTAAAATCATGCCTGGTTTAATGGGTACTTTTACTCATTTTTATAAAAAAAAGGCATTCTATAGACTCCTTGCAGACCCATTAAATCCCTTGATTCCATCACATTAAATGTTCAAAAATATCCACTGAACCAATTCCAATGAAACCACTATGGTTATTTTTCATATAACCAGAGAAGTCCTAGAAAAGTAAAATTAATATTTTCAGAGCACTTTTGTATTTTGCCTTGTTATGTTGCTTATTGTGAGTGCTTTCGATGATATTTGATGAAGTAGACGGAGAACTTGGAGACGGACCAGAAGAGTTGAAGACTTTGCTAAGCCACGCAAGCTACCCTTTGACCATGATTCACCCTCTTTGTTCATCCAGTAAATCCCGTATGCATGATGATGATGATGATAGTGATGATGAGTTTGCTTTGCATGTTGCATTGATGCACGATCCGTTGACACTTGCATGATTCATGGCTCCATTTTGTGCTTACAGGTACGATGGTGAACCATAGTTGTTGATGCATGAACTTGCATAAGTTCCATGAATACCACCTTGAGAGAAATCTTTCAAAAACCCCCAATGGGTGCAACTAATTCCCTAGGGATATGGTGATGCGCTAGGTCACTACTTGATGGAGAAGTAGGGTACTGAGGCAAGTTCAATGTTTTGGTCCTAGAAAATGGAATAGATTTAAGATTTGTTGACCGTTCCAACCAAACATGCGCAACTACTGTACCCTTACATGGAAAAGGGCATTATTGATTACCTAGTTCGTGCTAGCATGGATGCCCGCATTACTAGTGACGGGAGTGGCATGGTCACTCTCGGTATGGGGTCATGCTTGGATAGGCGGCCATGACTGTTTTTACAGGGCACCAGACACACCGTTCGTACCTCCGTGCGTCATTCTGTGATATGTCTGGGAGCGAGCCTCCGGAGACAATGATAAAATTGTGAGAATGTTTGGCACGGGGGTTGTTACCAATCGAGTGGACTCTATGTTAGTCACAACTAGGGAAAGGTAGTGATCAGGTGCTCACCCCGGGTACTTGAGGTACCAAGGATCGTGGCTGACACGAGAGTTCCCCAGATCTTGTGGGGAAAGTGTGCAACCTCTGCAGAGTGTCAAACTATTTGAATAGCTCCGTCCACAGTCAAGGACGGTTGGGTGGTGCTGCTTAGACTACGTCCATATATGTCTGAAGAACAACACGGGTTGGAAATATTATTGTTGTGTGAATCGTGAGGAAGATCACGATGGAACTGAGGAGGAGTTGTGGATAACTCTCTCTCGTTATGTTGATATATATGTAACCTCTTGTGGCATGTTGGACACACATGCATGACCCCTAAAAAGGTATTGATCATACTTGCATGATGAAAACTAGCATTCCCTGAAATGCCAACCTAGAGTTGAAGCCATGCATATTTACCTTTTTATCATTCATGGGTTGCTTGCGAGTAAATTCAAACGTACTCACTAGCTTGTCCCTGGCTATTTACTTGGCCAGGCCTGAAAGAGAAGGTATACAAAGAAGAGTTCTTTGGTGATGATCATGCGAACTAGGATGCTTTCCTAGTCAGAATGCATGTACGATTAAGGCAGATGGCATGGGTCCAAGTTATCGACGAAGATTTCCGTTGTGACAATTTATTCAAGACTTGACCATAATGGTCCTATTTATGTAAAATGGCATGTAATGGATGTAAACTCTTGATATTCAGTCTGTGGTGTACAGTGATCATTGATCCTTGGGATCATTGTGCACGTGTAACCGATGGCTTCGATAGTATAAGTTGGGGTCCCCATAGAGCTGATATCATAGCCATTTTGACTATTGGAAGCCTTAGTTAGCATGGTCGTTTGTTAGGGTAAAAACTATTTTCAAAACTATCACTATTTTCAAAACTATCTACACTTCTCTCCTTTTCTGAGTTTTCCAAAACCCACTAAACCTAAGATTGTTTTCTCCTTATTAACCTCTCCCCTTTACAAGATTTGTAAATGGACGCTAAACCCAAAGACTTCCTGACCATCAGATTTCCCGTGCTTCTCTGGGATAGCCTCTAGAAGTGCTAGTTTCACCAAGCCCCACTTTCACTTACCACGAGCATTGGGTCGACGACACCGAGAGGGAGTACCATATGGAATTATTCATGAAGGAAAATGACTCCCCGATGAGTTGGTTATTCAAGTGACCCCGGAGGCAACACTAGTTATTGCCGTCAAGGCAGCAACACCGATTGATGGTAAAGGGTTACCGTAAGATCTTTAGCAAACCCTAGGCAAAGAAATGCCATGTAGAGTTCCTCCAATCCCCCACTCCCTCAAGTGACGAAGAAGCTTAGACGGATGACGAGGAGGAGGAAGACCCAGAAGGGCCAGAATACGCGACCGAGCATTACACCACATAGCACCATTCTAGACTAGGATATGCCATTCTGTAACATATAAGGTAGAATAGGTAATGTACCCCCTATGCGAAGTCGAGTCCTTGGAATGGTTCAGATGAAACCATGCTTTGGTTGTCTTTGTTTTTGCATTTTGATGGAAGTCGCACTTTCCCTCTGGGAACTTGTGAACGACTACGTCACCCATTTGGTTATTTTTTAAATGATTTGTTCGACCCTTTCGGTCTTTTCTTAAACAACTCGCATAGCATCAACCCCCTTACTAGGCACCCCATATGTATTGCTTTCTCTCTCATCTATGCCAACCATGAGCCTTTGGCTGCTCCAGCCAGATGCCGGTTGAAACCTCAAGACTAGCACCACTAACCAACTAGAAGTTGGAAGCTCCGCCCAAGCGGAAGCCAACCAGGATTAGACCCACGGACAAGCTCCACTACCACCTCTCCCCGGAGAAACCGAACATGCACTAGTGTAGCTAGGAGCTATACAAATGGTTTTTAACCCCTTTCCGCGATGGCATTTGGAACCGTCGCCAAGTGAGTGTGGGTGACAGGGGGATCCTTCCCACACGACCCAGAAACCATCGGGGATATGCCCTCCTGGCACACATGCTCGGCAAAATGAGGCCGTGCGCGACCGGTGAGCGATCAAGTACAGTTATACGTAAAGTAGTGCTAAAAATACAATTATACAGCCAAAATCGTTTTCGGTCGTAAGTACATCTCACATAGTCAGTCCCCGCTAAACGTTTCCGTTCGTATATACATCCAACACAATCGCTCCAAGGAAAACGTTCCCGTTCACAGGTACATCACACACAATTTTCGCTGTTAAATCCTTTGTGATAGCATTGCCATTGCACACGATATTAACAATTTTATCGTTTGTGTTATTGAATGCATCACACACGGAGCGTAGAAGAAACTGTGTGGCAAAGGCTATCCATCACACATAGTTTTTATGTGGTAAACATTTGCACAAGGCGGCCTAAGGAAAACAATTTTCGAGAGAATGTCGTGTGTGATTTTTCATTGATCCAACACGGTTTATTCCTAGAAACTGTGTGCGTTGCGTGAGGTCATCACCCACGGTGTTTTCTCAATATTTGTTTGCAATAGAAAACCCCAATTAGCGGGCTAATTGGCCATTAGCAGGCTAATTGCCCTATTATTAATAATCCATTTATTAATCTAATTGAATTCATATTAAGCACATAATATATTCCATTTCCATATTCAGGAAGCAGGATTTCATAACTGAAATACATCAGAGTACAACATGATATAGCTTCAGCACTCAGCTACCCCATCACACAACTGCACCAGCACCAAGTTTCACATGCAACATCTAGAACCTTTCAAAATTAGCATCATAGACGGTACATAGACAGATGCATCTCATCTGGAAAACTGCTGAAGTGGAAGGCGAATATTGAGCCTTCATTGATGTTGAAGGTCTTTGCAACTTTAGGCCAGTGCCTGTGGATGATTGACCGTCCATCCTTCGTCCTCTTCAGGAACACTTCAATATTGAACCGTGGGTGTTGTATGAAAACCTTCCTCGCCTCCTCAGTATAGAGGTGGTTCGAGAGGTAATCATCGGTGAACTACTTTGGAAAGGCCTGAAAACAAGGATCTGCATAAATATGTTCTCTATATTGGAAATGGGGCAAAGGAATTAAAAGGCAAGGTATAATAGTTAGTACCATTTTGTAGTGAACGGATGTCTTGTTCATTGTGCAGAAAAATATCTTGTTGTTCTCTGTCGCTAATTTCTTTATTCTAACAATCTTTCTAAGTTTCTTCACTTGATTGATATTCATGGACAACTCATTTCCCCATATGCAAAAAGGGTCGAACAGTGGGTCAAAACCTCCGACAGCAGGACCTACATGTGCAAGACCAAATTGTTAAAAACCTAAATATTAGAATGGTTCCTACAATTGCACAATAATGACCTATTAGACAACGGACCATGCACGTGCTAACCTCGATTGTAAACCTCAGTGCTTCCCATTGTTTCCCTACAACACATATAAGGTTGTTAGTCATCAGGTTAAGTAAGGGTTCGCATGCTATCACTAAAATATGTTGATGAAAAATAAGCACATTGCAGATTCATCAAATTAATTCAAGCCACATGGAAAACCCATTTATCCAAACCAAGCATGGTTAAGAAGTAGGAAATATAGCACTTGTATATGTTTCTCATGTATTAAGTGCAGCCAAATTTGATTTATTCCTCACATGCACAACAATACAAAATTTTACCCATGACAATTGGACATCGCATTGCAGAATTGAACCAAGCAGTTAACTAAACACCACAAAAAATGAACCAAACATTAACTGAGCACCACATTGCACAATATAACATACTCCTAATAGAAGATCAGATAGTTAACCAAACCAACATGCTTAACAACTTGGAAAAATAGCAATTGTATTTGTTTCTCATGTATTTAGTACAGCCAAATTCAATTTATTCCTCGAATGGTATACAATAACAGAATGCACCCACAACAGTTGAACATCGCATTGCAAAATTGAAACAAACAGTTAACTAAACACCACAACAAAATGAACCAAACGCTAACTGATCACCACATTGCACAATATAACATACTCCTACACTATTGTAGGATGCTGCTAACGCGACACTACGATCAGAGACCCTTTCACAAAACTGTGTGCGATGCATCAATCACAAACGGAGATGTAAAAAACCGTCAAAAAAGGTGCAAAACATTTGCAATGGAGGATGCATCAAACACAGTTCAGATTTTAGTTGCGTGTGCGATCCAGGGCATACGGTTCAGTCCAATGAACTGTTTGCAATGAGGCGGAACAAAAGAAATGGGCAGCCTGATGAAGGCATGTGCCATATAGAGCATACGGTTCACTCGAATGAACTGTTTGTGATTAGGCAACACAAAAGAAACGGGCAGCCAGATGAAGGTGTGTGCGATATATAGCATATGGTTCACTCGAATGAACCGTTTGTGATTAGGCAACACAAAAGAAATAGTCAGCCAGATCAAGGTGTGTGTGATTGAGGGCATACGCTTCAGAAGGATTAACTGTTGTGATTAGGCAACAAAACAGAAATGGGTAAGCCAGATCAAAGTGTCTGCGATTGATGGCATACACTTCACATGGATGAACTGTTTGCGATTAGCCACAACAAACTGAAACAGTTAGATAGATCAACGTGTGTGCACTAGACGGGCACACCCATTCTAATTAAAAGAGGCATGCGCGAAGGTAATAACGAGCGCGAAGGTAATAACGAGCGCGCATGGTTGTTGGAACAAGACGTGTGCTGACATTGCCTATTGCGGTGCACCCTATGGTGCAAATGCCACGTACGCGGCCGAGAAGGCGTACGTGCCCACGTTATGCCTTCCGGGAATAGTGCCGCACTTATAACCATCAGTAAAGTTTGAGCATGTGTCCCGTCACAATCTTTTTTAGAAGAACAGGGAGGTCACGTCCCGTCACATTCCAAATTGTAAACCTGTTCACACCGATCAAAACCTAAACGGTTTCCCACTTAGGAGCGTATTACTATGCGGTTATAAATACTACTACTCCAAGATGACTGCACATTCCTGCTCAACTCCTCATCCACAAAAAGTCAAAAACAAACAAGTCATTCATCATCGTTCCCTTGCATTCGCCATGGCCAGCGTGAGTTCTGGATCGAGAGATTGCCACCAGGGAGAGGCGATCCTGGAAGCGGGAGCACGAGAGATGTCCCGTCTCACCGTGAAAGCAGCCAACATGTTCCACCGCACGACCGTAGTAGCAGAGAGGTCCCGTCGTGCCGCCGAAGCAGCACGGAGGACCCGCTGCACCGTCGATATAGCAGACTGGTCCGGCCGCGCCGCGGAAGCAGAAGAGATGTCCCGCCGCGCCGCGAATGTAGCAGAGATGTCCTCCCACACTGCGGCAGCCTGGGAAAATGCCTCGCAGGCAGGTGAGGACTCTTACAGGCGCATACGTGCCCTCGTCCTTAGGAAGATGGATCAGATCTCCAGGTGGGAGAGGTTGCAGCATGACCTGAAAGCCTTGTTTGAACAGTCTACCGACGTCATCCGGCAACTAAATGGGAGCAATGTGAAGCTCCATGCCGCGCGCGACCTGCTGAGTGCGAAGATCGTCCGAAGTGCGGAGAAGCAGAAGCAAAACACTGCCTTGTCGAAGAGGACCGGTGTCATCATCGAGAAACTTATGGACGAGAATGCCATGCTGTGCATCGAGTGCTGAAGGCTGGTGGAGGAATCCGTGGATGCTCTCAAGCAGCATCTTGAGGACAAGAAAGAGCTCGTCACCGCTCGCCGCGGAGACTAGTTCCCGCGACCTGCAGCAACACATCAAGAAAGTAGAGATCAGCGAGCCAGATCGTTGCCTTCCTTCTTTTGCACTTGTGTATATCGGGTGTTGCCGCATGTTGCTTTTTATAATTATGTATCTAAATACGTAAGACAATTATTATCCACTGTCATCGTCCTTATATTAATCAGGCTTACTATAAGTTGCAGTCGATGCTATATAGGTCCGTTGGATCTTACATCAAGATCCATGCAAAACTTTCTTTTTAGATTTTCATATTTCTCTCTTAAATCTCAGTCAGTTGAGACATATAGCCACGCCGTAGAACATGTGATCTAGCCTTGTCAAGAAGAGCTTTGTCCACTTTTGATCATTCCATAGGTCTGTGTGGCAACACCTATCGACATCATCATCACCGTGCTCGATCTCGAGATAGGTGATTAAAAATTTATGCTTTTGATAGAATGAAAATATGTGTATGTGTGTGTGATATGACATAATCGGGCGATATGATGTAAATTGTGTGTGTGGCATGAGTTGACGCCGAATTGTGCTTGTGAGTTGCCTATGTTTTGCCGAGATGTCGATTTAATTCCATTTCGGTGAATTCCGGGCAAACTCTATATGTCCTATTTTTAGGGAAGGCTATGCCGAATTTTTATATGACTTTGATGCATGCATGCATTTTTATAATCAATTTTTTTATTATTACCGTGCAGGCGTTCATGATGGTCAGTGGAACGGTGGTGGACAGGTGGTTGCGGTCGGCGGTGAAGGACATGAAAGAAAATAACATCATAGAGGTTTTATGTCTGTGACGAAGATGCAAAGGACGAGTTTGGCTCCACCCCTATGACGATGGTCGTGTGATGGCGCACCTGCTCATGAATGGTTTCACAGATGGCTATATTCGGTGGATAATTGAAGATGAGGATGATAATGTTGAGGATGCCGACGGGGCAGGCAATGACGACACGGGGCAAGACGAAGAGATGATCGATAATGGCAGCGGAGAAGGGGCCGGACATGGCAGCGGGGAAGAGGCTGGACATGGCGACGGAGAAGGGGGCGAACATGGCGGCAGAGAAGGGTCCGGACATGGCGGTGGAGAGAACATGGACTCCACGCTGCAGAATTCGTCGGTACTAAGTTTAATCGTGCAGGACCCTCATGTTAAAGCACTCCTTCGCAAGGAGACAAGTACTGACAGAGCTGCTTCTAAAGAGGAGGCCAAGCTGCAGCAACTGGTGGTAGACTCAAACACTCCATTGTATCATGGTTGCAATTCCGAGGTGACCCGCTTGAGTTTCACGCTCGAACTCCTGAAGACGAAGGCTAAAAACAAATGGACTGACACTAGCCTCGATGAGCTTCTCAAGTACCTAAAGGATGTTGTTCCCGCGGGGAATCTATGTCCTACTACTGTGGATGAGGCCAAGAAGATCGTGTGCCCTCTTGATCTGCCACACGTTAGATACAATGCATGCATGAACGATTACATAATTTATCTAAAGGAGCACATGGAAAGACCAGCTGTCGAGTGTGCAATGCTTCTCTATACAAGAAGGCCAGGAAGAAATCTCCCCAGAAAGTTGTATGGTACTTACCGAACACTCCCCGTCTCCAGTGGTATTTTGTAGATCCCAAGGAAGCAAAGCTCATGTGCTGGCACGCAGAGAGGAAGAAGCCCGACGATGGAGATGATCCGAAGTTGAGACACGTCGTGGATGGAAGCTAGTGGAGAGCATTCAACAGAGAATATAGGTATTTCTCATGTGATGCAAGGAACATCGTGCTCGGTGCGTGTACCGATGGCATGAATCCATTTGGCAACCAGAACACCAACCATAGCACATGGCCCGTGTTTGTATGGATGTACAACCTCCCCCCTGGTTGTGCATGAAGTCGAAGTACATACACATGAGCATGCTAATTCAATGGCCGAAACAACCGGGAAATAATATTAATTTGTATCTGGGCTACATCAAGAGGAGTTAGACACGTTATGGAAAACACCAGCCAAGACATGGGACGCCAGCAAAGACGAGTATTTCTATATGAGAGCCGCGTTGATCACGACGGTGCATGACTATCTCAATTACGGATATGTCGCAGGCCAGGTGTGCCATGGATATTGTGGATGCACGCGGTGCATGGATGATACGACGTCTTAGCAGCTAACGTCAAGGAAAGATGGCGGGTCTGGGAAAGTCGTGTGCATGGGGCATTGAAAATGGATCAAGAAGGACGACGTGTGGAGAAACCATGGAGATCTATTCAATGGTGTGGCTGAGCATCGAGGACCTCAACATAAGCGGAGCGGTGCCGAAATTGATGAGCTGTTGAAGAACTAGGAACAGTGCCCAGTGCCGGGAAAGACGATGAAAAAGGCGCCGGAGCCGCTGCTGAAGGTATGGAAGACTAGGTCTGTTTTCTCGGACTTGGAGTACTGGCACAAAGTCGACACACCTCATTGCCTTGATCAAATGCATATTTTTAAGAATGTCCTTGAGAGCTTGCTTGCGACACTGATGAACATGCCAGATAAGACCAAGGATGGGCCGAAAGCAAGAAAAGACTTGGAAGATTTGGAGATCAGGGCAGATCTGCACATGTCGCCCCGTAAAAAGTCAGAGGGGACAGAGAGGGAGACAGAGGCATGGGAGAAGAAGGGCAAAAAAGTAAAGGAAGAGGATTGTTGCCCCCTTCTTTCTTTACCTTAAGTCCGGCTGAGATCGATCAATTCTTCATGTGCCTTACTGGAATCAAAGTTAGTTCCGGTTACTATGGCGAGAAAAGCAGATATCTAGACACAAAGGAGAAAAGGTTCAGCGGGATGAAATCCCATGACTGACATGTGATGATGATGCAGATAATACATGTTTCCCTTAGAGGGATAATGGACAAGCACGTCCTAGACACGCTTATTCGTCTCTGCAACTTTTTTGACGTCATCTCTCAAAAGTCGATCAGTGTGAAGCAGCTCCGAAGGCTACAGAAAGAGATCGTTGTGATACTAAATGACCTTGAGATGTACTTAATGCCCGCGTTCTTTGACGTCATGGTTCATTTGTGTGTTCATATTATGGACGACATAATAGACATGAGGCCGTCATTCCTGCACAACATGATCTTGTTCGAGAGGATGAATGGGATCATCAAAGGACTCATTCGTAACATGTCCCGTCTGGTTGGAGGCATCGTCTAGGGCTATCTGACACAAGAGCGCATCTCTTTCTGCGAGAATTTTCGATATGGCGCAGACCGGCCGCTTGGTGTTGGTTTGCCCGTTAACAAGCACCTTGGGAGGCTCGAAGGAGAAGGTCACTCCAACGGTCGTAGGGAACTGCATGCGGCCTACTCAGGATCGACACAACGACTTTGACAGAGCAAACTTGGTAGTGCTACAACACCTTGACAAGGCAGATCCTTTCATGGCACTACACAAAGAAACTATAGCAAAGAAAAGAAAAGGAAGAGAAAATAAAGGAAAAGAAAATAGAAGAAACAAATAGGAAAACGGTTGTAGGTACTAGTTATAGCAGTAGCGCTTTTCTAAAAAAGAGCTATAGCTACCGGTTATAGCAATAGTGTCGTTTGTAAAAACGCGCTATAGCTACTGGTGATAGCAGTGGTGCTTCTTGGCGAAACACGCTATAAATACCTTAGCTTTAGCGCGTTTTCCAGAAATGCGCTACTGCTATGTTGACTTAACCCCCCAACGGGCTTCCCGCGTCTGCTTCTTCCCCCAAATCCCCACACTCTCTCTTCTCCTCCCTCGTCGCCGCTGGAGCCCGTGCCCTCGCCGCGCCCCTGCCTCAAGCGTCGGAGCCCTTTCCTCGCCCTCGACCTTGCTGGAGTCCTACTCTCACCCCTGACCCCGACGTCGCATGCCTCCTCCCTCAGCCCCGGCCCCGACCACGATGTCGCACGCCTCCGTCGCCATCGCCCGGCCCCGGCCCCGGCCCCGGCCTCGACCCCGACGCGCCACGCCTCCCTCCTCTGCTTCCTCCCCTCCCAACCTCGGCCGTCTTCGGGCCTACCTCCTTGCCCCTGCACCCTTTGTAAGGCCCCCACCGCTCCTCCTCTCTCTGCTAGCTAGGATTCTTCGGTTAATTTACTTAGCTTTCAGTTAGGGCAGTAGGTTAATTAGGTTATCTATTTAGTTATGAATTTAGCTAGGTTTTTATGAACCCTAGTTAATACAACTTTTTTTAGTTTCAAATTTAGGTAGGCTGAAATTTAGTTTCAAATATTGTGAAGAAAAATGACTTCTTGCATTTTTCTTCAAGTTCTATATTTTTCTTCCTTTTATATGCAAATTTGAAGTGGACATGTGATATGTGGACATGTGATTTGGACATGTCATATTTGGAATTTGGACATGTCATATTTGGACATGTGATGTTTTGGACATGTCATATTTGGAAAACGATGATTATGTGCAGGGTAAATGATCTGAGTGGCCTATGTTTCGCCGGAATGTTGATTCATTTCTGTTCCGGTGAATTTCAGGCGCTCGATATGTCCACTTTTTAGCAAAGGCCATGCCAAAATTTCCCGTGAATTTTGGCATGACTTGTGCTAGAAAGTAGGCATATCGAGTGTCGGGAAACGGCATTCCGGCAAACCATAGACCTTTTTTATGTCATTTCTCATTTTATTATAGTTTTAGAATTAAACAAGGAGACTTAATCATAGACGTGTCGAACAACAAAGAATTCGGGCCTTCTGACCAAGATGCAGACGAGATGGATTATGAGGGTGAACAACAATACCTCGACTTTTTGTCTGCCTCGCACAGTCAAGGTTTGCAGGGTGGCCTCGATGATGGTACCTACGCCGACATCGACACCGATAGCGCCGCACTGATGGCGGCGTCGAGACCGGCGCTGAAGGTACCGGTGGGGAAGATACCGGCGGGGAAGGTATCGGTGCTGAAGCCGCTACCGAAAAGAAGAAGCAGAAGAAGCATAGGATAAGAAAACCTAACAAACTCGGCATCGGACGACTAGTGATCACAAAGATGGCCCCTGGCAAGTTTGAGCCATTAGAGCCAGAAGAACCTCGCAAGTGCTATGGGAACCAAGTAGGATGCATCCTACGGGAATGCGTGAGAATCAACGGTGATGACTTAAGGAGTAAAGAACATTTGAGGTAGTTGCTCCTGACAAAGTTGCAAAAGAGATTCAAGTTCCCCAACCAGGATGATAGCATTGAACAACCGTGGGATGATCCAATGGTGAAAAAGATTAACAATAACGCAATGGGCATGTTCAGCAATGATTTGGCCTCCCGAAGGGAGGGTGAAACGAGCTATTGAGGCTGAGGAACCCCTGTGCAAGATTCCGGAGGAAAATCTGACACTTACGGAAGAGGAGTTCCAAAAGTTCAAGGACAATTGCGCTACCGAGGCAGCCAAGGCTAAGGCTGCGGAATTCAAGAACCTTCAGGAAAGGAACACGGGGAAGCATCGCCTCGGAAGTCGTTCCTACCTTGGCAAAGGCCCATATGGGATAAGGAGGACACGGAACGTGAAGCCGCGGGTCTACCAGACCCCTTCACGAAGTTCAGCAACCCCATGGCGTGTGACTTCATCAGGGCCCGCTACAAGTGGGACAAGGAAAAGAAGGTTTTTTACAAGGATCAGATCACGAGGAAATTGATTAGAATATTGGTAAGTATTCTTTTACCACCTTACATTTAGCTTATGATCAAGTCGACTACACATTCATAAACGGTTCACGTTCCTTCTGCGGAGAAGCAATACCAGCTTGTGGCCGAAAGCCCTACTTCATCGATGAGGCCCAAGTCGGACACCCCTCTCAACCGGGCCTTGAGCGAACTTATGGGACTCCTTTGGGCGGCAGCCACAATATGGACGTTTGCATGGCGCCGGAGATGGCACCACATGGAAGGTGTTTTACAATGAGGGGCTGGAGGCCAAGAAGTAGAAAAGGAAGTTTAGTTAGGCGTACATCAATGAGAAGGTGAAGCTTGCATTTGAGAAAAAACAGCTTAGGACGCGAAAAAAGCAGCTCAGGAGAAAAATGAGTTGCTACAGCAGGCAGTCGATGCAGCTGTACATGCCTGCAGAAATGATTTCGCTTCTAACTTGATCCCGGCTATCATCAACTGGACGAAGGAAAATACAGACAAGCTGGTAGATGATTTTCCCGTGCCTAGTTCGGGAGCAACTCGGTGAACAACACCACCGCACCATCACCTGCTCACGCAACCGGGCCTGCTCCCACACCCGCACCCGCTCATAGCAGCCCGTGCTCAGTCTCTAGCGTGCTAGGCGGGCCTTCTTCTTTGGCTGAGCTCGACGTCCTCACGGTAATTACATGTCGCACCAACATATATCTAGAATATTCCATTTTCGTTGCCTTTCGGATGTTTTGCGCTGCAGAGATGTGTTTGCAGGCCGATGAAACCCCGTGCACCATACTCTACTTGATCAAAGGCCAGAAGGTGGACGTGGGAAGGGGGTGATAACAAATCCCTTGGTACTCACATTCCACGGCCAGCCGATGCCCGCTGGGCACTTCAGGGTTACCTTGTCGAGTGTGAAATCGGGGCACCAGGATTTGCCTCCAGCAGCACGACTAGGGGGAGAAGACGACGAGACCCCGCTGCGGATTGGAAGCTGCAAGGGTTGGGTGTTGCTATGCCCGAAGAATCTTCTTCGTCTAGAGCCGGCCGAGAGCACACCAATAACCACACATCAACAAGCAGGTATAGACACCACCACCCCGCCTACGCAATTACCAGCGCCTATAGTGCCGGGTGAGAGCGGCGGACGACGAGATGAAGGGGGTCCAATAGTGGCTGATGCAATCGCCCCCATAGAACAAATAATGGATGATGAGATGGAGGAGGACCCTCTTCGGTTCCTCAATACAGGAGCCTATGACAGTGACTTAGATATGATGAGTCAGCCATATGATGACTCAGGCTATCGACATCTTCTTGAGGATATGGATGATCTGCCAGGGCAGGAACGTCCTAGCAGGGATTGCAAGAAGTCCCTATTCATGCAATCCTCACAGGACACGCGTGAAGATGCTGCCTCAACACAGGCTCAACTAGTCGGGGGTCGTATAGTGCTTAGCCCGACAACACTGGGGCAGGGGTTAAGGAAGGGTCTGGAAGGTCAAGCCGAGAAAAAGGAGAGGAAGAGACTGGGGAAGATAGGCTCAGCTTCTTACAAACAAGCCAGAGCACACAGCAGCCAGACGGCGGATTTTGAAAGAGTGTGTACCTGTCAAAGGTGCGGCCATGTTCCATGTCACGGGCGAGCCGATGCTACCGCCGAAACATCTGGAGGCAATATCAAGGGATCTCAGGAGACTGCACGACCATGTGCTGTCGGTTGAGAAAAGCCTACTCGCCTCGAAGGATCCAGGATATCCGACATACGTGACTCGTGTGCCTGAGGGGAAGTGCTACGTCGACACACAGCCCGCGGAGGTGTTCTTCCTGCGGTTTAACCATATGTTCGAGATGTTTCTGACAAGGCGGCTGGATTTTACAACCGTCCGCCTTGTTGCGCTACATATGAGCTCTCTCATGAAGAGAGAACAAGTCCCGCAAATTTGTGTGGCAGATCCATACTAAATGCACGAGTCCTTCTTGAGTCTTGGTGACTTTGAGCATAAAACTGCTAGCGAGTACCTCGAAAACTTCATGGTACAGAATAAGGACCAGGAAATTGTCCTCCTGCCTTATCATCCAAAGTAAGTCTATGCCGGAAAACCCTTTCGTACATGTCAATCATTCCTTCTCGCTCATATGGAGAATAATTTGAGGTGTTTTTTCCCCGCAGCAACAGGCGTGCCATCCTTATCGTTCTTTACCTGCGAGTCTCCCACGCCGTGTATTTCGACCCTACCAGAAACTACGAGAAGAAGGACTACACCCACGTAATGAATATTATAGATGATACTCTCCAAGGCTTCAGCATTAGGGGTGGCCACCTGCAGATCAGGAAACAAAGGAACAAGAAGATGGGTTTTTATGTGGAGCATCCTACATTCATCCCCATGTACACTATAATGACTCCCCAAGACCCAAGAGAACATAAGACGAGACGTCAAGTATACGCCATTGGACACAAGGTGAACTCGCTCGTCTCCGAACCATCACTTTCCACACGTGAGACATGGCTACTATCTCAAACATATGTGCTATGCATGACCAGGAACCAAGAGGAAGGCCATGGTACAGCTAGGAGCGTTGGACAAGACAGCGAGGACACCAAGTGCGAGGAACAAGAGAAAGGGCTGACAGAAACTCACAGCCACCGAACGATCGGTCTATACAGGACGTCCGATGCCTAGAGGTTCAGCCAGCCAGGACAACTACAGCCGAAGGCCAAGTGTAAACAGACAGGACGACCGCCAGACGCCGGACGTCCGACACCGGATTTTCTGACCGTCTCCGGAAATCCGGTGCCACCTATCCCAAGCCAAGACGCTGGACATCCGACAAGTACCGGACGACCGGACCCTCGCGAGCCACCGAACGTCCGGTACCTGTTGGACGATCGACGTCTGTCTGTGCGCAGAGTATTGGGCCAAGGCCCTTGTATCCCTCACTTACCCCTTCTTCTCCCTAGACTATATATACTCCTCCACCTCCTCCTAGTTAGGGTTAGCATAGATTTAGCTCATTTGAGATAGAGCTTTGCTCATCCATTCGGATCTACTCCATCGAGAGAGACCGCTCCCTCTTCCGAGAAGATCCACCTTGGATTCAAGACCCCTTCATGGTATGACCCCTCAAGACCTCCTCACGGTGATGAACTAGTTACCGTTTGTATCGTCCTTTGTTGGATTTGTACCGAGTGATCTCTATGGGTACTTGTATCTAGCACATGTGTGATTGCTTCTTGTTGATTTGAGTGATTCCTCTCTTTCGCCTCGTGTTTTCCCCATCGTGTTCTTCGTATTCTTCGTAGGATCCGCTCCAATCGTGAAAGATCGGCCCCTAGGGTTTCCACCCTACATCATCTTGGATCAGAGCAAGGTTGATCACGAATTTGGAGCCCCTACCCCTCTTTTTCTAGCCTTGTTTTGTTGGGTTATTCCCCAAATTCTAAAATTCCCCACAAAAAATAGCCCCAAATTTTGTTGTGATTTGTTGGTTTCATGATGTTTTGTTGATTTTGATCCATGGATTTTCTTGGTTTCAAGTGGATCTAGATTTCCCCAAGTTTCCCCATCTTTCATCCACGAAATCTCCTCAATTTTGACCCCAAAATTCCCAATTCCCACCCAAAATCACGTCCTGGAGCTCAAATCCCGCGTTGACCCCGACCCACCGGACGTCCGACCTTTACCGAAAGACCGAAACCCCAAACCCAAGCTGAAACAACGGATTTCCAACCCGACCGGACGTCCGACGACCGTACATCCGTCCATTACCGGACGTCTGATACGTGTTGTTTCAGACTTCGGCTGATTTTTGTTTTACCCATAACTAATTCATCCGAACTCCAATTTTGACGTTCTTTAGCTTGTTTTTAAGCTATTGACATCCCCCATCCCACAAAAATACTTCCAACATGATTTGTCTCCATCAAAATTTTGAAACTTTGGCATCTTTGGCTAGGGCTTCCACCACATTATCCGCATAACCACCATAGCCTTCCGCAACCTGAACCATTTTACTCCATATAGCATTAGTGGTTGTTTGAGTAGTGATTCAAGTCTCCTAAGGTATCTCGGCTACTTAGGGACATTTTCTTCTTCATCAACCACCACCACCACTTTCGCATAAACTTGCCCACCATACACTTCCACCACCCCAACTTAACCCAATTTTGTTTGAGTTGTGAGTTGTGTTTCCTAAGGTGTTTCGGCTACTTAGGGACGATGACCTTAAACTCCGACTCACATAACCCAATAACCGTCCACTTCCACATTGCCTACTCGCATGACCCATCATTGCATTTCCGCAATCCCATTGAGCTTCCGCAACACCACCACCGCATTCCGCTACCACCATTTGACATTTGACTTTAAGATTTTGAGTTCGCGGTTTTTCCGTTTCCTAAGGTGTTTCGGCTAATTAGAAACGGTTTGACATCGAGAACACCGTCACTCATCATCGCCATGAGGTCGTCATCGACATTGACCACTCTACATCATTTGTCCTTATGTACACATGCCAAATCATTGACGGTAACCTCGACGACACCATTGTATATTCCCGTGCCATTACATTGATAACCCCTAGCCTATTTGGCGTCACTTGCCTATCAAGACTAGCCATTTGAGTATTGCCGGCAACGTTACTTGTGCACATTAGTGATCATCGATACACCTTCCATTGCATACATACCATATCCTCTTGGTATCATATCATCTCTTGTGTCACAACGATTGTTCCCGCATATACACAATTGCTATCTTGGTTTGTGCATTTCGCATTGTGGCCATATACAAAATAATAATAATAAGCTTTTAAGAAAAAGAGCAAAACAAAAGAGCTTGTGAGCAATAGCCATAGCATCTTACCACATTGCATAAGATTGTCATATTCGATCATCTTGGATCATCTTGAGAAACACCGGGAACACCATACATACAGAGCATACTTGTGATAGGAAGTCGCTCCATTTTGTCTCATATAGGTAGTGCAGAAGTGTCGTATCTGCCTATTGGGCAATCGTGCTACTGTCTCTCTAGAGTTATGCAACAAGAGCATTTTCCATGGATTCCAGATTTTGAGCTCATCCCATGGTTGCACGACCCCATTTATCTATCTGTGTGTGTGTGTTTCCGTGTGCCACATATTGCTATTGGTCTACCTGTTTCACTTGCGAATTTGTGAATCTCTTTCAACATTATTGACTCTTGCTAACATTTTGCATCAAATTTTTGTGCCACTATCCTCATCGAGCCCCGCCATAAGCCTTACTTGTGTAGGTGTGAGAATGGACGAGATCGGTACCAATTGTGCTATTTCCTTGTTACATCATTTAGTGATCATTCATCCATTCTCAACATCGGTCAAGGTACATTTGGTATAATTCCCTCCTTTCTTCCACTCATATTTGCTTGAGTCTTGTGATGGATAGGCAAGGCATTTCATCTCCGGTCTTCCATGACTACGACGGCGCGAGCAATTACATCACCAAAGCGTCTATCTTCGATCTACAACGAAAAATGCAAGGCGCACAATCAAGATTGAGAGAGTGCATCGAAAACCTCGCCATCGACATACGACACTCCGAAGCACATACAAGATACTACTTCGACAACAAGCTTTTCCGCATAAAAGGAGGAGGAATATGCAAGGATGGAGGAGATTCAGACCTTGTTGATCACCGGTTCTTCCCCTTCATCATCCTCAAGGCGACGATGAGCATGTCAATCATCTTCGTAGCGCAAAAATGATACAAGCGCAAGTCGTCCACGTCCACATCTCCATGGCGACCACCATCACGTTCGTGATCCACATCGTCATGAAGGGCAAGTCACATCCAAACATCATGTGCACGACGACGACAAACACCATCGAGCTCAAGCACGACAATGACACCATCATCATGAAGATGCTTACCAAGCGCAAATGCACAAGTCTGAACAAGCCCTACTTCACGCCAAGGCCAAGCTTCGTGAGAAAAGAGAAGACCGCGAGACGAGCACCACCAAGACGGAGCTACGGCTACACCAACAGCTTTGGCATCTTCGCCAAGTGTTCTCAAGGCATCTTTGCCTTTGGACGTACGACATCTTTGCCTACTTCCCATAAGTTCGCCTACATCGACATCTTCAAGAACAAGGCGACCACCTATGAGCGAGGGCGACACTTCCATCTTTGGAAGCCCCTCAAGGAAGATGGCCAAGCATGGGAAATTCCCTTCGGTCATGGAGATGAACTACGAGGTGCTACATCATATGGGCCTCCTACAACAAGATGGTGACAAGAAGGTCGAGCAAGGGCCATCCCCTTCGACCATGGCGACGAGCGCGAACCTCTTCAACAACATGAAGATGATGCCCATATTGGACTCATACTCTGAGTCAAGCTACGAGACCACATATGAGAAATTATCTTTGGTCTCGAAGGAGAGTGAAGATTTGCCACATCCTACAACATTCATCTTTGGAGGCGTTATTGGTGAGGAGGTTGAGCATGGGACTATCCCTTCAACCAAGGCGACGATAGGAGTTGAGTTTGGAGACATTTGCACCTATATCTCTCCGACACCCACATATGACGAGATACCCCAATTGCTATGTGAGGAGAGCCACTACCACATGAGTGAGATGAGTGACTCCACCATATGTGACACTCAGAGCATTTCCTATGACAGGATGAGTATGACCACCACTATCCCCACACTTGAGAGCATGCCACACATCCTATGTGAGGTTAAGAGCCATTTGAGTGACTCCACCAACCATATGAGTGAGAGCATCCAAGAGGGAGTGATTGAACCACAATACTTAGTGAGTGAGGTAGTTGACACGGCATGTGAGGCCACTATGATTTCTAACGACTTAACCTCTACTCAGAGTGTGTTTTCTTGTTTGGTGCTAGGTCCTACATGATGACATGCCTATCCTCCGAGTGTGTTTTCTCTATGGGTACTTGGATCTAGCACGTGTGTGATTGTTTCTTGTTGATTTGAGTGATTCCTCTCTTTCCCCTCATGTTTCCCCCCTTGTGTTCTTCGTGTTCTTTGTAGGATCCGCTCCAATCGTGAAAGATCGGCCCCTAGGGTTTCCACCCTACATTAGGTTTCTCGCATAAAACTAACTTCTGCTGCATCCATGTCCCAAAACCAAGCAAGAACGATGGATTCTACCTCCTCCATCTCATGATGGATTTCAGAACAGATCACCAAAAGCTTCTCATGACAAGCAAACATGATGATCATATCCGCAAGTGGGTAGAATGTCATGGAGAAGCGGATTATAAACTTAGAGATGACTTCTTTCGCATCCAGAGGGACATTGCGACGATCATCATGAAAGAATTCGTCGAAGAGAAGGGGATGTTCCACCACGGCCCTATATCGCGAGCTGACGTCTGAACGCATAGGCATGCAACGTCCGGACCTCACGTCGTTCAAAAAGCTAGGGTCAATCCTCGATGATATGGATGGAACTTCTAGTGATTTATGATGCCTATGATGATGATATGTGTCGGTTGAACTTGTATAGTTTCTGTAGCGATGAAACTTTGTGATGTCCATGGTCCCTGCCGAACTTGTGTAACGCTACTTTGTAAGTTTGGGTACGATGACCTATGTACCTCTAGTTAATTAGTTTGCGTACTATATGTTGCATCTAGTTACTGACCCTTTCTTTTTCGTGTTGCTCAAGATTTTGTTGCATATGATTGTACATTCTCTTGGTGAAGATGTCTCTCTAACAGGTACCTAGATTCTTGATGTCGATGAGGCAGTGCTATGTTGTGTACAAAGGGAAGGTTCTGGGAGTGTACGACGAGTGGCCTGAGTGTTAGGTGCAAGTGGAGGGGGTCTCAAGCGCCAGCCATAAAGGCTTCAAAAGCAGACAAGAAGTAGAAGCTAGTTACTTGAGGTTCACGCTAGCGTGAGAGAGGACTCATAACCGCCGGCTCATGTACTACATAGTTCCACTATCACTCATAGTGATAGCTCTTCTCGCGTATATCATTGTTTAGATGGATGACGATGTAGTTGCAAGTATTCGAGACTTGTATCGCTATTTTTGAGATGATGACGAGAGACCACTTTGTGTTGGATGATGATTATGATGATGACATGATTTGAAGAGACTATTTGTATGTATATGCTATGATTACATTTGTGGTCTCGCAGCCATTTGTATGTGTATGATGATGACATTTGTATGTACTAAAGATTATGTATAAAGCATGTTCAAATACAAAACAAATATGCAGAAAAAATAGAAACCAATAAATTTAGCAGTAGCGAGAGAAGTAAAGTAAGCAGCAACGTATCCTTACCAGTAACGTGGCATAATACAGAGCGCTACAGCTATTAGCAGTAGCGCGCTGTTGTAGAGCTCGCTGCTTGCTACTACGCATGCAGAGCAATAGCGCGGGCCAACACGCGCTATGCTACAGGTTAGTTGTAGCGCCGTATCAGTAGCGCCGGTGCCTGAGCTACTGCTATACCTAATACCCGCGCTACTGCTAGGCTTTTCCCTAGTAGTGTTAGTTGCATGCTTAGGTCCCTTGCAAGAAATGGGAATGAATGTCAAACACCCCGCCATCGTCACTCGGCTGCAAACATTGAGATACCTGGTTTTTAAATTCTAGTAAATTCAAAAGTCGTCTGAAATTCATGAAACTTGGCATGCTATCATGGAGCCGCATCAACATGCCGTCATAAATTTTTTTGTCCCATTTGGGGCAGGTTTGGGTATAAGCTTCTCACAAACTAGAGCTTCTCACAACAAGCCTGAAGGTTTCGGTAGGGAACGTCCCAACTTTGGGGACGAAACGTTATCCGTTGCCTCTTATTGCTTTCAAAAAATTTCTAGTGTCAACATAGAACAACAGGAGTGTTGTGTTAAATTTTGGAATTTTTCGAGGTTCGTTTGGACATTTTTATACATTAACTGGGTTTTCTAGGCATTTTATGTGCATAATTCAAATTTGAACTACATGCACATGCTCCAGTGCATATAAATTGGTTGAAAAATCAAATATGTGTCCTTGGGTGCATGCTTAGGTCCCATGCAAGAAATGGGAATAAATTTCAAACACCCGACATTGAGTTACTTTGTTTTAAATTCTAGAAAATCCAAAACTCGTCTGAAATTCATGAAACTTGGTATGCTATCACGAAATGGCACCCGACATGCTGTGGTATTTTTTTCGTGTCCATTTTGAGAGAAGGCGCACTCGAATAACAGCCAAGAAAGGCATTTTGAAAAAATAGTTGCCACTTTATTATCTCAAACATTGGTATAATTCAAATCGTGTGCGTTCTGTTAACCATTCACGCGACACCATGTGTCTTGGTTTTAATGGCTATAGGAGGTGCCGTGCGGACAGCTTCTTGACTGAACGGGAGGCGTGCGAGCGTAGTCCGTTGCGCAGGCTGACCGAGAGGCGTGCAAGTTGTCCTCCAATGCGCAGGCTCACCGGGGATCATGCGAGCTGTACGCTGGGCAGGCTCACTGGGAAGCGAGCCCTTTGACTTCCATGGCCGCCCGCCTTCCTCTCCATTAATGGTGCCCGAGCCACGTTTAATATGGGCAGCCTTACTGTTTGCCTCCTATTCCCCTCCGTCCCGCAGACCTCCACCAACTCCATGGCGTAGAAGGATCATCTGCCACTAGTCTTCAAGTTTGGTGAAGTCGACTCCGAGCCGGAGGAGATAGAAAATAAGGAGGAATGGGGCCTCATGGACATGGCCCTGAACGAGCTGGCTGCGGTGGTTGCTGCCCGCGCTCCTGTCTCAGCTCCCATCCCCGCGCCCACGCCAGTGACCATCCCCGTAGCATTGACGGGCTGGTCGCCGAGCACTATCACAGAGTTGGAAGCCGCGGGCATCAGCGAAGTCTTCGCGGACCCGCACGAGCTCGTGTACAAGCCAGCGCCTGTGCCCGTGCTCGTGCCTGTGCGCACCGGTCCCCGTGCATTTGGCTGCACCCGCCGCGCCCCGTGCCCGTGCACGCTCCCCCTCAGTGGCATGGGACGCCACCGATGATCGCTACCTCTCAGCGTTGCCAGTTGTCGTCCTCCCGTGCCCCGCCCATCGATCGCGCGACGACATGATGTTTGATTTACAAGTGAAGAACATTTTGTGCTGCCTTGAAGACTTCAACAACGGCGTCCCAGAGGACAACAAAGACAACAACGGCACGGCACGCCGCCTCCAGAAATAGTTTTTTTGGGGTTTAATACCGTATCTCGATCATATGAATATAAATTCATAGTGTGACTGAATGAAATATATGGTTTGAACGAACTTGCGTTTTTATCTCTTAATGTATAGACTTATCAAACGATTTCCTTTTGAAAAAAGCATCAATGGTTTTTAAATATAAAACACTCATCGCAAACGTTTTAGTTATAACACCCGTATGCAAACCGACAGCTTCCCCGGGAAGCCAAGGAAAATGTGCCAAGCAGGATTTGTGCAGCTCTTGATCGCAAACGTTTTAGATAGAACACCCGTATGCAAAGTGAGAGCTATGGTCTTCCCCCTTATGTCAAGGGAAAATTCGCAGCGCATGATTTGTGCATCTCTTCAACGCAAACAGTTCAGGTTGAATACGGTATGCAAATCCAGACTTTGGCGCTAAGCCAAGAGAAAATGTGTTTAGTAGGATTTGTGCATCCCTTCAACCAAACGGTTGTTTTGGATGACCCGTGTGCAACCACGTACAAACAATTTGGTAAGATTTGCATATGTCATCTTGGGTATGTTGCCATTTGTCAAACTGGAAAGATTGATATTTGTTGATGTAGTAACATTGCCATTTGTCAACCTTGTAACACTGCGATTTGTCAAAATATGCAGCTAAAAATCACTAGCACTATCTAATTTTTGCAACTAAAATTCAGAAATTAAGCATAGATTTCGTTCATAGATTAAGCAGTCGTTCTTTGTACAAACAGTTCAACTCGACTGCTGAACCGGCCAAACTTTTCCCCAATTGTTGCCAACCACGTAGTGAAATAGCTAGTTCAACTATATATACTAGCTAATTTTGAGTACATTGCACACTTCCACCACATCTATAGTCAGATGACCTAAAAAAAATAGCCCCTAAATACTACTACTAAGGAGGGACTTTGTACTACTTCCGGTAGCCTCTCCTCTGCCGAGCACACTCAGTAAGAGGGAGAGGAGGAGGATCCTACCGACGAGCTGGACAACTGCAATAAAGTGTCTTCCGCTGCTGCACCTTCAGCGACGCTCACCTCGAACGCCCTCTGCCGCTCCAGACGACCCCTCTCGAAGCGGTGGTTCTCCTTGTAGATCTCCTGATTCCTCGCCTCTGAGGCGGCGTGTGCCGCGGCCACTGCGGCAGTAAGGCTCTTTGCATGCTCGACGAGGCGCTCCTCCTCCTCCCGCGGGAACTCGGTGTAGCACGCAAGGTCACTGACGCACATGCGGGTCTCCACCTCCGCCTCCCACCTTCGGGCCACGGTGGCGAAGTGGGTGATGGCCATGGTGGGCGGCAGTGGGGTGGCAGCCACGACGGCCACCTCCCGCCTTCGGGCCGCGGAGGTGGAGCGGGCGATGGCCCTTCCTTACGACAGTGGTGTGGCGGCAATGGCGGACGATAACAGCTGCCGATGGCCAGCGGCGGCAGAGCGTGTGGTGGGTATTCCGTGCACACCCAACAGGGACGCCACGCGCACTACACTACGCCGAGGACTGCGCCACCGCCGCGGTGATGTCTCCTAGTTGGAGCTGTCCTCTAATGATGGCGGAGTGGCTGAGCGACGATGATGGACCGGTGCCATTGACGATTGTGGGAGAAGCAGACTAGATAAGCTACAGGGAGGGAGGGGAAAATGCGACATAGGACTCACCGGCCGTGAGGGTTTATATAGCCGGTCGGAAAGCATTGGGATTTTTGGGGATTCCACCGAGTCGGGCGGGAAGCTTGCACGGGAACCTGTGAGGTTGCGCGGGAATGGGCTCACCGACGATTCATTGGCGCCACTTCGAGCCATCATTTGGCCAAAAGAACGCCCCCGCGCGCTGCGCAAGCTTGCGTTGTAAGCCATCTGCGGCAGCATGGTGACAAGACGTGCGAGAGGAGGACGAAAGGCCACGTACACATACGGTTAATAAAAAAACGTTTGCGATTTAATTACCTACTATACCCCCATCCTTGTTTATAAGTAGGATTTAACTAAAAAAATATGAATGCATGTCGCCAAAGATTATATAGTTGGATTCGTATTTGAACATAGTTTCCAATTATATAATTTGCATAACATGCATTAACCTTTTGTTGGTTAAATTTAAGGGCAAAGTATGGGATGGAATATAAAGGGGACCAGAGACCAAGACGGATGTAGTAGCACACGGCCTCTCTCTATGCAGCGACGCAACTGTCGGCCGGCTTGTAGGCGACCATTTCCTGCGTGTTCAACTACTCTATGTGTGTGGTTTCTTGCGGTTGAGGCGTCCACGGCGCGCTCTGCTCGCGTCCCGCCGCGCGTGCTCTGCTCTCGCCTCCCTCCTGGTGCTCTGCCCTCGTCCCTCCATTCGTGCTGCTAGTGTTTGGGGCCAGTGCAGGATCACTCACGTTCGTGTGCATGCGGTTACGTCGGGCGCGGCATGATAGTGCAGTTACCCTCTGCAAAAACGGCCATGCGGACGCGCCGACAATCCAGGCTGCCCAGTCCCCATTTATTCCTGCGGCCATTTACCTTCATCTCTTGGGTCACACGACAAAATAAGCACACACACGACGACACATACAGAGAGGACATCCAATGGTTCAAATAGCGCTCCCCGTGGCTCCAATGGCGCTCCCAGCGGCTGATGACGACAACGGCGGGCAGTTCGCCACGCATCACATAGTGGACACCCACATGACCGGGAAGGCCCTCTCGGTGGTATACACGAACGATCCGGTCTCGGTGGAGAGCTTCATCCAAAGTGGAGTTGTTCCTTGCCGAGGACAAGTACCAAGTGGTTGGCTTCGACCTCGAGTACACCATCGGTCGTGCCGGGCATGATCAGAAGGTTGTCGTCGCCTAGTTGTGTGTGCGACATGACGTCCTTGTCTACCACTACCACCTGGCCACAAGGCCTTGCGAGCGTTTCTCCAGGTTTATCAACAACTCCGACTACAGTTTCACTATGCTGGACACCACCAACGATCTAAAAGCGCTCAAGGTTTCAGGCTTGAAATGCCCGAATCTTGTCAACATCCAACACCACTACAAGGTCTGGGGCAGCGACAACAACAAACAGAACTCCCTGGCTGACCTCGCCTCGGCCATCATCGACCCCTACTACATGAAGATGAAGGATGAGAGCAAGAAGGACAAGAATGCCTGGCATAGTGTTTGGCATGTGAGACTGTACGTCAAGTATGCGGCCAAGGATGCATACACAAGCTACAAGATGTACAGTCTGATCGTTGACATGAGGAAGTGTCTTCTTCCTGCCCCAGATGAGGGATCGAGCCACAGAGCAGTGGCGGGAGCGTCACAAGAAGTAGATGAATAGATGATCGTTTCTCCTACCTTAGAATGCATGCAATTGTTTTTTGAGGTGTGTGCGAATGATCTATATAGTCACTTATGTAATTGGATGTTTATTTAGTTATATACACACATAATATTCTTATGTAGACACAGCAAATCACATGGCTTATTAGCAGCAATTGTCTGTGTTTTTATTGGTCTTCGCACACATTTGTGATTACGGACCTGTTTGCCATGTATCACACACACCTTGTTCAGTTGAACCGTTTCCATTGTGTTGCCTAATCACACACAGTTCATCCTAGTGAACTGTATGTCGTACATCGCACACACCCTCATCTGGTTGCCCGTTTCTGTTGTTCTGCATCATCCAAACAGTTCTTCTGGATTAACTGTTTTCCACTTGGCTGGCCCAACTTCCCCAAGCCTTTTGAGAGGAACGAAATGCTAGCACTATAGTCCTTCCAGATGACAGCTCAAGTTGTTGCCAACAACCCACAACGGGCAAGAAACAGCAACAGACATCCCCCCCTGGTAGGATTCAAGAAGCATGCACCTCCAACCTTCATCGAGACTACTAACCCCTGGAACGGAGATGAGCACCAATGTAGGGTGTAGAAGAGTCGGGATCACCATTAAAGGAGCAGATTTCCTAGCAGACCCAATCTTCTTAAGATCGCGAGGCTGGATGTGACCTTAGGAATGGATTTACTCATCCAGCATCATGTCATGCTAGACTGTGCCAGCCAAGTTGTCACCCTGACCAATGACCAAGGAGTCAAAGTTAAGTTCGCTTCCAACCACTCCTTTGCTCGAGTCTCCCAAGTCAACTGTCTGCCCGAAGTTGAAATTGGAACAAGTGCCAGTGGTATGAGAATGCCCCGATGTCTTTCCTGACGAATTGCCAGGGATGCCTCCTGACCGTGACATCGAGTTAATCATTTGAGCTCATGCCCAGAACATGACCCATTTATAAGAAGCTTTATAGGATGGGATCAATGGAATTGGCAGAATTGAAGAAGCCACTGGCCGAGCAGTTGAGGAAAGGATTCATTCGCCCTAGTGCCTCACCTTGGGGATCGTCTGTTCTAATTGTGGAAGAAAATGGAGGGTACCATCCCATTAAGTGTCGACTATCATTCCCTTAATAAGGTCACAATCAAAGAACAAGTATCCACTACCCTAGTTCTAGCAACACCTGATATTCACAAGGAGTTTGTGATATACTGTGATGCCTCCCGAGCCGTACTGGGAAGCATTCTGATGCAAGAAGGCAGAGTCGTAGCCTCCCTTTGAAGGAAGTTGTGGCCTCGTGAGGAAAACTATGCTACTCATGATCTTGAGCTAGCAGCTGTGGTCCATGCCCTAAAGACGTGGTGACATTACCTTCTAGGGAAGCGGTGTGAGATATACACATATCAAAAGAGTCTGAAGTATATTTATCACTAAAAAAGAATTGAACATGAGGCAAAGAAGATGGCTTGGATTGATCAAGGATTACGACCTCGGTGTTTAGTACCACCCTGAGAAGGCCAATGTGGTAGCAGACGCCTTAAGCAGAAAGGCTTGCTCGATGAATGCCATGATCAACAGAAGGCAACCAACTCTGTTTGAGGAGCTGGAGAAATTTGGCTTGGAGTTGGCTCCATATGGGTACCCAGCTAACCTAGAACGACATCAAGGAAGCCCAAAAAGGACATGAAAGCATCGAAGGCATCGAGAGGAGGATGAAGCGAAGCAAGGCCCCAAGATTCTCCGAAGGCGAACAAGGAGATTGTGTCAGATCGAGGTACCCAGTTTACCTCGATGTTATGGAAGAAATTCCAAGAAACCATGGGAACCAAGTTGTCCTTCAGTATAGCTTTCCACCTGCAGACTGGAGGTCAGACAGAGCGAGTAAATCAGATATTCTAAGACATGCTCCGAGCTTGTGTCCTAGCATATGGAGCTAAGTGGGAAGATTGCCTCCCTTTTTGCCAAATTCTCTTGTAACAACAATTATCTATCAAGCCTCCAAATGGCACCATTTGAGGTGTTGTATGGACGCAAGTATCGCACACCCCTCAATTGGTCGGAGACCGAACAAGGGCTAGTCTTTAGACCAGTTGTTCTCCGCGGAGCCGAAGAGCAAGTTCAGAAAGTGAGAGAATGACCCAAGACCACCATGTCCCGACAGAAGAGTTATACTAACACCCGTCGTAGGGAACTAAACTTCACCATAGGAGACCATGTGATACGGGGCTAACCCGGTGTAGGCCGATCTTTCACGTTTTGAGTGGGATCCCTCAAAGAGCATGAAGAACACGGGGAAGAACAGGGAGAAATCACAAGGGGAAACACTCAAGAACAAGTCCAATCACACATCCACTAGACAATCAAACACACAAGATCACAAGGTACATGAACAACAAAGGGAAAGATACAAGGTAGAGTTCATCTCCGTGAGGAGGTCTTGAAGGGGGCCACCCAAGAGGGGGTCTTGATGATATATCCCGCAGGATCTTCTCCTAGATGGAGGTCTTGGCCTCCAATGGAGTAGTGGTCTCTCCCTCTCTCTCAAGAGTAGAGGAAGGTAGGAGCAAAGCTCACATACAAATGAGCTATCACTTTGCTAACCCTAGAAAGGATGAGGGGAAGGTCTATTTATAGTCTAAGCCACCAAGGGGTAAGTGGGAGAGGGATACAAGGCCAAAGGCACGACTGCACACAGGCAGTGTCGGACGTCCGCTCGGGGTCGGACGTCCGGTCGCACGCGGGGGTCCGGACGTCCGGAGGGCCTCGGACTTCTGAAGTTTTGGCTCTGGACAGGAGGTGCCGGTCGTCCGGTCGGCTTCGGTCGTCCGGTTCCTGGTACTTGTCGGACATCCGGTGGTCGTCGGTCGTCCGTCATTGGAGAGTGTCGGACGTCCGGTGGCTTCCGGTCGTCCGGCCGCTGGGGACTCTGCAGCTCCGTCTTTTTTCGTCTTCTCTTCCAGGCTTCCCTCACGGATGGTGTAGGTGTTCCTTGGCGCTTGCACTCCTCCTCGTCATGCATGAAGCTCCGGCAATACCTATGCATGCACACGAGTGGAGTGTCAAGTAGTATACCATCCTTGAAGGGGTCAAGTGAACACGTGTAAAGGAGAAGATTCACCTTTATGTATGAGAAGTAGAGGTCGCACGTGTCACTTGCCAAACGGACTCTTGACATGGCGATGACCGTAGGATGCTCCGCATCATCCCCTCCCCCTTGGAAAAGATCCGACCTCAGATCAAGAACCAAATCACCATGGGAAAGAGATGGTGGTGCCGTGTCGAAGTGGTCGATCACCAAGCACTCATCGTCTAGTAGCTCGAAATGGGCACTCTGCAATGTCGCACCGTCTTGTGATTCCTTCAAAAGGAGAAAATGGAACAAGCACTTGGAAAAACAAATGTGGTTAGCGTTAGTGCAAAACCAAGCATTCAAGAGGTGATTCAGCAAAGAAGTGCCGTCATCAAGCATAGCAACTGGTGTGACAAAGGATTGTGACATGGCATGTAAGCGCATAAATTGAGCACAATCAAAGATATCATGGGGACAAGCATGTAAATGGGAGGTAGAGATGCAAATATGTGTGTCAAGAGAATAAGCATCTACCTCAAGTTCATAGCAAGCATTCATAAATTGCTCAATGAAAGGTCTATGGTAGGCATATGAATCATTCATAACACCAAGTAAAATGAAGTGTCTAAACACATGGGACAAGTGCAAGACAATCCAAGCATAATGTGCATAGTGTGTGGTGAAGATGGAGTGGCACTCAACACAATAGAAAGAGCAATTGTTCATCATGTGTGAGGCAATCAAGTGAATCATGTGACAAGCAAAGGGACATGGCATATGTGAAGAAATGATATTGGTGCAACCAACCATATGATAGTAGCAAGTAGTCCATGAATTGGATGCAACACACAAGGTATATATGTCATGAAGCACGGAAATGTGGCAATCATGGGTGAAAGCAATATCTCGAGCATGCGTGCAAATGGTGCAAGCAACACATGAAGTATGATCCACATTATCCAAGCTCAAGAAGGATGTCACCTTGAAGGCGTGTCCTTGTGCATTCTTCACAATCTTTGAAGTGGAAGCAAATGCGGTGTAGAAGCGATTCGTGGTAGAATGTATGAGGCTCGCTCTCAAGAGCTCGAATGGTCAACTCACGTGAAGTGGAAGTCGACACAAAGTCCAAGTATCCTACACATGCACAAAACAAAACAAAGAACGTATACGCATGGTAGATGAACACAACATCCATCATGATGGTTCTCATCTTTTGCACAAAACCATTAGAAGCACAAGTGCATGAATAATATGATGCAACAATGGCAATATTCATGGCACTAGGTATATGGTGCAAAGAAGGAAGACAAGCATGCTTCACATGTAATATGTCAAAATCTCCAAACATATGTGAGAATGCTATGGGGGCAAACTCATGAGCAAGACGAATAGCATGGTTGCACTCAATACATGGCAAATCTAGCATGAGAGAGGCAACATATGGAGATATGTGACAAGAAGCAACAACAATCATGTGCAAAGCATGTAGATGGTTGTCATCAACCGCATGAAATGAGCAAGTATGAATCATGGTTGATGCAACACAAGCAAGCATATCAATCATGTTGTGCAAACTAGTAGAGCGAAGATGCAACACACTAGAGGAAATCATGGCAATCATGTCATGTGAGCAAATAATAGGCATAGACAATGCACACGACATATCACAAGCACGAACACAAAGCAAGATCATAGTATCATCATAGGGGTGGGTCACAAATGGAACATGGCAACAACGAGCAATATCTCCACCAAGCTTGCAAATACACATACAAGTACTAGAATCAATCATCATGTGTAATGCAAAGCATGGGTCACAAATGCATGTCAAAGGCATAGGAATGAGCATATCATGCAAAGTGAACATGGCAAGATGGGCATATGATATGTAATGAACAATAACCCATAGCCAAGTGAGGGCCATGTAGAAGAAATCTTGAAGACTTCGCATGAAGAGAGCGGTGGGAAAGGCAATCCATGGGATCCCAAATCATCGTTGCTCTCTAGAGCTCGTTTTGTCAACTCGTGGGATTGCGAGGTCGACAAGTATTCATGGTTACCTACACAAAAGAGACACAAACCAAAGAAATTGTGCGCGTGGTAAATGTACACATCATCCATCATGATGTGTATGTGCACGTGTGAGTTAGCACAAAATAAGCATCGCTCAAAGAAATTTGATGCATGGTATAAGAACATGTCATCCATCATGAAAGAATAGTTGTTATGTATGACACGATGGGGATGCAAATTGAGCATACAATTATATGGCACATCAATAGCATGTTTCTTCATGGGGAGCGTATGGTGCACACAAGTATGGGGATCATGCAATGAATGGGATGGATCAAACTATGGGGGCCTCCTCATGAGCAATAGCGGAAATATCATATGGAGAAAATGGACGACATCCAAAACAATGCATATCCGAAGCTAGGTGGTCATGGCATGCCATATGAGATAAATGATGCAAAGGGAGCATGTCAATATCATCACAAGAAAAACAAATGCCAATAACCATGGGCTTGTCATCTATGCCATATGTGCAAATTGGGTTTATTTTAATGGCATATGCATAGTCACTATGGAGAGATTGCAAATAAGACATATGGTTGATTTCATGCATAGCATATGACAAGTCAAGCGGATTATCAAACATGATGTGACCTAAAGAATTGTTACAAGAAATCCTATGTAACATGGCATCACGACTAATAGACTCCACATGAGAATCATCATATTCATCATAAATGGGTAAATCATCGCATGAGGAAATCTCACTAGCATGAAGCATGGTAATAGGTGGATCAACATCATGCAAGCAATCAATGCCAAAATAGTCCACTAGTGGGACGAGAGCATCACCTTCACCTATGTTACCTTGTTCATTCCACTCAAGTGTTGTAGGTGAGGTGGGAAAGACCAAATGGTGGTCATCATCTTCATCTTGATGGAACCATGTGGGGGTGCATCATATTCCACCATGGCCATCATCTTGTCCAAAGGGAGGGCCAATTGAGTCGAGGATCGGCGTCATCACAAATGGGACCTAGCACCAAATGAGAAGACACAATAGAGGTAGAGGTCAAGTCGTTAGTGTTGAAAGTGGCCTCACATGACCTATCAACTATGTCACTCTCTCTATGTGGTGGTTCACTCACTCCCTCAAAATAGGTGCACGCAAACTCACGTATGGTGGAGTCACTCATCTCACTCAAGTGGTGGTTGTGGCTCTCCTCACATGGGATTTGTGGCAACACATCATATATAGGGCTAGTGGTGAAGTCACTCTCACTCTCAATATGGTGGCACAAGTCACTCAAGTCATCATACGTCGCCGTGGTCGAGGTGAAATACTCAACCATCTCATCGCCATCGCCATGGATGAAGGCCGAAGATGGCACATCATCACTCTCGCCTCCTAAGATGGAAGCATCATCCTTGCTCGCCACCTTGTCACTTGCCTCCAAAGCTTGGTCCTTGAAGGTCTCCGTAGTCGTACTTGTCGCCGCACCATCTTGAAAAAGATTCAAGGTAGACTCGGCATCATCAATGCCACAAAGAGGGATGGCGGTGAAGTCGCACTTGGGAGTATCGTCTTGGAGCTTGTCGGGCTTGGACATCGTGGTGGTACTAGCCTCATGCTTGTCATAGAGCTTGGTCGCCGCGAAGTTTGCTTGGGGTGGATAAGCCTTGGCCTTCATGAGTTCATGTTCCGCCTTGAGTGCACCAATGTAGTAGTCGTCGATGGACTTGTAGTTCTCGAGGAAGATAATCTTGGAGATGTCGTTGTTCAATCCCATCATGAAGTGGAACTTCATCGAAATGGGGTCGTCCACGCCGGCTCATCGCAAGGCAATCTTCATCTCCTTGAAGTACGCCTCGATGGACTTGGATCCTTGGATGGTGTTCTCCAATTGGCATCGAAGTTGTTCCGTGTAGGTTGGTGGCACGAACTCTCGCCGCAAAGCTCTCTTTGTCTTGGGCCAACTCATGTCGTAGTACTCCGAAGGTGTGTGAAGCCACCAAGTTGAGGCGTAGTCGTGGAAGTTTCTTGTGGCGCACTTCACTTGATCTTCGGGAGGAACTTGATGTAGTCGTCCATTAAACGCTCCCACTCGAGGTACTCCTCGGGTTCTTGAGTCCCATAGAAAGGAATCTTGTGGTCGGTGTCGAGGTCGAAGTAGCTCGTGGAAGTCACGGACTTGAGCTTGGGGAGCTTCTCTTGAGCGTAGTCTTGGGGTGCTTGTTGGCGAAGATGCCGTATGTCCGTAGGCGAAGATGCCTTGAAGTCGCTTGGCGAAGATGCCAATGGAGATGGTGAGGTCATTGAGCGGTTGTTGATGTAGAGCTATCGACCTTCACGTTCTTGGTGGTGATGGCGTCGATGCCGATGTGATCTTGCCGGAGATGGTAGCTCGGAAGCATGTGCTCTTGAGCGTCTTCTCGAAGATGAGGAAGATCGCTTGTAGGACTTGATGAGGGCTTTGATCTGCTCCATTTGAGCTTGCATCTTGGCATCGGAGTTGTTCATGGCATCGAACACGTCGTTGTTGTTGTAGACCGAAGGTGAAATGCCTTGCCTATCCATCACAAGACTCGAGTAGAGGTGAGTAGGAAATGAGATAAACAATACCAAGTTACCTTTTCCCAAAGTTGAGGATGTATCCCGTTTCACTCAATGTGAGATCAAAGAATAGTGGAATTGGTACCGGACTTGTTCACTCACACCTATCAAGTAAAGCTTATGGAGGAGCTCGCTGAGGATAGTGGCACAAAAATTTGATGGAAAATGTTAGCAAGAGTCAATAATGTTGAAAGAGGTTCACAAATTCGCAAGTGAAACAAGTGGACCGATAGCAATGAATGGCACACGGAAACGCACACACAGATAGATAAATGGGGTCGTGCAACCAAGGAATGAGCACAAAATGTGGAATCCACGGAAAACGCTCGTGTTGCACAACTCAAGAGAGACGCTAGCACAATCGCTCAATAGGCGGATACGACACTTGTGCACAACCTATAAGATGCAAAATGGATAAACTCTCTATCCCAAGTATGCTATGTATGTATGGTTCCCGGTGTTTCTCACACAATGATCCAAGATGATCAAATATGATACCATATGATATATGCAATGTGGTATGATGCTATGGCTATTTCTTACAAGCTTCTTTGCTCTCTTTCTTTTGCTTAAAAGCTTTTTTTTATGTATGGCCACTTTGCACAATGCACAAACCAAGATAGCAATTGTGTATATGCGGGAACAAACTTGTAACACAAGATATGATACCAATATGATACGGTATGTATGCAATGGATGGTGTAGATCACTAATGTGCACAAGTAACGTGGCCCGACAATACTCAGATGGCTAGTCTCGATAGGCAAGTGACGCAAAATGGGCTAGGGGTTAACAATGCAATGGCAAGGGAATATACAATGGTGTCGTCGAGGTTACCGTCGCATGCGATGATGAGTGGCTGTGTTCTTGATGTAGATACCAAGATGATGGAAACTCGTCCCTAAGTAGCCGAAACACCTTAGGAAATGGAAAAACCGCGAACTCAAAATCTCAAATGACAAATGTCAAATGGTGGTATCGGGAATGCGGTGGTGGTTTGCACTTGGCGATGTGGAAGTGGAATGATGGTCCATACACGTGTCGGAGTTGAAGTTGTCGTCCCTAAGTAGCCGAAACACCTTAGGAGACACAAACCACAACTCAAACAAGCTCAAACAAAATTGGGTTAAGTTGGGGTGGAAGTGTATGGTGGGTAAGCCTATGCGGAAGTGACTGTGGTGGTTGATGAAGAAGCAATTGTCCCTAAGTAGCCGAAACACCATAGGAGACTCAAATCACTACTCAAGCAACCACTAATGCTATGGTGATCAAGATGGGTTAGGTTGCGGAAGTCGGTGGTGGCTATGCAGATGATATGGTGGAGGGCCTAGGCAAACTTGCCAAATTTTCGAAACTTTGATGGAGTCAAATGATGCTGGTGGTATTTTTGTGGGATAGGGGATGTCAATAGCTTCAAAACGAGCTAAAGAACGTCAAAATCGGAGTTCGGATGAATTAGTTATGGACAAAACAAAAATCAGCCGAAGTCTGAAACTACAGGTTACAGACGTCCGGCAAAGGTCGGATGTCCGGTCGTCGGACGTCCAGGAAGGCCGGAAATCCGTGATTTCGGTTCGGGTTAGGGGTTCCGGTCGTCCGGGAAAGGTCGGACGTCCGGGGGTCGGGGGTCAACGCGGGATCTGAGTTCGGGGGCGCGATTTTGCGCGGAAAATGGGGATTTTTGGGGTCAAAATTAACGAGATTTTGTGGATGAAAGATGGGGAAACTTGAGGAAATGCTAGATCCACTCGAAACAAAGTAAATCCATGGATCAAAATCAACAAAACTTCATCACACTAACAAATCACAAAAAAAAATTGGGGCTATTTTTGGTGGGGAATTTTCGAATTTAGGACGAAATCAACAAAATCAAACTAGAAAACAAAGGGTAGGGGCTCCAAAAACGTGATCAACGTGGCTCATGATACCATATGATATGGGACTATTTGGAGTAGGATCCCTCGAAGAGCACGAAGAACACGGGGAAGAACAAGGAGAAATCACAAGGGGAAACACTCAAGAACAAGTCCAATCATACATCCACTAGACAATCAAACACACAAGATCACAAGGTACATGAACAACAAAGGGAAAGATACAAGGTAGAGTTCATCTCCGTGAGGAGGTCTTGAAGGGGGCCGCCCAAGAGGGTGTCTTGATGATATATCCCGCGGGATCTTCTCCTAGATGGAGGTCTTGGCCTCCAATGGAGTAGTGGTCTCTCTCTCTCTCAAGAGTAGAGGAAGGTAGGAGCAAAGCTCACATACAAATGAGCTATCACTTTGCTAACCCTAGAAAGGATGAGGGGAAGGTCTATTTATAGTCTAAGCCACGAAGGGGTAAGTGGGAGAGGGATACAAGGCCAAAGGCCCGGCTGCACACAGGCAGTGTCGGACGTCCGGTCGGGGTCGGACTTCCGGTCGCACGCGGGGGTCCGGACGTCCGGAAGGCGTCGGACTTCGGACGTTTTGGCTCTGGACAGGAGGTGCCGGTCATCCGGTCGGCTTCGGTTGTCCGGTTCCTGGTACTTGTCGGATGTCCGGTGGTCGTCGGTCGTCCGGCCGCTGGAGAGTGTCGGACGTCCGGTGGCTTCCGGTCGTCCGACTGGGGGACTCCGCAGCTCCGTCTTTTTCTGTCTTCACTTCCAGGCTTCCCTCGCGGATGGTGTAGGTGTTCCTTGGCGCTTGCACTCCTCCTCGTCGTGCGTGAAGCTCCGGCAATACCTATGAATGCACACGAGTGGAGTGTCAAGTAGTATACCATCCTCGAAGGGATCAAGTGAACACGTGTAAAGGAGAAGATTCACCTTTATGTATGAGAAGTAGAGGTCGCACGTGTCACTTGCCAAACGGACTCTTGACATGGTGATGACCGTAGGATGCTCCGCATCACCATGTGTCCTACGGATCACTCCTCTCAAGGGAGCAAAGCGTTTCCACATCAAAAGGGAAGCTCGCACCAAGATCTATTGGCCCCTTCAAGATCACCACAAGATGAGGAGAAGTCGTCTACCAATTGGAGTTACCACCAGAACTATTCTATGTGCACAACATTTTCCACGTATCACAACTCCGGAAGTATCTCCAAGTTTCTGACAAGCTCTGATCCCTACAAGGACATCGATCGCCGAATCATCAACCTTCAGCCCGATCTGACCTACTGTGACAGACCCATTCACATTTTTAATGAAGCACAATGACGTACACAAAGACACACCAACAAGTACCTCAAGGTTCAACGGAGCACCACACGGAAGCAGAAGTAGTATGAGGACATGAAGACTACCCCAGATCCAAGTTTCTGTATGCCTTTCCGCGCCTAGTTTGGGAATCTCGGGGACGAGATTCTTGTAAGGGGGGTAGGTCAGTCACACCCTGATTCTGATGCCACAACATTAGGCATAAAAATTTGATCCAACAAAAAAATTTCTATTGATTTGATCTCTGCTTTGATTTGTGTTTTGTTTGTTGTTTGCAAGTGCTCTAAAAATCAAATAAATCCTCCAACTCCTATACTTCTTTCCCTTGATCTGAAACTTTGCCCAATGATCATGCCATGTGTATAGGACATAAAAGTATTTTCTTACAAAAATAATTTGGCCAAAAAGTATTTTCTAAATTAGATTTTTCAAAACCCTGACTTCAGGCCTGAACTACAAGTACCTAAGTTAGGATGTCAAAAATCTCAAAATTATATTTGAATCCTATTAGACGTAGGACTCCCAAAAACCATAAAATTATTATTTTAAAAGTTGTTTTGATATTTTATTTAAAGCCTCTTTGTTTAGGCTAGAAATGGTCTTCAATAGGCTATAATTTTTTTATGTTCCGAAAATATTTGAGAACAAGATAACCCCACCAAACCCTCTCAAAACCATCTTTGTCCAAAACCAAATTTGAGCACCTCTACATTGCCAAACATATCCAAATGAGCTCAAACTTTGCGGACATGTTCTAACCCCCAAATGATGACACTACACCAAGTAGTGCATCAAGGAGAATAGATTTGCATAGAAAGATCTAGGAAAACCCATTTCTTTTGATTTTATAGGGTTTACAAAAGTTGCGTTGGCCACTTCCTCCATTTGACCTCCAGTTGGTGGCCACTACTAATTTGTGATGCCACTCTCTCCTGTTAAGTCTCAAAGAAAGTTGTGCAACCTAGTTATATCAAACCACCATCAAACACCTTTTGCAGAAACTCAAAATTCATGTTTAGGACCCTTCCACTAATCTCCTTGAGCTAAAAAATTTGCCACACCCTCTCCTAGTCCCCCTCTACCTCATGTATGCTTCCCTGCCCGAGGAACAATGATGAAGGGGGCAGAGCCCCATTTTTCTCCTTTGGATAGTGGGATTCTCCCTCCCTCTCAACCTCCCTCTCTACCCTCAGCTCAGCATCCAAGGCTCTCCACGACTTTTGCCCACAACCCTTGCAGCCTAAAGACATAAATGGGCACGCGAGGACGCGAGAAAGCCGCGGATGCCGGCCGTTGGCATGCTCTGGAGCGTGTGACAAAGCATCCGAGCATTGACACTGCGTCTCCCGACCACCTCGGGCCTCCCCCGCGCGCCAGTCGAGGTCCTTGACGTCCGCAACACGGCAGCCCCATCGGCCCCCTCCTCTCTTCCTCTCTCTCGCCCCTGCGCCGCGTGCCCGGAGCCGCCCGGCTGAGCTAATGATCGCACGAGTCCAGCGACCTCCTCGAGCTCGCCCTGCTCACTCTCTCCCTTGTCTGCACCAAACACCATCCAAACGAACGCCACAAGTAGCCTCAAGCCTCCTCCCTTGGCCAGCACGGCCATTCCCACGGGCGCCCGTAGGCCACGTCTATGGTGAGCCATGGCCTCGCCGTATAAGGCCGCCCCAGGCCTCCCTCTGGATCCCCTTTGCTCTCTCTCCCTCCCAAAGACCCCCTGGACCAAGCCAACCCTCTCCCTGTGCCCTCCATCCACCTCTATGACCGGATCCTTGCTGTTGGCCTCTGCCTAAATTCACATCCACGACTCCTCCTCCCCTCTAGATCCCACCAGGGCACTCCCAACATCACCGCGGGCCTTCCCTGCTCTCCCTTCTTTCCTCCCTGTGGCCGTTCCGTTGGGCCCCAACTCCACCGCCAACCTCGCCCGGCACGGCTGACGGTTCACTCATATCTGACCACCCTGCCTCCCTGGAGTACCTCGTCGGATGAGCCACTCTCTCCTGAGCACGCCGGTGGGGAGAGCATCGCCGGAGATGCCCTGTAGCACCGGCAGGCAGCGTCAAACGCCTCCTCTATCTCCCGACGCACCCACACGGGAGGTTGAGTACGAACCTGCCAGCGGGCCTCGCCTGTCGGCCGGCCAGCGAGACTGAGCCACTGACGGAAGGCCCCGCCTCGTTTAAGTGGAGACGGGCTCTGCCCGCCGCCGCCTTCACTCGGGGAAGGCGTATTCACCCGAGTACACCTCCTGCGTCGACAGCCAGTGTGCGGCTGACTCGCTGGGCTGGCCCAGTTGCGCCTCGCCGCTAAGTACCTTCCAGTGCACGCTGTCACCGCTGGATTTTGGCTCGTTAGGTATTTTCCTTTTTGTTCCTTTTTAGCAGATTCAAACTTTTCCACAGAGCCCATTTCAAATACAAATTTTATGAATCAAATTTCCCGTGACTCCATAAATCAAGATCTATTTAGTGTGTTATGGTGAACATTTTTACTATACCTAGTTCCCACTGGATCTAATAAATAGGTCATTGTACACCTAAACCAACTTCAAAAATCCATAGAGTATTCATTTGAACTCCAAATCCATTGAAACCAATTTCTCAATGTTTCAAAAATCATGCGTGATTTAATGGGTACTTTTACTCATTTCTATAAAAAGGCATTCTATAGACTCCTTGCATATTCATTAAGTCCCTTGATTCTATCACATTAAAGTGTTCAGAAATATCCACTGATCCATTTCCAATAAAACCACTCTGGTTATTTTTCATATAACCAGAGAAGTCATAGAAAAGTAAAGTTCATATTTTAGAGCACTTTTATTTTTGCCTTGTTATGTTGCTTATTGTGAGTGCTTTCGACGATAGTTGACGAAGTAGACGGAGAACTTGGAGATGGGCCAGAAGAGTTGAAGACTTTGCTGAGCCGGGAAGCTACCCTTTGAGCATGATTCACCCTCTTTGTTCATCCAATAAATCCCATATGCATGATGATGATAGTGATGATGAGTTTGCTTTGCATGTTGCATTCATGCACGATTCGTTAACACTTGCATGATTCATAGCTCTATTTTGTGCTTAGAGGTATGATGTTGAACCATAGTTGATGATGCATGAACTTGCATAAGTTCCGTGAATACCACCTTGAGAGAGATCTTTCGAAAAGCCCCAATGGGTGCCACTAATGCCCTGGGGAGATGGTGATGAGCTTGGTCACTACTTGATGGAAAAGTAGCATACTGAGGCAAGTTGAACGTGTTGTTCCCAGAAAACGGAATAGATTTAAGATTTGTTGACCGTCCCAACCAAACATGCGCAACCACTCTACCCTTACATGTGAAAGGGCATTATTGATTACCTACTCCGTGATAGCATGGATGTCCGTATTACTAGTGATGGGGGTGGCGTGGTCACTCTCGGGACGGGGTCATGCTTGGATAGGCGGCCATGACTGTTGGATTTCGGGCTCCGCAGACCCAAGAAAGGTTCAAATTCTGGGGCATGTGCAAAGAATTCAACCTCTCCAGCCAACCAGTTCGTCACCCCCACGGCCTAGCTCGATGAACAAGAAGGGAAAGGGACATAGCTGTTTGCCCAGGTTCGAGCCACCTTGCGGTGTAAGACCCTACTCCTTCTTTGTAGTGGATTAGCCTCGCGAGGGGCTGAGGATGAACTAGTACAAGGAGAGAACAACCTCAGGAGGTCTATTCTTGTGTGGGTGTGAGCTTAGGGTTTGATCGATCGATCTCCCCCGCTACGGTAGTGGCTAGCCTATATTTATAGTGGCCTTGGTGCTCTTCCTCCAAACGAAGGCGGGAACGGATCCCATAGTGGCCAATTTTGAAGGGGACAAGAAGTACATCCTATCCTGACGAAAGGTGGTCTTCGCATGCAAAGCTTCTGGTCGTGACATCGTGGTGGGCTCGGTGATGACATCCGTCCTGCCGTCCTGGTGGTCTTGGTCTCGTTGCATGGAAATGGAAACCTTTGGCTGATTCCTCGGGACCCCGCGCCTACGCTTGCCTCCTTAGCACCAAAGAGGAAAACTGCCGCTCTGCGCCCACTGGCGCCCACCTGGCCTTGGTCGTCATGGCTGGCGTCACCTCGACCTCATGAGGAAGGCGCCTGCATAGGAATATCCGCTCATGGGAGCCAGCCTGGGGAGGCCCCTCCCTCCGGAGGTCTTGGCGTCATCCGCCTCGCGAGGTTTGGCCCTTCGCGAGGGTCTTGTCTTGCTAGTGCTGAAGATGGGCCATACCAGGCCGTCAATGGAGCCATGCGTGGGCCGCAGGCAGGCAAGTCTGGGTACCCCGGTTCCTAGAACGCTGACAGTAGCCCCCGGGCCCAAGGCGCATTCAGACTTGGCTTCAAGGCGAAGCCAAAGGGCAAGGGCGAAGCGCCGCGGGCCCCAATCGCGTGCGGACCGAGTCAGCGCGTCCTACTTCTTGAGCTTGCGTTGGTTTTTCACTTGAAGAGGAAAGGGTGGTGCAGCAAAGTAGAGATAAGTATTTCCCTCAGTTAGAGAACCAAGGTATCAATCCAATAGGAGACAACGCACAAATCACCAATACCTGTACAAACAATCAAACACTTGCACCCAATGCGATAAAGTGGTTGTCAATCCCTTCACGGCCACTTGGAAAGGTCAGATCTGATAGAGATAGATAAATAAAACTAAACAAAAGATAAAATATTTTTGGATTTTTTGGGTTTATAGATCGGAAAGTAAAAGATTGCAAAATAGTAGATCGGAAACTTATATGATGGAAATAGACCAGGGGACCAGTAAAATATAGCAAATAATACGGTGGATGAACAACTTACTGTCGAGCAATCGATAGAAAAGTGCAAAGTTATCATGATATCTAAGGCAATGATTATGAAATATAGGCATCACGTCCGTGTCAAGTAGACCGACTCCTGCCTGCATCTACTACTATTACTCCACACATAGACTGACTCCTGCCTGCATCTAGAGTATTAAGTTCATGAAGAATAGAGTAACGCTTTAAGTAAGATGACATGATGGAGAGGAATAAGCTCAATCAATATGATGTAAACCCCATCTTTTTATCCTCGATGGCAACAATACAATACATGCCTCCCTGCCCCTCATCCTTTGGAAGATGACACCGCAAGATTGAACACGATAGGCGAGGGTGTCCGTCTTTCGACGAGGCGGTGGCTATCGTTTTGGAGGAAGTCGACTTTGACGATCCGACTACGAACGTGTGAGGACGTCGCGCCTTAGCAATCGCTAAACCAACTCCAAGAGGTTATTGACCACGCCGGAGCACAATCAACCTGACCACGAAGGTCTGTTTCCTGCAAGCAAACGAAGAGCAAGCAAGAAACTAAGATTGCAACCTGGATATTGTGAATATAAGAGGAAAGCTTTATTTATCAAGGTGGGGTTCTGTGACGTCTTGGTCTGGTCATTGAACACAAACGAAGTACGCGAAGTTGCAGCTATGGCAAACTTTTAATCTAAACAAAACCCAAAGTCTAAACGATGCCCTAAGGGCTGTATATATGGAGGAAGAGGGGGGAATTTCGTGGCCCTTGGAGGAGGGGTCCGAAACCAACCCTAACTCTTGTTTCCCCACACATACGGACTCTAAAAACAACCTATATTGAAGTATTTCGAAATTACATGGGCCTGGCCCAAAAATAAGGTGACGCAGCACCTAGAATAGCCTCTGGATGAAAATTATGAAGTGGCATATTGTATATTTCGTCCAAGGCTTCATGCACTCATTGTGGTGGCTTCATAGTCCTGAAATCATCACTTGAAACTCTATTCTTGTCTCCCTTGCGCATGCCATCAACTCCATGCTTGTTCTTGCTCCAATGTTCATCCTTCTCCAAGCTAGGCCCTTCATTTGTAAGCAAAACAAATGTATCCAATTTAGGCAGCATCATATTCTCATTAACATTAGTATCATCACCAAGAAACGAAACTACCTGGTAATTTGATTGGCGTGCGCGAGCTCTAGTAATCGGTCCAGTATGTATAGTAGCAGGGTTGTGGGTGTAACAATGGTATTGATGTCTTCATCAGAACCCAAAGCTAAGCACTTCTCCCATTGCAAGAAAAGTCAATCTAGTTGGCCAAACTAAACTGGTAATTTGAAGAGAATTACAAAGAAATCAAATCACGCATAAAAGGATTCAGAGAAGATTCAAATAATATTCATAGATAAGCTAATCATAAATCCATAATTCATCGGATCTCGACAAACACACCACAAAAGAAGATTACATCGGATAGATCTCCAAGAACATCGAGGAGAATATGGTATTGAGAATCAAAGAGAGAGAAGAAGCCATCTAGCTACTAGCTATGGACCCGTAGGTCTGTGTCGCGGGAAACCACGGCCACCTATGGACAAAGAGTCCCTTGCTGGTTCGATGGGGGAATGGCACATTGCACAAAGAGCAGAGGAGCGCGAGAAAGCATGGTAGAGATCACACATGCAATTTTACCCAGGTTTGGGCCGCCATGAGGCGTAAAACCCTACTCCTGCTTTGGTAGATTGATGGTGGAAAGATGTTGGTATGCGCAACACGCTTGCCCGGCAGGGTTGCCTTGGGGTAGAACGGCTACGCGCGTATGGATATGCAAGGGGATGGATTCGCCAACTAAGGGTCCAACCCTTTCTATGGTTGCCTTGGGCCTCCTTTTATAGACAAATGGGTCACCACCATGGCAAATAAGTCATTATACACTGATAAGATAGCAAATAGTGCTATCATACCTAACTCTGCAGTGTGACAGAGCGCATTAAATGCGCCGCTCAACATCACATCACAGCTTGCCCGGCAGGCCCTGCCGGGTTGTTTTGCCAACTTCACATCTGCTCGCTCGACATGTCGCAGGACGGGTGTCTTCTGTAAACATTTCTTGTAGAAAGTAGCCGCCATGTGACAAATGGCTGCCACTCAGCCACTTTGCGGCTTGACACCGCACCGATCGATGACGTCCGTCGTGGTGCGGTGGTGTGGTGAGGTGGTTCTGTCCTCGCGAGTCCCGGCAGGCCCTGCCGGGGCGTCTTGGTGGTTTGCTTCCAGGGGTAACCCCATCCTCGCCAGGCTCACCGGCCCGGCAAGGGTGGCTTCTCTCTTGGCAGTATATTACTTCTCTGGCTTAGCCTTGGTCCTCCTGGGCTGCATGTTGGTTCCTTCAAGATCTAATCTCTTGTCCTTTGGCCTGACCTTGGTGTTGTAATCTTGTTTTAGTGTCTGCACATAGTCTGGGCAACGGACCCAGGGTTTGTTGCACCGACAGAAGCCCCCGGGCCTATCCCAAATGCGCTGCTGAGCGTCGTCAGGGTAGGCCCTAATAAGTGCATAGGCAGGGGCGTGGAAGTGGCTGGCCCCGTGAGATCTTCTTTGCTTCTTAATTAATCTTGAGCCTGTGCCAGTTTCCGGTTTTCCCGCGCGTCGTGTGCAATGTTACAGAAAAACTCGGACCGTGGCCTATGGGTTGCCCACGCTCTACGATCACGGGGCAGAAACTGCCATCCCACTTGCTTCCCACTTCAAGCGCATCCGCCACATGTACTCCATGCATTGAGTAGGGTAGGTGGTGGCTACGGAGAGCGCGGGGACGGGTGCCATGGCAGAAAACCAGGCGACGTTGGTTGGAGAAGAGGGTCGGTCCTGATTCCCCGAGCCGTTGGAGGTGCAGAGAGGCCGCATTAGAGGAGCGGGTCGGCCGCTCCCTGTGAGAGGCCCGCCCCCTGCCTCATCCCTCTATAAAAGGGGGTGGGAGTGGTGTGTTTGCTTACACACACTTCTCCCTCTTCCTCCTCATTCTTCCTTTGCTTGGCATGGTGAGAGGGCAAGGGCGCGGTGGTACTCCAGTGGTGGCAATGAGATCTTCTACTCGATAGCGCATCCCTCCTCCTCCGGACCACGCGGTGGCGGAACCTGTCGTGAGAGGAGGAGGAAGGGGGCGAGGTCGTGGTTGCCGTGGCGCTCGAGGGAGAGGGGGATGGGGCGGCGCTTTGGGCACGCCGCCACCGGAGGTTCCTCCTCCGATGGAAGGCCACGTTGGAGACCAGCCTCGAGAGTTCATCATCAGGATATACAAGCCTCCGTGCGGCCACCTTTGCCATCCTACTCCATTTGCACGGGTGATGGAGCTCGAACAGCCGCGCGCATTGACGCTGCACATGAGGGGCTGTGGGAATGGCGGCATGTGGGTGGACGTTGACTTCCCTGCCCCTCATGTTATGTACCTTAGCCGTGGCTGGTAGACCTTTGCTTGAGCCCATAGCTTGTCGGAGGGGCACGCTCTCTATTTTAAATTAATGGAGAGCGGTCTGCTTTCCGTAAAGATTTTTGGGCGCTCAGGAGCACGCTTAGGATGCTGCGTGGAGAGCTCCACCGACGATGAAAGGTCCTCCTCGAGCAAAAGCGACGAGGACAGTGACGGCGATGACGACAACAGCGATCAGGAGGGCGACGACTCTGACTCCGGGTGAGTGTCGCCCGCACCATCTTCATCAAGCGGCAGCACCATCATCTGCATCTGCATCTCCTTCCTGGCAAGGTGATTTGCCAGGGAGTTGGATGCAGAGGTGGGGGTGGTGCCTCCCGGCTGCCTCCAGCGGTCCTCCAGCTGGACCCCAGAAGGCTTCCTCTTGAGCTGCAGCTTCGTTAGCCCTGCCGCATCCTGCTGGCCCTGGTGGTGGCGGTTGACGGGTCGCCTCCGCCATGCTCTCCATCGATGCATTCGCCATTGTCCTCCCGTCCCCGCCAAAGTTACCTCTCCCGAGGATTCGACGGGTCAGCCGAAGCCGCCTGAGTGCTCCTTTTGCCCTCTTCGCCTTCTACCGCCGTGCCTAGGAGGAGAGGGACAAGAAAGGGCAATACGGGGCACTTATCTTTTTTCAATCTTAAATTTGTAGGCACTCGCCAAATTTTAGTTCAAATGATGTAACCTCTTGAGTCACTATTTGTGTCCTGTAAGGTTCGTACTTGTTTGATCAGCATTCTAATGAAAAAGATAAACCTTGTCGGGAACTCGTGCATGTATATGTCCGTGTAGAGGTGGAATGCCTCTATATTTTAGACAATCGAGATTTCCCCGGCAAGCTATCTGCTGGTACCCTTTATTTTGTTGCCGGGGAACCAATCCTACCGGGCATGAACAAAGGGACCAGCCCCCCGCCAACCTCTTTTTCATCAAAGGCCACTGCGACCATCCTGACCGAAGCAGCGTTCGTGTCAAGGGATGGGAGCACCTAAGTTTCAAAAAAGCAGCAAGGGTTTCATATGCACAAGTATTTGCTTACAGAACATGTATGGACAAGAGATAGAACTTATCTGTTTGGCTTGCCGGAGATAGCGATGTTGGTTCATCTTTCCAGCTCCTCAGAGGCCAAGCTCACGGTAGGAACCCGCAGTTTTATGCAGATGGAAATGATGCAAGATGCGATCTTATCTATATGCATATGCAATGCTTATGCAATGCATATGATATGATTATGCAATGCTGAGGATAGGCTTATGCATGCATGCAACTTTACGGGGGTCTGTGCCTGGCTTGCAATTGAGTAAAGGCCTGTACAAAAGGGTGGCTGCCGGGCAGGGCCCGGCAGCCGCGCCTTACGGGTAGAACTTGCGAAGATGCTCAATATTCCATGAGTTTTGCAATTTAATGCCATCTCTGGTCTCTAGGCGGACTGCGCCAGGTCCGATGACTCGAACTACCCGGTAAGGGCCTTCCCACACCGGCGTCAACTTGTTTGTACCCTTGGCAGACTGAACATGCCTAAGGACAAGGTCACCTTCCTCAAAACACCAGGCATGAACCCTGCGGCTGTCATAGCGACGCAGGGCTTGCTGATAGCGTGCAGCACGCGTAGCAGCACGGAGACGGTTCTCCTCGAGTAGCACAACGTTGTCATGTTGGTGCTGATCTTCCACTACTTCATCGTAGGCAAGCACTTGAGGTTACCCATAAATGAGTTCCGTGGGGATAACTGCTTCTTCCCTGTAAATGAGGGAGAAGGAAGTCTGCCCGGTATCTTGATTTGGTGTCTTTCTGAGGGACCAGAGAACTACCAGCAGCTCATCAATCCACCGCATGTCGTGCTTCTGCAACGTATCAGAGGTTCTTGTCTTGAGTCCTCGCAACACTTTAGCGTTCACCCTCTCAGCTTGTCCATTGCTTCTTGGATGTGCAACAGAGGCGAATGAGATCTTGCTTCTGAGGGCATGAACATATTGCATGAAGGTGCGGCTCGTGAACTAGGTGCCGTTGTCGGTAATTATCCTTGCCGGGACTCCAAAACGTCACACCAATTCTTTCAAGAACTTGATAGCTGACTGAGCAGTCACCTTTCTCATGGCAGCTACTTCCGGCCACTTTGTAAACTTGTCGATAGCAACGAAGAAGAATTCAGAGCCCCCGACCGCTCGGGGGAAAGGGCCGAGGATATCGAGCCCCCAGACCAAAAACGGCCATGAAAAAGGAATTGTCTAAAGAGCTTGTGCAGGCAGGTGGATGCTCTTGGAAGGAAACTTGCAGGCTTAGCACTTGGTGACTAGCTCGACCGCATATGGGAGGGCAGTGGACCAAAAGAATCCTTGCCCGAATGCTTTCCCAACTAATGCCCTTGATCCAATGTGGGAGCCATACATGCCTTTGTGTATTTCAGCCAGCAGTTCCTTTCCTTCTTCCCGGCAGATGCACTTCAATTTCACACTATTGGGCCTTCTTCTATATAGAGTGTCATCGACAAACTGATACATACTGGCCCTCCGGGCTACTCTTTCAGCTTCATCTTGCTCATCGGGAAGTTCTTCGGTTTGGAGGAAATGGACTATGTGCCTTGCCCAAGTTGGAGCCTGAGGCTCGGCAACAAGGACTTGCGGCACCTCCTCAACTGCGGGGGCATGTTCCTCGTTTGCAGGGTCCATTGGCCCGGCTGGAGGGTGCAGTCCGGCAGGTGATAGGGAGTTGTTTTCGGCAGGATCCCTGCCAGGAGCCCCCGGAGGCTCTACCGGGAGAGGCTTACCGGAGTCCATCTTCCTCCTTTTCCGGGCCATTGTAGCTGGGGATACAAAGGGCTGAGTAAGGTGGATAACAAAAGTCCCTGGTTCCATAGGAAGCTTCTATGCAGCACACTTTGGCAGATGATCAGCTATGATGTTTTCCCCACGGGGTACGTGCTCTGTTTGCAATCCGTCAAAGTGCTCCTCCAATCTTCTCACTTCCTCAACGTATGCATCCATCAATGGACTTTGGTAATCCTTGTTGACTTGTCTCACCACAAGCTGTGAATCTCCTCAAATGATCAGCTTCTTGATTCCCAATTCTATTACAATCCTGAGCCCGGCAAGGAGCCCTTCATACTCTGCTGTATTGTTGGTTGCCTCCTCCAGGGGAAAGTGCATCTGGACGACGTACTTCAAGTGCTCCCCAGTGCGGGCGACAAGAAGCACGCCAGTCCCTACACCTTGTAGGGAGAAGTCACCATCAAAATACATGATCCTTTGCTGGGGCGCTTCCTTGCCGGGGATAACTGTTTCCTGCACTTCCTTATTAGGGGTCGGTGTCCATTCTGCAATAAACTCTGCCAATGCCCTGCTCTGAATTGTTGATGTGCTCTCAAATTTCAGGTGAAAGCTGGATAAATCCAAAGCCCACTCCACTATTCTGCTAGTAGCCTGAGGGTTTTGGAGTATCCTTTGCAACGGAAAACGGGTGAAAACCGTGATCTCAAGGGCTTGGAAGTACTGGCGCAGTTTCTTTGAGGCCATGATGAGGCCAAAAAATCAATTTTTGCACGCCAGAGTACCTCGATCTAGCCCCTCAGCAGGTGGAACTAACGAAGTACACTGGGCGCTGCACCACTTTCTTCCTTGCCGCGTCTTTGGGGTTGCCCTCGCTGCTGTGCTCTTCTTTGTTCTGATCCTTATCTGGTTCTGCAGGGCCCCGCTCACTTTCTGCTTCTTCCACTTCCCGCTGCACCACTAAGGCTGCACTAACCCCAGCACTCTTTAACTCGAAAGGCATGCGCACAAAGCAGTACATACCACGTGGAGTGATGAACGAAGTCTTCTCCTCATCTTCTTTGGACATGAAGATTTGATGATACCCAGAGTACGGATCCAAAAAGGAGAGTAAATCACAACCAGAAGTGGAGTCGACAATCTGGTCGATGTGCGGCAAGGGAAATAGGTCCTTCAGGCAAGGCTTGTTAAGATCTGTGAAATCTATGCAAAGCCTCCACTTCTCGTTATCCTTGCGCACTACCACTAGGTTTTCTAACCATGTCCGATGCAGTACTCCTATGACCAGACCAGCTGCCTCAAGCTTCTTGATCTCCTCTGCAATGAACTGCTGCCTTTCCAAGGCCTGCTTTCAAACCTTCTGCTTGACGGGTCAGGAATGCGGGTAGACATCAAGGTGTCGCTCGATTACCTCCTTGGGAACACCGGGGATATCAGATGGTTGCCAGGAAAACACATCGATATTGGCCTTGGGAAGGCAACTAGCGCACTTTCCTATTTGTCATCGAGGGTGGCGATGATGGTCATGGTACCATCCACGCCAGCCACCCTGTTGGGACCTTCTTCACATGTGGCGCATCAACGTTGGATCTCTTGCTGTTGGAACTTTCTGGCAAGTCATCGACAGGTGCAGCAGACCAAGAGGTATGCTTCCCGGATTTCTTGCTGGTGTCCCTGCTATCCTTCTTCTTTCCTTTGCTTTCCTTGGCGGGAACTATAGCTGTCGCGGCCTCTGCCACGACTATGTCCCGGTACATCTTGTCCATGCAAATGATTGCGTGCTTCTCGTCCGACGAGATGGAAATGACTCCTACCGGCCCAGGCATCTTCATGGTGTTGTAGGCATAATGGGATGCTGCCACGAATTTTGCTAGAGCTGGTTGTCCAAGAATCCCATTGTACGTCAGGGGAAGGTTGACCATATCAAACACAGCCTTCTCAGTCCGATAGTTTAGTTCTCCACCAAATGTCACTGCAACGTGATCTTTCCCTTAGGATGACTCCTATCGGGATTAACTCCTTGAAATGTGCCTGTGACCTTTAGCTCTTCGTCTGCTATCTGAAGTTTTCTGATAACCTTTGGGAAAATCAGATTCAACATGGCCCCACCGTCAACCAACATCTTTGTGACCTTGAGGTTGAATTGTTGGAGAGACCAACAATGGCAAACATCCTACCGCAGTGGAGCGATCAGGATGCTCCTCTTCGCCAAAGATGATGGGCGTGCGTGACTATTTGAGCGGCTTCCGAGACTCTGCTACCGGCTCCACGGCATTGAGCTCACGTGCCCACTATTTTAAGTTGGCGGTGAGAGAAGTGCAAAGATGCACCCCTACCAATTCATAGGGCGTCAGTGGCCTTCTGAAACTCCTGCTCACTGGTTTCCTCTTCATCCCCTCCATCACTCTCATCCTTGGAAACTTCCTTCTCTCTGCCCCTGGCGGTTTTTCCTTGGTTCCAAAAAGCCTTGCCGGGACGATTTGCTTCACCGCCCCGGCCCTTACCGCATGCGCCATTCTGACCTTTTTCCTTGTCATGTTTCTCATACTCAGTCTCTGCCTCTTGACAAGCTGCTCAACCTGATGACACTCTTGGAGATCGTGGCCTTTGGTCTCATGTATCTTTCAGTACGGCCCATCACCTTTCCTAGCCTTCTCGGCAGCCGCAGCCTCTTGGCAGTCAGCGCATGCAACAGCTTCCTTGCTGGGGGCTTCGACTTTAGCCTTCTTGTCGGTACTAAGCGTACCCGATCCTTCGACGGTCATCAATGCCATGTCCTTGCGCCTCTTGTTGTGCTTCTTGCTCTTCTTCTGACTGGTGGATTCATCATCATTCTCTGAGTCAAGGTTGATGCAATCTTCTTCTCCAGGGAGTTTCCTTCCTTCCTCCATCCGAGCACACTTGTCCACCAAAGTGTAAAGCTCCTTCACAATCTTGGGCAACCACACATTCATCTCGAAACGAATCATGTGGTTGCGCATGTTGGATTGGAAGGCAGCTATCACAGCCAATCGGATGGATATTCGGGATATTCCTGTGGACTCTGCTGAGTCTCTGCAAATACTTGCGGAGGTTTTCTCCTGCTCTCTGTTGGAGAAGCTGTAAATCACTGGGCCGTCCTGGTTCTTGATGGCTGTCGGTGAAGGCGCCAATGAGCTCTTGGCATAGGTCAGCCCATGATAGGATGGAGTTCTCCGGCAGGTGCATCAGCCAAGACCTCACATTGGACTTTAGTGCCAAAGGGAAGTAGTTGGCAAACACCTTCTCATCTCTTCCCCCGGTAGCTTGAATAGCGATGGTGTAGATGCTCAGGAACTCTTTCGGGTTCAGCCTTCCGTCATACTTCTCTAGTATCTCTGGCTTGAACGCATTTAGTGGATGGCCAACGTACTTACCGCAGCTCACGAGTAAAGGTAGGGCACCCAACCTTGAAAGGCAGGTACCCGTCTTCCTCAAGCGCAGGCTCGCCGACGTTGGGACCATTGCACCCATTGGCCTGGTGGTGGTCGGCGCGGCGCTGCTCGATGAAAACGCGCGCGTCTCCCCTCCACCTGTCCTCCGGGGCTCGCCGTTGGCTCGGACATGTTTGAGGGTTGGAAGAGAGGCCATCGAGACATCGTCGTGGTCTTTATTCTGCCGCTACCATTGTTGGTGTCAAAACCGCAGATCTCGGGTAGGGGGTCCCGAATCATGCCTAAGGATGGAAGGTAACAGGAGGCAGGGGCACGATGTTTACCTGTGTTCGGCCCTCTTGATGGAGGTAATACCCTACTTCTCGCTTGATTGACTTTGATGAGTATAAGGGTTACAAGAGTTGATCTACCTCGAGATAGTAATGGCTAAACCCTAGATGTCTAGCCTATATGATTATGATTGCCTCTACGGACTAAACCCTCCGGTTTATATAGACACTGGAGGATGCTAGGGTTGTACAGAGTCGGTTTATAGAGAAAGGAATCTTCATATCTGAACGCCAAGCTTGCCTTCCACGCCAAGGAGAGTCCCCTCGGACAAGGGGGGAAGCCTTCTATCTTGTATCTTCACGGCCCATTAGTCCAGCCCACGTCACATAGCTCCGGACTCGGGACCCCTAATCTAGGACTCCTCAAGAGTCTCCCTGAACCAGGCTTCAATGACGATGTGTCCGGCACGCAGATTGTCTTCGGCATTGCAAGGCGGGTTCCTCCTCCGAATACTCCAAAGTAGTTGATCAAAAGAACTATATCCGGTTCTGTACAACAGTCACAACCCTGAATCACAAGGGCAAAATACTTAAGCAATAATAAGTTCTCTCTTTTGACAACTTTACTGGTGGGACGTTATGTCCGGCCACTTCATTATTTTGAATCGTTTTTCGACCTCCTGTTTCATGTTTTGAGACGAGCCTCCGGAGACACGTCTTGTCAAAGCAGAGACCGTGTCCCTTTATTACGGGATTCTCATCAATATGGACTTGGGAAATCCAACCGTGCCATTCGCACGACCCCTTGGGAATAGGTGAGTTTTAAGGCTCGTGGGAGGACGCTTGATATTCACTACCTTTATAAGAAGATAAGGATCTACCTTTTTTCTTCCATGCCTTCTTCCTCCTCAGCCTATGCACCCTCGAGCTCCTGCGCCCAAGTCTCAACCTTTTTCGTCCCCCGCAAACATTCCAGCCATGTCCGGATCTAGAGCGCAGGGCAAATGGATGGCCTCCTCTGTTACGGAGGGGAACATCCAGGAGCTCCGGGAAGCAGGGTACCCAGCCAAGGAAATCGCCCACCGGCTTCTTGCCAAAAAGCAAATCGTCCCCACTCCGGAGCCCAATGAGAGGGTACTATTCATACCCCATTTCCTTAGCGGACTAGGATTTTCCTTCACCCTTTCGTTCGTGGTCTCATGTTTTACTATGGGCTAGATTTCCATGATCTAGCCCTGAATTCCTTCCTCAACATTTCAGCATTCATCGTCGTGTGCGAGGCATTCCTCCGCATCCCCCCCTCCCACTTCGGCCGATGGCTCAAGGTCTTCAACGTGAAGCCGAAAGTGGTGGATGGCCAACACGCAGAGTGCGGTGGCGCCATGGTGAGCAAGCTTCCCAACGTCACCTGGACCAAGGGCATCTTCGTGGAGACCATGAAGGGATGGCAGCAGGAGTGGTTCTATGTCACGGAACCCCGCGTCTCCAGATGCGCCGCTCCTTCCGTGTTCAAGTCCAGGCCTCCAATGCGGCTGACATCCTGGCTCAAGAAGGACCTGGACTAGGCGTCGTCCGATGAGGTGACGATGCTGCAGAGGCGCGTCAAGAGCATGGTAGACAAGAATACTAGTCTTGCCAAAGATGATCCGGTGATGCTCTTACGCTGTAATCTCTTCGCCAGCGCGTCAAGAGTATATGTGGGAGTTCGACCCGCCGGTCCCCGAATCTCGAAGAGGTTCTTCGCACGGGCACCTAAGACATGTGGAAGCTGCTTTTCAAGACCCAAAAGACGTGGGTCAAGACGCATCAAGACCTTGGCCATGACTGCACTCATGCAGCGACTCCCGTAAGTTTTCTGATAACCTTATTTTGTAAGTCCAAGGAGCATACTAAACTCTCCATTCTTCCCACAGGGCTGGACGAAGAAGGCTGAGCGGATTCACTATTCCTCTGTTGACGAGGATGCTGGTCCCGGCGCCGGAAAAGAAGGTCAAGAAGAAGAGCAAGGAGGCCAAAGGCGGCCTCCCCGTAAAGGCGCTTCAGACATAGTGTCCGAAGACACCAAAACTCTCTCCTCTCATGACGAAGATGGAGAGGAGGAGGAAGAAAGAAATTCCCCCCTAAAGGGGGGAAAGAAGAAGAGGGAGGCCTCCGTGGATCTAGATGCGGAGGCGTCCAAGAAAGGGTGAATCTCCCTTATGGATGATTCCGAGATGGACGCCGACGACATCCACGAGTGGCGCTCCAGGCCGAAGCCCCCGGCCGGATCGTAAGTATTCAAAGGTACTGTATATATATCTGGCTTTTCTCCTTGTGGTTGTAACACGTTGAATTGCGTGCTGCAGTCTGGCTCGTGACCTCCCCCAACGATCCTTATCTTGTGGGAATTCGCTGGGTTCGAACATGATGGAGAGCGAGTCACCTCCACCAGCCTCCCTCCCACTGCTACGGATAACACTAAGGTGTTGTCCCAAAGGACCCTTTCAGGACAGGGAGAGGTGCGGGAGGCCACCAAGACAGCGCCAAAGGGTGATACGCCTACTGCAGAGAACATGGGGGAATCGACCCCCATGGAGACTGGAGACGTGGGCCATGTCCAATTTGGCCCCCAATCAAATGTCATTCCGGAGACCCACACGGTTCCGGAGTCAGATGAGCAGCCTCCTTCGAAAGAAGGGGGCGCTCCCACCCCACCGGCGACCTCTGTCAATCCAGAGGTGCCGGACACTCTGGTGGGAGCGCTTCAGAGCGCAACCATTGTGGAAGAACATCGTACGCTTATGGGTACGGTGATTGAAAAGATCAGTCCGCAAAAAGTGGATTGAACGAGGCCTACACTAGCCTTCTGAGATGCTTTGAGGTATGTGATACAATGCCTTTTAGCTATATAGTAGGAACGCCTGTGTATAGATAGTAGCCCCTGAGACTCTGTTCGGTGTTTGCAAAGAAAGGTCGAACAGAGGATCTAATAACTCACGCAGGAGATTAACATACATATCTATTTGAACAAAGAGGCTGCGATGTAGGCGTCAGCTTCCCATGTCGCTGAAGCTCCGAGCTAAGGCGGAAGTTAGAGGAAAATCAAGGTATGTGATACCGAAACACGTCTGAAATGAGATCAACTCTGATTTGTTATCTGAATGAGTTTTATAATTATTCTCATAGCTGACGCGTCTTAGGTCGAGACCCTCAAGAGCGCACTAGCCAAGCTGTGAAGGAGGCGGAGGAGGAACGAGCCGCCATCAAAACATGAATCAAGGGTGGAGGAAGTCCAGCAAGAGCTCAAGGATGCTATAAGCAAATGTGGGTCCTTAGAGTGCAAGATTTCGGATCAAAATTCTGAACTTGCTAAGGCCCTCCAAAGTGCACAGGAGGCTTGGGCCGAAGCCCAAAGTGCCTGTCGGGAGATCCAAGAGGCAAAGCAGATTGCGGCGAGTAAGGCCTTTATCATGCAGAGCAAATTTGTGAGAAGAAAGTATATCTTACTGACCTGGATTTGGAGTTCTCCATGAGCGTTTGTGGACCTGCCTGGTAGTATTGCTGACGCGGCGGAGTTCTTCTGAGCCGAAGAGGGGAGCTCGACGGAAAAGCTATTCTGGTCATAGTACCTTGCGCCAGAGCATCCTGTGCCCCTAAGCGATTAGCTGAAGCAGTTGACCGAACTGCATAGGGTAGCCGGATTGGTCATGATGGATTTTATAATCCGTCTTTGGCCCGCCGAACCCATGCCCAGCAGCTACTTCAGGCTCATGAAGCGGCTGGTCAATGCCTGCCCCCGGCTTGATGCCGTGAAGCGGTCAGTCTACATCTAAGGTGCACGGATGGCCTTCGCCCGTGTCAAGGTGCAGTGGGCGAAGATGAACGCTCAAGCTTGCAACCGAGGGACCGCCACGGCAAGGAACACCGCACTCCGGAACGGTATTTTGACGACATCCTCGAAGGATCCCGTATTGTAGAGGGCCAAAGGTTTCAAGGACATTATTTTTGAATGAATGTATCCTTGCTGTCCGAACTTTGTATTATGAAACAAGGCTTTTTGTATATTATGTTGCTTGTTTTACCTCAAAAAAATTCCTCCTGTGCGGCCGTTTATGGTATCTGAGAGTTGGCCAGTAGTCGGCTTCGGCCCTCACGTAGGTTATACGGGGGTGTTCGAAATAACACCTGAACACACTTGACCCAACGGCTTGGTCCTTGAAGGAGGTGTTAGTGCGGCGAACTAGGCAATTGGACTATGTGGCTTTATCGCTCTCACCTTACCATAGGAGTTTGACAATGAGGTTGTAGGCGCAACCCCTAGTATTATCCGATTACCCGGACTTGGGTGCTATAGACACCTGACCGGGTGAAGACCGTCCTCGCAGACGCGGACAAAATCACAAAAGATTTGTGATTGGTCTCCGAATAGCTGACCAGCTCTCGTCGTACCATGACAGTCAGTTCTCGGCTTTCTCTACTGAGGTGTTTATCCGGATGAACCGGAAACACAATCGCAGTAGTTCTCCCTTTACTGCCTTAGCCGAACGAGCAAAACATAAGGTAGTAGCCACAGGATCCGGGCAACCCAACTATTAACCAAAGACATGCATATAATGCTACATTCGTGACGCCGAATTGTACTCTAAGAGTGTTTGGACTTATTATCATATTTATTTATTTATTTATTTAAAGAAATGTACGTGGCCAAATGGAGCCCCTGGTGATTTGTCGAGTCGAGGTGTACATGGCAACGAGACGAAGAAGATGGAATACAGATTAAGAAATAAGCCAGTACCGAATAGGTTGGGAGAGAAACTATTTCCATTAGAGTCTGATTGAAACGTCAAAACGTATTTTTAAAAATAATGCGAGAAGCATCGAGGCTATTTTACATGCCGAGCACAAGGGAAAGCTCTGTATGGGTCCTAAAGAAGGAAGCGGTGATCTTTAAAGATCCTTTAGATACTCTGCCACATGTCTACGCTGCTTTTCTCCTTGGCGTATTGTCCTTCGAAAGGATTCAACGATCGGGTTTTCATGAGGGGCTTAGAAAATGGGCCCTTGGTACCGTCGAAAGGTGATGTGGGTTGTAAGGAACCTGAAAAAATAAAAATAAGAGAAAAGAAATATGAGGGTGCAGATAGGGTCGAGCCGTATGTTGGACTTTATCTTTACTATGCCTCCATCTTTGCACATGGTATCTTCAGCGCGTAGTGATGTACGCGTGGTACATGTGCCGAAATTTGGTTGGGGCTGTGCCAGAGGCCGAATTGCAAGTCGAGCTCCTGACGAGCTACACTATCGTGCTGCGAGGTAGTCCAGACTCGTTTGATAGTGTCCGGGGGCTTGACTGCCGATGCATTTTTTGGTATGATAAGGCCGCCTGTACTTCCGTGAGCTGTGGCTGCGGTGTGCTCCTCGGCGAAGGGAGCGCCCGTGTTTCCATTAACTGTTATAACACCGTGCGGCCCGGGCATCTTGAGTTTGAGATAGGCATAATGTGTGACTGCGTTGAAGCGAGCGAACGCGGTTCGCTCGAAAGCAAAGGTATGATAGCCATCATGAAAGGGAGATGTTGAAGATCAAGTCTTTGCTTCGGAAGTTGTCCGGCGAACCGAAGACAAACTCCAGTGTGATTGAGCCCGTGCAGCGGGCCTCTACACCAGGTATTACTCCCTTAAAGGTGGTTTTTGTGGGCTTGATTCTTGAAGGATCAATACCCATTCTGAGGACTGTGTCCTGGGAGAGCGGGTTAAGGCCCATCGCTGCCGGCCCATGAGTACTCGCGTGAGGTGGAGTCCATCAATAATTGGGTCGAGGACTAGCGCGGCCGAGCCTCTGTGACGGATACTGGTCGGATGGTCTCTGCGATCGAAAGTGGTCGGACAGGATGACCATGGGTTGAATTTTAGGGCGACTGGCTCGATCATGTAGACGTCCCTTAACACGCGTTTGCACTCCCGCTTGGGGATGTGAGTAAGTATATCATATTCACCGTTTTGACCTCGGGGGGAATTTCTTCTGCCCCCCTCTGCTCGGTGGTGAGGCTCCTCATTGTCATCCGCCGGGCTTAACCTTTTCTCCTTATGTTCGGCATTTAACTTTTCGGCCTATTTGAGGTCGATCTTTGTTTCCTTTGAATGGCTTGTTTCGTTGGCAGGCTTGTCAAGAGTGACGTGGATCTGGCAAGGTCGATCAAGTATTCGGTCCAGGCTTGATGAACCATCTTTGTTTCCTTTGAATGGCTTCTTTCGTTGACCGGATTTGGAGCCACTGAATCTGGCGTTGACCGTCGTATCCTCTATATTATCATTGTTGCTTCGACGCTTATGTTTGTTGCGTCGGGGCCTACCATTGCCGTTTCTGGCTTCGGAAGTGCCGGGGTCGCTGGTACTGTTGCTGCTACGGGCTAGCCAGCTATCTTCGCCCGTGCAAAAGTGGGTCATTAGTGTTGTAAGGGCTGCCATGGACTTCGGCTTATCTTGGCCGAGGTGTCGGGCGAGCCATTCATCCCGGATATTGTGTTTAAAGGCCCGTAGGGCTTCAGCGCCCGGATAGTCGACAATCTGGTTCTTTTTAATTAGGAACATGGTCCAGAATTTCTGGCCGACTCTCCGGCTTTGGACTATATGACTGAGGTCATCGGTGTCTGGGGGCCGGATATACGTGCCTTGGAAGTTGTCTCTAAAGGCGTCTTCCAAGTCTTCCCAGCTTCCAATAGAGTTTTCTTGGAGGCTATTTAACTAGTGCCGAGCGGGTCCCTTAAGTTTTAGGGGGAGGTATTTGATGGCATGTAGATCATCACCGCGAGCCATGTGAATGTGGAGAAGAAAATCCTCGATCCATACTGCGGGATCTATTGTGCCATCGTATGATTCGTTGTTCACGGGTTTAAACCCTTCTGGGAACTGGTGCTCCATTACCTCATCGGTGAAGCATAGGGGTCTCTGGCACCTCAGATCGGGGAATATCTAGACGCAGTTTGGCTGAGGTATGTATGATGTTTTCTGCCCGGTGAGGTTGTGCTTGTCGCGCCAGCCTCGATGGTCGCCTCTTCTCGTGGCCGGGAACGCACCCTTGATCCGTAGATTGATCTAGTCTCGACCGGATCTATTTTCCAGTGTCCCGTCAGAGGTCATAGGTGTATTCTGGAGCCGCTGCTTTCTCTGTCTCTACGGTGAGGTGGTGCGGGCTGGTGCTCGGCTTGAGTTGCCGCTGCCCCGCCACCGGTGGTCGGTCCACCTGTCAACAAAGATCACACGCGTTGGCGGTATGGGATCCAGCGCCTCGCCGTTTAATTGGGATAGCAAAGATGCGCTATGCTTTTAGCCGCGCCTAATCGCCACCTTAGTTGGGCGTTCGAGGCCGTATTCTTCATCGCCGTGACATTAGTTCATCTGTCATTGAGCAGATCCTGATCAACTTGAAGCTATTGTCGGTTCTTTTTCGTGCTTCTTGCAAAGGGCGATTAGCCGGCGCTTGAAGTACTCTTGGTCGAGGGGTTCCTCCGGCATGATGAAATCTTCGTCGCCGAGGCTCACGTCCTCTTTGGAGATCGGTAGGTAATTACTGTCCTCCGAGCCCTCGTTCTCGACAGGATCATCAGGGTTAACTTGCCCCTCCTCCCAATCATCCTGTTCGGATGTTTGCTCGACAGGGGCTTCGGGGTCTTCGGTGTTTTCTGGAGTATTATTCTCTCCGATGTCGGTGTTGCTATCTTTTTCGCGACGCGTTTTAGAGTGGCGCCGCTAACATCGACGCTTTGCTGGTATCTCAGGGGGATCGTCCTTGGCTGGATCCTTCTCACCATGCCGTCGTCTTTTTTGGGTGTGTCCATCATGTACACGTCGTATGAGGAAGTGGCCGTCCAGCGTACGATGAACGGCAAGTTTTGGCCTTGCTCATCTCTGGCATCTTCGTCCATACCGTCAATGTCTTCGGAGGCGTAATCGAGCACGTCGGTTAGATCTTCAACAGTGACTATGAAGTGGGTGGTGGGTGGGACGTAAAATTCCCTGCTCTCAGCCCCTAGTCCGGGCTGGGCATAATTCGGAAGCGATCCTTCCGTCATGGCGAGTGATCACATCAATTCCAGAGCCTCGTTCAAAAGTGAGGTTTGGGCAGAGGAAAGAGAGTTTGCGGTGCTGCCCGGGGTTGGAGCCTCCTGGTCGCGCCTACTTAACACGGACCCCGAGAGTTCGGACTTGGAGTCCGGTGGAGTGTCCGGCGCTTGAGCGTCAAGGGGAGTTCGGTTCGTCTTTCGGTTTGCCACTCACGCTGTCCCCTCCGGATCTCCGGTAGCAAATTCCATAGTTGCAGAGAGTCCTACGGGCTCTAAACTCCCGTCTTCGGACCTGAAAACCCGTTCTGGATCTAAGGCCGAAGCGGCAATTGGGGCCGCGAACCCCTCGAAGATCAAGTCTCCTCGGATGTCGACGACGTAGTTTAGGTTCCCAAAACTTATCTGATGACCAGGGGCGTCGCTGTCGATCTGCTCGAGGTGGCCAATCGAGTTGGCACGTAGCGCGAAGCCGCCGAATAAAAAAATCTGCCCAGGGAGAAAAGTCTCCTTCATGGCGGCATTGTTGTAGATGATCGGCGGAGCCATCGAACCTTCTGCTGACAGCACAGAGGAACTCTCAATGAAAGCACCAATGTCGGTATCAAAACCGGCAGATCTCGAGTACGGGGCCCCGAATCAAGGCCTAAGGATCGAAGATAATAGGAGGCAGGGACACGATGTTTACCTAGGTTCGGGACCTCTTGATGGAGGTAATACCCTACTTCCTGCTTGATTGACTTTGATGAGTATAGGGGTTACAAGAGTTGATCTACCTCGAGATCGTAATGGCTAAACCCTAGATGTCTAGCCTGTATGATTATGATTGCCTCTACGGACTAAACCCTCTGGTTTATATAGACACTGGAGGGGGCTAGGGTTGTACAGAGTCGGTTTACAGAGAAAGGAATCTTCATATTCGAGCGCCAAGCTTGCCTTCCATGCCAAGGAGAGTCCCCTCCGGACACGGGGGGAAGCCCTCTGTCTTGTACCTTCATGGCCCATCAGTCTGGACCACGTCACATAGCCCGGACGCCCGAGGATCCCCTAATCCAGGACTCCTCACCCGCTGGTTGAAGTGTTGGGGACTGCACTGGGGGTAGCTCCTTCCGCATTTACCAAAGCGCGATCCGTTGTCGTTGCTTGGGGAGGCCGTGACGGATCAGCCCGCTGTGAGCCCCCGGCTTCGGCGAAGCCAATCAGACTCTGAATGGTGGCTCTCCATTCATCCATCTAATTGGCCGTCGAGGGAAATCTCAACAGCGCTAGGCACGTGCCATGGCCTCCGTAGCGGTGCTCGGTCGATGATAATGATGTAGACCGCACCGTCGTCCGGCTTCCGGTGGTGCCGGCAGAATGGTTTCGCATCCTCGTCGTTGCGAGCCAGCCACTTGGAGGGCATGGTGCCGCGGCGAAGGCGCTTGGGGCTGCGGCTATTCATGGCCGGCTGGTCGACCTGGCCCCGGGGTGGCGAGACGCTTGCGGTCGCGCCCGTGGCAGGGGCGGCGATTTGTCCCAGTCCGGGTGTCACCACTATGGTTGTGCCCTTTGGCGAGGGGTAGAGGTACAGATGGAATAACCCCTTTGCTCGCATCCTCATGGAGCATGGCCATCGGATGTTGGTTGATGCTGTTCTCTCCGGTGCCCCTCGCCTCGCCTTCGCCGCGGGGAGGTGGTGATAACGCTACTCGCGCCGACCGCATCCCCGTGAAGGTTGCCCACATCCTCGTGCGCCTCCACGCCCCCCGCAACGTTGGCGGGCGTGGGCAGAGGAGCATTCGAGGTGGACGGGTGAGCTGAAGCACCGGTTTTCTTCTTGGGTGCCATAGTCGATGGCACCGTTGAAGACGAAGATGGCATGAAGATGACGCGCTACTCACGCTTTCAGGTTTGCGCAAGGGATTCCCCTACCTTGCGCGGCCAAAGATGTCGTGGGAAACCACGACAACCTATGGGACCAAGAGCCCCTTGCTGGTTCAAGCGGGGGATGGCACATTGTACAAAGAGTAGAGGAGCATGAGACAAGATGGCGTAGATCACACAGGCAGTTTTACCCAGGTTCGGGCAGCCGTGAGGCGTACCCTACTCCTGCTTTGGTGTGTGATGGTGGAAAGATGGTGGTATGCGCAACATGCTTGCCCGGCAGGGTTGCCTTGGGGCAGAACGGCTACGCGCGTATGGATATGCGAGGGGGGTGGATTCGCCAACTAAGGGTCCAACCCTTTCTACGGTTGCCTTGGGCCTCCTTTTATAGACAAAGGGGTCACCAAAGTGGCAAATCAGTCATTATACACTAATAAGATTGCAAATAGTTCTATCGTACCTAACTCTCCAGGCTGACAGAGCGCATAAAATGTGCCGCTCAACGTCACATCGCAGCTTGCCTGGCAGGCCCTGCCGGGCTGTTTTTCCAGCTTCACATCTGCTCGCTCGACACATCATAGGTCGGGTGTCGCCTGTAGGCATTTCTTATAGAAAGTGGCCGCCATGTGGAAAATGGCTGTCACTCAGCCACTTTGCGGCTTGACACTACACCGATCGACGACGTGCATCATGGTGAGGTGGTTCTGTCCTCGTGAGACCCGGCAGGCCCTGCCGGGGTGTCTTGGAGGTTTGCTTCCGGGGGTAACCCCGTCCTTGCCAGGCTCGCCTGCCCGGCAAGGGAGGCTTCCCTCTTGGCAGTATCTTACTTCTCTAGCTTAGTCTTGGTCTTCCTAGGCTGCACGTTGGTTCCTTGAAGATCTGATCTCTTGTGCTTTGGCCTGACCTTCATGCTGTAATCTTGTTCCCGTGTCTATGCACAGTCTGGGCAACGGACCCAGTGTTTATTGCACCGACGGTCTGGGGTAAACACATTGGAAGGACAATAGAGTTGATGTAGAAGCCCTCCATGATTGAATCCCCCTCCGGCAGGATGCCGAATAAGTTCCCAAGATGGTATCTCATGGGAACAGAAGGTTGCGGCGGTGAAAAAATGTTTTCGTGGATGCTTCTGGTGGTTTGGGAATATATGTGAATATATAGGAGGAAGATCTAGGTCAGGGGGTCGTCGAGGCGCCCACAAGGTAGGGGTGCGCCCTACCCCTCGGGCGCGCCTCCACCCTTGTGGCCGCCTCGTGGCTCTTTTGACTTGCACTCCAAGTCTCCAGGGTGTCTTCTTGTCCAAGAAAAATCATCGCAAAGGTTTTATTCCGTTTGGTATTCCTTTTCTGTGAAGCTCAAAAACAAGGAAAAAAACAGAAACATGCACTGGGCTCTAGGTTAATAGGTTAGTCCCAAAAATAATATAAAATAGCATATTAATGCATATAAAACATCCGAAACGGATAATATAATAGCATGGAACAATAAAAAGTTATAGGTACGTTGGAGACGTATCGAGCATCCCCAAGCTTAATTCCTGCCCGTCCTCGAGTAGGTAAATGATAAAAACAGGATTTTTGATGTGGAATTCTACCTAACATATTTATCCATGTTATTTTTCTTTATTGTGGCATGAATGTTCACATCCATAAGATTCAAAACAAAATTTTAATATTTACATAAAAACTATAATACTTCAACCATACTAACAAGGCGATTATGTATTCTCAAAGTAACATGGCCAAAGAAAGCGTATCCCTACAAAATCATATAGTCTGGCTATGCTCCATCTTCATCATACAAAATATTCAAATCATGCACAACCCCGATGACAAGCCAAGCAATTGTTTCATACTTTTGATGTTCTCAAACCTTTTCAACTTTTATGCAATACATGAGCGTGAGCCATGGACATAGCATTATAGGTGGAATAGGATATGGTGGTTGTGGAGAAAACGAAAAAGAAGGAGATAGTATCACATCAACTAGGCGTATCAACGGGCACTAGATATCAATGTGAGTGAGTAGGGATTTCCATGCAACGAATGCCCATCAATAGATATCAATGTGAGTGAGTAGGGATTTCCATGCAACGAATGCACTAGAGCTATAAGTTTATGAAAGCTCAAAAAGAAACTAAGTGGGTGTGCATCCAACTCGCTTGCCTATGAAGACCTAGGGAAATTTGAGGAACCCATCATTGGAATATAGAAGCCAAGTTCTATAATGAAAAATTCCCACTAGTATATGAAAGTGACAACATCGGAGACTCTCTATCATGAAGATCATGGTGCTACTTTGAAGCACAAGTGTGGTAAAAGGATAGTAACATTGCCCCTTCTCTCTTTTCTCTCATTTTTAATTTGGGCTTTTTGGCCTCTCTTTTTTCTCTCTTTTATTTATTTTTATTTATTATTTTCGTCCGGATTCTCCTCCCGACTTGTGGGGGAATCATAGTTTCCATCATCCTTTCCTCAGATGGGACAATGCTCTAATAATGAAGATCATCACACTTCTATTTACTTACAACTCAAGATTTACAACTCGATACTTAGAACAAAATATGACTCTATATGAATGCCTCCGTGGTAATCGAGATGTGCAATGAATCAAGAGTGACATGTATAAAAATTATGAATGGTGGCTTTGCCACAAATACTATGTCAACTACATGATCATGCAATGCCATATGACAATGATGAAGCATGTCATAATAAACGGAACGGTGGAAAGTTGCATGGCAATATATCTCAGAATGCCAATGGAAATGCCATAATAGGTAGGTATGGTGGTTGTTTTGAGGAAGGTATATGGTGGTTGTATGGTACCGGTGAAAGTTGCGTGGTACTAGAGAGGCTAGCAATGGTGGAAGGGTGAGAATGCGTATAATCCGTGGACTCAACATTAGTCATAAAGAAATCACATACTTATTGAAAAAAATCTATTATTCATCGAAACAAAGTACTACGCGCATGCTCCTAGGGGGGGGGGGGGTAGATTGGTAGGAAAAGACCATCGCTCGTCCCCGACCGCCACTCCTAAGGAAGACAATCAATAAATAAATCATGCTGCGACTTCATCACATAACGGTTCACCATACGTGCATGCTACGGGAATCACAAACTTTAACACAAGTATTTCTACAATCCACAATTACTCACTAGCATGACTCTAATATCACCATCTTTATATCTCAAAACAATCATAAGGAAACAAACTTCTCATAATATTCAATGCACTTTATATGAAAGTTTTTATTATATCCCTCTTGGATGTCTCTCATATTAGGACTAAATTCACAACCATACCAAATTACCATGCTATTTAAAAGTACTCTCAAAATAATACAAGTGAAGCATGAGCGTTCAACAATTTCTATAAAATAAAGCCACCGCCGTGCTCTAAAAAGATATAAGTGAAGCACGAGAGCAAAATTGCCTAGCTCAAAAGATATAAGTGAAGCACATAGAGTATTCTAATAAATCATGATTCATGCGTGTCCCTCTAAAAAGGTGTGTACAACAAGGATGATTCTGGCAAACTAAAAAGTAAAGACTCATATCATACAAGATGCTGCAAGCAAAACACATATCATGTGGTGAATAAAAATATAGCCTCATCGCCAGTTGGCCCTTAATAATGCTATCATCGCGAGTGGCTGCGCGGTTGTTTGCCTGCAGGAAACCAAAATGTCTGATGTTTATTTTGCTTTCCTTAAAACCTGCTTTCCTAGACAATTCGATCATTTTGCTTTTGTTCCTTCCCGTGGATCGTCTGGTGGTATACTTACTATGTGGAAAAGCGCTTTATTTGGGGGCATTGTTGTGTTTTCTGATACTTCATGTTAGTCGCCAGTTTCGTCAGTACTCAATCCGCTCAGTCTTGGACGTTCGCTAATATATATGGCCCTTGTGCGGGAGATGATCGTATTGCGTTTACCTCCTGGCTTTATGATGTCCAGATTCCTAATGATCAAGATTGGTTGTTGATCGGCGATTTCAATTATATGCGTGCACCTGACAACCGCAACAAACCAGGGGGAACCTGAATGACATGATCACCTTTAATGACGTGATTCGCAAGCAACAACTCATCGAGCTTCCGGTCCAAGGTAGATCCTATACGTGGAGTAACATGCAACTTGATCCCCTTCTTTGGCAAATTAACTGGTTTCTTACCTCTCTGCGCTGGACTAATACATACCCAAAAACCCTAGTTAAACCACTCGGCAAACCAGTTGCATACCATATACCCTGCGTGGTCACCATCGAAACAAAAATCCCTCGTAGCAAGCTTTTCCATTTTGAATCATATTGGATTTTACATCCTGGGTTTATGGACGTGGTGCAACAAGTTTGGGACAAGCCAGTCTATAATAAAAATGCTGCAACTACACTTTGTCATAAGTTTAAAGCCCTCCGACATGTTTTGAAGATTTGGAGTAAACACATACCATGGCTATCTATTGCGATCACCAATTGTAATGAAGGTCTTGCTGAGTTAGATGAATTGGAAAACAAACGATGTCTTACGACTCTTGAAACAAATTTCAGAAACATCCTCAAAGCACATCTTATTAGGCTGCTCAAATACCAAAAGCTCTACTAGAAAAAGCATTGCACCATTTGTTGGATCAAGTTCGGAGATGAGAACACCAAGTTCTTTCAAGCTATTGGCACAGAAAGATTTCGTAGGAACAACAGTGCCTCATTCCGCACTGATGACGATCAATTGGTTGATGATCACCCTGGTAAAGAAGCACTCTTACACTCCACATACAAAACCAGATTGGGGACCACTGCACAGTGTGATATGAAGTTTGACTTACCTTCTATAATCCAATGTGCAAGCAACCTTGACATTCTCACTGAGTCGTTCACTCCGGAAGAAATTGATGGAGTTGTCAAGGAAATGCCCCGATCATGCCCCCGGACCAGATGGTTTTAGTGGGGCTTTTCTCAAAGCCTATTGGCCGATTATCAAGCATGATTTCTACTCTCTTCCTCGCAATTCCATGAAGGGAATCTTGACATCACCAAAGATCAATGATGGTCTCATTACCCTGATCCCCAAGGTAAACTCGCATGAATCAGTCAATGCCTACAGACCAATCACCCTGCTTAATTGTTGTCTGAAACTGCTAATGAAGTTACTAGCCAATAGACTGCAACGCATCATATTACAGCTAGTGCACCGGAATCAATACGGTTTTCTCAAGGGGAGAACCATCCAGGACTGCCTTGCATGGGCCTACCACTATATTCATCAAGGAAAACTTGACCTCCCTTTCCCTTGCCATGGACAGAATGAATACTCGGTCCTTCAATACGTAAATGACACGCTCATTGTCCTCCCTACATGCACACGATAAGCAACTCTAGTTAAGCAGATCCTGTCTGACTATGCTTCCTCCATTGGTCTCAAGATTAACTTCCACAAATCCACGATGATCCCGATCAACCTTGAAGCGACCGCCACGACCAATCTTGCTAGAGTCTTTGGATGTGCAGTTGGTATGATGTTGTTCACCTACCTTGGCCTCCCGCTGGGCACTACCCGACCCTCAATCCAAGAGTTTATGCCTCTGGTTTGCAGATTGGAAAGGCAACTTACACCCACCATTCCAATGATGTCGTATGGTGGCAGGCTCTCTTGGTAGAATGCTCGGCCACGTCTCTACTGGTGTTTGCCATGTGCACCCTCAAATTCCCACCCAAACTCATCGAGATCCTTGATAAGATTAGACGTAGATATCTCTGGACCAAGAAAACTGAACGGGGACACAAATGCAACTCCTTGGCTGCTTGGGATATGGTCTGTAGACCCACGAAAAAAGGAGGATTGGGGGTGATCAACTTGAAAATCCACAATGAGGCCATGTTGCTAAAATTCTTACACAAGTTCTTTAACAGACAAGATGTGCCTTGGGTTAACCTTATCTGGGACGATCATTATGTTGGCAAGATTCCACATGCTGTTGACCCGGTTGGTTCATTCTGGCGGAAAGATATGCTAAAGTTGACTCCCATCTATTAAGGAATCTCTTGAGTTCAGCTGGTAGATGGAACGTCGACCCTCTTTTGGAAAGATCCTTGGAGGAAGGAGGTTTTGCAGATCTCGCACCCCCGTGCTTTCTCGTTTGCCATGCAAGAGGATCTGTCTGTAGCAGAGGCAATGACCACCAGGGACCTGCATGAAACCTTTCACCGACCGGGCCTCAACCTGTGCCCTTGCCGAGATCTATGATATTCGGTCACAACCAACGTGGATTTCACCCTCGACATCAATACATGATGTATGGAACTATTCTTTGGGATCAACGCTTTACAAACCAAAGGACTATTACAATAACTACTTTAGAGATGGGGAGACACATCCTACATTCGGTCAACTTTGGAAGTCCAAGTGCACTATGAAAATCAAAGTGTTTGGTTGGCTCTTGTTTCATGACAGGCTCAACACGCGCAACATGCTGAAGCGGAGACACTACAATACTGGAAACAACTTCAATTGCATCCTCTGCGGCCAGCACATTGAGGAGATAGTGCACCACATGATCTTTACCTGTCCTTTCAGTCAGAGCTGTTGGGCTAGGCTACAAATTAACTGGCCAGCCTTTCAATGCCGCCTCACTCTCCTTCAAGCCACAAAAGACACCTGGCCGAACCCCTTCTTCTATGAAACATTCTTGACCGCGGCTTGGGGCATACGGAAGAAGAGAAGCACTTCAGAGGACTGGCTCCTAGTGTGGCCTCTTGTCTAAAACGCTTCAAAGAAGATCTGATTTTGCTCCAACATAGTGTTAAGGCAGTGCATAGAGCTGCTCTGATCACTTTCTGTACCACTATTGTATAGCCTTCTCTCTACTCTTGGATTGGTTGTACAACCACACCATGTGTGTGGTTCTTGCAAAGATGTAAAGTAGCTGATATGTCTATGTAAACCTACCGTTTATATAGATATATGAAAAAACAGTAGGGGTTTTCCCCTACTGCCATTCCATCAAAAAAATATAGCCTCAAGTAAAGTTACCGATAGACAAAGACGAAATAGGGGATGCCTTCCGGGGCATCCCCAATCTTAGGCTCTTGGTTGTCCTAGAATATTACCTTGGGGTTCCTTGGGCATCGCCAAGCTTAGGCTCTTGCCACTCCTTATTCCATATTCCATCAAATCCTTACCCAAAACTTGAAAACTTCACAACACAAAACTCAACAGAAAATCTCATAAGCTCCGTTAGTATAAGAAAATAAATCACCACTTTTGGTACTGTTGTGAACTCATTCTTTATTTATATTGGTATAATATCTACTGTATTCCATGGTTCATGCCCCCCGATACTACCCATAGATTCATCAAAATAAGGAAACAACACACAGAAAACAGAATCTGTCAAAAACAGAACAGTCTATAGTAATCTATAACTCTTGAATACTTCTGTAACTCCAAAAATTCTGAAAAATTAGGACAACCTGGGCAATTTGTGTAGCAATCTTGTAAAAAATAATCAGATCAAAATAACGCTTCTGTAATAAATGAAAATTGTTTTCCTTGGGGCAAAGGTTTCTGTTTTTCAGCAAGATCAAAACAACTATCACTGTAAGCCATCCCAAAGGTCTTACTTGGCACAAACACTAAGTAAAACACAAAAAAACATCTAACCAGAGGCTAGCTGAATTATTTATGGAAAAACAGAACCAAAAAGCAAACAACAAAAATAAAATTGGGTTGCCTCCCAACAAGGGCTATTGTTTAACGCCCTTAGCTAGGCATTAAACCACGAATAGATCTAGTTATTGTCATCTTTGGTATGCAATTCTTCAATTGCACACTTATAATCCTTAGGAGATTCATTGGTTTTATCAATGATCAAACTCCTAGGCAAGAAATCAAGAAATTCACTTGTGGCAATAGGTTCCTTAATAATATCAAAAAATCGGGGTGAACACTTATTGTTTTGAGATCTTCATTTTCTTTACTAGAATATTCACCCTTATTCTTAGGAACGTAAACAAACTTGGTAGTCTTAGTGTTAGGAAGATTTTGAGTAGTTTTAACGAAGGAAAAGGCAGAACCCAAGTTGGTAATGATATCTTCTAGTTTGCCAATTCTAGTAGAACCTTGATCTATCTTTTCATTAACTATTGGTTCCTTTTCTCTAAGATTTTTAAAGTAACTCCTACCTTAGATCCATATTGAATAATCTGATTATGAATCATTTAATCCAAAATTTCAATCAACTCAACCACTATCACAGGATGTCGCTAATCTAAACACTATGATCAGAGATCCTTCAACGGAACTGTGCGCGATGCACTAATCGCAAACGGTGGTGTAAAAAACCTTCAAAAAAGGTGCAAAACGTTTGCGATGACGGATGCACAAACATGGTTCAGATTTTTGTTGCGTGTGGTATGCAGGGCATATGGTTCAGTTCAATTACTATCTGTGATGAGGAGGAACAAAAGAAACGGGCAGCCAGATGAAGGTGTGTGCGATATACAGCATATGGTTCACTCAGATGAACTGTTTCTATTTAGGCAACACAAAAGAAACGGTGAGGCAGGTCAAGGTATGTGCAATATACAGCATATGATTCACTTGGATGAACTGTTTGCTTTGAGCCAAGAGAACAGAAACAGTTCAATTTAACAGGATGTGTGTGATCTGCGACAAACAGGTCTGTAATCAGAAATGTAATGCGAAGACCGATAATAATCTGTACGATTCTTGCTGCTAATAAGCCGTGTGTGTTCGGGCAAATGCTTGGTGGTATATAATTGTCGGTGATTGATGAAATCATCACCAACGGTTCCTCGGCATGGTCCGTGGTGCGATGTCATTGCACACATACGTAACAACAACATATGTACTTATAACTTATAAGGACTTGATTCCATAAACAGATTGAACATCCAATTACATATGTGGCTAGTACACACATGACCTTTGCACATACCAAAGTATGTTCCAAAATGCCTAGAAAACTCAAATAATGCAGAAAAAGGCAAAACGAACCATGAATAATTACATAATAATATTGTTGCATGTTGCCTCTATAAATAAATCAAGGCGGGAAAAGACAGTGTATGTCATTTCACACACATAGGTGACAAGGTCCCTCTCGGAACCATGATCCTTTTTGAGAGAAGCTCCGGTTTGTAAGAAGTTTGTACCAAAACTTGTCCCAAATTGGACTAATTTTTTACCGCAACATGTTGGTGCTATGTCATAACACCATGCCAAGTTTCATGATTTTGAGGCGAGTTTTGGATTTACAGTAATTTTAAAACCAGGTTTCTCAATGTTTTACTATCGAGTCGGCACTGCCCTGGATAGGCTTTTTCCTCGTGGGTCCCGAATGACAAATCCAAATCTGTCAGTACCATGCAACTTTTCCTATTAAGAATTACATCCCATTTGGTGTGCTAGCTGAAAATAAGTTTGTGGATGCTGGTGGGCGCGAAGAACTTGCGGTTCTGTAATGAACAAAGATCTCAAGGATCCTCATGAGAGTGAGGTTCTTTCCTATGTTGTGAATGCTTATAATATTTATGTCTTAATTAAAGAAATGGCAAGCCATTGGCCCAGTATGAAAGAAAATATGGGTCAAAGCCAAGTTGAAAAGGGCAACAATATCTAACTCCATTGTACAAACAGTACAAAAGCACGAGGATTAATTGCTCAACAGGTTTAGACAAAATCCAGATTGAACAGGACAATGATATCTAACTCAACCAAAGTTTTCGGCAGTCACAATCAAATGGATTTGTCTGATCCATAAAATCAAGATCCCGGGCCAGAAATTCTACTGGTCCATGATGACAATCTGTTGTAAATAGAAACCGAGCACGATCAGAAGCCCTTAGGTCCACCTGAAACTTCTTTTTATGTTGTTCAACACATGCAGCCATAAGAAATTTCTTGTCGAAAAACTTAATCCTCACGGACAATAGTGCCCTCGCATTCAACATGAAGAATTTGACAAAGCTAGTGTTTGCATTGTTGGCATATCCTTCCAGCATTACTGTCTTCAAACGAATGTCATGAGATATGAGAAAATCCCGGTGCTTCTTGAGCCATCGATTGGTTATACTTTTTTCTCCATGTGTTAGTGCAAAAATAGAGATGAAGATTGAAAACACTTAATGTCTAAAAAAGATTATGTTGAAAGAGTGATAGCTGAACGATTAATTATAGTACATTATATACTGGCTTTCAATGTGCGTGAAATCATCACCTTTATATACAAATTCTCCATACATGGAAAGCATTGCAGCAAGCCAATAATCGTGTTCAGATCAAAACACCACATACTGATACCTAAGGTCTTGACAGAACCCACCACCACTGATAGGATGGACAAGCTCTTCATTGATCATAGAACATAATATTAGTACCAAAAGTGTACTCCAAGATGATACTTATGCGCACAAATGAAAAAAGCAGATTACAAAAGTTTAAGTGAATAATATACATTACCTCAATAGGTGTGGAGCCAAACACCATATTGAACCATCTAAAAGGATCACGAATTGCACCCAAGGTCTCCAGTTTAGGCGCAGAGACTACAGTTATTTGCGAAGGTACTATAATAGAATCAAGGAGCAACCTTTGAAGTGAAGGGGCATCTTCGATGATGAGATCATGTCCAAAAAAACAAATCCCCGTGCTTACAAGGTGGGGCAACTTTATTTTGAGACAACGGATATGAATTTCTATTCCAAAAACAAGCAGCAAGCGCTCCAGGGCAGGGCAGCTGGAGTGGATGATGCTGTGCGGCGACCTCGGCAGATCAACCACCATAAGCGCAAGTTTTTTAGCAAAGGGGAGTCAAGAATTTGTACAGATTATGCGCTAGATGGCACCGGGCGAAGGTGACGGTGTGGAGAGAGGAGGAAAACCACGAGATGGACATCGGTGGTGAGGGCACAGATACATCGGTTCGTGGTATGTTACGTACATAGTCATGGTAGAACTCAAGTTGCTGGAGTTTATCAAATTGAGGGGATGTCAGCCAGGCAGCCACCGTGCAGGTATGTCCAGCAGGTAGCATGACGGGATGCAGATGCATTGAATGGAGCCCTGGTGGGAGGAGATGATGGCTCCGGGAGTTCAGATTCATCATTGACAGATAGCTGACGACAGTCGAGATTAAGAGGCGTGACACGCCATAGAGTGCGCCATCGAGATGCGAGAACTTGTGTGCGGCAGCCATCCATGGTGGGGAGAAGGGAGATGGTCTCCCCAAGGATGTCGTCCGGGTGATCGCTGATGCGGTCCGCCGGAGATTCTACTGGTTCCTTAGGTCCAGTGGGCGCTTCTGGCCGCACATCCAGGTCCAAGATCTACATCTGGTGGCGATGCTGGCCGGAGCCTCATCTGTGTACATACCAATCTGAAAGAAAAAATTGGCATAAACATACATGTAGGACATTCAAAATCAATTCTCAAGATCTGGAAGAAAAAAGGCACAAACATATCTGTAGGACATTCAAAATCAATTCTCAAGATCTGGCCACGAATTATTAGCACGCAAGCTTACCCTAGTCGGATTATTAGCAAAAATCATTTCTATAGAACAAATAATTAATCACTAACTCTATACGGATAACATTCAGACAATCAATACACTGCGTGCATCTAACGAATCTTGATTACTCTGATTTCATGGACTGAAAGAACATAACCATACGATTTGTATTCTAGAAAAATTATAGAGGGGGGAGTGTCGCACAAGTGGGTATATAGATGACTAATCGGTTTTCCGTCGGAGTCGCGGTCGTTGCCGGAGTTGCTGTTGACCTCCGGCTGGGGGAGGGGGGCACGACAAAGCCGACGAAGTCAAGGTTGTGCTGCTACCCGCGCGAGACCTCATCGGCGGCGACGGCAACCTCTGTGCCCAGCTTCACGTGTTGCACGGGTGCTTCACCAGCCACGGCGTCGCCAATCCCTCCGATGGTGCGCTTCGGCGGCATCCTCATACACTCCAGAGTCTAGACGTTGGTGACCACTCTAGATCGGGGGTGCGGCCTCCTATTATCGCCGGCGGCTCGGGTGAGCAATTAATACGGACCAGTGGGAGAGAGCCAGGCTGCGGTCAAAAGTTGTCTCGCCCCTCGATGATCCTACACGGCGGACTTCTGCCATTCCTACCATCATTTCAGACAGCTACTCGCACGCCTCCCATCAATACGCACACCTGCACGCCTCCCGTTATGCCTGCGCGGCGGACTGCTAGCATGTGTCCCGTCAACTCACGCCTGCTCGCGCAGCACACGGGGTGTGTGGCAGCACGTATATTTTTTGGTTTATTGATTATTCATTCTGCCGCTTTACTGCTTAGCTGAAGCATAGCACGGTCTAATGCACATGGTCCAAATAAATAATCTGTATGAGATATTGGTTGCATGTTTTTAATAATCTCCCATCTGTAAGAAGATTATATCAAAATGGGTCTCATTGATGAAAAAAATACAATATGACAGTCTACTGGTGTCCATATATGACACCACGATAAGTTTCATGAATTTCAACTAAGTTTTGGATTTACTGAATTTTAAAAATATATATTCTCAATATTTTGAAATCTCTTGCACAGGGAAACATGCACCCAGGGACACATATGATTTTGCAACCCATTTTGGTGCACATGTAGCTCAAATTTGATTTTTGCACATTAAATCCCTAGGAAATCAATCAATGTATAAAACCGGTCGAATGATGTCTGTTTTTTTAAATTAACATGACACTCCGCCTTTCGTCACATGTTCACTTTGAGAAAAAGTTTGACATGCCTCAATTGGGCCGTGGTGTCATGGGATGTGTGTGTTTGTGTGTGGGGGTGGGGGAGGGTCCATTGATACACTATGAGTCGTGAACCTCCATGTGGGATGATTATTTTGTGAGTCATATATGCCACATCAAAGTCGTGAATTGGTTATTTAAAGAATTACACAACCCTTTCATACATAATGTTCGGGCCACACGCATGCATTGGTGGTCCTCTTGGACACTCTCCCTCGTACGGTTATCAGTGACGTGCCCATTCGTTAGCCCGCAAAGGTTTTTAGTTTCCACCGACAACGAGAGGCATTTGACCAAAAGGTGGATTCATCTTGGCAAGTGTGTGGTGTGGATCACGGTGGGATTCCATATCAAAGTTCGAGCACGTGACACTCCCACCGGTTTGAAGTGAGGGGGCTACACGCATCGTGGTGTAGTGCGTTTCCGGTTTGCGAGGCAGGTGCCAAGTCAAAGTAGTGCATTGGGTATTCAAACATCACATAACACACGGGTGCATGCATGCGGTGGTTTTGTCCTATGACACCCGTGTGTGCCTCTCTTTGTGGGCACATGAGGTCATCGTCGACCAGTTGAACGTACAACGAGAGAGAGGTTAATTTGACCAGCAAGTATGGTTCTTTTTTGGTTTGTGTTACGTATATGCACGGTATAGGAGTATGTACATGTCAAAGAGGGGGCAACATGAATACTCTATATATATGCATTTCATAACCTCACTCCATGTGGGAACTTTTTGGTTCCCGAGGCAGGTTCCACATTAAAGTTGTACATTATATTGGTATTCAAACATCACGCAATACCATGCAGGCGGTGGTTGCCTTATATATAGGAACTCACTCACGTGTGGCGCTTCCATCTGTGGGCATGCGAGGCTGTCCTCCATCACTTTGACCAATGAGAGAGAGGTTAATTTGATCATCAAGGAATGATTCTTTTTTGGTTTGTGCTATACAGTAGAAGTACATATATACCACCCGTCGAATGGGGGCGTACATATAGCACATACCATGCGCCATGAACCTCGCGCTCTCTGTGGGGACTTTTTGGTTTCCTATATACGTGGTGCCACATCAAAGTTGTGCATTGCATATTCAAACATCACACAAACAGCTCTTTGGGCCACATGCAGGCGGTGGTACGTAGTCCTATATAGGATGATCACTCGCGTGCGATGCACGCTTCGCTTCTGTGTTGGGCCCGCGAGTTCATCGTCCATCACTTTGACCCAGCAAGAGAGAGGTACGCATTTGACGAACAAGGGGCATTAATTCTTTTAGGGCCATGTTACTAGGTGTCACTACAAAAAAATACACTTCCGTGATGATACGTGTTTGTCACAGTAGGTCGCGTTTTTTGTCATGCATGTACATCCATGACAAATTTATGACAGAATCAAGATAGTTATACCTTTCTTTGTCGTAGAAGTGTTCCATGACATTACCAAAATTATCATCACGGAAGTGTGCACTTCCATGACGATAAATCACGTCCACGAAGTGCTTTCATCAAGGGTGACCGACACATGGCATCCGCAATAGCGGAACACCGTTAAGCTATCGGGTTGGGTTTTGGATCCGATAACACATTAACAGCCCGACCAATGGGGATTTTCCACGTGTAAAATCATCATTGGCTGGAGGAAACACGTGTCGGCTCATCGCTGGGACGATGTCATCCACTCATTGGACAAGAGGCGCCTATGATACGTCGCCGACCGTGGCACGGCCCAATAGAGGCCCATTCTCGTGAAAAGGCCGCCCATTTGACTTGGTCAAAGGTGGCGGGCGGCCCATGGAAAGCCCGTTAACGGCTGTCGCATATAGCCCATTTACGCCTTTCGGCTAACCCAAGGCCCGTTACCCCTATCCGAATTAGGCCCGATGGCGCCCTCTGGGCCATCCAATATGATTCCAGCCCGTTTCACTTACGGCCCATGTATGGCCCATGACGCCTTCTTCGGCCCATATGAGGCCCTATGTAACTCTTGGCCTATTAACGGCCCGTGGTGAAATTGGCCCGTAATGAATAAAGTGTATCACTTTACACCCATTAACGGCCCGTGGTGGCGGCCCGTAATGAACAGTGTATCACTTTATACCCATTAACGGCCCGTTATTCCGTTCGGCCGTTTCCAGCCCATGTTATCTTCCGGCCTTCTCAGAGCCCATTTATTCTTGGGCTCATTTCCAGCATTCGTTTACTTACGGCCCGTTCTTGTCATATTTTCGCTTGTGGACCAAATTCAGCCCGTGGTTACAGTCGGCCCGTTTGTGGTCCGTTAATACGTTGGGACGTTTTCATAGCGTCATCAAATATGGACTATTAATGATGGCCCGTTATGGTTGGCCCATGAATGGTCGATTCCAACTCTAGCCCGTTTACGGCCATAATGCGGCCTGTTATTGGCCCATGTTTGGCCAATCGATCATACGCCCCGTATAAGGCCCATTGATGATACGACCCGTAGAAGGTCCATTGTTTCTACGGCCCGTAGAAGGCCCATTGTTTCTACGGCCCATAGAAGGCCAACTGTTTCTACGGCCCGTAGAAAGCCCATTATTTCTACGGCCCATAGGAGGCCTAGTGTCACTACAGTAAATATTAGCCCATGGTTATTGTGGCCTAGTTTTAAAAAATAGGTTATTGCAGCCACTAGCAAACCGCAGAAAAAAGAACTGCACTGACTACAAGCAAACAAATAAACAAGACAATAAGGAAATAAATAAGCAAGCAACTTACACTAGGCTATCACGGCTATTACACATATTACATCCATCGGGCATCAAAGTTTGCCACGATTGCAAATATAGGGAACACAATGACATATAAACGCTGCAAAGAAAACAAGTCCGGGATCGAAACCACTTCGTAAGAGCTCAAGAAACAATATCACAGGTACCCATAATGTTGGCAAGATGCTTAGCAAGCTTATTAACTTTCTCTTGTTTGGCGCTTAAGTCCTCCAGTAGCTTCAACTTGTTGCACGAGAAAGTATGCATCTCAATTTCAAGGGACTTCTCGCCCTTCGGCTTCCTCGTCAGATAACATCGATTGATGTCTTTCAACTTGAAGTTGAGACTCAAGAAGTTTAACTGATTTAGGCAACGAGTTCAAGAGTCGGTGCCAAAGAGTGGTAGCCGTGAATCTTTCGAACACTACATCAAGACAGGACTTTGGGGTTGTCTCGGTGTCTTCAATATAGTTTTATCGACTTTCTTGGAGACCAACAGGAATGTCTCACTATCTTGAACCTTATCTGCATTACTTCCTTGACCATTGCATAACAGGGTACTTTTCTCCAATATTTTATCCGCGTTCTAAAAGAGAAACAAACAAACACATCTCAGGTTTACAATGTAGTATATGAAACTCATTTTGGTAAAACAGTTTAGTAGTAAGGTGGACAGGATAACAGCATGAAAAAACATATATCTATGTAGTATGGTCACTGTATGGTCTATATCATTCTAGTTTATGTTGCCAAATCAAGATAGATACTGATTCAATCATATCTATTTAAGACAAAGCAGCATAGACAGAATATAAGTGTGGGAAACTACACAGCAATAACAACACTTGTAATGTGCATGGCATGAGAACATAACTGTTTATTCAATTGAAATCAAATCAACATAGAGCAAGTTACAACAAAGAAACAGCCAAACACGTTGAAAAAACAGGTTTAAAACATACCTGTTGCGCCATTGGAGTTTCAATTGCATCCTTCAAATTTGAAATTAGTTGGCATCAAGAAATACAAAGTGATGCAAGAGTAAAGTAGTATGAACCATAGCTACGGAACCCGACACGAGAACAATTCTTCTTACGCTTAAGCGCTGACTTCGGGTTCGGAGTGGTGGTCCTCGTGATTTGGGCACCGCAGTTGCCTTACTAACCTGCCGTGTTTGGGTGCCTGTGGTGGAGACGGTCTTTGTGTCAACGGAACTGGGTGTCTATCTGCCGGGGTTGGGGTTAGAAGGGGTGTAGTTGGTTCTCTGTCCAAGCTGGGTAGGGGTACAATCTGCATGAGTCCGGGTTATGTGGTGGGGCTGGTTCTTGGGCAAGTACAACCATGGTTCTATCTGCATCGACAGGTAGCACGATCTTTTCTCAAGACCGTGTTTTTACTACCACGTATCGCCATCACTCCTCCAATTGGAAATGGCTGATAAACAAGAAAAGTAATTGAATGTCAGGACATTGTAAGATAAACAGGTGCAATGGATAGTAGGGAAGAAAAGCAGGGCATGAAATAATTCACATTTATGTTGTCTAAGCAAATAGAATAGCGTGACATAATTTCACATATATGATGGCTAATTAAACAGGATAGCATGACACAATTTCACATGTATGATGGCTAACTAAACAGGATAGAATGACATACTTCAAAATATGATGACTATGTAAACAGGATGACATGATATAACTATACGATGTGTTTGTTAAAGTGGTTGGCATGCCATAAATCACAAACATGTCGTCGATGGAAACATGATGGCATGATATAATTCACGGATAGAATGACATAATTTAAAATATAATGACTATGTAAACAGGATGAGATGATATAACTATATTATGTCTTTAGAAAATGGGTTGGCATGCCATAATTCAGATACATCTTTGTCTATGTAAACATCATGGCGTGACATAATTCAAATATATGATTTATATACTAAGGAAGTGAGCGAGAGGGCAATCGCATATATGATGTGTCAACTAAGGAGATGGCATTCAATATTGTGTATATGATGTAAAAACTAAGCATTGCAATACAACATATGCATTATATGAGTAATATAACCCTGCCAAGTTTGAGCATACACCTCGTGGGGATAATAGGACTGATCATCCGCCTCAATCCTCCTCTCAAGAGCTATCTAACCATCTATCAAGATATCTGCTTGACAGTAGCATTGTCTCGCTTCCTCAAGACCTTGTTTTCACTCCATTTCTCCATCACCAATTCAAATGGCTGATGCACAGGAAGAGCAGTTGAAGATACAAACATTGTCGATAAACCAAAAGCAATGAGAAATACAAAAAAAGGACGGCATGATATAATCCACATATATGACGCTTGCCTAAACAGCATGGCATTGCATAATTCACATACATAATGCCTTGCAACAAGATAACATTGCATAATTCACATATATAATGTCTTGCAACAAGATGGCATTGCATGATTCACATATATGGTAATTAGACACTAAACAGGTGGCATTCACACAAAGCATGTCTAAACTAAGCAAATGACATAGCAATGCAAGATACCATACATACGATATGAGCAACATAACCACCGCCAAGTTAGGGCATGCACCTCGGGGGGATATGATCGGTCATCTGTATGCGAATCCTCCTCAGGAGCTATCGGTAACCAACAAGACACACGCGGCACGATAGCATTATGCGCTCAAGACCTTGTTTCCACTCCAGATTTTTCCATGACCGTGCGTAATGGCTGATGCATGTGAAGAGTAATTGAATGTACTAAAATTGACAAATTTAACACGTAATAGAAAAATGATGGCATGATATAATTCACATATAAGATGACTAGCTAACCAGTGGTGGCATTGCAAAATTCACATATATGATGCCTGGCTAGACAAGATGGCATTGCATGATTCACATATCGATAAAGAAACTAAGCAGATGGCATTGACACAAAGCATGTCTAAACTAAGCGGATGACATCTTTAATGTATACAAGAAGCAATGCAAGGCACCATATGCATGATATTACCAAGATCAGCATGCCAAGTTAGAGCGAAGACCTCATGGGGTAAATAGGAGTGGTCTTCTCCTTCTGAATCCCCCTCAGAACAGTTATCTTCCTCTTGATTACGATCCGAAATGGGTGGAGGGGGGGCTACCTTTGCGCCCACCATGGGAATGACGCTCCATGAAATTTTATTGCCACGCAAGGCTCGTCTCTTTCGCTCTACATGATCAGTTCCATTGCGTACAATAACTGGCATGCATAGGAATAAAACATAGTGAGATTATGTAAGGAGTGCATGCACAAATCCAGAGTGATGGTAGCAAACTGTGGATAGACCCAAAACCAATGATAGCAAAGTGATAATAGCTTTAGTTAAAAAATACGAGATAATGGCTCCTTTAATGTTTGTTTGCACCCAACTTTAAACTCATAGTAGACACCGGAGATTAACTAGATAGTAGATGATAGTACTGATTGCTGCCCCAATATGTACCCCACAACCATTTAAAAACTCAAGTTTCAACATTAGTTTGGACCTGACTCGGAGTCTAATAGGTGAACACGACGATAATGTAGCATGTCATCATATTAAGCGACGCATAACGTAAGCAGACACGGAAGAGTGCGACCTCTCTTGCGGACCCATGTAGTCCTCAAGGTCATCTGCTCAGTTGATGATGGTAATGCAGTTGCCGTGGCTGCCGGCGGCGGGGAAGAAGATCTGAGGCAGCAAAAGATAGTCTGGAGAGCGGATCCTTGCTGTGGTGAACCCTTCCGTCATTGGAGCAGCTGAGCTGGGGTGGAACACAGCGCCGCAGGAGTAGGACAAACCACACAAGGTTTTCTGTGACACATATCTGTAATGTGAAGTAATTGAGTAAGGGCTTGTTTGAATTTGAGGATTCTAACAATGCAGGGATAGGAAATAGACAGGAATAGGATAGGAATGCACGTGCAAAACAGAGAATTTAAAAACAAAGGATTTCTGCCAATCTGGGTGTTTGATTCACAACAACTGGAAGATCACACGATGCAAAAAAGCATGGTGAGATTAAGTCAAACCACAAGAAAATGTACGGTTATAATGCTATTATGCTACTATCTCTTAGTCTTGTGCTTGATGAATAGGAATATTAAAAGGAGGAGAAGTGGAAATTAGAATTCCTACGGTTTTTCTTTGAAGGAGACACTAAAGGAACAAATCCTATAGTTTTCCTTTGCTCCATTCCTTTGCACCAAATTCATGAAAAGTAGTACCATAGGAAACTTTCCAATTCCAATGTTTTTCATTCACTTTTCCTTTCAAGCAATTTGGCGATTCTAGTAGGCAGGCTTGAGCAAGGAAAATCCTACACTAAAAAAATGTTTACGTGCTACTTCTATTACTTTGGACCTAGGCCAACGCCATACTAGCTCAACTCCTGTGCCCATCGACAAATGCACAGCTCAAACGCGCACAGATAAATAATGATGGCATTCAAGAGAGTCCATCACGGATAGCTAAGTTGCCTGGTACCCCACTGCTTGTCATATAGTAGGATAAAATAATCGTATTTCCCATTACTACGAGTTCTCAGTGGACAATATATATAACATGTAGAGTAAAAAAGAGATGCAACAAGTGTACAACCTCTTTGGCGAAGCCATGTCGATCTCAGCGTGATTGGGTTGGCCGGTGAGGATGCTCTGGCTGACTTGGCTGCCGGAGGAGGGGAAGAAGATCTTAGGCGTCTAGAGATGGAGCCCCAGGTACTACTCCGCTGTGATGGAGGGTTTCGTCGTTGGAGCAGCTTCGGTGAGTTGTACGACACGAGGCTGAAGCAGGACAAGAGAGACAACAAACAACATTAACCTGAGTGGAATTCTAATAGCATCTCCAATACATGACGTAAAATACATAACCACAAAGTGATAGACGTAAAATACATCATCCGCTCATCTCTCGAACTTAATCAAATCGAACTTAACCGTCAAAACCAAACTTAACTCGTCAAACTGAATTTTGTCTTTAAACTGAATTTTACATCCGAACTGAACGCACTAGTAAGGTGAGGCTACACGGTCGGTCGTGACTTTTCATCTCTGGTCACCGATTTTGCGTACCGTTGGATATGAAATCAAGGGCCCGCGGTTCATCTTCAACCTCCACCCCGAGCCGCCACCACCACCGGCCAAACAGCCCCCGCCATGTGACGGGCGGTGCCGCCGCCTTCCAAAAGCACTCCCCACCCGGTCCGCCGCCTGCCATCCCTCTAGGCCCCCATGCTGAGCTTTTTCTCGTGATCCCCACTCCACCGCTTCGCCTAACGCCCGCCACACCGGCGACCACCGCCCCCATCCTGAACCCTAAGATAGATAGTGGGTACCTCTCGTGAGCCCCTCTCTCACAAGGGCTGGTTCTTCCTTCACCCGAGTAGCCCCCACCTCTCGAAAATCGATCGACCCAAAAGTCGATTCAGTCGATCAAGTGTAGCTAAATCGGAGCAGCATCGCAAGCAAGAGCAAGAGCGAGAGTAGCAGCGCGAGCAAGAGCAATATCAAGAGTAGACCAGGCCGGGGACCGAGAGCAAGAGCAGAGCAGCAGCGCGAGTGGGAGCTAAAGCAGCAGCTCTCTTGATGTGGACGTCGCCGCCGAGGGAGCGACGTCGTGGAGGAAGTGGCCGGCGACGCCGCCGTGGATGGAGCCGCGCTTTGTCGGCTCGGGACCGAGCGCCGGCAGCACCGTGAGATCGAATCAAGAAGAAAATGCAGCGATTAGTGTACAACCTCTTTGGTGGCGCCGATTAGACCGCAACTTCATCCGAGGAAACGGTGATGATGATGCTCTTCGGTGGTGCGAGTGAAGACGGCGGTGTGGGAATGGAGGTGGCGCGAAAGACGAGGGAAACGCCGGGCAGCTCCTTGGAGGTGGAGGACGGGTGGCTGAACCGGCGGGATGATGACATCGACGACGGATCCTCATCCGCACGGTGGATGAGGGACGTCGAGGTGTTCTTGTGACGACGTCATCGGGGAAGAGGCTCGCCGGGTGGCGGACGGAGCAGGGTGTGGGGTTTCGTCGCGGGTTTTCGCGACCTCGGTGTACGAATGGGTGGGCGGATGGGATGGCAGTGGGGAACCATGGCTTGGAGACGCGCTTGTCCGAAATGTGGGGTAAGTTACGAAAGTACCCCCCACCGATTTGAGGCGGTTCTTTCGGTTCGAGGTTACCACCGCATTTCGCGTGTCGGGATTTCACAGAGGTGGGAGTTTTCGCAGCGTTGTAATTTCGAATAGCAAGGCGCGGGTTGAGATGGAGGGAGTTGTCGAAGCACAACGAGACAAAGATATATCTTAAATATTTCCGGCTAACAAGGCGCGGGTTGAAGAGGCGGGAGTTTCGCAGCACGATAGACACAGACGCTAGCTTGAATTTTCGGCATAACAAGGCGCGGCTTGAAATTTCGGAAGAACAAGCTTAACGTGTACCCCCCAAAAAAGATAATTTGCACCTCAACTTGCACAACACACACACAAACACCATTTAGACTAGAGTAAGGTACACGTGCATTGCACGCATGAGATTTGGCAACCAAATTATGAATAAAATACCACATTATAGCTTGCAAGCTTTGAGTCATATATGCATGATGTAGATGTTCGTTTAATTCTTATAGTTCAAAGCTAATCTATTTTAATATTCATGGAATTGTGCGTCGTAAGACATAAAGTAAAAAAAAATGGCAAATCATGTAGAAAAACATTTGGGCAATTCTGATACGGAAGATTCTAGAACAAATAAGAAGTTATTGTGTTTTGATGTTTGTGCATTATGCTTAAGTTCAACCATGGAGTCTTCTAGATTATACATGTGGCGAAATCTGGTGGAATCTAGATGATATCCAACGGCTAGTAGTGCTCAAATTTGCCATCTTTGGACCATCGGATTCGCCTCATCCAACGACCATCTTTCAAAGTTAAAGTTACCCGCACACAATATAAAAAAAATATAATATAATATATATAGGGGTATAGATATAGATATGTGATGCGAAGTCGCCATCATCTCCAATTAGAATAGTGTGTCCATGCACGGATGCGACGTGGCCAAATGATGTCCGCCATCGGTATCTCAAATTCAAATCACCGACCTTGTTCAATGTGTATACATTACAACATGCTCGCTTCCAAACCACACCGCAGCAGATCTCCGTTATATTCACGCATGCATGGGTTTCAAACATCAGGATCTCTTATTCAAACATTTGAATTCAACTTTACATTGATTATGACCTCACCTATTCTTTTACACCCACACAGTAGTCTTCTCTATAATTGTACCACTAACTTTCTCTCGTGCATGCATGCACACACACTACCAGTCGGCATTATCCATCGCACGCATGCAATCTTTTTCTTCAAGTCGGTCTCCCATGAAGGCACACACCCACACACATCCTCCTCTCCATCATATCGGGCATTCTTTATCTCTCACGCGTGCATGCGCAACGATCGATGTTCCTCTATGTATGTGTGTATATAGCTAGGTCTTTCATAGTTTTTCACACAAACCGATCAATCGATATATCCAGTGAGGTCTCAGCCTCTTTCCCACGTCCACATCGATCAATCTATACCTCTCTATATAGGGTTAACATATATAGCTAATACACCCACATTAATTATATATCCAATGTCCCCTCTCATCATCCATGCCTTCGCTTCATCTCTCGAGACGAGTGCACAATGAGCGAAAGACAGAAGTAACCCCTGCCCCCCTCCCCTAACATCACTATATATCGAGGCTAATATGAATGTGATCATTAGACAATTGCTGCTAAAAATGGTTTAAGTTCATGAATTGACCCTCCTCATAAAGGATTAGCAATGCTCGGCCCCCTAGCTCATTTATTTTCCATGGCTCCGCCATCACAGCAACAACAAGCGTGTTCGCCTCTCTCTAAATATCGATCTCGCACTTGTGCATTCCTTCATAGTCTCCTCCACTCGCCCCTCGCACCATCTTCTAGCCCCCACCAGATTTTGCCACATGTACAATCTAACAGACTCCATGGTTGAACTTAAGCATAATGCACAAACCTCAAAACAACAAAGTGGTTCTCTTTTGTTCTAGAATTTTCCGTATCATAACTGCCCAAACTTTTTTCTAGTTGAATTGCCATTATTTGTTTTTACTTTATGCTTTACAACGCACAATTCCATGAATCATAAAGTATATTAAGGGCTTCTTTGATTCAAAGGATTCTCAAAGGAATTCCAGAGGATTCTAATCATTAGGAATTTTTCCTATCTTGGTTGTTTGATTCGTAGGATTGTAAACCATAGGAATTTTTCCATATGATTCATTTGCACTAGATTTCATAGGAAACATCCCATCCACAAACCTCTTCGAAAGAATTCTGCGTTTTTCTATGCACAATCAAACACTCGTACAATCACCTTAGGATTCAAGACGACATTCCACTATAATCCCATGTTTTTCCTATTCCCGTTCTTAGCTTTTTATAAAAACTAATTGATTTTGAATGAGATGAACTATAAGAATTAAGCGAAGGGCTATATCAGGCATATATGACTCGAGAGCTTACATGCTATAGTGTGGTATTTATTCATAATTTGGTTGCAAAATCTGATGCGTGCAATGCACGTGTACCTTACTAGTACTTCGAGTATGTGCAAAACATGTAAATTAGAATACCAATGTGATGTAGGGTGGAACCCTATGGGGAGATCTTTCACGTTTGGAGAGGATCCCTACGAGGAACACGAAGAACGAGTGGGAGAGCACGAGGGAAATCACGAGGAAAACACAAGAGAATCGCTCAAACCAACAAGATTCGACACATTACGCGCTAGTTCGATGAACACAAAGAGGGATACACGATCCACGATCAACAAAGGACCATACAAGGGGTAACGGGTTCTTCTCCGTGAGGAGGTCTTGATAGGGGCCACCCATGAGGGTCTTGAGGTAGGTCACTCCAAGAGGAGGTCTTGATCTCCTAGCGGAGTGGATCCATGGAGCAAAGCTCACAAATGTGTATCAACTACTTTGCTAACCCTAAACATAGCCCTAGGTACGGAATATATAGTCTTGGGGACGAAGTGGAGGAAGAGGGCTCGGAATGGAGATCACAGCCCATCTGGTGAGCCGTGCGCAGGTGGTAAGTTAGCCCGTCTTGCCGGGGTCCCGTGCGCACGGGGATCCCGTGGGCACGATGTGAACCCATGCGCACGGGGTGCTCAGCGCAAACTCTCTGAGTAGCCTGCGCATCGGGTCTTGAGGCCGTGGGCGCAGGGTCGCCTGGGAGGTGCAGATTTGGTCTTGTTGCACTCCTTCTTCCTCCTTGTGGCCTTGGGGTCCTTCTCCTACTCCTTTGGGGTGTTCCTCACCAGCTTGTGGTCGACGGTCTTCAGATTCTAAGGGCACATCGAGCTCTTTGGTGAGGTAGCAAGCAAGTCCAATGGATATTCATGATATTCTCGAAGAAGAGCGGGTTCACCTTAATTCCGGTAGGTCCGCTTGGGGCTTGATGTGCTATGAAGGTGTACATGGAGATGACCGTAGGATGCTCCGCATCATCTCCTCCCCCTTGGGAAAGATCCGACCTCGGATCGTAAACCGTATCGCCATGTACACGGTAGGCATGGATGTACCATAGGTCGATGTCGTGGCGCTCCTCAACTTGAAGGTCCATAGGGTCCATCTCCAATGTCGGTCCTCCATCCAATAGATGTATCATGTAGACAACAAGAAGGAAACAACAATGAAAGAATGGCCCATCCAATATGCATATTTGAAGATGGCTCAAAGGGAAGGAGTTCACCTTTAGGAGATTCTCGCAAATGTTAGTGTTGCACATCATGTACGCCTTCACATAACCAAAATTTGTATTTATGGAACCGCCTTGTGAATCCTTCAAAATGAAAGAACATGATAAACACTCAGAAAAACAAATGAGGATAGTGCAAATGCAAGACCTATCATTCGAGGGGTGAGATACCCAACAAGTGTATGCATCAAGCTCATTATAAGAAGGTACAAGGGAGCATTTCATAGTATGGAGGCATATGATGCAAGAACAACCAAATACAAGAGGCTCAAGTAAACAAGCATGCATCACAAGTAAGGTGTCAAAGTCTCCAAGATCAATAAGCATAGTTTGGTTGCACTCAATACAAGTGGATATGGAAGAGGCAACTAATGGACACAAGAGACAATGATCAAGATATATCATGTGAGAGGCATGAGCATATATGTCATCAACCCAAGAAAGCAAGTAATAGTGGAACATGGGTGATGCAACATAGCTAGCTATCATAGCGATCAAGTCAAGTATGCTAGTAGTGCGAAGATGCAACATACTAGAAGGAATCATGGCAAACATGTCATTGGTGCAAATAGTGGGCATGAATAATTCACATGTCATAGCACAAGCATAAAAGCAAGATATGAGGACAATAGCATGAATGTATTGGCGAGAGGCCATATGTAAATAGCAATTGGGCATCATGACTCTCCCAACACAACAAGCATCAATAGCATGGGGCACATGATAAACATGGCAATAGCAACAAGGATCTCCACCAAGCATGCAAATACACATAGAAGTAGCATAATGATGAAACATGGGTAGATGCAAGCAAGGGTCACAATTGCATGGCAAAGGCATGGAAGCAAGCATAACATGCAAAGTGAACACGGGAAAATGAGCATAAGGTGACAAATGGTAAATGGCCCATAGCCGTGTGAGAGCCAAGTGGAAGAGATGCGCGTAGTCCTTGCATGAAGGTGACGGTGGTAAGGGTAGTCCACGGGATCCCAAGTCATCGTTGCTCTCAAGAGCTCGTTTAGTCAACTCTTGGGATTGAGAAGTTGACGAGTATACATGAGTACCTACACAAAACAAAGACAAAGGAAAATTGTGTGTGCGTGTTAGATGTACACATCATCCATCATGATGCATACATGCTTGTGTTGGTTAGCACCAAATATCCAATGCTCAAATAAATGAGATGTGTGATATAGAAACATGTCATCTATCATGATAGGTTTGTTGTTATGTATAGCATAATGGAGACTCAAATTGTGTAATGCATCATGGGAAATATCTAGAGCATTGTTATTCATGTTATGCATATGGTGTACACTATCATGGGAATCATGCAAAGTATGAAATGCATCAAGATCTCCTAATATGTATGAGGAAACTATGGGGGTCTCCTCACGAGCATTAATGAAAACATCACATGGAGAATATTGACAACATCCAAAACAATGCATATTAGGAATAATGTGATCATGGCATGACATAGTAGATGAATTGCGCAAATCATGTAAAGGAAGCATGGCAATATCATCACATGAAAAACAAAAGCCAATGACCATCATCTCAAATTGCGTCTATGCCATAAGTGCAAATGGGATTGATTTTAATGGGGCATGCATAGTTACTATGTTGAGATTGAAATGATGCAATATGGGAGATCTCATTCATAGCATATGACAAGTTCAATGGATTGTCAAACATGACGTGACCAATAGAAATTTCACAAGATGTCCTATGGAGCATAGCATCACAACTAGGCAACTCAACATGCTCATCATCATATTCATCATAAATAGGTAAGTCAAGGCATGAAGGAGTTTCACTAGCATGAAGCATGGCAATAGGTGGGTTAACATCATGGGAGCAATCGATGTCAAGAGAGTCCACTAGTGGGACAAGAGAAGCACCATCACCTGTGTTACCATTGGAAGGTCGCTCATGTGTTGTAGGTGAGGTGTTGAAGATCCACTTGTTGTCATCTTCATCTTGATGGAACCATGTGGGGGGTGCATCATCGTCCATCATGGCCATCGTCGTCTCCATTGGAGGTATGGACTCATCAATGGTAGGCATGTCGTCATGTAGGAGACCTAGCACCGAAGGAGAAAACACACTAGGAGTAGAGGGTAAGTCGTTAGAGATCATAGTGGCCTCATGTGCCGTGTCAACTACCTCACTCACTAAGTGTTGTGGCTCACTCACTCCCAATATGACGCTCTCACTCGTATGGTTGGTGGAGTCACTCAAATGGCTCTCAACCTCACATAGGATGTGTGGCATGCTCTCAAGTGTGGGACTAGTGGTGGTCACACTCATCCTTTCATAGGAAATGCACTCAATGTCATATATGGTGGAGTCACTCATCTCACTCATGGGTTGGTGGCTCTCCGCAAGACTTTTATGGCAATTGGGTCATCTCATGATATGTGGGTGTCGGGAAGATGTTGGTGCAAATGTCTCCATGCTCAACTACTATCGCCGCCTTGGTTGAAGGGATAGTCCCATGCTCAACCTTCTTGTCACCGTCTTGTTGTTGGAGGCCCATATGATGTGGCACCTCGTAGCTCGCCTCCATGACCTAAGGGAATTTCCCATGCTCGGCCATCTTCCTTGAGGGGCTTCAAGATGGAAGTGTCACCCTCGCTCAGTGGCGATCGCCTTTGGACTTGGTGAAGTCGATGTAGGCGAACTCACGGGAAGTAGGCGAAGATGCCGTGCGTCCAAAAGGCGAAGATGCCTTGATAGCACTGGCGAAGATGTCAAGTGGTTGGTGTAGTAGCCGTGGCGCCCGCCTTGGTGGTGGTCGTCTCGCGGTCTTCTTTGTGCTCTTGAAGCTTGGACTTGGCGTGAAGTAGGGCTTGCTGGGACTTGTGCACTTGCGCTTGTGGAGCATCTTCATGATGATGATGTCGTTGTCGTGCTTGAGCTCGTAGTAGATGTCATTCGTCGTTGTCGTGCACATGATGCTTGGAGGTGAGTTGCCCTTCATGACGATGTGGATCACGAACGTGATGGTGGTGGCCATGGAGATGTGGACGTGGACGACTTGCGCTTGCATCGCTTGGGCGCTCCGAAGACATGTAGCTTGAACGCCGCCGCCTTGAAGATGACGAAGGGGAAGAAGACTTGATCAAGGCCCGAATCTCCTCCATCCTTGCATCTTGCTCCTCCTTTTGTGCGGAAAGCTTGTTGTCGATGTAGTCCCTTTTCCTTGCTTCGGAGAGATGAATGTCGATGGAGAGGTTCTCGATGCGCTTTTGCAAGGTAGATTGTGCTCCTTGCATTTCGTGTTGTAGTCCGAAGATGGACATTTTGGTGATGTAGTTGTTCGCACCCTCGTTGTTGTCGAAGACCGGAGATGAAATGCCTTGCCTATCCATCACAAGACTCGAGCAAATATGAGTGGGAGAAAGAGAAGAACTTATACCGAATGTACCTTAACCGATGTTGAAAATGGATCAATGATCACTTGATGTGTAACAAGGAAATAGCACAATTGGTACCAATTCTTATCGGTTTCTCAGACCTACACAAATAAGGCCTATGGTGGAGCTTGGTGAGGATAGCGGCACAAAAATTTGATGCAAAATGTTAGCAAGAGTGAATAATGTTGGAAAAGATTCACAAATTCGCAAGTGAAACAAGTAGACCAATAGCAAAGAATGGACACGGAAACACACACACGGATAGATAAGTGGGGTCGTGCAACCAAGGAATGAGCTGAAAATGTGGAATCCACCAAAACGCTCGTGTTGCACAACTCAAGAGACACGCTAGCACGATTGCTCAATAGGCGGATACGACACTTGTGCACAACCTATAAGATGCAAAATGGCTAAACTTTCTATCCCAAGTATGCTATGTATGTATGGTTCCCGGTGTTTCTCAAGATGATCCGAGATGATCGGATATGACAATCTTATATGCAATGTGGTATGATGCTATGGCACTTGCTTACAAGCTTCTTTGCTCTCTTTTCTTTTGCTTAAAAGCTTTTTTTTGTATGGCCAATTTGCACAATGCACAAACCAAGATAGCAATTGTGTATATGCGGGAACAATCTTGTGACACAAGAGATGATATGATGATACCAATATGATATGGTATGTATGCAATGGAAGGGTGGATCACTAATGTGCACAAGTGACGTTAAGGCAATACTCAAATGGCTAGTCTCGATAGGCAAGTGACACAAAATGGGCTAGGGGTTATCAATGCAATTGCAAGGGGAATATACAATGGTGTCGTCGAGGTTACCGTCCTTTGCGATGATGAGTGGCGGTGCTCTTGATGTCAATATGATTGAGACTCGCCCCTAAGTAGCCGAAACACCTTAGGAAACGGAAAAACCGCGAACTCAAAATCTCAAGGACAAAAGTCGAATGGTGGTAGCGGAAAGCGGTGGTGTTGCACTGGGCAATGCGGAAGTGGGGGTTATGGTGGTGGACTATACACGGTGTCGGAGTTGGAGGTCACCGTCCCTAAGTAGCCGAAACACCTTAGGAGACACAACTCACAACTCAAAACAAAATTGGGGTAAGTTGGGATGGTGGAAGTGTATGGTGGGTAAGCCCATGTGGAAATGGTTGTGGTGGTTGATGAAGAAGCAACCGTCCCTAAGTAGCCTAAACACCTTAGGAGACTCAAGTCACCACTCAAACAATCTCAAATGCTAAATGGAGAGAAATGGGTTAGGTTGCGGAAGGCTACGGTGGTTTTGCGGAAGATATGGTGGAATGCCTAGGCAAAGATGCCAAAATTTCAAAATTTTGATGGAGTCAAATGGTTATGGAACCTATCTAAGTGGATGGTGGATGTCAATAGCTACTCAACGAGCTAAAGAACGCGAAAATCGGACTCCGGATGTGGAAGTTATGGACAAAACGGTGAAGTGCTGGCGGCTGGCCTGGGGGGGGGGGCGTGCGCACGGGGTCTAGGGCCCGTGGGCACGGGGTCCCGTCCGCATGGTACACACACCGAGGGCACGGGGTCACCTGGGACATGCGGGTTTTGGCGAATTGTTGTCGATTTGGGCGGCAATATGGGCGATCTCGTGGCTTGGGTGTAGCTGGGGGTAGGGGGTGGTATGGGAGGACGAAGGGACTACGGAAGAAACGCACTGGAAGGGCCGTGCGCACGGGGTCTGACTGGCCCGTTGCACGGGGGCCCATGTGCATGGGGTCCCGATGGCCCGTGCGCATGGGGTCCTCTGAGAGCGGACGAACTGCTCCGGATCCGTGGGAAAAACTCGAATTTGAGGTCAAAATCGAAGGATGGAAGGTAGGGGAAGGTGGTAGAGGGGTGGATCTACTTGCTAAACACGGATCCATGGATCAAATCCAACAAATTCAACACTAAACCAACAAATCACAAAACATTTTGGGGCTATTTTTGGTGGGGGTTTTTCGAATTTAGGACAAAAACAACAAAATCAAGCTAGAAAACATGGGGTAGGGGCTCCAAAAACGTGATCAACGTGGCTCATGATACCATATGATGTAGGGTGGAACCCTATGGGGAGATCTTTCACGTTTGGAGAGGATCCCTACGAGGAACACGAAGAACGACTGGGAGAGCACGAGGGAAATCACGAGGAAAACACAAGAGAATCACTCAAACCAACAAGATTCGATTACACATGCGCTAGTTCGATGAACACAAAGAGGGATACACGATCCACGATCAACAAAGGACCATACAAGGGGTAACCGGGTTCTTCTCCGTGAGGAGGTCTTGATAGGGGCCACCCATGAGGGGGTCTTGAGGTAGGTCACTCCAAGAGGAGGTCTTGATCTCCTAGCGGAGTGGATCCATGGAGCAAAGCTCACAAATGTGTATCAACTACTTTGCTAACCCTAAACATAGCCCTAGGTACGGAATATATAGTCTTGGGGACGAAGTGGAGGAAGAGGGGCTCGGAATGGAGATCACAGCCGCCCATCCTGGTGAGCCCGTGCGCATGGGGGACCCGTGGGCACGCAGTACACCCGTCTTGCACGGGGTGCTCCAACAAGAAAACTCTGAGTAGCCCGTGCAAGACGGGTCTTCGAGGTCTGTGGGCACGGGGTTGCCCGGGAGGTGCAGATTTGGTCTTGTTGCACTCCTTCTTCCTCCTTGTGGCCTTGGGGTCCTTCTCCTACTCCTTTGGGGTGTTCCTCACCAGCTTGTGGTCGACGGTCTTCGTATCTAAGGGCACATCGAGCTCTTTGGTGAGGTAGCAAGCAAGTCCAATGGATATTCATGATATTCTCGAAGAAGAGCGGGTTCACCTTAATTCCGGTAGGTCCGCTTGGGGCTTGATGTGCTATGAAGGTGTACATGGAGATGACCATAGGATGCTCCGCATCACAATGGCACGCTACACAGTGTCTCCCTTACAGTTCATGAAGCCACGTGGCACATGTGGAGGCGTTGTCGCGACCTCCTTGCGTGGATTGATCACGGTGACGTCTGCTGGTTCCCGGAAGAATGTACTCGTCCTCCCCGAGCCATACTAGCGGTACATGCACGGCGAAGATGTGAACGCACGCCACGCACGCACTCATTCCTCGCAGACGCACACGCGGGTACACGGACGGACGCAATTTTGTACCAAGATCCACCCCATGTGATAATTTGACGCGTGTAAAGTTGTTCACTTCATTGATGGTCAATTAATACAGCGCATGCAAATTGAGTGGAGGTGAGGGCGGAAGAAAGACATTATTACTCCACTGCGCGCATGCGAGTAGTTAAATCATGGGTTGCTAGTAGTACTTCCATTGGTCTCCTTCATATTTTGTGCCAATTTTTTACAGTAACATAATATTGACGCATTTGAGCAGTGTAGTACTTGAAATTTATGTTCCGCTAAACCATCAATTAATCTTTACCTTGTTCCCATCACATTCGAAAGCCTGCTCACACCTACGAGTACGTACCAAACCTGAATGTGTTCCCACTATGCAGGTATTAGTACTAGTGCTAGTACCTAGGTTATAAAAAGGGGAACTACCTAACCGAAAATTACTCTACCTTTCCTCCTCATAAGTGCTTCTTCTTCGTCCGTCGTTGCCATGGCCGGTGAGCAGAGCTCTAGGTCGAGAACTACTCGTAACAAGGGAGCAGCAACCAAGGCTGCGGAAAAAAAAGAGGGCTCACCGCCACGCAGAGACCTCGAAAGATCTCTCACGGGCAGGCGATGGCTCCCAGGAGCGCCCTAGTCATGAGGCGAACATGCCGAGAGCCGGCGGAGCTGGAGTCGTTATCCCTCGACGGCATGCCCGATCAGCTCAATAAGCGAAGGAGTTCATACGGGGCTTGATGGAGTTGCTTTGAAGGAGAGCCTCGACGACATGCCCGCCGAGCTCAATCAGCGGGGGAGTTGACCGCCCGGCTTGGTGATGCTGCTGAAGAAGAGCATTGCCTCGAAGAAGAAGGCGACCGCCGAAATCCTGCGACTTCAGGAGGACAAGGCGAAGCTCTGCCACGAGATCGACCTATTGAAGGAGAAGAACGTCGGCTGGAAGAAGCTGCATGAGAATAGTAGTTCCTCGATGAAGATGCTGCAGGCCCTCGTCATGGAACAGAAGGAGGAGTTGGCAAAGCTCCGCATCGAGCACCCGGCTGCTGTCAAGGTACGTAATGCGGCCGTGGAACAGATGATGAAGGCTCGCGTCGAGAAATCCCGCGTCATGGGATGAATGAAGAAGATGGCGGAGGAGGCAGCGCAAGGAGATGGAGGTCGTGGAGGCGATGAAGAAGCGATTCACGACTCATGGTGAATTAGATCATCTGGGGTGATAATCTTCCTTCTTCTTTTGCTCCTGTGTTTCATCTTTTGCTTCGGGTTGAGGGAATGAATAGAACAATGCTAACAATGAGATGAATAGCAAATTATATCATTTTTTATCGCCATATGGCACTGGGCTGCCGTGTTTAGGTTCTCCGTCATAAAGATTACTACTCGGTGGAAAACTTGAGTATACTGCATACGGTTCTTTGCTCCTCCTCGATCAGGTCGTCGGCGCATTTATACGAGCAGTCAAATCACAAGGCCCCGCCTTCCAGCAGTAATGAGCCGTCAAATCACAAAGGTCCTCGCCTCTCGTGAACCCTCTAGCCTTTCAAAAAATGTATACTTTTGTACAGCAGTAGTATCGATGGATTACGCCATGGAGCAAAACTTGAAATTAAAAAAAGGTGGTACATATAGAGAGCGCTAAATGCCAAATTATGCATATAGTACTATTAAAAGGCTAGTCACAATAATGGTGTCCAAAGACAACCCACCCTCAAATAAAACTAAGAGGGTGCTTGGATACGTTTTAGTCCCATGACTAAAAGTAGTGGGACTAAAACATGCTAGCCTCACCCATGCTTGGATCCAAATACTAAAAAGGCTAAAATCAAGTTAATGAGCATTTATTATCCTCCAAACCCTCCAATCCAGAACTACTTTGTGTTAAAGGAGAGGAGTTAAATGAGGAGAGAGAGGACTAATCCACATTTTAGTAGGGTTACCCCTGACTAAAAATTTTTAGTCTCAAGACTAGTTTTAGCCCCTCTTTAGTCAGGGGTGCTTGGAACTTTAGCCTCTTAAAGAGACTATTTTTAGTCGGACTAAAATAAGTCCCTTGGATCCAAGCACCTTCTAAGCATCCTGGAATTCTTTGACAAAACTAAGCACCCGAAATTCTTTGAGAACTAAGCTGCTGGCTATATGATGTTGGCCATATATATTGTACGTATATAATGTGAAGAAACGAGTGGTAGTACTATACCAACTAAAAGATGAAATGTAAGAAATACTAGTATGTATGTACTGAAGAGTTAAAGTAACGAGAAGAAACATAACATAGTTCTGCTGGGGGCTCAGCACAACACAACCCTCAAATTAAATTAAGCACACCTGAAATTAAACTTTGCAACTATTCCGGTAGACACTGCATTAGAACCACCATGAGCAACAACACTGCCACCTTACTCAGAGTCCTCGTCCACGTCCTCGACTTCGTCCTTGTCCCTCTTCCTCTTGGCCGATACTTCTTTGCTTGAACCACACACTTGGCTGTTGCTCTTCATCCAACCCTTGTAGATACTGAAGCAAAGGTAGCCATCCATTGCAGCGTAGTGGATGTGGTCTATATCTAGTACATTCCGCTGCCATGCATGACGATGAAAGCGTGTATGGAGGTTTCTCCGGTTCTGCGTCTGAAGGATGAACCATGGCTCCTGCCAGTGGTCGGCATTGAAGCTAAGTGACGAGAGGACACCACCGATTCTTACGGAGGTCGAAGGTGTTGCCTACAATGAGGCCTATTCGACGCAGGACTTCTTTGTCGTTACCAAAGTCTCTGAAAGAACGAATTTGACTAGGTTGCTCTCGAGGAAGTCCTTAAAATCACGGCACTCAACGTCGCCATGGCATATGTGGTAGACCAAGCATAAGTCATGCACGCAAACCTGGATCACGGCGGGCTTCTTCCTCTCTTCGTCCTTTAGATCCTTCTCTCGTCCCAGGACTGTGGTGTACTCAACATCTAGCCCAGCGAGCCACTCATCATTTGAGTCTTTGAACATGCGTCTGAAGCGAGAAAGGCATCCTTTCACGGTCGCGGAAAAACGGGTGTAGATGACGTCGAACTCATCGCCGGTGATGGTTCTAACCTTGTACTCACCGCCGATCATGGAGATTTGGGACGCCATGGATTTGGGAAGAGGGTTAGGATTAGTGGAACTGCCGTAATGTGAATGGACGGGACGACTAGGAGCGAACCGCCGTAGTATTAAAGGACGTGCGGGGGCAGTAGGGAAGCGAATCGCCAGCGGCGAACGGCAGGGTAGTGGCTTTCCATTCTCCCATGATCACGGGCTTCCGAGAGCCCTTGGATCTGAGATCGAGCGGTTGCATGGCGTGATTCTAGACCTATGGGTGAATATCCTATCCTAGAGGGTTATTACGCAAATTTTCAGCAACTTAGCATGCGATCGCTTTGATCTCAGATCCAAGGGCTGCCAAGAGCCCGTATCCTGGTCAGCGCCTACCACGACCGTCGCGTCGCTTGGCCAAGGTCGCTACTTCTTTGAGATTTAACACGGTGCGTTAGGCTATCTGATGTTGGCATGTCATACATAGTCATCACTTAGTCACTCATACTACAACAAGGTTGGCTATAAGGTTGGCTATAAGTGTATTTTTTTACTCCTCTCTATCTCTTTCTTCGTACTCCCTCCGTCCCATAAAATAAGAACGTTTTTTACACTAGTGTAGTGCCAAAAACGTTCTTATATTATGGGACACATGGAGTACTAGTATTTATTGCATTTGCCACGGAGTGACCTCTTCCAATGAAATGGTGTTGCTAAGTTTGCTTCATTTAATTAGCTATAGACTCAAAATTGTCTTTTCACCTAGGTACACGCAGCGCTTAGCACCGTTTCTTCCTTGGGTCTCCAAAATAGTATCTCTCTTTTTGATTAACTTGCCACATCGGACTTTATGCCTATGTGGCAAGCTTAAGCACCTATAGGAGCAAGTAAAAGTAAGTACAATAGTGCGCTTTACATGACATTTTTGCATATGTGGAGGAAAGTGGCAGGGAAAAAGTGGAGAAGTGGGCTCTCATGCAAGAGCCAGCCTCTACTACATGGTGGAGCATTGGGAGAGGCACCTGTATGGAGGTGGTCAGGAATCGAGAGACTCATGCCGGTCGTAGCGTCGCAGTTAAAAAGATAATGGCAAGTCAAATCACGGGGGCCCACCTGTCCCGGTGATAACTTCATTTGTCAAATCACACGACCCTCACGTTTGCGGCGGCCTAATCCCTCGTCTTCTCGCGCCTCTGTCGAACCGACTAGGGCGGAACTGCCCTCGCCGCCGCCTTGCAAGCAGAAAAGCCCCGCCCTCGACTTTTTAAATAGTATCTGATATACTAATTTTGTATCCATGGATTGCACCAGCGCCATGGAGCAAAGCGTCTAGAAAAGCGGCGGTACACATGTCACGGAGTATCTGACACGCCCGATCGCGTTCGCTGTCGCACCCAGACGGTCGGTCGATGCAGCACGCTGCTCTCACGAATGGAACGCGTCATATTGCGTTTGCACACACATGTGGGACGGCAATTGAGAACCTACCATAGGCACACTCCCGGCCCCGCAAGTCGGGTGACTTAATAGAAGAGGGAGGCGGCGATAGTACTAGAGAAGTGTTGTACTACGTTGGTGCACGGGCGATCCACGCAAGACACGGAAGATCAGTTCGTCCATGCATGTGACCAGACTCCGGAGACACGCTGGATTGGCTATAAATCTACATATCGTGCAGGCTGTGTTGTACATGGCTGTAGTTGTGGTGAGAAATCTAAAAGGTTTCTTGTCATCTCGCAAAATTAGGTGTCATGTGCTTCGGATCACTGCGAGGGTTAAACAGCGACAAGCGAGTTGGGCTAGTCATTGAGGGGCACATGCACGAGCGGTGACTACACGGCTGCCATCTAGGTCAAGACGGCTATGTTAATTAGGACATCTATCGACGGACCCCTTTTCTACGAGTTTATCTTTAATTTGAGCTTTGTTCCTCGTCTAGTTTGTCCGTCGGGATTCATGTTGTCTCCTTGGGCAGTGAGGTTATGATTTCTTGTCATGTGGCATTTTTTTGTGTTATATTTTACAATCCGGCGCTTCAGATCAAAATGACGACAACTGCGCCTCCGGGCCACGAGCATGAAGACTTCTCGGCAGGTCATTGACGAGGTCAAGCCGGCTCCAGTAGACAAAAGAAAACTAGTACTACTCCACTATATAGGCAGGAGCCTCCGCGCTTGCTTGCTAGTGTTTCTCTCTTCACACTGTCTCGGCCTCTCCAGATCTAAACACGACAGCGGTGGCCACTCTCTCTCTCTCTCTCTCTCTCTCTCTCTCTCTCTCTCTCTCTCTCTCTCTCTCTCTCTCTCTCTCTCTCTCTGCTCACCGCTGGTCACAGATCCAGCCGGATCCTCTCCGGGGAAGGTGAGAAGGTGCAACGTTCACGCAGTGCGTCCTCGGCGGCAGCTCTTACTGCTTCTTGGCGCGTCGATCAGCCTGCCTTGCCGTTCTCTCCCAAGCACCGGCTGGCGAGGAGGGCCTCAACCCTTTCTTCCTCATGGCCAGTAGTGTGGGGCAGATCAAGCCTCCCGCCGCCCACCTAGCGACATCCCGGCGACCATCAGGTATAACTTCCTTCGAAACCGGCCTTGCTCTACTTCCCGAGCTCCTGACGTCGCTGCATTTGTATCTTTTACTATTTCTCAGGCCCCCTCGTAGATAGGATCGATCGGCTGTTCGAAAACCACCTAATTTTTATGTTTAAGAGGTAAAACTAGTTCATGCACTCGAATCTAGTACTACTTGGTTCAAACAAGGAAGAAAGGGGTGGGGGTGGGGAGGATTTGTTACTGAATCTAGGACTTGGTCAAAAGAGGAAATAATGGGGGCGAAAAGTAGCAGAGACTGGCTATCCAACTGGTCTCTAGGTCTAATAGGGAAATAAAGGGAAACACAGTACAAACACAATATAAACCCGATCTATTGGTTGAAAAAGGAAAGAAAGTGGGGACTGGGGGATAAGTCAACAGAGTAAGTCCAACACTAGATTTGCTAGCCTCACACAGTATAAGGTGGCTATCTTAGAACAAAAATGGGACCAACCAGATATCATGTTACGATGTTTGTTGCCCCGAGCCCTTTGTTATGTAATGCCCTTTGGTAAAATGTAGCTTGATCGCCTTTGTTAAAAAGTAAGGACACGTTAAACCAATGTTGTTTTGAATGTAATGCCTCGATAATATGAATCAATGGCACTTCTTTACATGTCCTGCTAAAATTTCCCATTAAGATAAGTTGGTTCTTTTAGATTTAGAAATGCAAGCATCCTTGTCCGCCTACTCTCCCGTGCCCAAAGTAATGTCGTATTTAATGGTTGTCATAGTTAATCCTAATGCCCACACTAATATCTAGCAATGCCAGTGCTTTAGAAATTGCTACTGTCCTTGTAGGATTGCCATTCAGATAAGAACATGCTTCTTTTCATTTGATGCATGTTTCATCACTTGTCAGTCACCCTCCTTTCCACCTTTTTTCAGATAAATGAGATATACATTTCACGCTTGATCTTAGTTGAACTGCACAAATGATATCCAAATTATAGTTGAGCATTCGGGGAGCTTCACAACCAACCTTGATGTTGCTCAATTTTATTGCAACTAATGAAGAAGAAGCTTTGTGGGTTTCGTTTTACGATGGAAATGGAACCGGGCTGGAGCCCTTTTCTTAAAAAATTGAAGAAGAAGCTGCTAGCTCACGGAACATTGCTTCATTTTAGGTGAATTGCACCAAAAGGTCCTATGAATTGAATCATCCATGTTGGTGTTGAATGAGCCAGCTTGACATCCATCTAAGCACCCCGGCCTCCATCCTTGTGGCCTTGCGGTACACCTCGTTTGCCACCTGCTCGACCCTAGTGTCACTTATAAAATGAAGTAATAATACAGTTAAAATAGAGCGAGTCTCATCTCTATCATTTCATTTCCAATGTAGATAAACAAAGTGCTTCTCTTTGTTAATGTATGTTTCATCAACTAGTCCCATTGTTAATGTTTAAGCGTTTCTGCAAACTGGGGTGCTTAATTTTAGTTGATATGTACAAAAATAGAGATTTGAATGTCTCAAGGCGCCTCCTTGTACTACCGATGTACACTGATGTTCATCACTGGCAGAAGGTGTATCTGGGAGACTTGGGACGATGTCCAGTATGAGGCGCACCGTATGAGGCGTCGCAGGGCCCATCTCGCCCTCATGACATGGCATACTATGATACTATCGCAATATTTTCTTCTTTTTATTTTGTGTGTTTCATCAACTAGTACCACTATAATGTAACCACGCTTTTCATTATCCTGTGCAAACAGGTTATTCAATTGCATTTTGGTGGAACTGCACAAATGTACATATGGAACCGGCATATATGCAGAGTGCGAGGTGTGCCAAGTAAAATTACCGACACCAACCATGCTGCATGCACGCATTGGCATCCACCACCACCAGTGGGATGTGTAGGCGCTCTCACGTGGACGGATCTTTCTCGGCAAAGAAATCATCTAACCAAATACTAGTAGCTTATATTGGCAGTTTTCTAGGGAGTACTCTTTTCGAAAGAAGCACCAATCTATTTTTCTTTATCTGTACACTGTGTCACAACTTTGACCCAAAGGTCCAGAGCTATTTGAGTATGATTGGCGTAGTACTCGGAGACTGATTGTAAGCATGATTTTCATTAGCTGTCACACTGATTGTAAGCATGAGCAGGTCGAAGATTAGGTTAGTGCGAAGCTTACCTTAAACCCTACCGCTGCCGTTGAAATGAGGCGAGCGTCGAGGGAACCGTGGAGAACGGCGGGGAAGCGACATCGTGCCATCCGACCTCTTCTTGCGGTGGGAGAACGAATACTCCTGTGGCTCCGGCTGGCTCTGCACCCTCACGAACGGCACACTATACTCGATCGATTCGTTATCCTCTGGGTGCTCGACCTTCGACCTGTACGCCCACCACCTACTGCCTCGAGCCTCACGGCGAAGAATCAATGCACTCCATCACCTGTGAGGAGATACTCGATGAACTTTCCGAGGAGGTCAGGCGTGACTGCCGCCGAGGAGTACATGTACATCGCCGCCCTCATCGCCGCCGTCTCGCTCTTTCGCATACATTGCCACATGGCACTGCCGTCCTCGATCTCCCACTCATTGTCAAACCAACTAAGGATCTCCTTCAACCTGGCTAACTTTGCACAGTGGCGCCCGCGATCTGCCTGGTCATTCTTGCATGCTCTCCATAGATGTCCTTACAGGTGGTCCGGTGCTAGCTTTGGAAGATGGGAGGAGGCGGTGGTCTTGCAATAGAGAAGAGGGAGAGGCGAGGCGGTGGTTTTGGAATGGAGATGATGGAGAGGAGAGGAGGTGGTTTTGCAATGGAGAAGATCGAGGAAGAGGGAGGCGAGGCGGTGGTTTTGGAATGGAGATGATGGAGAGGAGAGGAGGTGGTTTTGCAATGGAGAAGAGGGAGAGGATGCGTCATGGCAGCGATTTAGGATTGGACGAGAGGGCGGCGCTGTGTTGGATCAAAATCAAAATCAATTTACCCTTCAATTAAGAAAGCGACCCCACATTAACTAGTCTCCCTTTTATTACGGGTCATAATTGACCATGATTTTCGCACATAAAATATATGTTATACGTTGCAAAAATAATATAAATTGAAAGTACAATCAGATACTAACCAAACGATACAATTTTTGGTGACATGCATTCACATTTTGCTTGTCAAATACAGTACGTGGTCAAACTTTGACCCAAAATACGCAAAACAACAAAAAAAATACTTCAAAGACCAGCACCGCTCTTCCGCTCTTCTCCTCTTAAACCACCGCCGCTCCTCTCCTGTTCCAATCTAAATGTAGCGCCGCTCCTCTCCTCTTCCATTTCAAAACCACCGCCCCTCCTCTCTGTTCGGTCCAAAACCAGCGTCACTCCTCTCCCGTTATAATCCAAAACCAGCGCTGCTCCTCTCCTCTTCCATTCAAAACCACCGCCGTGAGTGAAGGTGCTTGTGGAGAAGTAGATCGATGGAGGAGTACAACCGATACATGAGGATCGCAGACCGTGACCTGTGAAGCTAGCTAGGATGTTGGAGATATGGTCTTGGTTTGACAACAAGGACCAACTAAGCGGCTGACGACATCCATGGCCAAATATACGCAATGAGCAAAAAGGCGGCGATACTCCGGAGGGAGTCGGCAGCCGGAGTACATAGAGCTGCTCCCTCTGGGCCATGGAGCAAACCGATTGACCAAATCCGATCGTGAGGAGGCGGTGGTGGGAGTATCGATCCCGTGATGGAGCATCTACCAGAGATTGAAGGATCGAGCATCTACAGGGTGCCGTTTGTGAGGGTGTCTGCCAGAGGCGAGCGGTGGAGTCTTCGTCGACCGAACCCAACTACAAGAGGAGAAAAGAAGTTAGCCCGACGACGCTTCCCGCCATCGTCTCCCTCGCCCGTTCACATATCGTCTCTCACCAGGCATTTGTCTGCCGAGGAATAGGAGGGCTGCCCCCTCCCCAATAATAGTCGGGCAGGTTGTGAATTGTCAAGAGGAGCTTAGGGTTGTCGATATTTGCAGGTTGTGAATTGTGTTTTCTGTTGTGTATTTTGAGAGTACTTTCGAGATATGAATGTCTTGAATTTCAGATTTGCAGTATTGAGCATATGAAGTATTTTATGAATTCTAGAGATCTATTTTTAGCACTTAAAAAATGTAGTTTCATAGGAGTATAAAAGTGGAACAATGTGATTCTCAGAGAAGAAAGCGCAAGTTTCGATTTCAGATAAGAAACTACAAGTTCAATTTCAGGTAAGCGCAACTTTCAGAGGCGAGCATTTATATTAACACGGCCTTTTCAAACAGGGTTAACATCATGTTGGAAGTTTTATTCATGGTCGAAAATGGAACTACCAGCCGATTAACATCACGCTGATCAACAATCATGCATAGCACATCTTCATATGATGCAGTCAAAATGCTCACACAATGTCGGTGCTAAACACGAGAGAAAGCGAGGGGCGAAGTTTTGGCAAGTGTTGGGCGTGGTTTTGGGCAGCCCGTCTAGGCTTTCATTTTTAACATCGCAGCCCACGACCTCGGATGGGAGGTCCATAGGCCTGTTGTATTTTCTTAGGGCCGTCATGTATCGACCGCCTATGGACCTCCCATCCGAGGTTTTACTTTTGGCAGCCCAATTTATGTATTTTTTGAAGAAAGCGCAGAGGTCTGTTCTATTTTTCTATATAAGAATAGGAGCATGAGGTCCAACTTATGTTTCCCTTCTAACTATATTATATATATTTAAATTATTTTATATGTTATTATATATTATTTTATTGTCATCATATATTTATGAGATACTTACATATGTAAGAAAACAATATCCCACATCTTATTAACTTATAAAAATAATTTCTTAACAAATAAAATCCTGGATTGTTTTGGCACGAAAATCCTAGTGATTGTGTACAAAAAGCTTGGTAAGATTTAAGGGACGAATGTAATAATATCACTTATTATTTAAATATATTTATAACAAAATGCTCAGCCCTTTTATTTTTTTTGATAACATTGCTGGCCCAACACAACATTATAATTAGAATCAGCCCAGCAAAATCGTGTATTTCGAGAAAGTGCAAATGGCTGTAAATTTTAGGAAATAAAATAAATGGGCGCATGGACGCTTCATTATTTGTTCACCCAGCCCAGCTAATGGCTGTAATTCAAAAAAAGATCAAATTGATTATAAATTCTACGGCATAAAAAAAAAGATCTGTAAATTCTGAAAAAATGGGTTGAATCGTGCCACATTTTGGAGAAATTTGAAATGTGGGCCAATAGGTGAAGCCAATGCAAGTCATTGTCAATTTAGTCAACAAATGATTACGGCATGTTAGCGTTGGATTTACATCCAACGACGGGCATCCATCTTCAATCTCTCGTCTTCTTCCTCATGCGCGCCGGGACCACCTCCCGCCTCCACAGTGCTAGCAGCTACATTAGCATGCTTCGCTATGAAGCGCTTACTCCACCGCTGGCTAAGCCATCCCTCCACCCCTCCACACCTCCTGTTCTTCTCCACATGAACCACACCAAAAGATTAGAACCCGATTAACCTCGTACACCTCTCCGTCGCAACTCTACTCCCGCGTCTTCCCATCTCGGCTCGTTCTTGTCCGAGGGCCTCGCCGTAAATCCACCACCTTGGATGCGCTCGGTGGCGTGGTCAACGATGGTCAAAGAACGACACCATCGGAAGTAGGCTGTGCGTGGAGAGGCTTATACTGGGTCCTGACGCCCACAAGGAAATGCCTCCTTATTACACGCAAAATAATGATTCCTCCGCCTGACATCTGGGACCCACCGGAAGAGCCTCTGTATTTCGCGAAAATAACGTGCCCCCCGCTGACATGTCGGACCCATCAGCTATCTTCGCACGCAAGGAAGTGCCTCCTTATTACGCACAAAAATGAATACTCCTCGCCACCGGTGGAACCCGGATAGTGGGAGGCTGACTTGGGCCTACCAAGTTGACGGGACGGAGGGCTTGGTCAACTTAGTCAATATGAGCGATTCTAGCTCTTGTTACCGTATGATGTTCATCCAACGGCCTTAGTGCTTCTTCAACCTCTGGTCTTCTTGCTCGGCCGCCCAAACCCCGGCCCGGTGGTCGTGCGCTGCGTGCTCACGCCTCCGTGGCCATTTGTGTGATGCCGGAGGCCTCACCGCCCCTACTACTCCCACCGGCTGGCAGGCCATCCCTCTACTCACCCACACCCCTGTTATTCTCCAAGAGCGAAGAGCCTCACACCGCAGCTGAACCAGTGAACCCTCGTACTCCTCTTCGCGTGGGCATCCACTCAGGGCCTCAGGCGCGGGCGCTGATCCTGACGTGGCTCCACTTGCGGCGCCGCTCTCCTGAGGCCCTGAGTGGAGTAGCTGCTTCTTCTTCTTGGGGACGACCTCAGGAGGGTACTGTGCTGCATTGCTGTCGGGGTCTTCGATTGATATTGCTTGGAAGGCGCGCTCGAGGGAGCACACCACATCTCTTTCTTCACAGGGGACTGTGATGATTCTGCCGCTCCCTGGCATCTTGAGGACGATGTAGCCGTGATGTGTCACTGCCATGAACTTGGCCAGGGCTGGATACCCGAGGATGGCGTTGTATGGCAGACGGATGTGGGCGACGTCGAAGTTGATGAGCTCGGTGCGGTAGTTGTCGCGCTGTCCAAAGGTGACAGGGAGGCGGACCTGCCCTATCAGCATGGTGGAACCGTCGGTCACTCCTGAGAAGGGCTTGGTAGGTTGAAGCTGATCATAGGGCACTTGAAGGCTATCGAACATCTCGACGGACAGGACGTTAAGCCCTGCGCCGCCGTTGATGAGGGTCTTGGTGACTTGTACGTTGCTGATGACAGGTGAGCAAAGCATCGGAGAGCGCCCGGTGATGGCAGCGCACTTGAGCTGATCGCGGCCCAGAAGGTGATGGCGCACTTGGACCACCTAAGCGGGCGTGTGGCCTCGAGCACAGGGGAGGACTGCGTTCTGCACGCCGAGCAAACTGCTTGAAGATTGACTGAGAGGTGGGGCTTGAGCTCCACCTAGGATGCGAGGCGATAGCCAGCGGCTCTGAAGCCCCCCACCCCTCGGCCCCGATGGTGGTCGTCAGTCCTTCTTGGTGGTGGTGGCAGCGGAGGAAGACCAGCGTTGCCCTGGGGGCGGTCCTCGCGAGGTTGATCCCTCCAGGTGCCTTCGCGAGGCTGATCTTGCCAGCGGTCTTCACGAGGCCTGTCACGCCACTGCTGGCGAGGGCCACAGTCGTCCCAGCGTCCTACGCCACGTCCTCCTCCTTGGCCGTAGCCCCGGTCGTTGCACTCAGGGCGTCGACCGAGGCGTCCATCTCGAATGGCCCTGAGCTCTTGACAGTTGTTTGTTGTGGATGTGAATGTTGTGGAAGGCGCAGAATGGTCGGCTGCTCTTGGATGACTCGGGCTGGTCAAGGCCACGCTTCGTGTCCGGCTCCGCCGCGAGTACGGCCACTCCCTTGCGCTTCACGTCCTTGGCCTTGGCTTTCTTCTCCTCCAGGTCGGCAGCTGGGAGCTCGAGGAGGGAAAGGCGCCCTTCCTCAGCCCTTGCGCACTTGGTCACCGGGTTGAACAACTCCAAGGACGTGCACAACTCCTCGTGGATGGCAAGCTCCTCCTTCATCTTGACATCGCGGACGCCATCAGAAAAAGCGGAGATGATGACCTCGTCCGTCACCTTTGTGATCTTGAGGCGAATGTTGTTGAAGCACTCGATGTACTTCTGGAGGGTCTCCCCTAGCTGCTGCTTGACACGGCGCAGGTCACCCGCGGCCGGAGGGCGGTCGTGAGTGCCCTGGAAGTTGGCGACGAAGCGGTCGCGCATCTCGTTCCAGGAGGAGATGGAGCCTGGAGGCAGGTTCAAGAGCCATGAGCGAGCGCCATTCTTGAGAGCCATGGGGAACCAATTCACCATGAATTATTCGTCGCCGTTGGCCGCCTTGATGCTCAGCTCGTAGAGTTGCAGGAACTCCGGGGTCGGGGGTGCCGTTGTAGCATGGAGGCAGGTGCGGCTTGAACTTGCCCGACCATGCGATGCTACGCGGCTTCGGGGAGTGAAGGCGTGGCAGCCGCGGTGGCCACCGGGACCCTTTGCGATGTGGAGCCTGCCCTTGATCGATGTCCGTGCACCGCACTGCCTTGGTGCCGGTCTTGTCGTAGTGGTGCCGGGAGCGCGGGAGCATTTTCTTGCAGAAGAGGAACTTCTTGGCAGCTTCCTCCTTTGTGCACGGGCGCCCGACGCGGTGGGTAGCGCCGGGGCGCCGCACGCCTTGGCGCCAGGGCGCCGTCTTGGTGCGGAGGTGGTGGTGGTGGTGCTCCATGAGCCACGTTGCCCGCAGCTGGCGGAGGGCGAGGCAGCTAGATGGATGGCGCAAGGGAGCCCCCTGCGGCGCTGACGAGCTCGGCGATGTGGTCCAGCCAGTCCTCGTAGAGGTCATCGGCGGGGCGGTAGCGCAGGAGTTCGCGTGCCATGCACAACGCGGCCTCGCTGGCGTCCGTGGGGAGCGCGACAGGCGTGAGACGAGCCGGCCGGGTCGACGGAGTGGCGATGCGGCCGAATCCCGCCCGACCGAGGGTGCAGCGAGGACGCTTGCTGCTCGTTTCCCGCGGGCGGTGGTGGCGTTAGTAGCGGCGACGGAGAATAGCGGGTGGCCCGCCGGCGAAACCGTCCCGAAACAGCGAGCAGCAGCGACGGCCTTCGAACGAGCTTCGGCGGCGTCGCCATGGATGCACGGCAAGCGGCAGGGCGGATCAATGGAAGGAAAGCTTGGCGCACCTACAGAGCGCCAAATGTCGGATTTCGGGTTAAGCAAAACCCTTGAGGTTCAAACACTGGGGTGCGCACGAAGATTTCCCCCTACCTAATCACACCCTCAACCTCACTGCGATCTCAAAGCCTAGCTCGACGAACCCGTAACACAAGAGACACGAGATTTATACTAGTTCGGGCCACCGTTGTGGTGTAATACCCTACTCCAGTGTGGTGTGGTGGATTGCTTCTTGGGCTGAGGATGAACAGTACAAGGGGTAGAACAGCCTCCTAAGGAGAGGTGTTCTTATGCTTGCTGAACTTGTGTGGGTGAGGATGATCTGAATCTATTTTCTCCTACTGTGGTGGCTAGTCCTATTTATAGAGGCCCTGGTCCTCTCCCCAAATATTGAGCGGGAAGGGAGCCAACAACAGCCAATTTGAAGGGGGACAGCTAGTACAAGCTATCCTGACTAAAGGTGGTCTTCGCCTGCTAAAGGCTCTGGCGGTGACGCCATATTGGGCTCCACGGTGACCTTCGTCCTGCTGGTCTTGGTCTCGTTGCACCGATATGGAAACCTTTGCCTGATGCCTCGGTACTCCTCGCCTGCGCTTGCCTCCTTAGCACCAAAGAGGAAACGAGGACACTGTGCGCGCTGGCGCCCGCCTGGTCTTGGTCGTCATGGCTTACGTCACTGGAACCTCGCGAGGCTCGCCTTGCCTCTCTCCGCCCCTCGCGAGCCAGCCTGGTGAGGCCACTCCCGAGGATGTCTTGTGCCGTCCGCCTCGCGAGGCTTGGCCCCTCTCGAGGGTCTTGGGCGTTTGCTGGTGAAGATGGACCATACTGGGCCGTGAGTGGAGCCACGGCCTGGGTCGCAGGTAGGCAAGTCTGGGGACCCCCGTTCCCAGAACACCGACAAAATTGAGCCTAGTCGCTGCGCCGTGTTAGCGGACCTGCCAGCGGTTGTACTCCATGGCCGCGAGCTCGGCCGCGTGGAAGCTACCGAGCCACCAGCGGGTGTGGGTCTCCCGATCTGTAATCTCGGTGACCCACGTCCTCTACCGCCGCTGCCGGACCCCGAGGTAGGACCTCGTCGGCTGCCGGGTTCGAGGGAGGACGGGCAAGTCCTCGAACCAGCATAGGGGTGCGGCGGCGGCCGGATCGGGGGACCGGCGATGGCGGATCGATAAAGTGCCCAGGGAGGACGACGGGGACACCTCGGCGGCCACCTCGCCAGCGTTGGGCGAAGAGGCCGTGATAAACCTCTTTTTTGCCATTGGCTCCTTGAGCTCCCCGACACACAAGCAGATGTTGAGGATGGAGGCCGCGGCGATGGCGGCGACCTACCAATGGTTTCGGGTGTGGTGTGTGTTTGTGTGAGCGGAGGTTTGGGGAGTGTGTGGGGTGTGTGGAGGGGGGGCAAGGTGGTGTTTGAGGAAAGACCACGGGAACTGAAAATTTTACTAGGCGGGAGTAACAAAGGCAGACTCACTGAAAATTTGCATCAAGGCGGCAGAGACATTTTTGAGATTGTGAGGGATGCAGAGGCGGGAGTAAAATGCTGGGGCTACTGAAAATTTGAATCAAGGGACTGAAAAAGAGCGGGAGTAATAGACATTGCACATAGTACGCACATTCTAATCGTGTGCTATCAAACATTAAAACCTTCCAGGTGGTAGATATTTTCAAGATTACGAGGCAGTAGAAAATTTTGAGACAGGGATGCAAGCCTCGTGGAACCCAATCTACCGTGCTGATGTGAGGGACCACAGGGCACGGGCGTGACACATGGGTAGTCTGACCGAATGCAGGTTCTGCTATGCGACCCAATGGCGTACGGTTTCTACATCCAACTCGTGTGCTTGTTTATAAATCCGCAAAAAGAATAACGCGGGAGAGAATTCGTAACACGAACACACTTGCATGTGGATCAAATATATGTATGAAAAGGGTGGTGCGATGTTAGAATACCCAATGCACAACTTTGATGTGGCAATTTGTCGCACAAAAGCCGATATTGATTGATGTGGCGATCACGGGAATCCTAGCTACGAATGCATGCCCCCAAATAGCTTGGTCTGAAATCCCACCCTACCGTAACACAAAACCTATGTCAAACTTCCCCTTTTGCTTCTCGACAAAGGTTGACTGTGTGCCCACCCACAAGTGTGTGCTTGTGGCGCGAGATGGGTGAGATCACATACGAACCACATGCGGGTGGCCCTACTATATGTATGAAAAGGGTGTGGTGTGTGATATTTAACAACCATTCACAACTTTTGATGTGGCACGTGTGCCTCGCAAATTAACCGGACTTCCCTGACCCCATGGAGGTTGCAGGTAGCGTGAAGTAGCCCCCCCACACACATGCGCATCGAGGGGAGGGCATCTCACCAGGACGTACTGTAACACGGACCAAGCAGAATCCAACCTTGTCGTACAACCTCTTCCCACGCATTGTTGGTCAAAGTGATGGACGTCCACACGGCCCAGCAAAATGGGCTAGCCTGTCGCCGATAACCTCGCGAGGGAGTATTGTTTGAAGACAAACCCGCTCTGTGCATGTGGCCCAAGTATATATATGGAAGTGGTTTGTGTGGTGGTTGAATAACCAATGTGCAAATTTGATGTGGCACCATGCTTTGGAATGGTAAAATCCCCACACCGAGCGAGGGTTCACGACGCGTAGCATGTGCTCAAACTTAATTAGGCTTGGAATGGGTCGACCTACTATACGGTAACTCGAAGCGAAGAAGAAGAATATATCCACCCTGGTAACCTTTCTCGTCATTGGTCGAAATGATGGACGTCCACGCGGGCCCACAAATATATATACGCTTGTTGCCCATAACCAAGCAAGTGAGAGTGTGTCCAAAGACAACCATTATTGCATGCGTGTGTCCCGAACATATTTATGGAGGTGTATGATGCATGCATATGTGTTGAATAACCGACCCAAGGCACAACATTGATGCGGTGCATGTGTTGAAAATCGCAGAGGTCCCCACACAGAGCAAGATGTCGTTCACGACGTGTCATGTGTTCTCCCCCCCCCTTCGATCTAGCGAGATGGATTCATGTGTACAGATGCGCTATTATATTTATGTAATCTCACATCATGATCTATATCAAGACAAAACAAAATAATAATCCCCTTGTAAGTCAAATTAGTTAACCTCTCTCGCGCTGTCGGTGAAAGTGATGGACCAAGCTGGTCACCCCCCTCGACACGTACTATATATACACACTACAAAAAAAAAGACACATCCGTGACATTTTGGGCCGAACGAAATTTTTTTCTGTCATACATATGACACTTCTATGACGATAATTGTGACAAAACCGGTATCGTCATAGATGTGGTGAACTCCTACTTCTATGACAAAAAATCATGACAGAAAATGGGCTTTTCATCTGGGCGGGCCGGAGACGCAGCTGCATGACATTCTTTGGGTCGTCCATGACGGAAAAACCGTGGCGAAGCGAGGGAGGAAAATTTCGGGAGTTCCGGTTCCGGTGGAAGGTCGGGGCCGGCGATGCTGCGTTTCTCTCGTGACATGTACGCTGGCGTGTGCGAGGCGTTGGTTTCTAATCGAACCCGGCGAGGCGTTGGGCTCTAATCGAACCCGGCGATCGATCGATGGCTGTTAGCGAACCCGATCGAGCGATTCCTTTGCTATCGCTGCTAAGCGAAGCCCGATCGATTGGGTGAGCGGTGGCGTTGCGGCGGGGGTGGATGAGCGATGGCGGTGGGCGTTGCCTCTGGATGAACAGGACCCGTGGTGTGGAGGCTGGATGAGCGATGAGCGGTGGAGGGGTGCCCGTGGAGGGTGGTTGAACAGGACCCCGTGGTGTGGAGGGCTGGATGAGCGATGAGCGGTGGAGGGTGGTTGAGCGATGGCGAGGTGGAGTAGCGCGGTGGAGGCTGGATGAACAGGAGCCCGTGGAGGCTGGAGGAGGTCGGCGGTAGCCCGTGGAGGCTGGAGGAGGTCGGCGGTGGAGATGAACAATATCCGTGGAGTCCTGTTTTGCGGTATGCCACACCCCTCGATGAACAGGACCCCGTTTGACCGTAGGGAGGTCCGTTTCGTCCGTTTTCGCGATCGCCACACCTCCCGATGAACAGGACCCCGTTTCGGCCGTAGGGAGGTCCGTTTAAATCCGTTCTTGATACGCCAGACCCCTCCCGATGAACAGGATCCCGTTTCACATGGCCGGTCGAACACAAGGCCGTTTCCTCCGTTCTGTGGTACGCCAGGCCACGTTTCCATCGCCTGTTCCGTCCAAGCCCTCCCTATGAACACGAACACGCATTCTGTTCCGACCCAGCCGGTTGGCTCCCATGCGTTCCATTGCCTCCCGATGAACACGACGCATTCCGTTGCCTCCCCATGAACACAACGCATTCCGTTGCCTCCCCATGAACACTGACGGCAGCTGTTTCTCCGTTCGACCCAGCCATGTACACACGAGCCCTCATTTACATGCGTATGCAGCGAGTAAGCGTTCGAGACCCGCCCGTATGTACACATACGTGGCCATATTTTCTTTCTTGCACCACGGCGGCTGTACATACGTGTACATGCTACGTGCAGCGCCTCTACTACGACACGTGCGCGCGCCTCTACATCCACCAAGATATATATGCGTACACGTCACGCGGCAGAATGACAACGCTCACGTACCGCCGACCGGTGGGTCCCGACCGCCGAGCACTTCCTTGCATGCCAACATGTAGCTGGTGGGTCCCAGCAATGTCGGGCGAATCGCTTTTTTGCGGGACGCACTTCCTTGCGTGCGAAGATGTAGTGGTGGGTCCCGGATGTCGGGGGCAAATCATTTTTTGCCCAGACGCACTTCCTTGCATGCGAAGATGTAGGCGGTGGGTCCCGGTGATCGGGAAACGTTTTTAAGTGAAATACGGTGGCCCGTCTGGTGGGTCCCATTTGCCAGTGGAGGAATCATTATTTTGCACGTAATAAGGAGGCACTTCCTTGCTGCGGCCGTGGACCCACTTTGACCTCTCCACGTCTGATCCACGTCCGGCGGAAGTCGTTCCTTGACCACGCCCGCGCGAAGAAACCACTGCAGCGGTGGGCGGCAACGAGGACTAGGAAGGGCACGAGAAGAAGAAGCAGCTACTCCGCTCAGGGCCTCAGGAGAGCGGCGCTGCAAGTGGAGCCACGTCAGGATCAGCGCCCGCGCCTGGGGTGCCTCCCTCCCTCGCATAGGAAGGCGCGCCCGGTGCCCTCCGCGGGCAGGGCTCGGGGGCTCTCTTCTGGAGGGCCTCCGACCTTGCCAACATCACGAGGGAGGCGCTCGGGCACCACATGGAGGCGTGCTTCGCAGCATGTTTCCCTCGGAGAGACCTTTGGGCGAGGCGCCCGGCGCTTTCGAGGAGTTCATTGCCAAGACAACTTCGGGAACTGCAGGGATGCAAGAGCCATCTTGGCGGCCGCCGCTCACCAGCGGCTGACTACCCATCCAGCGAGGATGGCGGGCTGCGCGTACGCATCGACATCGAGTGGCTCAACAGGCCACATCTCAGGAGCTTTTACGGTCTTGGCGTGGGGCGCTGCGAGGCCCGCCCTCACGCTACGTTCGCATGCCTTTTGGCCTCGCCGGCGTGGCGTCCGCCTTCCATCGCAACCTGCGGAGCATCTGGCGGCTCAGGGGAGGCGGGCATCCTGCGGATCTGGCGGAGATGGAGGCGGTCCTCAAGGAACGCACAGACCCCGAGGCTTCCCGAGGCTCGGGGCCGGTGGCTCTAAGGAGCAACCCCTTCATCACGCGTCTTGACTGCCTCAACACCCCTTGACAATGAGAACGGTGACATCTTCTAAGTTTATTTAGCTGGGAGCGCCCCTCGGGCTGCATCATTCCCAGGCCGCGTGGGTCCGTCCCTGTGGCATGTTTCCCTTTACATCTTTAGCTTACTTAGCTGGGAGCACCCCTCGGGCCGCATCATTCCCAAGCCGCATGGGTCCGTCCTGTGGCATGTATCCCTTTTTTATGTCTTTAGCTTACCTTGCTGTGGGCGCCCCTCGGGCTGCATTATCCCCAAGCCGCTGGGTGCGACCCGATGGGCGTGTATCGTTCTTGCATTTACCTGAGCTAGTTTGCTTCTCATGCATAATCTATCTATGGTTATCACCTGCTTGATTGTCACCTACCACGGGAGCTGTTCACACTGGCACGGCGCTTGTGCTTGGATCCGTCCCTGCAACTTCGATATATCTGAGCGGTCAAGCTCTGGCCCGTGGTACGCACCGCGCGCGTCACCTCACCAGGCCCACAGTGCCTTCATTCTCTTACGGAGCGACCAGTGGCTGGCCGGCAATCATAATGGCAATCTGTGCCCCTCCTCGTGCTGACTTGCAGGAATCTCCCGAGGACAACAGCGGGCAGTACCGCGGGCTCCTTCTTCTCCCATGCGATTCTCTTGCTTGGCGTTAAAGGGGGCTCTGAGCATCGCGACTTCGGGAGCTCCCTATCGCTCTCCAGCCCTCACCCCACAGCCTTGACCACGGCATCGCGACCGGCATACCGGTGGTGGTGAAAGCTTCGCCGAGGGCCGGACCGAGGACGAGAGCACAAAGGAGATCATGGGAAGTAAGGGGAAGCACGCACAGTCCTAACCTAGCTGCACCACGACGCCAATGCACGGGCCTGGCGCAACGCAAGGAAACGACTGCATACTGCCAAGATAAGTTTCGCGCTCGGACCAACTAATCGCCACGACACGGGATTCTCACTTGCTGCAGCCACCTTGCAGCAACATCGCCTCCTTTCTTACCTCTCGGTGGCGCTTGCGCTAAGCGGACCTCCCGAGCATCACGTCTCGGGAGCTCTTCTTGGACCTCGGTCGCTCACCTCTGGCCTTGACCACGACAGCGCGACTGGCGTACCCGGCGGCAGTTGCAGCCTGCACGGGGACCGGGACCTGTCAGTCTAGAGCACCAAGCCGCCGCGAGGATAGAAAGGGGAGACTGAGCCGAAGCAGGACAAGTGCTAGCACAATTTCATAATAAGGATAATGCCAGCAAAAGACATTACAGGTTCTTTACACGCCCCCACGGGGTTCGTTTCTATTACTCGCAGGGAACAAAAGAAAGGAAATTCAAGGAGCCCTATCTACACACGCCAGGGAAGCCGATGCCATCATCAACAGTGATGGGCCACGGAGGCGCCAACCCCATCGGATCAGCGACGGCGGCGGCGAATCTTTGCGGACCTTGCTCCGAGCCCGGCGAGAGCTCGGGGGCACGTAGCTGTCGTCGCTTGTCTCCGGAGTCTCGTAGGGCTCGGGAGAATCACTGGACTTCCAAGCGGCGCCACTGCTGCTAGATGAGTCGCTGGCGAGGTGGGCGGCAGGCCCAGCTACTGCCGTGGCACTAGTCAGGAGGCCCTCTCCGGGGCAGCACTCCAAGCTACGGCCTTCCGCATCGAAGACCTTGAAGAACATGGCGGAGCCACCTTCGTACCTGAAGTCGATCGCAAGGGCGCCTTCTAAGCGGCAAACCCAGGCGCCTCGCCCCAGCCGCGAGTCATGAAGATCTTGCCCGGCGAGACAGCTTCCACTTCCGCTCCGATCACCGGGGCGTCGCGGTCGGCGTGCTGCGGCCATAGCTGGAGGGGCCCCCTCGGCAGCATCTCTGCAGAGAAGAACTGGGGGAAGCGGATCCAGGAGCGTGGAGGCATCGCCGCCCACAACATGAGTTCGTGCGAGGAGTCCATGGCGTGGGCCCCTGGGGCGACGACGTGCGCCACCATGGTGCGGCGACCACGGCCGCGGAGTGGGCGGCACCGCTCGCCGCCTCTTCCTCCTGAGCCCTCGGCTTGGGTGATGCGGAGCATCATACAGTCATCCCCATGGACCTACCATCGTCTCATCAAGAGCCAAGAGGACCTATGACACGAGCACGGGCTAGAGCTGTCGAGAACGAGGTGACTTCTTTCCTTAGTGATATGACATATGATCCACTCGAGACATGGCTACTACCTAAGTCCGATATGCTATGCATGATTAGGTGTCAAGAGGACCCTCCCGGAGATGTAATGAAGACGGACAAGTCGCCAAGTCCATGGATGAAGAGAACAAATGGAAAGAGTCAAGAACACCTCCCAGGCCCCGGACATCCGGCCCTTAGAGCATCCTCCTCACTGACCTCCCACCGCCCAATATCTAGGGCCGGGACATCCGGCCCACTGGAAATCGGCGAAGCTTGGGACATCCGGCGCCACCCACAGTAACCTCTGAAGCTACCTCCACCAGCCCGTACATCCGGCCTCCTAGCAGGACATCCGGCCCGCCAGGGAAGGCCGGACATCCGGCCCCGTCTGTCTGCGCCTGATAAAGGGCGAAGCCCATGTACCCCTTCGCCCCCTAGACTATATATACTCTTTCTCCTCCATCTTTCTAGGTTTAGCATTGGTTTAGCGGCCCCTCTATGGAGGCGATCCACGTTGGATTCAAGACCCCCTTCTTGGGTGGCCCCATCAAGACCTCCTCAAGGAGAAGAACCGGTTACCCTTTGTATCATCCGTTATTGACTTCGGATCTTGTATTCCCCCTTGTGTTTCGAGGATCTAGCATATGTGTGACTATATCTTGTTGGTTTTGAGAGTTCCTCTTGTGTTTTCCCTCATTCTCCCCTCGTGTTCTTCGTATTCTTAGTTGGGATCCGTTCCTTTCATGAAAGATCGGCCGTATAGGGTTCCACCCTCCATCATCTTGGATCAGAGCTTAGGTTTATCACGAATTTGGAGCCTCCCCTCTTTGTTTTCTAGCCAAGTTTTCTTGATTTCTTCCCCAATTTCAGAAATCCCCACCAAAACAATAGCCCCCAATTTTTTTTGTGATTTGTTGTTGTGATGAAGTTTTGTTGGATTTGTTGTGATTTGTTGACATCCGGCCCCTGACAGCAACACTTCCGTCCACCACTCCAATTCCGCCTAACTTTCGTCCAATTTTGTTCCGGTGCTCACATACACTTCCGCATACCACCACCACTTCCACATAGCACCACCATAGCTTTACCGCTACCAACTCCGTCAATTTTGACCCGTTTTGCTTTGAGAATTTGAGTTGTGGTTTCTGTGTCCTATTGTGTTTCGGCTATTTAGGTTGCGGTTCGACATCAACATCACCACCGCTCATCTTCGCCAAGGACTACTATGAATGGCTACATCATTTTGGTATCAACCTCATCTTGGTATCGTGATATCATCATACTTTCTTGCAGTTGCATTGATAACCCCATAGCCTTACTTTCGCGTCACTTACCCATCGAGACTAGCCTTTGAGTATTGCCGGCAACGTGACTTGTGCACATTAGTGATCATACTTACATAGCATACATACCATATCATCGTGTTGCATATCTTGGTATCATCTCTCATGTCACAAAGTTGTCATCGCATACACAATTGCTATCTTGGTTAAATGAAGCATTGCTTGAGAAAAGAGCTCAAATACAAAGAGCCAAACAAGCTTTTTAAGAAAAAGGGAAAGATAAGCAAAGAGCTTATAAGCAAGAACCATAGCATCATACAACATTAAGATTGTCATACTCGATCATCTTGGATCATATCATCGGTATACCATACATATAGCATACTTGGGATAGAAGTCATTACATTTTTGCTTAGTAGGTTGTGCACAAGTTCGTATCCGCCTATTGTGCAATCGTGCTAGCGTCTCTCTAGTGTTGTGCAACAAGAGCATTTTCGTGGACTCCACATTTTGGCTGACCCCCTTGGTTGCACGACCCCATTTATCTATTTGTGTGTGTGTTTCCGGTATCTATCTTTCTATTGGTCTACTTGTTGCATTTTGCAAATTTGCGAATCTTTTCCAACATTATTCAGTCTCACTTACAATTGCATCAAATTTTGTGCCACCATCCTAACCAAGCTCCACCATAGGCTTTTAATTGTGTAGGTGTGAGAAACCGACAAGAATTCGTAACAATTGTGCTATTTCCTTGTTCCACATTGGAGTGATCATTGATCCATTTTCAACATCGATCAAGGTACATTTGGTATAAGTTCTTCTCTTTCTCCCACTCACATATCTTGTTTCGAATGATGGATAGGCCAATTACTTCTACCAACCCACTCTTCCTTGAGCAAGACGACGACCCGAACAACTACGTCACCAAACTACACCTCTTTGGTACACAACGAGCTTTGCATTAAGAGCAACTAGCAATGAGCGACCGCATTGACAACCTCGCCACCGACTTGCGACTCTCTGAGCAACACACAAGAGACTACTGACAACAAGCTCGATTTAACACAAGCATGAGAATGACGCAAGAATGGACGAGATTCGTGCCTTGTTGGTCAACCGCTCTTCTACCACTTCGGCCTACTCAAGACGGAGCCGCTCGAGTCGACACTCCGACAACACTATCTCCGGCTCAACTACCCCGACATCGAACACTCTTCGTCATGCCGCGCGTCAAGATCGTCAAGCAAACCGCAATCCTCTACACGACAACGACTCTCAAGAACAAGCTCGCGCGCAAGAACATCGACATAATCCAAAATCAAGCTACATTCAACGAAGCACAAGAACGGGCAACGCCAACGACAACAAGAACAAGAGGAACGAAGCGACAACATCAAGATGCACAAGGCGCCGAGGCACAACGTCAAGAACAACAACTTCGTGAAGCTCAAGCACTTGAGGCGCATAGCGTGCCCTTCAAGATTCAAGTCAAGCCGTAGCCAACTAAGGCCAACAAGCTCGTCTACATCAAGAAGCATGGCATGACGAAGCTCAAGAGAGGATTTTCCAAGCACACGTGCATCGGCAAGCTCTCAACAAGCTCGACAAGCTCCTCCACAAGCTCGCCAAGAACATCCCGTTCAACGAGAGCAGGATGACAATGGAAATCCTCCAAGATAAGAGCAACATGAGTTCGACAACCCTCCTCGCCAAGAGCAACATGAGATTGTCAATCCTCAACGACATGGGCGTCATCACCCCCAACCCCAACACAATGAAGAGCAACGATACAACAAGCTAAAGTTCACCATGCCCAAGTTCACCAGAAGTAATGACCCCGAAGAGTACATATCATGGGCATTGAAGGTTGACAAAATCTTCCGATTGCACAACTACGAAGAAGAGAAGAAGATAGCAATGCATCCCTTGAATTCCAAGACTACGGCCTCATTTGGTGGGAACAAATCATTGAGCCATGAGAAGCAAGAGGTGAACCACCCATCACTGCTTGGGCGCACATGAAGGATGTCATGAGAGCACGTTTTGTGCCAAACTACTACAACCGCGACCTCTTCAAGAAACTCCAACTACTCAAGCAGGGAACCAAGAGCGTTGAAGAGTACTACAAGGAAATGGAGATTGACATGATAAGAGCCAATGTCAGAAAGATGATGAGCAAACTTTGGCACGTTTCTTGAATGGACTCAATCATCCTATCAAGAAGATAGCCGACTTCCAACCATACTCGAACCTCATCGAGCTAGTGCACCAAGCTACCAAAGCGGGCAAGAAGTGCAAGATGACCTCAAATATGCCAAGTTATCATCCAAGTCATATGGCTTCTCCAACTCTCAAGCGTCAACGACTTCGACACCTTCTACCTCAACCAAGCCTTCTACAAGCAACGGCGACAAGTCAACTTGATGCAGAGCATCCCACGTTCATCCCCATGTACACTCCCACTACTCTCCAAGCCCCAAGTGGCCATATGACGAGACCTCGAACAAACGCCATTGGACACAAGGTGAACTCGCTCCTCTCCGAACCTTCACTTCCCACATGTGAGACATGGTTACTACCTCAAATATATGTGTTATGCATGACCAGGGAACAAGGAGGAAGACCATGGACAAGACGGCGAGGACACCAAGTACAAGGACCAAGAGAAGAAGTTGCGGCTACGTACCACCGGACGATCAAGCCCGGCCCGAGACGTCCAGCCTAGTCACAACAGCCCAAGGAAACCAGGCCAAGAATGCTACTGGCCTGGACGTCAAACGAACTCCGAGCACGGACGACCGGCCCCTCCGGACGTCCGACCGAAGCGCACCCGAGGCGAATCTACAGAACCGAAGAGCACCGGTCGTCCAGGACCTTCCTGAGCCTCCAGACGATCAAAACCTCCGGACGTCCACGCCTGTCACAGACCTGATGTATTGGACCGAGTCCATGTATCCCCACTTACCCCTTCGTGGCCCATGACTATATATACTCCTCCACCTCCTCCTAGTTAGGATTAGCGTTGATTTAGCTCATTGTTAGATAGAGCTTCGCTCATCCATATTGGATCTCCTCCTCGTGAGAGACCGCGGCCTCTTCGGAGAAGATCCACCATGGATTCAAGACCCCTTTACGGGAAGATCCCTCGTGGATTCAAGACCTCCTCTCGGAGATGAGCTACTGCCACTTGTATCGTCCGTTGTTGACTTTGGATCATGTATCTCCCTTTGTGTTCATCGATCTAGCACATGTGTGATTGATCTTGTTGGCTTGAGTGATTCTCTTGTGTTTTCCCCGTGATTTCCCTCGTGCTCTTCCGCTCGTTCTTCATGTTCCTCGTAGGGATCCTCTCCAAACGTGAAAGATCGTCCACATAGGGTTCCTCCCTACATCATCTTGGATCAGAGCAAGGTTGATCACGTTTTTGGAGCCCCTACCCATGTTTTTCTAGCTTGATTTTGTTGTGTTCTTCCCCAAATTCGAAAATTCCCCACCAAAAATAGCCCCAAATTTTTTTTGTGATTTGTTAGTGTGATGATGTTTTGTTGATTTTGATCCATGGATTTTCTTGGTTTCGAGTGGATCTAGCATTTTCCCTAGTTTCCCATCTTCCCATCCACGAAATCTCCCCAATTTTGCCCCCAAAATCCCAAAATTCCGCCCAAAATCGCGTCCCGGAGCTCAAATCCCACATTGACCCCCGACCCCCGGACGTTCGACCTTTCCTAGACGACCGAAACCCCTAACCCAAACCGAAATCACGGATTTCCGAGCCCTCCCGGACGTCCGGCCCCCGGACATCCGACCTTCCCGGACGTCCGTAACCTGTAGGTTCCCACTTCGGCTGATTTTTGTTTTGTCCATAACTAATTCATCCAGACTCCGATTTTCGCGTTCTTTAGCTTGTTGAAAAGCTCTTGACATTCCCCTTCCAACAAAAATTCCACCAACATCATTTGACTCCATCAAATTTTGTGATTTTTGGCATCTTCGCCTAGGGCTTCCACCACATTCTCCGCTACTCCACCACCGACTTCCGCAACCTAACCAATTTTGTTCCTCATGGTTGTTTGAGTTGTGATTCTAGTCTCCTAAGGTGTTTCGGCTACTTAGGGACGATTGCTTCTTCATCAACCACCACCGCCACTTCCGCATAGGCTTACCCACCATACACTTCCACCAACCCAACTTAACCAAAATTTGTTTGTGTTGTGAGTTGTGTCTCCTAAGGTGTTTCGGCTACTTAGGGACTGTGCTTCCAACTCCGACGCTGTGTATAGTTCACCATCTTACCATCCACTTCCGCATTGCATACTCCAAGACCACCATTGCATTTCCGCAATCCCATTGAGCTTCCGCAACCACCACCGCATTCCGCTACCACCATTTGACATTTGTCATTTGAGATTTTGAGTTCGCGGTTTTTCCGTTTCCTAAGGTGTTTGACTACTTAGGGACGAGTCTCCATCATCTTGGTATCTACATCAAGAACATCGCCACTCATCATCGCAAAGGACGGTAACCTCGACGACACCATTGTATATTCCCTTGCTATAGCATTGATAACCTCTAGCCCATTTTGCGTTACTTGCCTATCGAGACTAGCCATTTGAGTATTGTCGGCAACGTTACTTGTGCACATTAGTGATCTACACCATCCATTGCATATATACCATATCATCTTGGTATCATATCATCCATTGTGTCTCAAGTTTGTTCCCGCATATACACAATTGCTATCTTGGATTGTGCATTGTGCAAATGTGGCCATAGAAAAAAAAGAATAAGCTTTTAAGCAAAGGAGAAAGCAAAGAAGCTTGTAAGCAAGAGCCATAGCATCATACCACATTGCATAAGATTGTCATATCCGATCATCTTGGATCAAACACCGGGAACCATACATACATAGCATACTTGGGATAGAAAGTTTATCCATTTTGTATCTTATAGGTTGTGCACAAGTGTCGTATCCGCCTATTGAGCAATCGTGCTAGCGTCTCTCTTGAGTTGTGCAACACGAGCGTTTTGGTGGATTCCACATTTTGAGCTCATTTCTTGGTTGCACGACCCCATTTATCTATCCGTGTGTGTGTTTCCGTGTGCCATTCATTGCTATTGGTCTACTTGTTTCGCTTGAGAATTTGTGAATCTCTTCAACATTATTGACTCTTGCTAACATTTTTGCATCAAATTTTTGTGCCACTATGCTCACCGAGCTCCACCATAAGCTTTACTTGTGTAGGTGTGAGAAACCGACAAGAATTGGTACCAATTGTGCTATTTACTTGTTACATCATTGAGTGATCATTGATCAATTTTCAACATCGGTCAAGGTACATTTGGAATAAGTTCTTCTCTTTCTCCCACTCATATTTACTCAAGTCTTGTGATGGATAGGCAAGGGATTTCATCTCCGGTCTTCGACAACAACGACGGCGTGAACAACTACATCACCAAGCGCCCATCTTCGATCTACAACGACAAGCATAAAGGCGCACAATCAAGATTGCAAGAGTGCATCGAGAACCTCTCCATCGACATTCATCTCTCCGAAGCAAGGAAAAGGGACTACATCAACGAGAAGCTTTCCGCACATAAAGAGGAGCAAGATGCAAGGATGGAGGAGATTAGAGCCTTGATCAAGTCTTCTTCCCCTTCGTCATCCTCAAGGCGGCGACATTCAAGACACAATCCTTCGGAGCGCGGAAACGATGCAAGTGCAAATCATCCTCATCCACATCTACATGGCGACAACCATCACGTTCGTGATCCACATCGTCATGAAGGTCAAGTCACCTCCAAGCAAAATGTGCACGACGACGAACGCCATCGAGCTCAAGTGCGACAACGACACCATCAACATGAAGATGCTCCTGGCGCAAACGTACAAGTCCCAACAAGACCTACTTCACGCCAAGTCCAAGCTTCATGAGCACAAGAGAAGACCGCGAGACAAGCACCACCACGAGAACGCTCTGGCTACATTACACCAACCACTTGACATCTTCGCCAAGTGTTCTCAAGGCATCTTCGCCTTTTGGACGTCTGGCATCTTCGCCTACTTCCCACGTGCGCCTACATCGGCTTCATCAAGTCCAAGGCGACTACCTACGAGCGAGGGTGATACTTCCATCTTGAAGCCCCTCAAGGAAGATGGCCGAGCATGGGACATTCCTTCGGTCATGGAGGCAAAGCTACGACGTGCCACATCATATGGGCCTCCAACAACAAAGGCGGTGACAAGAAGGTTGAGCATGGGACTATCCCTTCAACCAAGGTGGCGATAGGAGTTGAGCATGGAGACATTTGCACCAACATCTCTCCACACCCACATATCATGAGATGACCAAATTGCCATGTGAGGAGAGCCACCAACCCATGAGTGAGATGAGTGACTCCACCCTATATGACATTGAGTGCATTTCCTATGAGAGGATGAGTGTGACCACCACTAGTCCCACACTTGAGAGCATGCCACACATCCTATGTGAGGTTGAGCTCCATTTGTGTGACTCCACCAACCATATGAGTGAGAGCGTCCAAGAGGGAGTGAGTGAGCCACAACACTTAGTGAGTGAGGTAGTTGGCACGACATGTGAGGCCACCATGATTTCTAACGACTTAACCTCTACTCCTAGTGTGTTTTCTTCTTTGGTGCTACGTCTCCTATATGACGACATGCCTATCCTCGACGAGTCCATCCCTCAAAAGGGAAGACCGATGGCCATGGTGGACGATGATACACCCCCCACATGGTACCATCAAGATGAAGATGACAATGATTGGATCTTCGACACCTCACCTACAACACATGAGCGATGCTCCAAAGGTAACATAGGTGATGGTGCTTCTCTTGTCCCACTAGTGGACTCTCTTGACATCGATTGCTCCCATGATGTTGACCCACCTATTACCATGCTTCATGCTAGTGAAACTTCTTCATGCCTTGACTTACCTATTTATTATGAATATGATGATGAGCATGTTGAGTTGCCTAGTTGTGATGCTATGCTCCATAGGACATCTTGTGAAAAATTCTTTTGGTCACATCATGTTTGACAATCCATTGAACTTGTCATATGCTATGAGTGAGATCTCCCATATAGCCTCATTTCAATCTCAACATAGTAACTATGCATGCCCCATTAAAATAAATCCTATTTGCACTTATGGCATAGATGACGAGATGAGGGTCATTGGCTTTTGCTTCTCTTGTGATGATATTGCCATGCTTCTCTTACACGATTTGCGCAATTCATCTACTATGCCATGCCATGATCACATTGTTCCAAATATGCTTTGTTGTGGATGTTGTCAATGTTCTCCATGTGATGTTCCTACTAATGCTCATGAGGAGACCCCCATAGTTTCCTCATACATATTAGGAGATTTTGATGCATCTCATACTTTGCATGATTCCCATGATAGTGTACACCATATGCATTCCATGAATAACAATGCTCTAGATATTTCTCATGATGCATTACACAATTTGAGTCTCCATTATGCTATACATAACAACAAACCTATCATGATGGATGACATGTTTCTATATCACGCATCTCATTTATTTGAGCATTGGCTATTTTGTGCTAACCAACACAAGCACGTGCGCATCATAATGGATGATGTGTACATATACCATGCACACACAATTTTTCCTTTGTCTTTGTTTTGTGTAGGTACTCACGTATACTCACAACCTCTCAATCCCAAGAGTTGTTAAAGCTTGAGCTCTTGAGAACAACGACGCTTTGGGATCCCGTGGACTATCCTTACCACCATTCCCTTCACGCAAGGACTACGTGCATCTCTTCTACTTGGCTCTCACACGGCTATGGGCTATATACCATTTGTCCCCTTATGCTCATTTTACCGTGTTCACTTTGCATGTTATACTTGCTTCTATGCCTTTGCCATGCAATTGTGACCCTTGCTTGCATCTACCCATGATTGACCCTATGTGTATTTGCATGCTTGGTGGAGATCCTTGTTGCTATTGCCATGTTTATCATGTGCCCCATGCTATCGATGCTTGTTGTGTTGGGAGAGTCATGATGTCCCATTGCTATTTACATATGGTCTCTCGCCAATACATTGATGCTATTTGCCTCACATTTTGCTTTCATGCTTGTGCTATGACATGTGAATTATTCATGCACACTATTTGCACCAATGACATGCTTGCCATGATTCCTCCTAGTATGTTGCATCTTCGCACTACTAGCTTACTTGACTTGATCGCTATGATTGCTTGCTATGTTGCATCACCCATGTTCCACTATTACTCGCTTTCTTGGGTTGATGAAATATATGTTCATGCCTCTCACATGATATATCTTGTTCATTGTCGATTGCCTCCAATTGTTGAATCTATGCTTATTGATCTTGGAGACTTTGACACTTTACTTGTGATGCATGCTTGTTTGATTGAGCCTATTGTATTTTGTTGTTCTCGCATCATATGCCTCCATACTATGAAATGCTCCCTTGTTCTTTCTTATGATGAGCATGATGCATACACTTGTTGGTTATCTTACCACACGAATGTTAGGTTTTGCATTTACGCTAACCTCATTTGTTTTTCAGTGTTTGTCATGTTCGTTCATTTTGGAAGGATTCACAAGGCGATACCGTCATGAGACATATTGGTTATGTGAAGGCATACAAGATGTGCAACTCCATCATCCTTGAGAAACTCCTAAAGGTGACCTCCTTCCCTTTGAGCCATCCTCAAATACGCATATTGGATGGGCCATTCTTTCATTGTTGTTTCCTTCTTGTTGTCTACATGATACATCTATTGGATGGAGGACCGGCATTGGAGATGGACCCTATGGACCTTCAAGTTGAGGAGTGCTCGGACTTAGTGGATTCACCAACGGACCACCATTTCCACCAAGACATTGAGCTATGGTACAACACCACACATAACAAATTTGCATCTTATACATGGATTGACCCACATTATGATTGCCTTGTTGCATCTTCAATTTCAATGCCATCCATGATATATGAGCTCGTGCATTTTCTTAGCAAATTTGTTGTGATCTTTCTTGATGGCATATTCATACATCGTGATCATATTGCCTAACATCAATTGCATGATAACATAATCATATTGAGCATCCATTAGCATATTCATGCTATTGATGAACCGTCTCTCTATGACATCATTTTGCACAATGGTAGAATTTGTCGCTTTGTGCACCATGCTTTTGTTCCCATGATGCTTTGCATCTCATTCTAGATCATCTCGATAAGCTACATGCGCTTTGTCACGACCAATCTTGCCGCAAGGACTCATTCTTACATGATGGACACTTTGTGTGCGCTAACCATTGTATTTCCGAGTGTTGCTTGTGTTTGCTCTATTTGCATGTCTATCACTCCGACGACACCTTGGACTACTTGGATTGCGCCATGTCTTCAACTTCGTCCAACTACAAGTTCGTCTACGACAACCGTTTCCATGGTGATGAGGATCATGATCCGAGGTCGGATCTTTCCCAAGGGGGGGGGGGGAGATGATGCGGAGCACCCCACGTTCATCCCCACGTACACTCCCACTACTCTCCAAGCCCCAAGTGGACATATGACGAGACCTCGAACAAACGCCATTGGACACAAGGTGAACTCGCTCCTCTCCGAACCTTCACTTCCCACATGTGAGACAGGGTTACTACCTCAAATATATGTGCTATGCATGACCAGGAACAAGGAGGAAGACCATGGACAAGACGGCGAGGACACCAAGTACAAGGACCAAGAGAAGAAGTTGCCCGAAGCTACAGCCACCGGACGACCGGCCCAGCCCGGACGTCCGGCCCCTGAAGGTCACAACAGCCCAAGGAAACCAGGCCAACAAATGCTCTGACGGCCGGACGTCCGGCAGGGACCCGGACGTCCGACGAACTCGAGCACGGACGACCGGCCCCCTCAGGACGTCGGAAAAGTACACCGAGCCGAATCTATGAAAGTCGAAGAGCACCGGACGTCCGAACCTTCCCGAGCCTCCGGATGTCCGACGCCTGTCTGCGCACAGTGTATTGGACCGAGTCCATGTATCCCCCACTTACCCCTTCATGGCCCATGACTATATATACTCCTCCACCTCCTCCTAGTTAGGATTAGCGTTGATTTAGCTCATTGTTAGATAGAGCTTCGCACATCCATATCGGATCTCCTCCTCGTGAGAGACCGCGGCCTCTTCGGAGAAGATCCACCATGGATTCAAGACCCCTTTACGGGAAGATCCCTTGTGGATTCAAGACTCCTCTCGGAGATGAGCTACCGCCACTTGTATCGTCCGTTGTTGACTTTGGATCATGTATCTCCCTTTATGTTCATCGATATAGCACATGTGTGATTGATCTTGTTGGCTTGAGTGATTCTCTTGTGTTTTCCCCGTGATTTCCCTCGTGCTCTTCCGCTCGTTCTTCGTGTTCCTCGTAGGGATCCTCTCCAAACGTGAAAGATCGTCCACATAGGGTTCCGCCCTACATCACAACTTACAAGAAAACTTCGACAAGCTCAAGTCGTCCTCCTACTTCAAGCAAGTTCAAGCCAAAAGCTTCATCATCATCTACCCCAACCGATGAGACCATCAAGACAAGTTCCTTCAAATGCTTCACATGCGGCGGCCGTGGCCACAAGTCCTTTGAGTGCACAAACAAGCGCACCATGATCCTCAACAACGACGGAACCTATGATTCAATGAGTGAAGGAGAAATGGAAGCCCTTGAGAAAGTGGCCATGCACCGGCAAGTAAACAACAAAGATGAAGATGATCAAGTCTTTTGTGACGAAGATCCGAGCCCCGCTCTTGTTGTCTCCAAGGTCTTGACACTTCAACATCAACAAGACGAAGACCAACGATACCACATCTTCCACACCAAGGCCGGCATTAATGGAAGGTCCGTCAAGGTCATCATCGATGGACGGAGTTGCCATAACTTAGCAAGTGAAGAACTATGCTCCAAGCTTCAATTGGTCAAGATGAAGCACCCGCACCCATGCAAGGTTCAATGGCTAAGCGACACCGGTACCATCCAAGTCGAGCATAGAGTACAAGTCTCTTTCAAGATTGGAGCTTACGGAGACACTTTGGAGTGCGATGTCATCCCAATGATTGTTTGCCACCTCCTTCTTGGATAGCCATGGCAATTTGACCGAGGTGTCATCCACAATGGGCGTACAAATCATTATAGCTTCAAGATGAAAGGAAAGGAGTATGTGCTACGACCTATGTCTGCAAGCCAAGTGATCGCCGACAAGCAAGCCACCCATCATGGAGAGTATAGTGAGAGAGCGAGCCACCAAAAAGAGAGTGAGCGCCACAAGCCCAAATTGAGTGCCTCCACGATGAGCGACAAGAATAACTTAGTCCTATTTGCCAACAAACGTGAGATGAGAGAAGTGTGTGAGAACCCATCAAGTGTTATGCACTATGTCCTTTTGTGCAAGCACGAAGCACCAAAAGCTAACACCTCTCACGATCTACCTTTAGTGTTATCTTCTCTATTACAGGAATTCCAAGATGTTTTCCCCGACGAGCTACCTCCGGGTCTACCTCCACTACGAGGCATCGAGCACCGCATCGACCTCATCCCCGGAGCGCCAATTCCAAACAAGGCTCCCTACCGAGTCAACCCTGAAGAAACCAAAGAAATACAAAGGCAAGTAAAGCATCTCATAGATCATGGACATGTGCGTGAAAGTTTGAGTTCTTGTGGCGTACCAGTCATTCTTGTGCCAAAAAGAGACGGTAGCTTTCGCATGTGTTCCGATTGTAGACCCATCAATGCTATCACCGTTCGCTATAGGTACCCCATTCCACGCCTTGATGATATGCTTGATGAGCTTAGCGGGGCCACTATCTTTTCCAAAATTGATATCAAAAGTGGTTACTATCAAATCCGCATACAAGAGGGTGATGAATGGAAAACTGCTTTCAAAAGTAAGTTTGGTTTGTATGAGTGGTTAGTCATGCCTATGGTTTTATCGGAAGCACCCGGTACTTTCATGCGTCTTATGCATTATGTGTTTAGACCTTATATTGGTGAATTTGTTGTTGTCTACTTCGATCATATCCTTGTTTTTAGCAAATCTCTGAAAGAGCATGTCACCCACCTTGGCACCATGCTACAAACTCTTTGAAAAGAGCAACTTTATGCAAATATGGGAAAATGCCTTTTCGGTGTTGATAAGCTTGTTTTCTTGGGTTTTGTAGTATCTTCTAAGGGTGTTCATGTTGATGAATCTAAGATCAATGCTATTAAAACTTGGCCCCAACCAACCAATTTACAACAAGTGCGTAGTTTTCTTGGTTTAGCCGGTTTCTACCGTAGATTTGTGAAGGATTTTAGCACTATTGCGTATCCTTTACATGCTTTGAGAAACAAGAATGCACCCTTTGTTTGGGGACCATCGCAAGATAGCGCATTCAACAAGCTTAAGAATTTGCTTACTCATGCTCCGTGCTTGCATTGCCCAACTTTGACAAACCTTTTGAAATTCATTGCGTTACTCTGGTAATGGCATAGGAGGTGTGTTAACGCAAGAGAAGCGCCCATAGCATACTTTAGTGAGAAACTTTCCGGAGCGCAACTCAATTACCCCATCTATGACAAAGAGCTATATGCTTTAGTGTGAGTTTTGCATGAATGGGAACATTACCTTCGCCCTCATGAATTTGTCATCCATACCGACCATGAAATGCTTAAGTATCTTAAGGGACAAACTAAGTTGAACAAGCGTCATGCTAAATGGAGTGAGTTCATTTAGTCTTTTCCTTATGCATCAAGTATATTAAGGCAAAGAAATTGTTGTGGCGGATGCACTTTCAAATATATGCATGCTTGTTACTCAACTTGAATTGAATGTCATTGGCTTTGAGCACATAAAATACTTGTATGAGCATGATCCTACTTTTGCTATTCCTTATGCCAAGTGTTTGACGCATACATCTTGGGAACGCTATTACATCAAAGATGGTTACCTTATGAGAGCTAACAAACTATGCATCCCCGAGTCTTCTCTTCGTTTGTTGCTTTTGCAAGAATCTCATGGCGGAGGACTAATGGGACATTTTGGATGCGACAAGACATTTGCCACGCTCTCCAAGAACTACTTTTGGCCTAAGATGTTTCGCGACGTCAACCGCTTCACCAACCGATGTTCTACATGTCGCAAAGCTAAGTCTAAAAGCTCAATCTCATGGCCTTTACATGCCACCTCCAATTCCATATCAACCATGGGAAGATATTAGCATGGATTTTGTGCTTGGTTTGCCTAGAACTAGAAATGACAAGGATTTCGTGGTTTGTTGTTGTGGGTGATTCTCCAAAATAGCACATTTCATTCCATGCAACAAGATAGACAATGCTTCACATGTTGCAAATATCTTTTGTAGGGAAATCTACATGAAGTACCAAAGACGATTGTCTCGGACCGCGACGTCAAGTTCTTGAGTTACTTTTGGAAGACTTTGTGCGCCAAGCTCGGAATCAAGCTTTTGTTCTCCTCGGCATATCATCCACAAACCGGCGGCCAAAGCGGAGGTGACGAATCAAGACGCTCTCCACTCTACTACGTGTTTTGATAAAGAAGAACATCAAGGAGTGGGAGGACTGCGTACCTCTCACCGAGTATGCCTACAACCGTGCAAGACATTCTACTACCGGCAAGTCCCCCTGCAAGGTCGTTTATGGCTTCAACCCATTGTCCCGATTGGACATTCTACCTCTACCGCTACAAGAGCGCACAAACATGGACGCGAGTGCAAGAGTCAACTACCTCAAGAAGATGCATGAAGATACAAGGCACACCATCGAGCGCCAAGTACAACGACTCGCGACCAAGCTCAACGTCAACAAGCAACCCATGATATTCAACATTGGAGATCTTGTGTGGCTCTGACTTCGCAAGGACCGCTTCCCCAACGAGCATAAGTCCAAACTTCCACCACGAGCCGATGGACCCTTCAAGGTGCTTGCACGCTACAACAACAACGCCTACAAGATCGACATCCCACGCGACAAGTACTCCGTGAGCGACATCTTCAACGTCAAAGATCTCTCCCCGTACCATGGTGACGAGGATTTTGATCTGAGGTCGGATCTTTCCCAAGGGAGGGGAGATGATGCGGAGCATCCTACAGTCATCCCATGGACCTACCATTGTCTCATCAAGAGCCAAGAGGACCTATGACACGAGCACGAGCTAGAGCTCTCGAGAACGAGGTGACTTCTTTCCTTAGTGATATCACATATGATCCACTCGAGACATGGCTACCACCTAAGTCCGATATGCTATGCATGATTAGGTGTCAAGAGGACCCTCCCGGAGATGTACATGAAGACGGACAAGTCGCCAAGTCCATGGAGGAAGAGAACCAATGGAAAGAGTCAAGAACATCTCCCAGGCCCCGGACATCCGGCCAGGACCCCGGACATCCGGCCCCTGGAGCATCCTCCTCAGCAGCCTCCCAGCCGCCCAACATCTACAGGCCCCGGACATCCGGCTCCAGCCAGGAAATCCGGCCAGAATCCCGGACATCCGGCGCCATGCACGAGAACCTACAGAAGCTGCCTCCACCAGCCCAAACATCCGGCCCCGTCTGTCTGCTCATAGTAAAGGGCCGAAGCCCATGTACCCCTTCGCCCCCTAGACTATATATACTCCTTCTCCTCCATCTTTCTAGGTTTAACATTGGTTTCGCTCATATGTGAGACAGAGCGTTGCTCATCCATACGGATCTGCTCCTCTAGAGACTCTGCGGCCCCTCTACGGAGACTATCCACATTGGATTCAAGACCCCCTTCTTGGGTGGCCCCATCAAGACCTCCTCAAGGAGAAGAACCGGTTACCCTTTGTATCGTCCGTTGTTGACTTTGGATCGTGTATTCCCCCTTGTGTTTCGAGGATCTAGCATATGTGTGACTATATCTTGTTGGTTTTGAGAGTTCCTCTTGTGTTTTCCCTCGTTTTCCCCTCATGTTCTTTGTATTCTTACTTGGGATCCGCTCCTTTCGTGAAAGATCGGCCGTATAGGGTTCCACCCTACATCATTGGGCGTATAAAGGCAGCGGGTACCCGGGGGGTGGCCGCTCGTACCAAGGCCTTGTTATCTCCTGCCTCACGACTACGTCATGACGGTGGACCGGCCTCTTCTTCGGCGGAAGCGGCTCGGGCTCGTCGCGGGGAGTTTTTCCCTTCTCCGTGGCCGAAAATCTTCGGATTGGCGCCGTGGTGTCGCTACTAGCAATGGAGCAAGGGAGGAGAAGCGAGCGGAGCAAGAAGAGATGGGCGACGGGGGCTCTGCCCCCCTCTTCATTTATAGCAGGAGGAGGCCAACCGTCGACCTCCACGATCGAAGGTAATGATAACCCTTTTTTGCATGCAGTAGGGACTCGTCAGGTTGGGCAGTTGTCGAGGTAGCATGGGGAAGCGGAGACGCCCACATCCAAGCAATCGCCACGCGTCGACCAAGGTCCGAGCTGTTGGGGCCAGCCAGCGCTCAGTGCTTGCCCTTTGGCCGGCCTGAAAGCCAAGTCCGAGCGCGCCTTGGGCCCGGGGGCTACTGTCGGTGTTCTGGGAACGGGGGTCCCTAGACTTGCCTGCCTGCGGCCCATGGCGTGGCTCCACTCGCGGCCCAGTACGGCCCGTCTTCACCAGCAAATGCCCAAGACCCTTGCGAGGAGCTAAGCCTCGCGAGGTGGACGACACAAGACCTCCTCAGGAGTGGCCTCACCAGGCTGGCTCGCGAGGGGCGGAGAGATCAAGGCAAGGCGAGCCTCGCGAGGTTCCAGTGACGTAAGCCATGACGACCAAGACCAGGCGGGCGCCAGCGCGCACAGTGTCCTCGTTTCCTCTTTGGTGCTACGGAGGCAAGCGCGGGCGAGGAGTACCGAGGCATCAGGCAAAGGTTTCCATATCGGTGCAACGAGACCAAGACCAGCAGGACGGCAGGACGAAGGTCACCGTGGAGCCCAAGACGGCGTCACCACCAGAGCCTTTGGCAGGCGAAGACCACCTTTAGTCAGGATAGCTTGTACTAGCTGTCTCCCTTCAAATTGGCCGTTTTTGGCTCCGTTCCCGCTCAATATTTGGGGAGAGGACCAGGGCCTCTATAAATAGGACTAGCCACCACAGTAGAAGAAAACAGATTCAGATCATCCTCACCCACACAAGTTCACCAAGCACAAGAACACCTCTCCTCAGGAGGCTGTTCTTCCCGTTGTACTGTTCATCCTCAGCCCAAGAGGCAATCCACCACACCACACTGGAGTAGGGTATTACACCACAACTGTAACGCCCCGAGACCGACGCTCTAGACGGCTTCCATGTTTTTCGTTGTTGTCATGTGTTTCGTTTGTTTGTTGCATTTCATCATCGCATCATGCGCATTGCATTCACATGTTTTCTTAAAACTTGCATCCGTTCGTAGTTCCCGCTTCTCCCTGTTGCCTTCATTCTCCCTTTCGAGACCAACCGTTCTTTTGTTGTCCGACCGTTTGAGCCTCTCTGCACAATGCACAAAACCCCTCGCGTGCGTCCACTTATAACACCCACGATGCGGCTATATCTCCCACGTGTCGAGGCACGACTTGGAGGCATAACCGCATGGTGGTTTTGTCGCAAGAAGGGTCATCTTCACACAATCCCATGTAATGAACAAAAATGGGATAAAGAGTTGGCTTACAATCGCCACTTCACACAATACATTAATAAGTCACACATCAATCAGAGTACACACATAGGTCTGACTACAGAACCAAAAAAAAAGAAGACAACCCCAAATGTGAGATCCCCGATCGTCCCAACTGGGCTCCACTACTGATCATCTGGAAATGAAACATAGTAACGAACAAGGTCCTCGTCGAAGCATCACCTGCACTGGCATCATCGGCACCTGCAACTGTTTTGGTAGAATCTGTGAGTCACGAGGACTCAGCAATCTCACACCCGCGAGATCAAGACTATTTAAGCTTATGGGTAGGAAAGGGGTAATGAGGTGGAGCTGCAGCAAGCACTAAGCAAATATGGTGGCTAGCATACGCAAATAAGAGCGAGAAGAGAAGCAACGCAACGGTCGAGAAGCTAGAAGTGATCAAGAAGTGATCTTGAAGCTACTTACGTTCGTACGTAACCCAAACCGTGTTCACTTTCCGGACTCTGCCGAAAAGAGACCATCACTGCTACACGCGATTGATGCGTTTTCAATTAAATCGAGTGTCAAGTTCTCTATAACCGGACATTAACAAATTTCCATCTGCCACATAACCGCGGGCACGGCTTTCGAAAGATAATACCCTGCAGGGGTGTCCCAACTTAGCCCATCACAAGCTCTCATGGTCAATGAAGGATATTCCTTCTCCCGGGAAGACCCGATCAGGCTCGGAATCCCGATTACAAGACGTTTCGACAATGGTAAAATAAGACCAGCAAAGCCGCCCGACTGTGCCGACAAATCCCGATAGGAGCTGCACATATCTCATTCTCAGGGCACACCGGATTGTCCAAACTTCCGGTAGGCGAGCCCAGAGTTGCCCCGGTACACCGGCGGTTGACAGGTTGGACCAACACTCACGACGAGCGCTGACCCGGGGGGATAAAATAAGATGACTCTCGGGCTCGCGAAAACCCAAGGGAAAGGCTTTGGTAGGCAAATGTAAAACCAAGGTTGGGCCTTGCTGGAGGATTTTTATTCAAAGCGAAGAGGAGGTCCCATAAATCCCCAACCGCGTAACGAACGCAAAATCAAGGAAGATAACACCGGTATGACGGAAACTAGGGCGGCAAGAATGGAACAAAACACCAGGCATAAGGCCGAGCCTTCCACCCTTTACCAAGTATATAGATGCATTAAATAAATAAGAGATATTGTGATATCCCAAAAATATCCATGTTCCAACATGGAACCAACTTCAACTTCACCTGCAACTAGCAACGCTATAAGAAGGGCTGAGCAAAAGCGGTAACATAGCCAAACAACGATTTGCTAGGAGTTAGAGGCTTGACATGGCAATATGGGAGGCATGATATAGCAAGTGGTAGGTAGCGCGGCATAGCAATAGAACGAACAACTAGCAAGCAAAGATAGAAGTGATTTCGAGGGTATGGTCATCTTGCCTGAGATCCCGCAAGGAAGAAGAACAAGTCGATGAAGAAGACAAACGGACGTAGTCGAACGAATCCTCACAACTCCGGAACGAAACCGAAGCTAACGAGGGAAGCAAACCGGAGAGAAGCAGACAACATGGTAAACAACCCTCACATAAACATGGCATGATGCACAATCAAGTATGATGCATGTCTGGTTTAATGAGGCATGGCATGGCAAAATGCACAAACAATACTACAAATTAAGTGGAGCTCAATATGTAACGAGTTGCATATTGAAGAAACACCGCATTCGAGTTATTTAGTTCGCTCTCGTTAAGGTACACAACAATTTTAAATGTTGTTAAACATGGCAAGAGGTGAAGCATAATAAAACTACACATCTAGTCAAGTTTAAATGAGGCCGGAACAACAAACAACAATTCCGGAAAATCCTCATGTCCATATTTTAGATTTGGTACTGTTCTGTCCTAAAGCATATTTAAGAGTAGTTAAACATGCAAAGTAATGGCACCATGTTAAACTAGGCATTTTTCCACCCCATTTACATATAAAGTTTATTAAATTCGGAGCTACAGTTATTTAGTTATGAAATAAAGCATTTTAGCATGGCATTTAAGCAAATTAATGCAAACAACAAGTTAAACATTTTAAACATGGATGAGAGTTGGATATTATGAAACTAGACAGAATTCTAAACATTTTACATATTTAAAACATTTTAATCCGATGCACGGTTTGTGAGATATAAATGCATGAACATGAGAGGAAAAAAACACAACACGGGCTGAATTAGTACCTTCTTTGGGCGAGGGACTGAGGCTGTAGCTCACATTGGGCTGCAGGGACGCAGCGGAGCCGGGCTCAAGGGTGAAGAAGGGAGCTTGGCCTGCTTGGCTGTGACCCAGCCAACGCCATGGTCAGCAGGGGAGTGACGCAAGAGATCGGCACTGAGATTTAATCGAGGGGCGCCTGCCGTCCTCGTCGAGAACCGATGAAGGAAGACGACGCAGGGGATGGCGCCGAGGCGGTGAAGGCGAGCGGATATGGGCGTCGAGGCCCATCTCGGCGATGTTGGCGGCGATTGGTTCTCCTGGTTAGAGAGAAAACGAGAGGGATTAGAGACGAGAGGGGAAGACGGGCGTGAGAAGGGCGGGAGGACGAGGCACGTGGACGGCGACTGCGGCCTTTCGGAGCGGCGAGCCGGGTGCGAGGATGAGCCCAGGCGCTCCTGCTCGGGGCCTCACGCAGCTTCACGATCCATTCAGGATCGAGGGAGAGGAGGTGGGCTTGGGCGCGTGGGAAGAAGCGGAGGAGCTGGAGTCGAGGCTCACCTTTCGATCTGGAGGTGGCGCGAGGAAGTCTGGACGGCCACCAAGCGAGGAACGACAACATGGCGGCAGCGAGGAAGAGCTAGGCATTGGGGAGGGTTCAGAGCGGCAACAGCGACTTCCGGGGCGGCGACGTCCATAGCCTCTGGTGCTGTGAAAAGAGACACAATAGCGCACGGCCCATGAGAGAAAGGAGGGAGCTAGAAAGGGAAGGAGGAGCAGGGTGGGAAGAGGCCTGGACCATGCGGGTCGGTCGCCCGTGGCCCGAGGTCACCGGGCGGACAGGGTTGCGAGGTTGGAGTTAGCAGGGGCCTCGGCGGCTGCGCTCGGGAAAAGGCTGGGGTTGGCCCGATGGGGAATTCAAGGGAGAGGAGGTGGGTGGATCGGGGAGGATCCCGACGAGAGAGTGGCGGCGGCCGAAAGGGAATGATGGGACAAGCTCGTAATAGGATCTAGGGTTAGACTGATATTTATATCAGATGAATTTAGTTTAGGGGATACCTCATCCCTACGATCGTAATCGAACGGCTGAGAAAAATAGGTTAGGTAGCCTAAATAAGAAAACGGAGATGTTTTTATAGATGTTTGGGGATGGTCCGGACCCAACGGTGATGACTGAGCGGGTCGGGTTCGGGACAGGTTTCGGACGCGCGCGAGAAGGGGTTTTGTGCATTGTGCAGAGAGGCTCAAACTGTCAGACAACAAAAGAACGGTTGGTCTCGAAAGGGACAACGAAGGCAACAGGGAGAAGCGGGAACTACGAACGGATGCAAGTTTTAAGAAAACATGTGAATGCAATGCGCATGATGCGATGATGAAATGCATCAAACAAACGAAACACATGACAACAACGAAAAACATGGAAGCCGTCTGGAGCGTCGGTCTCGGGGCGTTACAATCGCCACTTCACACAATACATGGGAACCACCATGCGGTTACACTGGAGTAGGGTACTACACCACAACGGTGGCCCAAACCAGTATAAATCTCGTGTCTCTTGTGTTGTGGGTTCGTCGAGCTAGACTTTGAGATCGCGGTGAAGCTGAGGGCGTGATTAGGTAGGAGGAAATCTTCGTGAGCACCCCAGTGTTCGACCTCAAGGATTTTGCCGGAACCCGAAATCTGACAAATTTCCCCTTTGGCACATGTCCGGTCGACCTTGTTCCGCCAGATCCAAGGGTGGTGAGCTCGGCTATGGCGCGGGAGGACCACGAGGCGTGGGAGCGCCTCGAGGCAAGGCCGCTGACGAGGCCTACATGCAAGAGCTCCGCTGACAGCACCAGGAGCTCATGGAGGCGGAGCGGGCGATCTTTGCCGGCGCGGAGGGTGGCGAGGTTATCGCGCTCTCCTTCAATGACGAGGTCGAAGGCGGCAAGGAAGGCGGCATGGAGGTCGTCGAGGTGGGCAGCAAGGACGAGGAGATCGACGTCGACGAGTGGAGGAGTGTCTTCCCCAATGACCCTGACGACGGCACCGACCCGGACCCGGCTTGCGGCACACCATACCCGACGAGGAAGGATTGGCTTGACCTCCACTTCGACCGAAAGTAGTTTAGCTTAGTTTAAATTTATGTTTTTATGTTCGGTTATGCAAAACTATCTACATTTAAGTTTGAATGCATGCTACTATCAGTTGAACCTGCTTTGAACTTGATCAAATTGAAGTTTACAACATTAAGTTAAGGGGATCAACTAGAAACGTCCAAAAATTGTTGGAGAGTATATATATATATACATACATATATATATATATATATATATATATATATATATATATATATCCACTAAGGGTTTTAGTCCTTTAACTTTTAAAGGATCGGCTAGAGATGGCCTTATCCTTATTTATTTCAGTTCTTGACAATGTGATGCTCTATATGTACAACTATTTGCCGTGCAGTTCAATTTCATCAATAATAGTTTCAATAATACCACTATGAATTACGATATTTGGTTGCTCTTAAGGATATTGCAGTTAACATGCCTTTTCGTTTTTTAACAATCTAGTGTATTTTAGACCTGCACAATACCAGTTTGAATGACTATTTGCTTGTTTTTAAATGTTATGCCTGATGCAGTTAACACACCTTTCCACTTCTTGTTTTTCTTAACTAGCGTGTGTAAGCCTGCACACTGAAGCTATCATTTGTAGACTATGTTGTCTACCATGGATATATTTGGTTGATGTTTAGCCTGTTGTGCTTAACATGCCTTTATATGTACTCATACAAGACAATATTGAGAACACCATATAGCCTGGGGGCTGATAAGGGATTAATCGTCGAATCGAACATTTCACTGAATATATCTGTAGCCCATTTATCGGTATGTTAACTAGGGCCATATTTAATATATCTGAGGCTACATAGCAACATGCATTGTACTGAATGACTAAATATGCAATCCCGGGCTACATAGCAACAAGGAAGAGTGTTACCTTAATGTTCTGATGATGTCTAGATATACATGTAATAAAATCTTATATAATGAGAAGGTGGCAGTGTTGTACTACATCATTTTGCAATTGTTGTTTAGCTTCTAATATTAACTTGGTGCTTTTAGGTACATATGTCATTGGTAAAGATTCGCTCTTTGACCCTTTCTATGTATGGGGCAATGAGATATTCTTGAACCAGCATCAAGTGAGGAAAATAAAGATTGTTAGTAAAATGGGTCAAAAGATGTCGTTTGAACTATTTGTTTACAATTTATGCAAGACAACGATGAAGCTGCAGGATGGTAAGTAAGAACCATGTAGCCTTCTTTTCTTGCCCGTAATGAGTTGTGTTAGATGATAATGTCTGAATCTTTTTTGCTTTGCAGTGGATCCTGAAGCAGTTTACTCAAGATTACCTCTCAAACTACATGATTGGTGGTCAGCCATCACAAGGGTTTGGACTAGAGTCGTGCGTGCCTTCTGCATCCAGGAGAGCACAATAGGGCCATTCCTCTTCACCTTGTTCAGCAACCAGAATGTTTGTCGCCTCTTTCTTTACCATCTGTACTAGTACAAGTATAGAACCGTCGTTCATCATTCTTTATTTGGTGCTTATGTAATTCTTAAACATATGTACCTATGAATCGAATAATGCATTATTGGTTGTTTGAACCTAATGTATATGAATAAAGCTATAGCCCACTTTCAACTTTAAATTAGGTACAATTTTAAATAGCAGCAATTAAATTAGGGCAAAATTATGGTGTGCAGGTCATTACAGCGCACACGGCTAACAAAGCACAATGTGTGCGATATACATCATAAACCGACACGGTTCACGAAGAGGAAACATATGTAACAATGCACACAGTTGCCGTTTGCAAAGCGTGTGTGATGTCACACACTATCACATACGGTGCGGGAAAAGTAAATGTGTGTGGTTGTCTACCTATCGTACCCGGTTTATAATCATGAACTGTTTGTGATGTGCCAGGCACCATAAATGTAGAGCTGATACGTCTCCATCGTATCTATAATTTTTTATTGTTCCATGGCAATATTATACAACTTTCATATAGTTTTGGCAACTCTTTATACTATTTTTGGGACTAACATATTGATCCGAAGGCTCAGTGCGGTTCTGTTTGTTACATGTTTTTGTTTGTGAGAAAATCCATATCAAACGAGTCCAAACATGATAAAAAAACTGATGAGGTTTTTTGGAATATATGTGATTTTGAGAAGAAGAATCAGCGATCGAGAAGCCCGAGGGGGCCACGAGGCGGTAGCCACAGGGGTCAGGCAAGCCTGGGCCCCTCGTGGCCACCTCGTAAAAGCGGTTGGAGCCCTTCTTTCGCCGCAAGAAAGCTAATATACGGATAGAGATCGTGTCCAAAATTCAGCCCAATCGGAGTTACGGATCTCTGGTTATAAAAGAAACGGTGAAAGGGCAGAATCTAGAGCACAGAAACAGAGAGAGACAGAGGGACAAATCCAATCTTGGAGGGGCTCTCGCCCCTCCAACACCATGGAGACCATGGACCAGAGGGGAAACCCTTCTCCCATCTAGGGAGAAGGTCAAGGAAGAAGAAGAAGAAGGAGGGGGGCTCTCTCCCCCTCGCTTCCGGTGGCACCGGAGTGCCGCCGGGGCCATCATCGTCACCGCAATCTACACCAACAACTTCATCGCCATCATCACCAACTCTTCCCCCCTCTATGCAGTGGTGTAACCCCTCTTTTACCCGCTGTAATCTCTACTTAAACATGATGCTCAATGCTATATATTATTTCCCAATGATGTATTGTCCTATGGGTTAGTTGATGATCATGATTGGTTTGAGTTTCATGTTTTATTATTGGTGCTGTCCTATGGTGCTCTCCGTGTCGCGCAAGCATGAGGGATTCCCGCTGTAGGGTGTTGCAATACGTTCATGATTCGCTTATAGTGGGTTGCTTGAGTGACAGAAGCATAAACCCGAGTAAGGGGGTTGTTGCGTATGGGATAAAGAGGACTTGATGCTTTAATGCTATGGTTGGGTTTTACCTTAATGATCTTTAGTAGTTGCGGATGCTTGCTAGAGTTCCAATCATAAGTGCATATGATCCAAAAAGAGAAAGTTTGTTAGCTTATGCCTCTCCCTCATATAAAATTAGAATAATGATTACCGGTCTAGTTATCGATTGCCTAGGGACAAATAACTTTCTTGTGTGATAACAAGCTCTCTACTAAAACTAACTTAGTTGTGTCTTTATCTAAACAGCCCCTAGATTTTATTTACGCGCTCTTTATTATCTTGCAAACCTATCCAACAACACGTACAAAGTACTTCTAGTTTCATACTTGTTCTAGGTAAAGCGAACGTTAAGCGTGCGTAGAGTTGTATTGGTGGTCGATGGAACTTGAAGGAATATTTATTCTACCTTTAGCTCCTCATTGGGTTTGACACTCTTACTTATCGAAAGAGGCTACAATTGATCCCCTATACTTGTGGGTTATCGAGACCTTTTTCTGGCGCCGTTGCCGGGGAGCCATAGCGTGGGGTGAATATTCTCGTGTGTGCTTGTTTGCTTTATCACTAAGTAATTTTTATTTGATGTTCTAAGTAGATCTCTATCTTTAGTTTTGGATATGGAACATGAAATACCAAAAAAATTAGGTTTACTTGCTACTCATGGAGATGGGAAACCTCCTAAAACCCTCGATGCTCATTATGTGAAAGATATTATGTACTACTTTGATAATCCTGAGAAAACCCCATTCAACTTTATAATGGGAGACACTATGGATCAACGTGAATACTTTAGGGATTATCGCTTGACTCTAAAAGGGAAACTATTATGGGATAAAATTTATATGTTGTGTTGGTATGCTCGGGATCTATGCTTGAGACATTATTATACTTGTTGCTCTAGGATGAAGGCTCCACACCTTCCCTTTTCATGCAAATTTAATGATGATAAAACCTTGGCTTCTTATGCTAATGGTATATATGATTACTATGATGTGGAACAAATAGAAGAATTCGTTGCTTTTTGGGTGCTTATGAAATTGAATCTTTGTTTAAAGACTTTGAAGATTTTGATGATTCAGTTTATGGACCTAAAAATTTAGCTATCCTTAAATATTGCTATGAGAATTATGAATTCAATTCCGATATTGATGATTTTATTGAGAGAGTCTCCATTGTCCAAGAAGAGACTAATTTTTTGCAGGAGTCTATGGAAGAAGAAATTGATGAAACTGTGAGCTCATTGGATGAAAAAGATGATGAGGAGAGCGAAGAACAAAAGGAGGAAGAAACGGATTAGCTACCCGTGCCCACCTTCTAATGAGAGTAACCCTCCAACTCATACATTGTTTAATTTCCCTTAAATTGCTTACGAAGGATGATTGCTATGATAACTATTATGATCCCATTGATTCTTTTGAAATATCCCTTTTTAATGATGCTTGCTATGCTTATGGCCAAGATGCCAATATGAATTATGCTTATGGAGATGAACTTGCTATAGTTCCTTATGTTAAACATGAAATTGTTGCTATTGCACCCACACATAATAGTCCTATTATCTTTTTGAATTCTCCAAACTACACTATATCGGAGAAGTTTGCCCTTATTAAGGATTATATTGATGGGTTGCGTTTTACTACTGCACATGATGATTTGATAGATATAATATGCAGGTGCTTGCTGCTCCTACTTGCAATTATTATGAGAGAGGAACTATATCTCCACCTCTCTATGTTTCCAATATGATAAAATTGCAAGAAATTGTTTATACTATGCATTGGCCTTTACTATGTGTGCATGAATTGTTCTTTTATGACATGCCGATGCATAGGAAGAGAGTTAGACTTCTTTGTTGCATGATATATGTTACTTTGTGCTCACTACTAAATCACAAATCATTGTTAATTAAAATTGGCTTTGATATACCTTGGGATCCGGGTGGATTCATTACTTGAGCACTATATGCCTAGCTTAATGGCTTTAAAGAAAGCACTGCCAGGGAGACAACCCGGAAGTTTTAGAGAATCATTTATTTCTTTTGAGTGCTTTTATATAGCTTAAAAACAAAAAAATAAAGAGGGGAACCCAAAACTTTTCAAAAAGAAAAGCGAAACTGAGAAAGACGAGCATTGTTAAAGTGGGAGCTAGCCTTGAACTTTGTTCATGCTCACGGAAACTTTGTGAATCTTGATTACAGAAAATTTTCAACAAAAATAATTATCCCCTTGTACAATTCCATTGTATAATAAAAATAATGTGCCAAGGTTTGCCTTTAGGATGTTTACAATGCTTGTTGGTTTGTGCAGTGCAGGACAGAAATTTGGCTGTAGTGCGCAATTTTACATTTTTTACTGGAACGTCAAATGGTTATGAAACGTTTTGCACTGTCTTTATATATAAATTGTTTATTTTTCTTAATTTTGGCACAATTTTTGGAGTACCATAAGTATGGTGAATGTTCAGATTACTACAGACTGTCCTGTTTAAGACAAATTCTGTTTTTTGATGCATAGTTTGCTTGTTTTGATGAAACTATCAATTTCTATCAGTGGATTAAGCCATGGAAAAGTTATATTACAGTAGATAAAATGAAAAAAGATGAATTGGTTTGCAACAGTACTTAGAGTAGTGATTTGCTTTATTATATTATGGATCTTCACAAAGTTTTCTGTTGAGTTAAGTGTGGATGAAGAGTTCGAAGATCGAGGAGGTCTCGATGTGAGGAGAAGGAGGAGAGGCAATAGCTCAAGCTTGGGGATGCCCAAGGCACCCCAAGTAAATATTCAAGGAGACTAAAGCTTCTAAGCTTGGGGATGCCCCGGAAGGCATCCCATCTTTCTTCAACAAATATCGGTATTTTTCCGGATTTGTTTCGTTCATGCGATATGTGCAAATCTTGGAGCGTCTTTTGCATTTAGTTTTCACTTTTATTTTATGCACCATGCTGGTATGACATAGTACATGGTTGACTTATAGAATTCTCTTTGCACTTCACTTATATCTTTTGAGTACGGCTTTATGGAATTCTTCATGTGCTTCGCTTATATCATTTGAAGTTTGGATTGCCTGTTTCTCTTCACATAGATAACTGCCATTTGTAGAATGCTCTTTTGCTTCACTTATATTTATTGGAGTGTGGGCATATCTTTTGTAGAAAGAATTAAACTCTCTTGCTTCACTTAAATCTATTTAGAGAGTTGACAGGAACTGGTCATTCACATGGTTAGTCATAAAAACCTACATAAAACTTGTAGATCACTGAATATGATATGTTTGATTCCTTGCAATAGTTTTGCGATATAAAGATGGTGATATTAGAGTCATGCTAGTGGGTAGTTGTGGATTGTATAAATACTTGTGTTGAAGTTTGTGATTCCGTATCATGCACGTATGGTGAACCATTATGTAGCGAAGTTGGAGCATGAGGTATTTATTGATTGTCTTCCTTATGAGTGGCGGTCGGGGGACGGCGATGGTCTTTTCCTACCAATCTACCCCCTAGGAGCATGTAGCGTAGTACTTTGTTTCGATGACTAATAGATTTTTCAATAAGTATGTGAGTTGTTTATGACTAATGTTGAGTCCATGGATTATACGCCTCTCACCTTCCATCATTGCTAGCCTCTTGATGCCGTGCATTGCCCTTTCTCACCTCGAGAGTTGGTGCAAACTTGGCCGTGCATCCAAACCCGTGATATGATATGCTCTGTCACACATAAGCCTCCTTATATCTTCCTCAAAACAGCCACCATACCTACCTATTATGGCATTTCCATAGCCATTCCGAGATATATTGCCATAAAAATTCCATCATCATCATATAAATGACTTGAGCATTGATTTTCATATTGCTTTGCATGATCGTAAGATAGCTAGCATGATATTTTCATGGCTTGTCTGTTTTTTGATGTCATTGCTACACTAGATCATTGCACATCCCGGTACACCGCCGGAGGCATTCATATAGAGTCATATATTTTTTTTAGTATTGAGTTGTAATATTGAGTTGTAAGTAAATAAAAGTGTGATGATCATCATTATTAGAGCATTGCCCCAAGGAAAAAAAGAGGCCAAAGAAGCCTAAATAAAAAAAGGGGGCCAAAGAAGCCCACCAAAAAAAGGGGGGCAATGTTACTATCCTTTTACCACACTTGTGCTTCAAAGTAGCACCATGTTCTTCATATAGAGAGTCTCTTGAGTTATCACTTTCATATACTAGTGGGAATTTTCATTATAGAACTTGGCTTGTATATTCCGATGATGGGCTTCCTCAAATGCCCGAGGTCTTCATGAGCAACCAAGTTGGACGCACAACCACTTAGTTTCCAGTTTGAGCTTTCATACACTTATAGCTCTTAGTGCATCCTTTGCATGGCAATCCCTACTCCTCGCATTGACATCAATTGATGGGCATCTCCATAGCCCGTTGATTAGCCGCGTCAATGTGAGACTTTCTCCTTTTTTGTCTTCTCCGTACAACCTCCATCATCATATTCTATTCCACCTATAGTGCTATATCCATGGCTCACACTCATGTATTGCATGAAAGTTCAAAAGGATTGAGAACATCAAAAGTATGAAACAATTGCTTGGCTTGTGATCGGGGTTGTGCATGATTTGAATATTTTGTGTGGTGAAGATGGAGCATAGCCAGACTATATGATTTTGTAGGGATAACTTTCTTTGGCCATGTTATTTTGAAAGACATGATTGCTTTATTAGTATGCTTGAAGTATTGTTGTCTTAATGTCAAGAGATAGACTATTGCTTTGAATCACTCGTGTCTTAATATTCATGCCATGATTATATTACATGATCAAGATTATGCTAGGTAGCATTCCACATAAAAAATTATCTTTTTTATCATTTACCTACTCGAGGGCGAGCAGGAATTAAGCTTGGGGATCTTGATACTTATACATCGTATCTATAATTTTGATTGTTCCATGGCAATATTCTACAACTTTCATATACTTTGGCAACTTTTTATACTATTTTTGGGACTAACATATTGATCCAAAGTGCAGTGCGATTCTGTTTGTTGCATGTTTTTTGTTTCGAAGAAAATCCATATCAAACAGAGTCCAAACGTGATAAAAACTGACGGAGATTTTTTTGGAATATATGTGATTTTTGGGAAGAAGAATCAACACGATACCATGCCTGAGGGGGCCACGAGGCAGGGGGCGCGCCCCAGGGGGTCAGGTGCGCCCTGGGCCCTCGTGGCTGCCCCGTAAGGCGGTTGGAGCCCTTCTTTCGCTGCAAGAAAGCTAATATCTGGATAGAGATCGTGCCCAAAATTCAGCCCAATTGGAGTTATGGATCTCCGGTTATAAAAGAAATGGTGAAAGGGCAGAATCTAGAGCGCAGAAACAGAGAGAGACAGAGAGACAGATCCAATCTCGGAGGGGCTCTCGCCCCTCCCACGCCATGGAGACCATGGACCAGAGGGGAAACCCTACTCCCATCTAGGGAGAAGTTCAAGGAAGAAGAAGAAGGAGGGGGCTCTCCCCCTCGCTTTGATGGCACCGGCGTCACGGGCCATCATCGTCACCGCAATCTACACCAACAACTTCACCGCCATCATCACCAACTCTTCCCCCCTATATGCAGCGGTGTAACCCCTCTTTTACCCGCTGTAATCTCTACTCAAACATGGTGCTCAACGCTATATAGTATTTCCTAATGATGTATGGCTATCCTATGATGTTTGAGTAGATCCATTTTGTCCTATGGGTTGATTGATGATCTAGATTTGTTTGAGTTGTATGTTTTATTTTGGTGCTGTCCTATGGTGCCCTCTGTGCCGCGCACACATGAGGGATTCTTATTGTAGGGTTTGAAATATGTTCATGATTCGCTTATAGAAGGCTGCTAGAGTGACAGAAGCTTAAACCCGAGTAAGGGGGTTGTTGCGTATGGGATAAAGAGGACTTGATGCTTTAATGCTATGGTTGGGTTTTACCTTAATGATCTTTAGTAGTTGCGGATGCTTGCTAGAGTTCCAATCATAAGTGCATATGATCCAAGAAGAGAAAGTACGTTAGCTTATGCCTCTCCCTCATATTAAATTGCAATAATGATTATCGGTCTAGTTATCGATTGCCTAGGGACAAATAACTTTCTTGTGTGACAACAAGCTCTCTACTAAAACTAACTTAGTTGTATCTTTATCTAAACAGCCCCTAGATTTTATTTACGCGCTGTTTATTATCTTGCTAACCTATCCAACAACACCTACAAAGTACTTCTAGTTTCATACTTGTTCTAGGTAAAGCGAACATTAAGCGTGCGTAGAGTTGTATCGGTGTGTCACATCCCTAGATATGGTTTGCACTAGGCTAGCCCTTCATGTGTGAATCATGTTTAAATTTCTCGGAAACTTGAAATGGGGACGACAGAAACCCCCAGCACCACTTAAACCAACTAGGGTTTACTAAAATCCTTTTCAATGAACCTGAAATGCCTTTCTAAAATGTTCATCATCTTTGCCTTGGTCTAGAACATCTGATAAAAATGGTGCACACTTTTCTAGGACATCATATGGTCACTAGATTAAATCATATGTTATTTGAATTTGGACATTTAAATTCTATAAAATATTTTAAATGTCCAAATAATCATAAACTAAAATGTTTACTGTTGGTTATATTCCAAACGGTTGCTTTCTGATCAGATTGCATGATTTTTGAAAGCGCCTTGCTATTTTTAATAAAGCCCTAAAGTCTACAGAATAATAGAAAACAAGAAATAAAAAAGAGAGAGAGAGAGAGAGAGAGAGAGAGAGAGAGAGAGAGAGAACCACCTGGCCCACTCATTCTGTAGCCGCCCAGCTCACCGGGCCCACCCACTGGCGCCTCCTGTTGTCTTCTCCCCGAGCTAGTAGGCAGAGCGTGTGGCTGCCACGCGCGCGCACACGCCGCCACCTCCTGCCTCTCTGCTCGCTTCCCCGACCCCCCTGGAGATGCCACGCACCTCCCTGGTGTCATGTCCACTTCTCCCTCCGTCGCTATCCTCCTCTGCTCTCTCTCCCTCCCGCGACCAAACACCACCATCGCCGCCGCTCGCCGTTGTCGCGGTAACTACCGCTGCCACGCCCCCACCAACATGTCCACGGCCTCCGCCTCATCGCCATCGCCTCTCGTCCAACGCATGACATGACGCTTCTAAGCGACGACCCCGAGCTCGTCCCCGACTGTCATCGCCGGAGATCCCCCTCGCCGCCCCGCTCAGCTCCGACCTTCTCCAAGCCCGTCGTCTGCTTCACTGCATCCGCCGTGAGCCACAGACCATCCTACCCCTCTCCGTTCTCTCTTCCACTCGCCGTAGTCGCCGCACCAAGCACACCCGCACACGCCACCGCCTGAGCTCACCGTCGACATGGCTCCGGCCACACAACGGCCTCACCATCGTGCCCAACGCACTCACCGCACCGCGTAGGCTTCGTAGGAGCAGCCCCGAGCCTCCACGAAACCGCAGAACGGGCGAAGTTCGAGCTTGCCCGAGCTCCGGCCACTGCAAAGCTCGTCGTCGGTTCCCCAGTGGGCCACCCCAGCTCTAGTCGCCACCACCACTGGATGCGCCCCTCCGCCAGCTCCCCGTAGATGCTTCCCGCGCGCCAAATCGAGCCCTGCAGCGAAATCTCGACTCCCTCCGTCGCGGATTTGGTCGCCGGTGGTTAAACGTCGGCAGCTGACATGGCACCATTAGCTTAGGTGCTAATCATGTTTAGTTAGTACCATGTATCAATGACATGTGGGTCCCTGAGCTTAATTAGGTTAGTCTAAATATCCTGTTTAGGTTAGTGCTAATTTTCCGGACCCCGCACGGTGTAAACTTTTGACTTTGGCCAAGTCGGTGTTGACCGGTCCCACCTCGTCATGCACCCAAACCAGCCACGAGTCATCGACCAATGGGTCCCGCTTGGTCAGGTTTGACCCACCCGCCCTAGCTTGACGTCTTGACATCAGCCTATGCGCTAATGTCGATGCGATAAAGCATTTTCTGGATTTAAGTTTATTCAGGGAAATTCCAGAAAATGCTATAAACTTCAAAAAATCATAGAAATTATTCTGTAACTCCGAATGCAAAGATTTATATATGAAAAATGATCAGAAAAATCCAATCTATCCATCTGTACTGGTTTCATGCATGTTTAAACAACTGAACCTTGCTGTTTTGATCAAAACATGATAATGCACTTTAGAAGTTCTTAGTTTGAATTTGAATTTGAACCTTTGGTTCAAATCAACTCAAACCCTTCTGCTCTTAGCTGCATTAGATCAAATCACAGCATATTGACATGTCATGATCATGCATCATATTGTGCATTGCATTGATTGTGTTCTTTCTCTGTTGCGGTGTTGTTCCCCCTCGGTAGAAGCGTTGTTAAATGACTGTGATCGGTGACAATCGATGAAGAACTATACTATCTTCGTGCGCTGTGCAAGAAAAACCCCCTTGTTCATTCCGTTACAATCCCACTCTCTTGCTCCTGCTCTCTTTTACTGCATTAGGACAACATCGATTCAACTGTTACATGATGCGGTAGTTGAACCCCTTTTCCTCTACATGACCTCTCATTGCCAGAGTAAATAGATGAAACCCACTAGCATGAGTAGGAGTTGTTTGAGCCCTGATGTGCCTACTCATTCATGCTTGTTTTCCATGCCTGCTACTTCTTAGAGTTGAGTCAGGTCTGATTCATCGGGAATGAATTGGAATGGTGATGAACATGTCCTACTGTGTGTGAGCTAAGTGTGTGAACACGATTTGGTAAAGGTAGCGGTGAGAGGCCATGTAGGAGTACATGGTGGGTTGTCTCATTGAAACCGCCCTCGAGGCCGGAGTTACGTGTTTGTGATCCATGAACAGCTACTACCACATGTTGGGCCCTGAAATATGACCCCGCTCGTCTTATCAACCGCCCCTGTCCTTTGTCCAGGAGTTGCAACTAGTTTCTCGTGTTTGTAGGATATGTGTTGGAGGCCGTGCGTAGCGCTGACCCAAGGGGTGGGCTATGATGCGATAGATACATCGTGGCACGGTGTACTGGGCGCCCGTTTGGTGTCTCGGGAACTCTGCACACATCGTTTGGGGCTGTGAGTGAAACCCCGGCCGGATCTCTTCGCGGATGGAACCCGAATAGTCGATAAACCTGGACTAGAGACTTGTGGGGTTAGTTAGCTCGTGGTCTACACCCACGTTGGCTTTCGCTTGAAGTCTGCCGAGCACATGTCGTGTGCAGACGCTAAGTGGAGGAAACATGTGTGAAGAAGTACACCCCTGCAGGGTTATAAATGATCTATTCGAATAGCCGCGTCCGCAGTAAAGGACCTACGGGTTGCCTATGGCATGATTAATAGACAAGTGAAAGTTGATATTCTAAAATGCGAAGATAACATGAGTGCTATGGATGGCGTTCTCAAGAGGGAGACGGGAGCGGATCCATAGCGGTGTATTGATATGGTGAATATGTGGACTCTTGTGCGCCACCTCAAAAGAGTTACTTGCAAATGTAGTTCAGGATAGTTAATCGAGTCAAAGCTGGCTTGCTGCAGTTAAACTCCACCACCCCCCTTTGTTGATACCGATGCATATGTAGCTAGTTCTGATGTAAGTCTTGCTGGGTACATTTGTACTCACGTTTGCTTAATTTATGTTTTTGCAGAGAGATTTCAGTCTCACTAGTAGTTCCACGTGGACATCGACGTTTAGTTTGATACCTCAGATATGATCTTGTGCCCTCGGCAGGATCTGGTAGTTAGTCAGGCTTCTCAGCCTTTTTCATTTGTAGATGTCTGTACTCAGACATGTTAAGCTTCCGCACGTGCTTTGACTTGTATGCTCTAAATGTTGGGTCATGACACCCATGTTTGTAATATCTCGCTCCTGAGCCTAATGAATAAATACTTTGAGTCGTGAGAGTTTCTTTGTGATGCCATGTTGTATTTACACATATCGAGCATATTGTGTGTATGATTGAAATGCTAGGTTTGTGTGGGATCCGACAACCTAGTTGTCTATCCTTGGTAGCCTCTCTTATGGGGAAATGTAGTCTGGTGCTTCCACTAAGCCATGGTAGTCTACTACAGCCCTCACATCGGAGTCCCAAGCTAGCCTGCCATTACTCGCCCTAACACCTAGATCGGCCGGCATGTGTCCCACTTTGTTCCTCGGTGGTCTCGCCTTCGGGAAATGTCACGCGGTGACTTCCGAGTCCTCGCTGGTTCGATATAGCCCGGGTTCCTGAGTCCTCATAGCTCAGCTTGTTACAGCCCGGTTTCACATGCTTCGATGACCGACACGCTCGAGGTCGGGAGTCATGTATGCCTGTCCCCGTAAGTTAGTGCCTCTTTGGGTTCACGACTAGTCATGTCGGCCCGGGTTCTTTGTCATATGGATGCTAGCGACACTATCATGTACGTGAGCCAAAAGGCGCAAACGGTCCCGGGCCAGGTAAGGTGGCACCCGTGGGAATACCGTGCGTGAGGCCCAAAGTGATATGATGTGTTACATGCTAGATCGGTGTGATCTAGGATTGGGGTCCTGACAGCTTTGGTATCAGAGCCTGACTGCCTGTAGGATTACCAAGCCAAACTGGTCGAAGTCGTGTCTAGAAATGCTTTAGTTATATATGGGAATTGATTGTGGAAGGGAACGTAAGGCTCTTTTTACTCCTTGTATCTTATGCCCTTCTGATCCGAGTCATACTATCTTTCCTACGGGGTTAAGAAACTAGGCTTTCTGTTCTTTCTATCAGGATCACGTGTTACTAATCCGTAGACTTATAGGAATGATGGATTCAAGTCTCAGTTCAGTTCCTACTACTTACGTATGTTGACAGTTGGTCTCGGAACCTTGATATTGTGATGATCGAGTGGTTACGCCACCATTTTGCAGGATGTTTCAAATCTTTTGAGAATTTACAACCATTATGTTGTCCGAGTCATCCTAGGTTTCTAACTAGTCTGATGCATTTGCAAATCCCTTCTTTCCGCTCCTCGATGTTTCTTTGGGCCGCTTTAACCACACTAATCGGGTGAGTTGAGGTACTCCATTACCTCGACATATATGTTGGAGCTATTATTATGACCATAGGTGTCTTAGAGAACCACCTAGTAATCTAGCCACGTTTTGTGTTCCCGGTGTGATGATTCTGGCCACCATTCTTGAAAGCATCCCGTGATGCCATTTAGTTAGTAGGCCTTCTATTTCTGGGTTCTTGAACCCAAGATTCACTCTACTTACTTCCTATTGATAGTGTTTGCTCGTTCCTTTAGGATATTAGTGACCTTTAAGATAGTCCTCGAGGTCCGTGGTATTTCCCTCTTCCAAATACCATGAACTATTTATGGCAAAATTTCCTCGTTGAACCGAAAGATCACAACTAGAGTGCTCTTGATGAGTTCTCGATTCTATGTTGTGACTCTGCCAGTCCTACCTTTCTGCATGGGTTATCCGGAAGAAACATGTTGAATTTATTCAACATGCTAACCGATGCATCTACAACTTAAAGAAATCATATTTTCCTTTGAGTTGTTCTCTTTAGTTGTATTCTGACCTCCGGCTATCATAAGATAGTAAAGAGCATGTCTTGCATTCGTGTTCATCGATGCCTATTATTCTTGTGGTCCGTCAAGCCGTTCTATTTTAGAATGACTAGGAGAAACAAACTCCAGTACCTCATCCATATCTTGGACTGGTCCAAGTAGTTGTATTCCGCAGATCAAAATGCCAATCCAGCTTTTGTTCTGTTCTACCTCGGAGTATTACCCCCTTTATGTCAGGATTGCCATGAAAGTTGCAGCATCTCTCATGAATTCTTGACGCAGTGATACTTCTTCCCATCATTTTTCATTCCTCGGTCTCATGTTGTCGCAACCAGAATGCCGACAAGTGAGCCATGATGTGTGAAATCAATACTCCTAGCAACCGTGTTGCTTGGTAGTTAATGAACAATAATTTCATTCTTAGTGTGTTGGTTACTGAATCACCATCCTGAGATTGATCGTGCTACCTAGTCCGTTCTCCCTGGTGCACTCTTCGATCAATGAGTTAGGAATGTATCCATCCCTTGCTCTTCTGATCATGTCATCTTGCCTTGAAAAGCAAGATTGTTCTCGAGCTTAATAACATATTGGTGGTTCGTGATTTTCCGAATATCTTCTCGGAAGTATTACCAGGTTGTCACCTGACTGCTATGTTGGGTTCGTGATCAAGTTGGGTTTTTCATAAACCACCCTTTCTCCAAGGATGTGTGTTGGATACCCCTGGGCTAGTTGGTTAAGCTAAACAACAACTTGGAGAGTTGGAAGATAAAAGCTTGTCTGACTTAGTTCATTTCAAGGGATATCTCAGGTGTATATGTTGTAGAAAGATAATATCCTCATCAATTATTCCCCGTGATCAATTGTTGGAGCTATTGTCTTATCCAGTCTTTGATTTGAGTATGGGTTATCGTCAAATCAAATCAGAACCAATGATGTTCGTAATGTTGTCTTACTCGTGGTTGTTTCCTCAAGCATACACCATTATATCTTTTGGGTCTGACCAATACTAACACATTGTTCACATAATGGTGGAATTCCCATGATATGGAAATTCCGATGAGTTGCTGTTGAGCCCATCAGCAGCATCTTGTCTCCTCCATGATTCATGTTGAACGTTGAGCTACTGTTGGAAACTTTGTAAGCATTGCCTTCGTGTTCCGCTCATGAGGTATATGTTTGGGTGAAAGAAGTGACTTTCTCCAAGTTCACGTGCATTAGATGTAAGTTGCCGCCATGAATTTGAGAAAGGTTTGTTTTGTTTCCTCTAGTACCATCCCAATTCAGTTATGTGCGAATGTATTCTATGGTTTGGTAGATTAATTACCTCCACTCCATATGGATTCCCTAGCGCACCAAGCCACTGATTGAATTGTTTAAGGAGAAGAAGCTCCTTCTTAAGAGCTAACCCGGGCTTATAAAAGGACTTCGATATCCTCATTGATGGTTCCCCACCTGAACTCGATAGTGTTTTATTATAAGACTTCTACGTGGTCATGCTTGTCCTGGGGACGTGGTTCCCACAAAAGCGTAGCGTAACCAGCTCATGTTTTGGAGCTTACTATCGTAGTTCATTTCCGAGAATCTCGCAACGTCATCTCGTCAATTTTTGTTGCAAACTTTCTTTTCGGACATCTTTGAGTCTGAAGTATCCTATCACCAATCGGATCTGAATCTCAGGCAGATATGATGGTTGGAACATTCCCAACAGTTGCATTTTGTTCCCAGCTTGCACCGCCATTGTGCCAATTCCCCATAGGCTGCCCTTCTTGGCAGTTGCTGTCCAATATCATCTTCAAAAGTGGACTTACCATGGGTCCCATACATTTCCGATGATAAGCAAAATCATCCATTACGTTGTCTTCAACAAGGTAGTCCACTTCATCCATTCTAGTCCGAGTATGTCATTCTTTTGAACTCCTTCAAACGATCGTTTGTGAATTTCCTTAGGCTGGCATAGAGAGTTCCAATGATCTCTATATCAAAAGTAATTCTTTTTGCCACTTAAGGGAACAATTTTACGAGCCACCTCTCCCAAGGTGCCCCGTTATGGGATCATGGTAATTGTTTCCTCGCTACTTTGAAACCCTCGTCAAATTGTTTCTTCCGTCCCTCCTGATGCATGTTTTGCCTCTCAGCTCCAGAGATGTTTCTACGTCTCATTTTGTGAGTTGATCTTGTGATCATTAAGATGATCCTAAGTTGCTCGAACCTCAAGAAGATCGATTCTTCTAAAATTCTCCCTTTCTTCTCGTTGCCATGTTGGATGTAGTTCACAAAGCAATACGTCGAGATCAAGGTGATGCAATGAATCAACATCCTCGAGAAAGACATCTGGATCGTGAAGATTGTGTTAGCTTGTGTCCCTCTGTCTTCTTACCTCACGACTTGAATCTCGGGACGAGATTCTTATTTAGTAGGGGTGAGTTGTCACATTCCTAGATCTGGTTTGCACTAGGCTAGCCCTTCAAGTGTGCATCGTGTTTAAATTTCTTAGAAACTTGAAATGGGGATGACAGAAACCCCCAGCACCACTTAAACCAACTAGGGTTTACTAAAATCCTTTTCAATGAACCTGAAATGCCTCTCTAAACTGTTCATCATCTTTGCCTTGGTCTAGAACCTCTGACAAAAATGGTGCACACTTTTCTAGGACATCATAAGGTCACTGGATTAAATCATATGTTATTTGCATTTGGCCATTTAAATGCTATAAAATATTTTAAATGCCAAATAATCATAAACTAAAATGTTTACTGTTGGTTATATTCCAAACAGTTGCTGATCGATTACAGTATGATTTTTGAAAGTGCCTAGCTATTTTTAATAAAGCCCTAAAGTCTACAGAATAATAGAAAACAAGAAATAAAAGAGAGAGAGAGAAGAACTACCCGGCCCACCTACCTGTAGCCGGCCCAGCTCGCTGGCCCAGACCACTTGGTGCCTCCTGTCGGCTTCCTCTCCGAGCCAGTAGGCAGAGCGTGTGGCTGCCACGCGCGCACACACGTCGCCGCCTCTTGCCTCTCTGCTCGCTTCCCTAACCCCCCTGGAGATGCCACGCACCTCCCTGGTGCCACGTTCACGTGTCCCTCCGTCCCTATCCTCCTCTGCTCTCTCTCCCTCCCGTGACCGAACACCACCATCGCCGCCGCTCGCCGTTGTCGCGGTAACTACCGCTGCCACGCCCCCACCAACATGTCCACGGCCTCCGCCTCATCGCCATCGCCCTCTCCGTCAACGCACATGACGCCAAACGCCCCCAAGCGATGACCCCGAGCTCGTCCCCGACTGCCGTCGCCAGAGATCCCCCTCGCCGCCCCGCTCAGCTCCGACCTTCTCCAAGCCCGCCGTCTGCTTCACTGCATCCGCCGTGAGCCACTAACCATCCTACCCCTCTCCGTTCTCTCTTCCACTCGCCGTAGTCGCCGCACCAAGCACAAATGCACGCGCCGCCGCCTGAGCTCGCCACCGACGTGGCTCCGGCCACGCAACGGCCTCACCACCGTGCCCAACGCCCTCACCGCACGGCGTAGGCTTCGTAGGAGCTAGCCCCGAGCCTCTACGAGCACCGCAACGGCGAGTTCGAGCTCGCCCAAGCTCCGACCGCCGCAAAGCTCTTCGCCGGTGCCCCAATAGGCCACCCCAACTCCAGCCGCCATCACCACCGGATGCGCCCTCCGCCACCTCCTCAGAGATGCTCCTCAAGGCCAAATCGGACCTCAATGAAATCCCGACTCCCTCCATCGCGGATTTGGTCGCCGGCGGTTACACGTCGGCAGCTGACGTGGCACCATTAGCTTAGGTGCTAATCATGTTTAGTTAGTACCATGTATCAATGACATGTGGGTCCCTGAGCTTAATTAGGTTAGTCTAAATATCCTGTTTAGGTTAGTGCTAATTTTCCGGACCCCACGTGTCAGCTTTGACTTTGGCCAAGTCAGTGTTGACCGGTCCCACCTGTCATGCACCCAAACCAGCCCTGAGTCACTGACCAATGGGTCCCGCTGGTCAGGTTTGACCTACCCGCCCCAGTTGACGTGCTGACATCGCCTTGAATCTTGTCGACAAAGAAAGCATTTTCTGGATTTAAGTTTATTCAGGAAATTCCAGAAAATGCTATAAACTTCAAAAAATCATAGAAATTATTCTGTAACTTCAAATGCAAAGATTTATATATGAAAAATGATCAGAAAAATCCAATCTATCCATCTGTACTGGTTTCATGCATGTTTCAACAACTTAAGCTTGCTGTTTTGATCAAAACATGATAATGCACTTTAGAAGTTCTTAGTTTGAATTTGAATTTGAACCTTTGGTTCAAATCAACTCAAACCCTTCTGCTCTTAGCTGCATTAGATCAAATCACAGCATATTGACATGTCATGATCATGCATCATATTGTGCATTGCATTGATTGTGTTCTTTCTCTGTTGCCGGTGTTGTTCCCCCTCGGTAGACGTTGTTCCGACGCTGTGATCGGTGACACCGATGAAGAACTATACTATCTTCAGAAGTGCCAGGCAAGAAAAACCCCCTTGTTCATTCCGTTACAATCCCACTCTCTTGCTCCTGCTCTCTTTATCTGCATTAGGGACAACATCGATTCAACTGTTACATGATGCGGTAGTTGAACCCTTTTCCTCTACATGACCTCTCATTGCCAGAGTAAATAGATGAAACCCACTAGCATGAGTAGGAGTTGTTTGAGCCCTGATGTGCCTACTCATTCATGCTTGTTTTCCATGCCTGCTACTTCTTAGAGTTGAGTCAGGTCGATTCATCGGGAATGAATTGGAATGGTGATGAACATGTCCCATCGTGTGTGAGCTAAGTGTGTGAACACGATTTGGTAAAGGTAGCGGTGAGAGGCCATGTAGGAGTACATGGTGGGTTGTCTCATTGAAACCGTCCTCAGGAACTGAGTTCTGTGTTCGTGATCCATGAACAGCTACTACCACACGTTGGGCCCTGAAATATGACCCCGCTCGACTTATTAACCGCCCTGTCCTCTGTCCAGGAGTTGCAACTAGTTTCTGGTGTTTGTAGGATATGTGTTGGAGGCCGTGCGTAGCGCTGACCCTAGGGGTGGGCTATGATGCGGTAGATACACCGTGCCACGGTGTACCGGGCGCCCGTTTGATGTCTCGGGAACCTTGCACACATCGATTGGGGCTGTGAGTGAAACCCTGCCGGATCTCCTCGCGGATGGAACCCGAATAGGCGATAAACCTGGACTAGAGACTTGTGTGGTTAGTCAGGTCGTGGTCTACACCCACGCCGCTTTTCGCTTGAAGTCCGCCGAGCACATGTCGTGTGCGTAAACTAAGTGGTGGAAACATGTGTGAAGAAGTACACCCTGCAGGTTATAAGCGATCTATTGAATAGCCGCATCCACGGTAAAGGACCTCTGGGTTGCCTATACAGTTCATAGACAAGTGAAAGCGGATACTCTAAAATGCGCAAGATAAGTGTGAGTGCTATGGATGGCGTTCTCGTAGGGAGACGGGAGCGGTTTCATAGTGGTGTATTGATATGGTTGATACGTCTCCAACGTATCTATAATTTTTTATTGTTCCATGTTATATTATATTTTGTTTTGGACATTATTGGGCTTTATTATACACTTCTATATTATTTTTGGGACTAACCTATTAACCGGAGGCCCAGCCTGCACTGTTTTTTTTTGCCTATTTCAGAGTTTCGCAGAAAAAAGAATATCAAACGGAGTCCAAACGGAATGAAACCTTCGGGAACGTGATTTTTGGAACTAACGTGATCCGTGAGGACTTGGACCCTACGTCAAGACATCAACCAGAGGGCACGAGGTAGGGGCGCGCCACCCCGGCGCGCCCTCCACCTCGTGGGCCCCCTGTTGCTCCACCGACGCATTTCTTCCTCCTATATATACCCACGCACTCTAAACTACAGACACGGAGCCAAAAACCTGATTCCACCGCCACAACCTTCTGTACCCATGAGATCCCATCTTGGGGCTCGTTAGGAGCTCAGCCGAGGGGGCATCGATCACGGAGGGCTTCTACATCAACACCATAGCCTCTCCGATTATGTGTGAGTAGTTTACCTCAGACCTCGGGTACATAGTTATTAGCTAGATGGCTTCTTCTCTCTTTTTGGATCTCAATACAATGTTCTCCCCCTCTCCCGTGGAGATCTATTCGATGTAATCTTCTTTTATGTGTGTTTGTTGAGACCGATGAATTGTGGGTTTATGATCAAGTTTATCTATGAAAAATATTTGAATCTTCTGAATTCTTTTATGTATGATTGGTTATTTTGCAAGTCTCTTGAATTATCAGTTTGGTTTGGCCTACTAGATTGATCTTTCTTGCAATGGGAGAAGTGCTTAGCTTTGGGTTCAATCTTGCGGTGTCCTTTCCCAGTGAGGAGGGGCAGCAAGGCACGTATTGTATTGTTGCCATCGAGGATAACAAGATGGGGTTTATATCATATTGCATGAATTTATCCCTCTACATCATGTCATCTTGCTTAAAGCGTTACTCTGTTCTTATGAACTTAATACTCTAGATGCATGCTAGATAGCGGTCGATGTGTGGAGTAATAGTAGTAGATGCGTGTGAGTCGGTCTACTTGTCTCGACGTGATGCCTATATACATGATCATACCTAGATATTCTCATAATTATGCTCAATTCATCAATTGCTCAACGATAATTTGTTCACCCACCGTAAATACTTATGCTCTTGAGATAAGCCACTAGTGAAACCTATGGCCCCCGGGTCTATTTTCCATCATATTAATCTTCCAACACTTAGCTATTTCCATTGCCTTTTATTTTGCCTTTTATTTTACTTTGCATCTTTATCATAAAAATACCAAAAATATTATCTTATCATATCTATTAGATCTCACTCTCGTAAGTGAATGTGAAGGGATTGACAACCCCTTATCGCGTTGGTTGCGAGGATTTATTTGTTTGTGTAGGTGCGAGGGACTTGTGCGTGGCCTCCTACTGGATTGATACCTTGGTTCTCAAAACTAAGGGAAATACTTACGCTACTTTGCTGCATCACCCTTTCCTCTTCAAAGGAAAACGAACGCAGTGCTCAAGAGATAGCAAGAAGGATTTCTGGCGCCTTTGCCTAGGAGTCTACGCAAAAGTCAACACACCAAGTACCCATCACAAACTCTTATCTCCCGCATTACATTATTTGCCATTTGCCTCGCTTTTCCTCTCCCCCACTTCACCCTTGCCGCTTTATTCGCCCTCTCTTTTTCATTCGCTTCTTTTTCGCCCGTCTCTTGTTTGCTCGTGTGTTGGATTGCTTGTTTGTCACGATGGCTCAAGATAATACTAAATTGTGTGACTTCACCAATACCAACAACAATGATTTCCTTAGCACTCGATTGCTCCTCTTACCGATATCGAATAAATGCGAAATCAATACCGCTTTGTTGAATCTTGTCATGAAAGATCAATTCACGGCCTTCCTAGTGAAGATGCCGCTACCCATCTAAATAGCTTCGTTGATTTGTGTGATATGCAAAGAAGAAAGATGTGGATAATGATATTGTTAAATTGAAGCTATTTCCTTTTTTCACTTAGAGATCGTACTAAATCTTGGTTTTCTTCTTTGCCTAAAAATAGTATTGATTCTTGGAACAAGTGCAAAGATGCTCTTATCTCTAAGTATTTTCCTCCCGCTAAGATCATCTCTTATAAACGATATTATGAATTTTAAGCAACTTGATCATGAACATGTTGCACAAGCTTGGGAGAGGATGAAATTAATGATACGTAATTGCCCTACACATGGTTTGAATTTGTGGATGATTATACAAATTTTTTATGCAGATTGAATTTTTGCTTCTAGAAATCTTTTTAGATTCGCCGCCTTGAGGCACTTTTATGGAAATCACTTTAGAGAAGCTACTAAACTCCTAGATAATATTATGGTTAATTATTCTCAATGGCACACCGAAAGATCTACTAGTAAAAAAGTGCATGCGATAGAAGAAATTAATGTTTTGAGTGGAAAGATGGATGAACTTATGAAATTATTTGCTACTAAGAGTGTTTCTTATGATCCTAATGATATGCCTTTGTCTACTTTTGATTGAGAATAATAATGAATCTATGGATGTGAATTTTGTTGGTAGGAATAATTTTGGTAACAACGCTGCATAAAGGAAACTTTAATCCTAGGTCGTATCCTGGTAATTCCTCTAATAATTATGGTAATTCCTACAACAATTCTTATGGAAATTTTAATAAGATGCCTTCAGAATTTGAGACTAGTGTTAAGGAGTTTATGAATTCGCAAAAGAATTTCAATGCTTTGCTTGAAGAAAAATTGCTTAAAGTTGATGAATTGGCTAGGAACGTTGATAGAATTTCTCTTGATGTTGATTCTTTTAAACTTAGATCTATTTCCCCTAAGCATGATATCAATGAGTCTCTCAAAGCCATGAGAATTTCCATTGATGAGTGCAAAGAAAGAACCGCTAGGATGCGTGCTAAGAAAGATTGCTTTGTGAAAGCATGTTCTTCTAGTTTCTATGAAAATAAAGATGAAGATCTAAAGGTTATTGATGTGTCCCCTATTAAATCTTTTTTTTTCAATATGAATCTTGATAATGATGGGACTGAATATGATCCACCTTTACCTAGAAGGCGTTCCAAGAATTGAGAGTTTTTAGATCTTGATGCAAAAATTGGTAAAAGTGGGATTGCAGAGATTACAACTCTAGATATTAATGAACCCACTATTTTGGATTTCAAGGAATTTAATTATGATAATTGCTCTTTGATAGATTGTATTTCCTTGTTGCAATCCGTGATAAATTCTCCACATGCTTATAGTCAAAATAAAGCCTTTACCAAACATATCGTTGATGCTTTGATGCAATCTTATGAAGAAAAACTTGAGTTGGAAGTTTCTATCCCTAGAAAACTTTATGATGAGTGGGAACCTACTATTAAAATTAAAATCAAGGATCATGAGTTCTATGCTTTATGTGATTTGGGTGCTAGTGTTTCCACGATTCGAAAGACTTTGTGCGATTTGCTAGGTTTCCGTGATTTTGACGATTGTTCTTTAAACTTGCACCTTGCGGATTCCACCATTAAGAAACCTATGGGAAGAATTAATGATGTTCTTATTTGTGCAAATAGGAACTATGTGCCCGTAGATTTTATTGTTCTTGACATAGATTGCAATCCTTCATGTCCTATTATTCTTGGTAGACCTTTCCTTAGAACGATTGGTGCAATTATTGATATGAAGGAAGGGAATATTAGATTCCAATTTCCGTTAAGGAAAGGCATGGAACACTTCCCTAGAAAGAAAATAAAATTACCTTATGAATCTATTATGAGAGCCACTTATGGATTGCCTACCAAAGATTTACCTAGATCTATCCTTGCCTTTATGCCTAGCTAGGGGCGTTAAACGATAGCGCTTGTTGGGAGGCAACCCAATTTTATTTTTATTTTTTTTATTTTTGCTTCTGTTTAGGAATAAATATTTGATCTAGCCTCTGGTTAGATGTGTTTTTATGTTTTAATTAGTGTTTGTGCCAAGTTTAACCTATAGGATCTTCTTGGATGATAGTTATTTGATCTTGCAGAAAATTCCAGAAACTTTCTGTTCACGAAAATAATTGTTAAAAATTACCAGAACGTGCTAAAATACTGATTCCAATTGCTTCTGATCAATAAACAAATTGTCTAGGTCTTCCTATTTTTTCTGAATTTTTGGAGTTCCAGAAGTTTGCGTTAGTTACAGATTACTACAGACTGTTCTGTTTTTGGCAGATTCTATTTTTCGTGTGTTGTTTGCTTATTTTGATGAATCTATGGCTAGTAAAATAGTTTATAAACTATAGAGAAGTTGGAATACAGTAGGTTTAACACCAATATAAATAAATAATGAGTTCATTACAGTACCTTGAAGTGGTCTTTTGTTTTCTTTCGCTAACAGAGCTTACGAGATTTTCTCTTAAGTTTTGTGTTGTGAAGTTTTCAAGTTTTGGGTGAAAGATTTGATGGATTATGGAACAAGGAGTGGAAAGAGCCTAAGCTTGGGGATGCCCATGGCACCCCAAGATAATCTAAGGACACCTAAAAGCCAAAGCTTGGGGATGCCCGGGAAGGCATCCCCTCTTTCGTCTACTTCCATCGGTAATTTTACTTGGAGCTATATTTTTATTCACCACATGATATGTGTTTTGCTTGGAGCGTCTTGTATGATTTGAGTCTTTATTTGTTAGTTTACCACAATCATTCTTGCTGTACACACCTATTGAGAGTCACACTTGATTCGGAATTTATTAGAATACTCTATGTGCTTCACTTATATTTTTGAGCTATATAGTTTTGCTCTAGTGCTTCACTTATATCTTTTAGAGCACGGTGGTGAATTTGTTTTATACAAACTATTGATCTCTCATGCTTCACTTATATTATTTTGAGAGCCTCAAAATAGCATGGCAATTTGCTTTAATTAATATCATGAGAAATTTGATGCTTGATAATTGTTTTGAGATATAAAGGTAGTAATATCATAGTTGTGCTAGTTGAGTAATTGTGGAATTGAAAAATACATGTGTTGGAGTTTGTGATTCTGTAGCATGCACGTATGGTGAACTGTTATGTAACTAAGTCAAGCATGAAGTATTTGTTTATTGTCTTCCTTTGTGTGGCGGTGTCGGGATCGCTCGATGGTTAACTCCTACCAACCCTTCCCCTAGGAGCATGCGTAGTAGTACTTTGCTTCGAGGGCTAATAAATTTTTGCAATAAGTATATGAGTTCTTTATGACTAATGTGAGTCCATGGATTATACGCACACTTAACTTTCTGCAAATTTTCTAGCCTCTTCGGTAACGCGCATTGCCGGAGGGCATATTCCAATGACGGGCTTCCTCAAATGCCGAGGTCTTCGTGAGCAAGCAAGTTGGATGCACACCCTAGTTTCTTTTTGAGCTTTCATACACTTATAGCTCTAGTGCATCCGTTGCATGGCAATTCCTACTCCTCGCATTAACATCAATTGATGGGCATCTCCATAGCCCGTTGATTAGCCTCATTGATGTGAGACTTTCTCCTTTTTTGTCTTCCCACATAACCCCTACCATTATACCTTATTCCACCATAGTGCTATATCCATGGCTTGCGCTCATGTATTGCGTAAGAATTGAAAAGGCTGAAGCGCATTAAAAGTATGAACCAATTGCTTGGCCAAAACCGGGGTCGTACATGATATGAATATTTTGTGTGGGGAAGATGGAGCATAGCCAGACTATATGATTTTGTAGGGATAACTTGCTTTGGCTATGTTATTTTGATAAGACATAATTGCTTAGTTAGTATGCTTGAAGTATTATTGTTTTTATGTCAACATTAAACTTTTATCTTGAATCATATAAAATCTAAAACATTCATGCCACAATAAGAAGAATTATATTGAAATTATGCCTAGTAGCATTCCACATCAAAAATTCTGTTTTTATCATTTACCTACTCGAGGACGAGCAGGAATTAAGCTTGGGGATGCTTGATACGTCTCCAACGTATCTATAATTTTTTATTCTTCCATGCTATATTATATTCTGTTTTGGACATTATTGGGCTTTATTATACACTTTTATATTATTTTTGGGACTAACCTATTAACCGGCGGCCCAGCCTGTAATTGCTGTTTTTTTTGCCTATTTCGAGTTTCGCGGAAAAAGAATATCAACGGAGTCCAAACGGAATGAAACCTTCGAACGTGATTTTGGAAACTAACGTGATCCAGAGGACTTGGACCCTACGTCAAGACATCAACCAGAGGGCACGAAATAGGGACGCGCCTACCCCCAGGCGCTCCACCCTCGTGGGCCCCTGTTGCTCCAATCGACGCATTTCTTCCTCCTATATATACCTCACCCCCCAAACTACGGATATGAGCCAAAACCTAATTCCACCGCCGCAACCTTCTGTACCCATGAGATTCCATCTTGGGGCCTATTCCGGGGCTTCTACATCAACACCATAGCCTCTCCGATGATGTGTGAGTAGGTTACCTTAGACCTTCGGGTCCATAGTTATTAGCTAGATGGCTTCTTCTCTCTTTTTGGATCTCAGTACAATGTTCTCCCCTCTCTCGTGGAGATCTATTCGATGTAATCTTCTTTCGCGGTGTGTTTGTTGAGACCGATGAATTGTGGGTTTATGATCAAGATTATCTATGAACAATATTTGAATCTTCTGAATTCTTTTTATGTACGATTGGTTATCTTTGCAAGCCTCTTGAATTATCGGTTTCGTTTGGCCTACTAGATTGATCTTTCTTGCAATGGGAGAAGTGCTTAGCTTTGGGTTCAATCTTGCGGTGTCCTTTCCGGATGATGAGGGGCAGCAAGGCACGTATTGTATTGTTGCCATCGAGGATAACAAGATGGGGTTTATATCATATTGCATGAATTTATCCCTCTACATCATGTCATCTTGCTTAAAGCGTTACTCTTGTTCTTATGAATTTAATACTCTAGATGCATGCTAGATAGCGGTCGATGTGTGGAGTAATAGTAGTAGATGCGGTGCAGGAGTCGGTCTACTTGTCTCGGACGTGATGCCTATATACATGATCATACCTAGATATTCTCATAACTATGCTCAATTTTGTCAATTGCTCAACAGTAATTTGTTCACCCACCGTAAATACTTATGCTCTTGAGAGAAGCCACTAGTGAAACCTATGGCCCTCGGGTCTATTTTCCATCATATTAGTCTTCCAACACTGAGCTATTTCCGTTGCCTTTTATTTTGCCTTTTATTTTACTTTGCATCTTTATCATGAAAATACCAAAAATGTTATCTTATCATATCTATTAGATCTCACTCTCGTAAGTGACCGTGAAGGGATTGACAACCCCTTATTGCGTTGGTTGCGAGGATTTATTTGTTTGTGTAGGTGCGAGGGACTCGTGCGTGGCCTCCTACTGGATTGATACCTTGGTTCTCAAAACTGAGGGAAATACTTACGCTACTTTGCTGCATCACCCTTTCCTCTTCAAGGGAAAACAAACGAAGTGCTCAAGAGGTAGCAATGGTGAATATGTGGACTCGTGCGCGCCACCTCAAAAGAGTTACTTGCAGTCGTAGTTCAGGATAGCCACTGAGTCAAAGCTGGCTTGCTGCAGTTAAACTCCACCACCCCCTTTGTTGATACTGATGCATATGTAGCTAGTTCTGATGTAAGTCTTGCTGGGTACATTTGTACTCACGTTTGCTTAATTTATGTTTTTGCAGAGAGAATTCAGTCTCACTAGTAGTTCCACGTGGACTTCGATGTTTAGCTTGATACCTCAACTACGATCTTGTGCCCTCGGCAGGATCTGGTAGTTAGTCAGGCTTCTCGACCTTTTTCATTTGTAGATGTACGTACATCGGACATGTTAAGCTTCTCGCGTGCTTTGACTTGTATGCTGTGAATGTTGGGTCATGTGACCCGTGTTTGTAATATCTCGCTCCTCGGAGCCTAATGAATAAATACTTTGAGTCGTGGAGTTTTGCTGTGATGCCATGTTGTATTTATACATATCGAGCATATTGTGTGTATGATTGAAATGCTAGGTATGTGTGGGATCCGACAACCTAGTTGTCTATCCTTGATAGCCTCTCTTACGGGGAAATGTAGTCTGGTGCTTCCACTGAGCCACGGTAGTTTGCAACAGCCCCATTTACCGGAGTCCTGCTAGCCCAGTTACTACTGCTCCGGAACACGTAGACAAGCCGGCATGTGTCCAACTTCGTTCATGTGTCTGTCCCTTCGGGGAAATGTCACGCGGTGACTTCCGGAGTCCTGCTAGCCTGCTACAGCCCGGGTTAGCCCAGTTGCTACAGCCCGGATTCACACGCTGATGACCGACACTTTCGAGGCTGGGTCATGTATGCCTGTCCCCGTAAGTTAGTGCCACTTTGGGTTTACGACTAGTCATGTCGGCCCGAGTTTTTTGTCATATGGATGCTAGCAACACTATCATATACGTGAGCCAAAAGGCGCAAACGGTCCCGGGCCAGGTAAGGTGGCACCCGTGGGAATACCGTGCGTGAGGCTGTAAAGTGATATGATGTGTTACATGCTAGATCGGTGTGACCTAGGATCGGTGTCCTGACACGGTAGTCGATAGAACTTGACGGAATATTTGTTCTACCTTTAGCTCCTCGTTGGGTTCGACACTCTTACTTATCGAAAGAGGCTACAATTGATACCCTATACTTGTGGGTTATCAAGAGCCAGTTTGGTACGTGCCTGGAAAACTCCCGTGCCTGGAATCTGCCTGGTTTCAGGTGAAACCACAAAACTCCGACTGCGATGGCAATGCGAGCACAAACGAGTAGCAAGGATGAAGCGTTTGGGATATTCGAGATATCGGAAACAGTTATATAGGGACAACTGTATGCATCAAGGCTCCTTATCTGATGACCCACAAGTATAGGTGATCAATTGTAGCTCTTTTCGATAAGTAAGAGTGTCGAACCCAACAAGGAGCAGAAGGAAATGACAAGTAGTTTCCAGTAAGGTAATGTCCGCAAGTGCTGAAATTGTAAGTAGCGGAGTAGTTTTATAGCAAGATAATTTGTAACGAGAAAGTAATGATAATAGTAACAAAAGTGCAGCAAGGTAGCCCAACCCTTTTGTGGCAAAGGACAGGCCAAAACGGTCTCTTATGGTAAGCAAAGCGTTCTTGAGGGTACACGGGATTTTCATCTAGTCACTTTCACCATGTTGGTTTGATTTTTGCTCGCTACTTTGATAATTTGATATGTGGGTGGACCGGTGCTTAGGTGCTGTTCTTTCTTGAACAAACGTCTTACTTATGAATAACCCTCCCACAAGCATCCGGAACTATGAGAAAAGTATTAAGAATAAATTCTAACCATAACATTAAACTTTTGGATCCAATCGGCCCCTTACGAAATAGCGCATAAACTGGGGTTTAAGCTTCTGTCACTCTCGCAAGCCACCATCTAATTGCTACTCCACAATGCATTACCTTAGGCCCAAATATGGTGAAGTGTGATGTAGTCGACATTCACATGACACCACTAAGTGAATAACAACATACATACTATCAAAATATCAAACACATATCAAGTTCACATGATTACTTGCAACATGATTTCTCCCGTGACCTCAAGAACAAAAGTAACTACTCACAAATGATAAACATGTTCATGATCAGAGGGGTATTAAATAGCATAATGGATCTAAACATATAATCTTCCACACTATAAACCATATAGTGATCTACTACAAGACGTAATCAACACTACTAGTCACCCACAAGTACCAATCTATAGTTCCGATAACAAGATTGAACACAAGAGATGAACGAGGGTTTGAGAGGAGATGGTGATGTTGAAGATGTTGATGGAGATTGCCCTCCCCAAGATGGGAGAGTTGTTGGTGATGATGATGACGATGATTTCCCCCTCCGGGAGGGAAGTTCCCCGGCAGAATCGCTCCACCGGAGGGCAAAAGTGCTCCTACCCATGTTCCGCCTCGAGACGGCGGTGCTCCGTCCCGAAAGTCCCCTCCTTATTTTTTCTAGGTCAAAATGACTTATATACCAGAAGATGGGCACGGGAGGTGGGCCGAGGAGGCCACAACCAACCAGGGCGCGCCTGGGGGGCCTGGCACGCCCAGGTGGGTTGTGCCCACCTGGTGGCCCCCTTTGGTGTTTATTGGCTCCAATATTCCTCAAATAATTCATAAAAAAATCTCCGTAAAGTTTCAGCTCATTTGGAGTTGTGCAGAATAGGTGGCCTGGCGTAGCTTTTCCAGTCCGCATTTCCAAATGATGAAATTCTCCCTCTTGGTGTGTTCCTTGTAAATTATGAGAGAAAAGGCATTAGAATTACTCCAAAAAGCATTATTATGGATAAAAACATTATAAATAACAGTAAGGAAACATGATGCAAAATGGATGTATCAACTCCCCCAAGCTTAGACCTCGCTTGTCTTCAAGCCAAAACCGAAATCGAAAAACATGTCCACATGCTTTGAGAGAGAGGTGTCGATAAAAACAAAATATGGACATAGAAGCATCACATTGATTATTATAACAACAATAAAATTAAACATAGGACTTCTATCATAAAACTTGCATCATATACTTCCCATGAATAAGTAATAGTTCATCACATAATCGTAGTATAAAGCAATAACTCTATTAGAAACCAACAAACTATGTTCTCCGTCAACTTTGCAACTACAATTCACCATCTTTTCAGGAAGAGTCACGTATCAGAGCCTTTTAAGCAAGTCCACAAACTCAACCATCATATAGTCTTCTATGATTGCTAACACTCACCTTGTACCCATGAGCAAAACGTTTCAACCGGACACGTAGGAGGATAGGGGCTTATAGTTTCGCCTCCCAACATACTCACCTCAAGGGTGATGTCAACAATAATAACTCATGCTATCTATATTCAATTGGACATATGTGCCTAGATCTTTCCTCACCACATGATGCTTGCCAAAAGAGAAACTAAAAAGGAATAGAAGGAAAACTTTTGACTCTTTGCATAAAAGTAATACATAAAAGTAAAAGATAGGCCCTTCGCAGAGGGAAGCTGAGGTTGCCATGCGCTTATTTGTTTGCATGCTCAATCCCTTAGTGCAAGAGAACTTCACGTGTATTGCCCCTTAAGATGACAACCTTTATTATGCAGTCTGTCACTTTTATTCTTTGTCATCCAAGTTCGTACAACGCTCAGTTTTCTCTTACACTAAATGATCTCACATATTTAGAAGCAATTTTTATTGCCTTTTTGCACCGATGACAACTTACTTGAGGGATCTTGCTCAATCCATAGGTAGGTATGGTGGACACTTGAAAAATATTTGGGTTTAAGGGTTTTTGGATGCAATAGTAGTATCTCTAATTAGTGCAGAATTTTTGGCTAGCAAAGATAGGGGCAAGCACCACATGTTAAAGGATCTATGACAATATGACTTCTATGTGAATATAAACAAACATTAAGTTCTCTTCCTTGTCCAACGTCAACAATTTTGGCATATAATATTTTGATAAGGGCTCACAATCACAAAATATTTCTAGGATAGTATATCTATATGTGAATCTTCTCTTCCTTATTAATTCTTTCATGAGTTGCATCATTGACTAATGCTATGTTTGTGAATCTAGGATAGTATATAATCTTATTAATTTATGTCCTTTCCTTTATTTACTTTCTTTTCTCTTTTTCTTTCTTTCTTTATTTCATTTGCAACATGAAAGTAAAGAAAGCAAAAACTCACACTAACTTTATTATATAACTTGCACATGATTACAATGATAGATCACTAAGCAAACTCTCAAAATAGAAAGGATCGAACTAAACTGTATTTCATCCAAAAGCAAATGATTGAACTAAGATAAGGAAAAGCAAAAAGATAGTGGGATGATACGATACCGGGGCACCTCCCCCAAGCTTGGCGGGAGCTAAGGGGAGTGCCCATACCCGATACTCAATTATCCTTTGGTGGTGAAGAAGACGATGGTCGTGATGAAGAGGGTATCTTGGTGGTGAGAAGATAGGGGATTTGCCCTTTGCTTCCTTCAACTTCTGATTGAGAGTAAAATTGTCCATCATCAACTCGCAATTATCTAGCTCGAGTTTTATTATCCTCTTGCATAACGTCTCCATGCTTTCGTTTTTGAACCTAGGAGGAATCGATTCATCTTCATCCCCTCCGGAGGTCCAGCTATAGTGCTTCTCATCCCCATAGGACTTGGGGTTTGTGTCGGTCTACAAAAGAAGGGGCTCTCCTTTTTACCCCTCTACTTGTGCACGGCAAATGAGCCGCACCTGCGGCCATACTTAAGCAGGGCAAAGGGAGGAAGTAAAAGCACAAGACAGGCAAAGCAACGCCAAGACCAGAGACACAAAGAGCAAGAGGGCGAGGTGGACTCCCCCGGCAAGACCCTTGCCGGGGCGGCCTCCGCGGCCCCGGCAAGATCCTTGCTGTATAACTTGCCCAATGCCAGTGAAGGCCACCCTTGAGCCCAAGGGTTCCAACTCCATCAGCCACATTGGAACTAAGGCTCGGGAGGCACCCCATGGTGGCATGCAGATCTTTGTGAAGATCATAAAGACACAAGATCAGATGAGGACCAGAAGACGACGATCCTCGCAAGATCCTCGCCGAGGTAATCCACGAGACCTCCGGCAAGATCCTTGCCGGGGACGACCGTGATGTCACGGCAAGACCCTTGCTGAGGCATCGGCAAGGCCCTTGTCGAGGACACATGCGGGGCCGCAACCAGGCCCGCGTCTGCCAACCCAACCAGCTGCGCAGGCACCTGCATGGCAACGTGCGGCTTCCAGGCTAACTCAGCAAGCACCTGCATGGTGGCATGCAGATCTTCATGAAGACCCTACCACCATGCCATCTCAGCAGTCTGCTAGCCTACGTGGTGCTGCATGCCTCGTTGGCTCGGACGCGTGTCGGAGCGAGGCGGAGCGGCGACGGACAGGACGGGCCTCGTTGCCGTCCCCAATAAAGCAACAGGACACCTAATGAGCGCATTTAATGCGCCTTGTCCTATAATGACGGGCAATAATCTTGTACACTGTATACCTTTCCACCTCCTGTGTGCCACTGTGGCAGCCCCTTTTGTCTATAAAAGGAGGCCCTACGCATACTGGAGGAGAATTCTGATCTTTTGGACGACGCACGCAGCGCAGCTAGTTCAAGAGCTCAAGAACACTCAAATATACACCAAAGCAGGACTAGGGTATTACGCATCCTCGCGGCCCGAACCAAGGTAAACGATCCTTGTGCTGACCGCCAGACCCGCTCTTTGCACAGCCACGCGCCCGCCAACCGTAGAAGGGATCCCAGTGATTCCATAGGTGTCATTTCCACCGACATCTTTGGCGCGCCAGGTAGGGGGCGCAGTTGTGAAAATCCGGTCTACCAGTTAGTTTAACAGTTCTTCATCGCCATGGCACCCAAGAAGAAGACAATCAAGGCGATCGGTTCATCGGGGGCCGAACGGCCCATACCAGTGCGGGCGAGTGGTGGGGTGGTCGCGGATGGAAGCCGAGGCGCGGCCCGTGAACACCCACACAGCTCTGGCAGTCAAAGCCTGGCAAGAGGCGTCGTCCCTGCGCGGGGCGACGGGCCGCACGCCGCCAAATCCTAAGACGGAGTCGGGCCCCCCGTAGGTGGCGCGGGCCCTGGCGGGCGATGTGCCACCCATCGGGCGGCGCGGGCGACTTTCCAAGAAGCCTATGCGCCGGCGCTTCACAACGCGCTCTTCAAGAGGTTGTAAGGCGACGAGCAAAGGCCACCATCGCTGGTGACCTCGGGCGCCATGGGAAGAGTCCTGCACCTCGTTTGCGGGACGTAGAAGGCCAGCATGCACGCCGAGGCGCTGGTAAAAATGGCGCACAGCCACAAGGCTGTGATAGAGCTCCTTCTAACATGGTTAGAAGTCGGAGCACGTCACGGTCCATGCAGCTTTCGCCGCCACCCACACTAGCAGAAGCTTTGGCGCGCGCGCAGTTGCTCCTCGACTTCCCTCCTGCTGCGGAAAAGCTCGACGAGTGGAGAGCCACGATCCGGAGCCTCGTCGGCATTGCCAACAAAGATGAGCCACGGCTAGTGGGGCCCTTAGGCCGGCGCTCCATCGAGCCACCGCATGCCAATGGTGGAAGGACCGGAGGCGCTGCGGCCACGGTGCACTCTCCTCCCCACGCCGGCATACGGAGTGCCGGTCCGTCATGATGACTCTTATGATAACATCTCCATAGTGTCGTCCGACCCACGGACCCACCAAGATCAGCGCCAAGTTCTTTGGGAGAGAGCCCATGAAGACGCTCGACTACCATCGAGAGGCGGCGTGAAGCGCGTCACCAGCCAGATAGGCGAGCGGGACCGCTTCTGAACCACCCACCACGGGGGCTCCGGTGGCCTACCTTACGAGGTGGGTTGCCCAGCCTTCACCCATGAGCTGTGGCAGTTCCAGTGGCCCTCCCACTGCACGTTCAAGCCCGATGTTGGCGAGAAGTACAACGGCAAGACCCACCCGTCGGAGTTCCTCAACATCTACACCATCGCGATGCAAGCTGCCGGAGCTCGCGATGACAAGGTGCTTGCCAATTACTTCCCGTTGGCACTTAAACCCAATGTAATGTCATGGTTGATGCACTTCCCGGCGGATTCCATTTCTTCTTGGTCGGACTTGTGTCATGAGTTCGTTGGCGCCTTCACCGGAGGCCACCAAGCTCATGGCCAGGCAAGCGATTTGCATATCATCCCCAAGAAGGAAGGTGAAACCCTGCGCAAGTACACACAGAGGTTCAGCGGGTGCGTGATACAACATCCCAGATGTTCATCCCGCCATTGTGATCGGCGCATTCCATCGAATGTGTGCAACCGCAAGATGCGTGAAGAGCTGGTGATGAACAAGGTCAAAGATGTGGCGAACTTTATGTTACGCCGACAGTGCGCTTTGAATTTGAAGAGGGAGGAAGTACCTCAAATGCGAGGACGCCGGTGTGGAAACCGACTCCACAGACGAAGACACAGCCACCCCGATGAAGAAGGGCCGGTGCCGCAACAGAAAGCGCAAGGACAAGACCGTGCTTGCCGTCGAGGGATCCGAGGACACTGGCGCCGCCAAGAAGGCCAAGGCAAACGACCCTGGCAAGGAAATTGCCGGGTGGGCCGCTTGCCGGGCCTTGGCGGCTGCCGATAAGCCAGGAGGCTCCGACAAGCAGTACTGCAAGATCCACCGCACCAAGGGCCACGACCTCCAGAACTGCCGGCAAGTTGAGCTGCTTGCTGAGAAGCAAAAAGCTGAGTATGAGAGGCGGGACAAGGAGAAGGGTCAGGATGGTGCCGAGGGATCTGGCAAGAAGCGTGGCAGCCAAGGGGGTCGCCGCGGCAAGGATAACCAGCAAGAGAGGCCCGCCCGAGGCCGCAACAAGAAGCAAGAATACGATGATCATGACGAGGACGACGAGTTCGGCGAGCATGAGTTCCAAAAGGCTACGGAGGCCATGTGCGTCGATGGTGGCGCCTCGCTGCACACCTCTCACCGCCAGCTCAAGCAGTGGGCTCGTGAGATCACAGTGACGGAACCATCATTCGATGCTCAAAAGAGACTGAAGTGGTCCAGCACGCCTATCATTTTGGACACCGAGGACCAGCCTAATCGCACAACTGCGGTCGGGTGTTTGCCGTTGTTGGTTTCGCCAACAATACGCAACCTCAAGGTGACAAAAATGCTAGTTGACGGCGGGGCCGGTTTGAACTTGATCTCGCCTGTTGTGATCAAAAGGCTGCCGATTCCTGATGGAGCCTTCGAAGAGACGGGCACATTTCAAGGGGTCAACCCAGGAAGGAGTCAGCCGACGGGTAAGGTCACGCTGCCCGTGACGTTTGGAGGCGAGTTAAACTATAGGATGGAGAGGACTATTTTCGATGTAGCCGAGATCCCCTTGCCCTACAACTGGATCCTCGGCCGCCCAGCACTAGCCAAGTTCATGGCGGCCTCACATTACGCCTACAACACGCTGAAGATGCCGGGGCCGACGACCATCATCACCGTCCCCTCCGACAAGAAGGATGCACTGATCTGCGCTGACCAACTCTACTGGAAGGAAGTTGCGGCGACTGCCGCCAAGGCACTTGCTCCTGCCACCGAAGCCCTGGGAGGGAAGAAGATCGGCAGGACCTCTCGCACGCACTCCGGCAAGCGCACCTCTTCGGAGTGTAGTGCTCCCGTCCGAGGACGCATGTAGAGCTCCACCGGCAAGAGCAAGAAATCGAGAGCTGCACCACCAGAGACCAAGAAGGTGTCCGTCAAGGAGGATGGCACGGGAGGGGCTTTTACCATAAGCTCCACCCTCGACAGCAATTAGGAAGGCGCGCTCGTCACTGTCCTGCGGGCGAATGTCGATGTGTTTGCATGGCAAGCATCCGCCCGGCAAACTTCTCGGGTTCTTTGTCTCACAACATGGGATCGAGGCGAATCCAGACAAGATCAAGGCCATTGAGCAAATTGAGGCGCCTAGGCGGATCAAGAATGTGCGCCGGCTCATTGGCTGCATTGCCGCCATGAGCAGGTTCATCTTCAAGTCTGCTGAGCGTGCCTTTCCCTTTTTCAAAATCTTGAAGAAGGCGGGCCCAATGGAATGGACCCCAGAGGCCGAGGCAGCCCTGCAGGATTTGAAGAAGTACCTCTCCTCTATGCCAATACTGGTTTCGCCTAAACCACAAGAGCCGTTGCTGCTATATCTAGCGGCAAAGAACCAAGTGGTCAGCCTGCATTAGTGGCACGGAGGGAGGTCGATTAAGAGGCGTGGGCAACAGCAGGGGGCTAGCGGATGGCAAACCAGAGCTCCCCCCGACAGGGCCTGGTGCCGGCAAGGCAAGGCCCCCGGCAGAGTCTGACGTTGGCGAAGCAGAAGCAATGCAACCAAATGAGATGGTGCAGAAGAAGAAGATGATGTAGCACCCTGTTTTGCCAGCTCCCTCTTGCAGGGGGCTAGGTCAAGGTACTCCGGTGTGCAGAAATTGCTCTGCGGCCTCCTTATGGCCTCGAGGAAGCTGCGTCATTACTTCCAAGCACACGAAAGCACCGTCGTCACCCGCCTCCCGTTGCAACGGATATTACATAACCCAGACGCAACCGGGAGGATTGTGGAATGGGCCTTGGAACTGTCGAGCTTTGGGTTGAAGTTTGAAAGCACTTTGACAATTCAGAGTAGAGTCTTGGCGGAGTTCATTGCAGAATGGACCTCAACGCCCGACGAAGAGATTCAGGAGACCGCTCTCCCCAGCAAGAAAGCAAGTCGCGACTGGATTATGTACTTTGACGGGGCTTTCTCACTGCAAGGCGCCGGTGCTGGTGTGTTACTCGTCGCACCCACCGGAGAGCACCTCAAGTATGTAGTCCAGATGCACTTTCCCAGGGAGATGTCAACAAACAACAATGCTGAATACGAGGGGTTGCTTGCCGGTCTCAGGATCGCGGCAGACCTCAGGATCAAGAAGATCATCATCAGGGGTGATTCACAGCTTGTCGTCAAGCAAGTTAACAAAGATAATCAAAGCCCATTGATGGAGGCCTACGTAGATGATGTGAGGAAGCTGGAAGAGCATTTTGACGGTATACAAGCGGAACATGTTCCCCGAGTGGAGAACGGCATCGCCGACTACTTGTCGAAACGCGCTGCCTTCAAGTTGCCTGTGGAACCAGGTAATTTTGTGCTTCAGTTAACTCAACCATCCGTTGAACCATCAACAGAGCAGAACAAGCGGAGGAAATTAGTCCCCGGCAAGTACTTTCCCGCTGAGCTCCCAGGAGCCGCCGGCAAAGATGTTGCCGTGGACACTAAGCCTGCCATGGGGCAACAGACTCGGGCAGGGCGTCAAGCCCTGGCCGTAGAGACAACCACTCTCATGGCAGAGGAAATGCCTTTGGTCCTTGCCGTCGAGCCCCATGCTCCGGCATGGGCACATCATACCATCCGATTCCTCCAGACAGGGGAACTCCCTGAGGAGCAGGAAGAAGCGGAGAAAGTAGCCCGTCAGTCTGCCATGTAACAGTTCACCGACGACATTCTGTACAGAAAAAGACCAAACGGTGTGAAATTGAAGTGTATTCCCCGGGACGAAGGACTGGGGCTGTTGGCGGAGATACACGGAGGCATATGTGGCTCCCACATAGGGTCGAGGGCCCTTGCGGCAAAGGCATTCCAAGAAGGTTTCTTCTGGCCCACAACCCTCCAACATGCAACAGCACTAGTAACTAGGTGTGAAGCGTCCCAGTTCCATTCAAAGAAGCTTCATCAACCAGCTCAAGCTCTCCAAACAATCCCTCTTTCCTGGACATTCTCGGTCTGGGGGCTCGACATATTGCGCCCCTTTCCCCGTGCTATCGGGGGCTTTGAGTACTTGTATGTTGCAATTGAGAAGTTCACAAAGAGGCCGGAGGTGGAGACAGTGAGAAAGGTGACAACACAATCAGCTGTCAAATTCATCAAGGGGCTAGTCTGCCGCTTTGGTGTGCCAAGTAGAGTCATCACAGACAACAGCACATAGTTCATGAGCCGCGTCTTCATACAGTACATCCAGGACCTCGGCAGCAAGGTCTGTTTTGCTTCTGTTGCACACCCACGAAGCAACGGCCAGGCTGAGAGGGCAAACGTTGAAGTATTGCGGGGCCTCCGGACAAGAACTTTTGACAAGCTGCACAAGTGCGGACGGCGCTGGATTGATGAATTGCCGGCGGTTCTTTGGTCAATCAGAATGACACCAAATCAAGCCACCGGCCAGACACATTTCTCCCTCGTTTACGGGGTAGAAGCAGTTCTCCCCACGGCACTCACGTACAGGTCACCCCAAGTGCTCGCTTATGATGAGTTTGAGCAAGAGCAATTGCGGCAAGATGACGCAACGCTCCTCGAGGAAGATCGTCTTCGGGCGACTATGAGTGCAGCGCGCTACCAGCAAGCCTTGTGTCGCTACCATACCTGCAAGGTTCATGCCCGAAGCTTTGAGGAAGGCAACCTTGTTCTTCAAGACGTTCAATCGGCCAAGAATTCCAACAAGTTGACGCCGAAGTGGGAAGGCCCTTGCGGGTAATACGAGTCACCAGGCCTGGCGCGGTCCGCCTGGAGATCAAAGATGCTATTCCAGTGAGCAACTCCTGGAACATCAAACATCTTCGCAAGTTTTACCCATAAGGCGCGGTTGCCGGGCCCCCTGGCAGACAACCTTTTGTACAAGCCTTGCTGGGTGAGGCATGTAACCTTCTCAGACAAAGCGGTAGCGGACCACGAGCATAAATAAACGGGTTACCGGCACCCTAAGTTTTAGCATGCATGCTAGGTTGAGTCTCTCCTCGGTTAGGGGTTGATAGTGCTTAGCGATCGACCCCTAGCATAGAGGTCGAGTGTGTATCTTTCTATTCCTTCCGTCCCTTTTTAGGTTCGCAGGGTGCATGGACATTTCTGCTGAGCTGTTTGGAGGAAAGAGAACAAGCCGGCATCCCTGACCCCGGCAAGCCAAGGTTGCCAGGGCTACGGATCTGAAGGTCCGACCACGGCAAGCCAAGATTGCCGGGGGCCGCAACATCAGATAAGTTTTCCGTTCCCCACTCCCTACTTCCGTATGAAACTTGAACGTACAAGACTTCGCTCACTCTTATATGATCATGCTCCCTCTTTCCCATGTCCAAAAAAAAAACCTTACTTTGGGCCGGGACTTGGTCATAGCGCGGCGGGAAGGGGACGGGCGAAGGGCCCAATCCTGCTTTGTTCTACCTCGCCATGGGCGTGAGTGTAGTCGATCTTTAGAGCAGGAGGACGGCAAGGACTGTTGCCGGGTTATAATGTTTATCCGAAGATCACGAGGACTCGGTCCTTGGTGTGGCCCCCGCCCACGCACAAAAGAATCCAGGCAAACACCCTTCTTTTCATTCATACATTGTTAACAAGTACAATTCATATGGAATGTATGCCTGAGCAAGGGGATTACAAGGTCTAAATTCTACTAAGGCCCGTAGGCTTACAAAATAAAAAAAGATAAGTGCCCCGTGATCCCCGTTCTTGCCCTTTTCCTCCCAGGTGCGGAGGTGAAGGCGAAAAAGGGGCGATGGGGAACACGCCGATGGAGAGCTTGACAAGGAAGGCCCTCGGCACGGCACGTGGCCAAGGGAGGGGCGACCCGGTCAGTCGGAGACGGAGTCGGCGTCCCCCTGCTCGACAACCTCATCGTCGCTGTCGCTGTCCTCCTCGCCACTCCCGCTTGAGGAAGAGTCTTCGTCATCGGAGGAGCTCTCCACGCAGCACTTTAGGCGAGTTCCAAAGTCTCCAAAGACCTTGACAGAGAGCAGGTCGTTCTCCATTAATTTGAAACAGAGAACGAGCCTCGCCGTCAGGCTGTGGATGAAAGCGAAGTTCTTCCATCCGCGGCGAAGATACATGACGTGAGGGGCGGGAAAATCGACATCAACCCGGGTGCCGCCATTCCCGCAGCCCCTCATATGCAATCTCAGAGTCTGTGGCGGGTCGAGCTCCATCTCCCGAGCAAATGGAGTAGGGAGACGAAGACGACAGCACGCTGGCCGGTGCTACCTGATGAAGAACTCGCGAGGCTGGTCCCCGACGTGGCCCTCCATCGGGGGAGGAACGCCGGCGGAGGCGAGGCCGGTGCGCCACCCAGTCCTCCTCTTCCCCGAGCGCCACGGCGACCTCGGCCTCGCCCCTCCCCCTTCCCTCGCAGCCGGCTCCGCCGCCATGAGATCTTGGGAAGGAGGGGCGCGTTGTCGAGCGAAGACCCTTGTCGCCACTGTCGAAGCACCGGCGCGCCCTTTCGCCGTAGCAGAAGAAAGAAAGAAGCCAAGGTGGAAGGAGGCGGATGGTGAAAGATTGAGGGGTGCCATCCCCCTCCCCTTCTTATAAAGGGGCGGGGTCAGGGCTCGGCCGCCCCACTCAACCAATCTGGCCATCAGGAGCACAGGGAATCAAGACCGACCCGTTGCTCCAATCATCAGTGGCCCAGTTTCCCGCCTCATCATTCAAGGCCCGCACCCACCGCCTACCATCTTCAAGGCATGGAGGACACGTGGCGAGCAAACAGAAATCAAGGGGACAAGGGAGGCGACCGTTTTCCACACCATGATCGTGGGGCACAGTCGCCTCGAAAGCCACGGCCCGAGTCCACTCAGTAAATGAGCCGCGCCCCTGCATTTTCCTCTTTTTATGGGGAAGGCGCGAGCCGCCTCTTTACCACGATGTGACGCATGACGGCAGCAGCCGCCCCACGCACGACCCCCACGTCATGCACGGCCCTCCACGTCGCGCATTCAACATGGGTCGTGGGGAAGCGCAACGAGCGAAGGAGTTACGGCAGTAAAAATCCGCCCGCCTACCCGCGCATCGTTCTGGGCCTAGCCCAACAACACGTTGCGCTTATGTGTGGCCCAGGCCCGGGTGCTCCTGTCGGTGTACAAAAGTAGGGGCTCTCCTTTTTACCCCTCTACTTGTGCACGGGCAGTCAGAGCGTACCTGTGGCCACGCTTAACCAGGGCAAAGGGAGGAAGTAAAAGCACAAGACAGGCAAGGCAACGCCAAGACCAGAGACACAAAGAGCAAGAGGGCGAGGTGGACTCCCCCGGCAAGACCCTTGCCGGGGCGGCCTCCGCGGCCCCGGCAAGACCCTTGCCTGGGCAACTTGCCCAACGCCAGCAGAGCGCGCCACCCTTGAGCCCAAGGGTTCCAACAGCATCAGCCACATGGGAACCAAGGCTCGGGAGGCACCCCCATGGTGGCATGCATATCTTTGTGAAGATCATAAAGACACAAGATCAGATGATGACCAGAAGACGACGATCCTCGCGAGATCCTCGTCGAGGCAATCCACGAGACCTCTGACAAGATCCTTGCCGGGGATGACCGCGATGTCACGGCAAGACCCTTGCCGAGGCATCGGCAAGGCCCTTGCCGAGACACCGCGGGTCAGAACCAGGCGATGTCGCCAAGACTCCACCGCCGTTTCCCATACAAATGCTACCCCAACCAGCTGGCAGGCTCTCTGCGGCAACGTGCGGCTTCTGTGCCAACTCAGGCAAGCACCTGCGTGGTGGCATGCAGTTCTTCGTGAAGACCCTACCAAGACGCCATCTCAAAGAGCTGCCGGCCTATGTGGCGCTGCATGCCTCGTTGGCCGGACGCGTGTCAGAGCGAGGCGGAGCGGCGACGGACGGGACGGTCCTCGTTGCTGTCCCTAATAAAGTAACGAGACACCTAAGGAGCGCATTTAATGCGCCTTGTCCCGTAATGACGGGCGATAAGCTTGTACACTATATACCTTTCCACCTCCTGTGTGCCACTGTGGCAGCCCCTTTTGTCTATAAAAGGAGGCCCGAGGCATACTGGAGGAGGATTTGGATCTTTTGGACGACACAGGCACCGCAGCTAGTTCAAGAGCTCAAGAACACTCAAAGATACACCAAAGCAGGACTAGGGTATTACGCATCCTCGCCCGAACCTGGGTAAACGATCCTTGTGCTGACCGCCAGACCCGCTCTTTGCACAAATCCGCGCCCGCCAACCGTAGAAGGGATCCCAGTGATTCCATAGGTGTCGTTTCCGCCGACAGTTTGTGATGAGATCAGCAACATAGCTCTCTCCTTCGGAATCTTGAGATGACATATTTTCAGATCTACACAGAAAGCGGCAAGAAAGAGAAAAGAGGATTTTCTCCGCGATATGGTAGTTAACAGGTTTGGGAAGTATATATAGAATTTTTTTTATCTTGGAGGACAAGCATATGGAAGAAAAACAGAATACAGAAGGTGTCCCAGGTGGGCAAAACCCACCTGGGCGTAGGGGACGCTTCCTTGAAGTTTCTTTATTTCCAAAATCCTAAAATATTCCAAAACTGATAAAAAATATTTTTGCGGATTTTTCGGAGTCCGTTTACTTACTGTATCACGTACCTCTTTATTTTCACGATTCGAGGTGTTCCGTATGACTCTTTATGTGTTCTTCCGTGTCAAAGTTTGAATAATATTACTTTCAACATTAATAGGCGCATTCTGAGATATAATGCTTTATTCGTTGCCCATTGACAACCTTCGGGTTAGTACCTTCGGAGTTATTTATTTTGATGGCTCCAGACCGGTAAACCTCCTCGATGATGTATGGGCCTTCCCATTTTGAGAGGAGCTTTCCTGCAAATAATCTAAAATGAGAGTTGTACAAAAGAACATATTCTCCAACTTTAAACTCACGCTTTTGGATTCTTTTGTCATGCCATCTTTTTACTTTTTCTTTGAATAACTTTGCATTTTCACAAGCTTGGGTTCTCCATTCATCTAAGGAGTTATATCAAATAACCTCTTTTCACCAGCAAGTTTGAAATCATAGTTGAGTTCTTTAACTGCCCAATATGCTTTATGTTCTAACTCAAGAGGCAAATGACAAGCTTTTCCATAAACCATTTTATAAGGAGACATGCCCATAGGATTTTTATATGCTGTTCTATAAGCCCAAAGTGCATCATCTAATTTCTTAGACCAATTCTTCCTGGACCTATTAACAGTCTTTTGCAAAATTAATTTTATTTCTCTATTGCTAAGTTCAACTTGACCACTAGACTGAGGATGATAGGGTGATGCAATTCTATGGTTAACATCATTCTTAGCAAGCATCTTACGGAAAGCACCATGAATAAAGTGTGAACCACTACTCGGTCACTAAATATCTAGGGACCTGCAAACCTTGGGAAAACAACTTCCTTAAGCATTTTAATAGAGGTGTTGGGATCAAGACTACTAGTTGGAATAGCTTCTACCCATTTAGTAACATAATCAGCAGCAACCAAAATATGTGTATACCCATTAGAGGAAGGAAAACGTCCCATGTAATCAAATCCCCAAACATCAAATGGTTCAAGCAAGTGAATAATTCATAGGCATTTCTTGACGCTTACCGATATTACCTATTCTTTGACATTCATCACAAGATGAGACAAACTTACGGACATCCTTGTGAGTAGTAGGGCAATAAAATCCAGATTGCAATACCTTGTGAGCAGTTCTATCTCCAGCATGATGCCCTCCGTAAGCTTCGGAGTGACATTTCCGTAGAATTTGTCCCTGTTCATGCTCAAGTACACAACGTCTAATAATACCATCTACTCCTTTAAAAAGATGTGGGTCATCCCAAAAGTAATGTCTTAAATCATAGAAGAATTTTTTTTTCTTTTGTTGGTATGTAAATTTAGGTGGTAAATATTTAGCAACAATGTTATTAGCATAATCAGCATACCCAAGGAGTACTATGAGAAACATTTATTGCAGCTAACTACTCATCAGGAAAAACTATCATCAATAGGTAATGGGTCATCAAGCACATTTTCAAGCCTAGACAAGTTATCAGCTACTGGGTTCTCAGCTCCTTTTCTATCAATGATATGTAAATCAAATTCTTGTAACAAGAGAACCCAATGTATAGCATATTTCTTTTCCATAAGATATTTAATAGCAGCATGGTCTGTGTGAACAGTTACTTTGGAATCAACAATATAAGGTCTAAATTTATCACAAGCAAACACCACTGCTAAGAATTCTTTTTTCAATAGTAGCATAATTTCTTTCAGCACTGTCTAGAGTTTTACTAGCAAAATGAATAACATTCAATTTCTTATCAACTCTTTGTCCTAGAACAACACCAACAGCATAATCACTAGCATCACACATAATTTCAAAAGGCAAGTTCCAATTAGGTGGTTGAACAATAGGTGCAAATATTAAGGCTTTCTTGAGTGTTTCAAAGGCTTTAAGACAATCATCATAAAAAACAAAAGGAATATCCTTTTGCAAAATATTAGTAAGAGGCCTAGGAATTTTAGAAAAGTCTTTGATAAATCTCCTATAGAAACCAGCGTGACCTAGGAAACTACGAATACCTTTGATGTCCTTAGGACATGGCATTTTCTCAATAGCATCATCCTTAGCTTGGTCCACTTCAATACCTCTTTCCGAAATTTTATGACCCAAGACAATGCCTTCATTAACCATAAAGTGGCACTTCTCCCAATTTAAGTCAAGATTTGTTTGTTCGCATCTCTGCAAAACTCGCTCAAGATTGCTTAAACAGTCATCAAAAGGCTTCCCATAAACAGAAAAGTCGTCCATGAAAACCTCAACAATCTTTTCACGAAAATCAGAGAATATAGCAGTTATACATCTTTGAAAGGTAGCATGTGCATTACATAAACCAAAAGACACACGTCTACAAGCATAAGTTCCCAAGGGACAGGTAAAAGTGGTCTTTTCTTGATCAAGTTGAGAAATAGGTGTTTGTGAAAAGCCAGAGTATCCATCTAAGAAGCAAAAGTGTGTGTGCTTAGATAATATTTCAAGCATTTGATCAATAAAGGGCAAAGGGTAATGATCTTTTCTAGTTGCTTTGTTTAATTTTCTGTAATCAATTACCATTCTATAGCCTGTAATAATTCTTTGTGGAATAAGTTCATTCTTATCATTAGGAACAACAGTAATACCTCCTTTCTTAGGGACACAATGAACTGGACTTTCCCATCTACATTCAGCTATTGGATTGATTATACCTGCTTTCAGAAGTTTTCAGATTTCCGTTCTTACCACTTCCTTCATTTTTGGATTCAACCGACGTTGGTGATCAACAACGGGTTTAGCATCAGGTTCCATATTAATTTTGTGCTGACATAGAGTGGGACTAATGCCCTTTAAATCATCAAGAATATATCCAATAACATCCCGGTGCTTCCTTAGAACTTTCAATAATCTTTCTTCTTCAAGTTCTGAAAGGTTAGCACTAATAATAACAGGATATATTTTCTTTTCGTCAAGATAAGCATATTTCGAAGTGTTTGGCAATTGTTTTAATTCAAAGACAGGATCACCTTTAGGTGGAGGAGGACCTACTAGAGTTTCAATAGGCAAATTGTGTTTAAGCAGAGGACGTTGTTCAAAGAAAACTGTATCTATTTCATTTCTTTCATGCATATGTAAATCATTTTCATGGTTTAGCAAATATTGTTCTAAAGGATCAGTAGGTGGAACAGCAATAGAAGCAAGACCTACCAATTCATCCTTACTATGCAATTCTTTTTCATGATGATTTCTACTAAACTTGGAAAAATTAAACTCATGAGACTCATCACCAAAGCTAACACCAACAGTTTGTTTCTTACAATCTATCTTAGCATTAACTGTATTCAAGAAAGGTCTACCAAAGATAACGGGACAAAAGCCGTCTTGTGGGGAACCAAGAACAAGAAAATCAGTAGGATATTTAATTTTCCCACACAAGACTTCAAAATCTCTAATAATCCCAACTAGTGATATGGTGTCTCTATTAGCTAGTTTAATAGTAACATCTATTTCTTCTATCTCAGCAGGTGATATGTCTTTCATAATTTCTTCATATAAAGTGTAAGGAATAGCACTCACACTAGCACCCATGTCACATAAACCATGATAACAGTGATCTCCTAGTTTAACTGAAATAACAGGCATGCCAACAACAGGTCTATGTTTATCTCTTTTATCAGGTTTAGCAATTCTAGCAGCTTCTTCATAGAAGTAAATAACATGCCCATCCATATCTTCTTCCAAGAGATCTTTAACCATAGCAATATTAGGTTTAAATTTAATTTGTTCATCAGGTTTAGGTGTTCTAATATAGCTTTTGTTAGCCACAGTTGAAACTTAGCATGTTCCTTAATCCTAACAGGGAAAGGTGGGTCTCAATATAAGCAGAAGGAACAACTGGATCAACATTATAAAGTATTGTTTCTTCTTTAACTGGTACTGGTTCTTTAATTTCTTCTTTAATAGCTAGGTGGTATTTAAACCACTTCTCCTTAGGGAGTTCAACATGAGTGGCAAATGATTCACAAAAGGAGGCTATTATCTCAGAGTCAAGTCCATATTTAGTGCTAAACTTTTGAAAAGCATCAGTATCCATAAAAGATTTAACACAATCATACTTAAGTTTAATACTTGACTCTTTACCTTCGTCGAGTTCCCAATCTTCAGAGTTGCATTTATTTCCTTCCAAAAGATCCCACCGGAATTCAATAGTCTTCTTCATAAATGAACCAAAGACAAGAAGTATCAAGCATGGTTTGATCATTACGAGAAAGCCGAGCATAAAAAATCTGAATAATAATTTCTCTTGAGAGTTCATGATTGGGGCATGAATATAACATTGAATTAAGCCTCCCCCAAGATGGAGCGATACTTTCTCCTTCATGAGGCCAAACATTATATATATAATTCCGATCACGATGAACTCGATGCATAGGATAATTTTTTTGGTGGAACTCCAATTTCAAACGATTCCAATTCCATGATCCAATATCATCGCATAGCCTATACCATGCCAATGCTTTTCCCTTCAAAGATAAAGGGAAAACCTTTTTCATCACTTCATGCGTGGGTAAACCTGCAAGCTTAAACAATCCAAAAATTTGTTCCACATATATCAAGTGCATATCAGGATGTTCAGTTCCATCTCCTGCATAAGGATTAGCTAGCAATTGTTCTATCATACCCGAAGGAATTTCATATTCAATATTTTCAGTAGGTGTAGTAGGTTGAGGGGTAGCTAATTGTGGTTCCGGACAAGGTGAACATACCCCGAACAAACCCCTCATAGGATTGTTTTCCATAGTAACAACTGACACTAAATTTCAGCACACTATATAAATGTTTCCTTACCAAAGGCGCTTCACTCCCCGGCAACGGCGCCAGAAAATAGCCTTGATGACCCACAAGTATAGGGGATTTATTGTAGCTCTTTTCAATATGTAAGAGTGTCAAACCCAACGAGGAGCAGAAGGAAATGACAAGTAGTTTTCCGTAAGGTAATGTATGCAAGTGCTGAAATTGTATGTAGCAGAGTAGTTTGAACGCAAGATAATTTGTAATGAGCAAGTAACGATAATAGTAACAAAAGTGCAGCAAGGTAGCCCAATCCTTTTGAGGCAAAAGACAGGCCAAAATGGTCTCTTATGATAAGCAAAGCGTTCTTGAGGGTACACGGGAATTTCATCTAGTCACTTTCATCATGTTGGTTCAATTTGTGTTCGCTACTTTGATAATTTGATATGTGGGTGGACCGGTGCTTAGGTGCTGTTCTTACTTGAACAAACCTCCTACTTATGATTAACCCTCCCGCAACCATCAGCAACTATGAGAAAAGTATTAAGAATAAATTCTAACCATAGCATTAAACTTTTGGATCCAATCGGTCCCTTACGAAATAGCGCATAAATTGGGGTTTAAGCTTCTGTCACTCTCGCAACCCACCATCTATTTGCTACTACACAATGCATTCCCTTAGGCCCAAATATGGTGAAGTGTCATGTAGTCGACGTTCACATGACACCACTATGGGAATAAAAACATACATACTATCAAAATATCGAACACATATCAAGTTCACATGATTACTTGCAACATGATTTCTTCCGTGACCTCAAGAACAAAAGTAACTACTCACAAATGATAAACATGTTCATGATCAGAGGGATATTAAATAGCATAATGGATCTGAACACATAACCTTCCACCAAATAAACCATATAGTGATCAACTACAAGATGTAATCAAGACTACTAATCAGCCACAAGCACCAATATATAGTTCACGTAACAAGATTGAACACAAGAGATGAACTAGGGTTTGAGAGGAGATGGTGTTGTTGAAGATGTTGATGGAGATTGCCCTCCCCAAGATGGGAGAGTTGTTGGTGATGATGATGACAATGATTTCCCCCTCCGGGAGGGAAGTTCCCCCCGCGGAATCGCTCCGCCGGAGGGCAAAAGTGCTCCTGCCCAAGTTCCGCCTCGAGACGGTGGCGCTCCATCCCAAAAGTACCCTCCTTATTTTTTCTAGGTCAAAATGACTCATATACCAGAAGATGGGCACCGGAAGTGGGCTGAGGAGGCCACAACCCACCAGGGCGCGCCTGGGGGGCCTGGCGCGCCCATGTGGGTTGTGCCCACCTGGTGGCCCCCCTCTGGTGTTTATTGGCTCCAATATTCCTCAAATAATTCATTAAAAAATCTCCGTAAAGTTTCCGCTCATTTGGAGTTATGCAGAATAGGTGGCCTGACATAGCTTTTCCTGGTACAGATTTCCAACTGCCAGAATTCTCCCTCTTGGTGTGTTCCTTGTAAATTATGAGAGAAAAAGGCATTAGAATTACGCCAAAAAGCAGTATTATGGATAGAAACATTATAAATAACAGTAAGGAAACATGATGCAAAATGGACGTATCACTATCCCAGACGGTTTTTTGGTTGTGTGGGAAGGACCCGCTATCGCGCACACTCACTTGGCGACGGTTCCAAATGTCGTTGCGGAAAGGGGTTGAAAACCGTTTGTATAGCACCAACGCGTACCAGTGTACAGTAGCAATTTTATTCTCAATAATATCAAGCCTTTGCATCACATGGTCCAAGGATAAAACAGTTCCATTGATCACATGAGGTGGTGGGCCTAACAAATCTATCATAGCATTGTAAGAATCAAAAGTATGGCTTCCCAAGAAATTCCCCCCGGTAATGGTATCTAGAACATATCTATTCCAAGGAGTAATGCCCACATAAAAATTGTGAAGAAGAACGGCAGTAGATTGATTTCGAGTATATCTATTCTGAGCATTGCAAATTCTATAACAAGCATTTTTTAAATTTTCTCCCTCCCTTTGTTTAAAACTGAGGACTTTATTATCGGGAGTGCTAACAATGATGGGAGGACTAACCATGAAAGCCAGACAAGTGATCAAACGCACGAGCAAACAAAAAGCAACGAAGAAGACGAACGGAAGAGGGGCGAAGAAAAAGGCAAATCTTTTCGAGAATCATTCTAGAAATGGGGGAGAGGAAAACGAGAGGCAGATGGCGAATAATGTAATGCAAGAGATGAGAGTTTTATGATGGGTACTTGGTATGTCTTGACTTGGCATAGATCTCCCCAGCAACGGCGCCAGAAATTCTTCCTGCTACTTCTTGAGCTTGTGTTCGTTTTTCCCTTGAAGAGGAAAGGGTGATGTAGCAAAGTAGAGATAAGTATTTCCCTCAGTTAGAGAACCAAGGTATCAATCCAGTAGGAGACAACACACAAATCATCAATACCTGCACAAACAATCAAACACTTGCACCCAACGCGATAAAGGGGTTGTCAGTCCCTTCACGGTCACTTGCAAAGGTGAGATCTGATAGAGACAGATAAATAAAACTAAACAAAAGATAAAATATTTTGGGGCTTTTTGGGTTTATAGACCGGAAAGTAAAATATTGCAAAATAGTAGATCGGAAACTTATATGATGGAAAATAGACCCGAGGGCCGTAGGTTTCACTAGAGACTTCTATCAAGATAGCAAATAATACGGTGGGTGAACAAATTACTTTCGAGCAATTGATAGAAAAGTGCAAAGTTATGACGATATCTAAGGCAATGATTGTGAAATATAGGCATCATGTCCGTGTTAGGTAGACCGACTCCTGCCTGCATCTACTACTATTACTCCACACATCGACCGACTCCTGCCTGCATCTAGAGTATTAAGTTCATGAAGAACGGAGTAACGCTTTAAGTAAGATGACATGATGTAAAGGAATAAACTCAAGCAGTATGATGTAAACCCCATATTTTTATCCTCGATGGCAACAATACAATACGTGCCTCGATGCCCCTACTTTCACTGGGAGAGGATACCGCAAGATTGAACCCAAAGCTAAGAACTTCTCCCATTGCAAGAAAAACCAATCTAGTTGGCCAAACTAAACCAATAGTTCGAAGATAATTACAAAGATATCAAATCATGCATAAAAGAATTCAGAGAATATTCAAATAATATTCATACATAAGTTGATCACAAATCCAAAATTAATCGGATCTCGACAAACACACCGCAAAACAAGATTACATCGGATAGATCTCCAAGAACATCAAGGAGAACATGGTATTGAGAATCAAAGAGAGAGAAAGAAGCCATCTAGCTACTAGCTATGGATCCGTAGGTCTGTGGTAAACTACTCACGCTTCATTGGAAGGGCAATAGAGTTGATGTAGAAGCCCTCTATGATCGAATCCCCCTTCGACAGGATGCCAGAAAAGGCCCCAAGATGGGATCTCAAGGGAACAGAATAATGCGGCGGTGGAAAAGTGTTTTCGTGGATGCTTCTGGTGGTTCTGCAATATATGTGAATATAAAGGAGGAAGATCTAGGTCAGGGGGTCATCGAGGGGCCCACAAGGTAGGGGCGTGCCTTACCCCCCTGGGCGCGCCCTCCACCCTTGTGGTTGCATCGTGGATCTTCTGATTTGCACTCCAAGTCTCCTGGGTGCCTTCTAGTCCAAGAAAAATCGTCACAAAGGTTTTATTCCATTTGGACTCCGTTTGTATCCCTTTCCTGCGACGCTCAAAAACAAGGAAAAAAACAGAAACTGGCACTGGGCTCTAGGTTAATAGGTTAGTCCCAAAAATAATATAAAATAGCATATTAATGCATATAAAACATGCAAAATAGATAATATAATAGCATGGAACAATAAAAAATTATAGATACGTTGGAGACATATCAAGCATCCCCAAGCTTAATTCACCTTTCGTCCTCGAGTAGGTAAATGATAAAAACAGAAATTTTGATGTGGAATGCTACCTAACATATATATCCATGTAATTCTTCTTTATTGTGGCATGAATGTTCAGATCCATAAGATTCAAAACAAAAGTTCAATATTGATGAAGTCATTTCCATATGGATAGACACCTCCCAATTATTTCAATGAATAGAACTTCGAATATCTTAAACTGGAATGTCAGAGGGACAAATTCTCAAACCAGATGGGACGATTTGAGACCTAAAATTGATGAAAGCAATTGTGGTATCATATGCATTCAAGAAACAAAAAGAGATTCTTTTGATCTAGCTTATCTCAGGAATTTTTCTCCTAGAAAATTTAACCAATATGCTTATACCCCTTCAATGGGTCTTTCTGGTGGCCTTATTACTATTTGGAACGGTAGCCTTTTCAGTGGAACTATTATCAGCCAATGTTCTTATCAGATTACAGTCAAACTGCTATGCAATTTATCTGGTCACATTTTCTGTATTAGCAACATTTATGGCCCTTGCCAGAATGAGGACAGAATTGAGTTATTTGACTGGTTAAACAATATTGATGCCTCTGAAATGGATCAATGGATGCTTGTGGGTGATTTTAATTTAATTAGAAGTCCCTAGGACAGAAACAGACCAGGAGGAGATACAAATAATATGCTCATGTTCAACAGCCTTATACAGCGACTAGACCTTGTGGAAATTCCACTCAAAGGAAGAAATATTTGAATCTTGAGATCCAAGAAGAAGGATAGCTTCATGAGTTCGTTCTGACTCCTAGCTTAGCTGGCACATGGAGCAATATGCAAGATATACCCTTGTTGGAAAAGTTAGATTGGATATTCACCTCTGCAAACTGGACTTTGTCCTGCCTAAATACTCTAGCCCACCCACTAGCTAGAGTTCCTTCAGATCATACCCCAATTCACATTCAGATTGGCAGTGACATCCCAAAGGCCTCTATCTTCAGATTTGAAAATTACTGGTTTGAATTTTATGGATTTTATGAGACTGTTTTACAATGCTGGAATAGCAATCATCAATTGGTAAACTCTGCAAAAGATATTGCTGCTAGATTCAACTGCCTCAGAATGGGTCTCAAGAAATAGAGCAAAAACCTCACTAGACTCAACACCAATATCTCTGCCTGTAACTATGTCTTATCTATGCTTGATGGCATTGAAGATCGTAGGAACCTGAGTATTATGGAAGCCAGTTCCAGGAATATTCTGAAAAAGCACGTCACAAGTTATTGGAAGTTAAAAGAATTAATTGGAAATCTAGATTTAAAATGAGGAGTGTGAAACTGGATGATGAAAATACTGATTTCTTTCATGCTATGGCTACTCAAAACTACAGAAAAAAATACATTACTTATATTATTGGTGATGATGGAAATTCATATCAAAATCATGATCATAAGGCAACAATTATTTGGAAATTCTACAAAGATAGATTGGGCAAATCCATTGATCCTTCAATGCTTTTCAACCTAGAAGAACTCATCCAACCACAGGATCTTTCAGAACTTGAGGCTCCTTTTTCTATGGATGAGATTTATCAGGTAATTAAAGATTTACCCACTGATAGAGCCACTCGCCCAGATGGTTTTAATGGCACCTTCTTGAGGAAATGTTGGGATATTATCAAGCAAGATATATATACTATGATTTGGGATTTCTTTGAAGGCAACTATGATATTCAAAGTATAAATACTGATTTCATTACTCTCATACCAAATATTTCAAACCCTAAAAATATGATTGATTTTAGACCCATATCCCTGCTCAGCCTTCCTCTTAAAATTATCACCAAACTTATGGCTAATAGAGCTCAGAAAATCATCACTTCTGTTATTCATCAGAACCAATATGGATTTATCAAAGGAAGAAATATCCAAGACTATCTGGGTTATGCTTTTGAGTATCTCCATCTATACCATTAGTCAAAAAAGCCCATCATCATACTCAAATTAGATTTTGAAAAGACATTTGACAAGGTTGAATACAAGGCGATTATTGCTATGTTAAGGGCTAAAGGATTTGGACCTAGATGGATAAACTAGGTATCAAATATACTACACTCTGCATCCACCTCTGTTTTGCTCAATGGAGTTGCTGGCAAAAAGATTATTTGCAAAAGAGGAGTCAGACAAGGTGATCCACACTCCCCCTGCTATATATAATTTCTGCAGACTTACTACAATCAGTTGTAAATGTTGCCTGGTCAAATGGAGAGCTTTATCTTCCCATCAATCATGCATATGGTCAAGACTACCCAATCATCCAATATGCATATGATACCTTAATGATTATGCCTGCTAATGAAGATCAGCTTATCCACCTAAAATATCTACTCAACCTTTTCAGTCTATCTACTCGTCTTTTTGTTAATTTCAGCAAATCCTCCATGATCCCCATTAACATTTACCAGCGGTCAGTCTCTATGCTTGCAAACTCTTTTGGATGCAAGGTTGAAAGCCTTCCTTTTACTTATTTAGGACTCCCCATGGGCACCACCAAACCTACTGTCCTAGATCTTATCCTTGTCATATCCAAAATTGATAAGAGACTGTCTAGAGTGGCAAGATTCATGAATCATTCCGGCAGGCCTACCCACATAAACTCTGTTGTTGCTTCCATGCCTATATTTGGTATGTGCTCTCTTAAAGTTCATATCACCATTTTGGATCATGTTGACAAATCAAGCAGAAATTTTCTCTGGTATGGAAATGAGATTAATAAAAGAGGAAAATGTCTGGCCAGCTGGGATATGATATGCAAGCCAAAGCAACAAGGGGGGCTTGGTGTTCTAAATTTAAGAGAGAAAAATAGAGCCCTCCTTATCAAGCACCTATACAAGTTCTACAACAAGAATGATGTTCCATGGGTCAAATTAATTTGGGAGGCCTATTACCAAAACAATGAAGTACCACACTCCAACAGCAACAAAGGTTCTTTTTGGTTGAATGATTTCATAAAAATGTTTGAGCTATTCAAAGATATGACTTCCTGTGAGATTAAATCAGGAAATTCCACTATGTTGTGGGAAGACAATTGGAATGGAGATATTATGATACTGAAGTTCCGTGAATTACACTCCTTCAATCAACAGGAGAAGATATCTATTTCGGCTGCCAAAGGTTTGGAAAATTATTATAGCTTATTCCAACTACCTTTGTCCATTCGCCCACCAATAATTTCACCTGCTATCTGATTAGTTAAATAACATCAGGCATAATAATGATAATGACATCGGGAATTTCACTTGGGGCGGAATATAAACATGACCAAGAGGATCTACAGTTTTCCAATGTTCAGGATATTGCTTATTGTTATCGTCTCGGTCAGCTAGGGAATAGAGATTAATCAGAAATCGGTCGATTAATCGATTTTATCGGTCGACTATTAATCGGATATTTTTTGAAAATCTCAGGTTCCCAACACTAAAATACGCTATATTCAACACCAAAACAATATTTGACAGAATTGTTACCTTAATTTATAGCCTTTGAATCCTCGTATAATGACAAACAAAATAGGACAATAGTACATATTGAGTTACAAGGTCCACAAAACATAAATAAACATAGTTTTTGCAAACAATGTGCCATGAATAGGTCTGATTTATCGGTAGATTCCCGATAAATCGCTTGTCAGAACAGTAAATCGGTCCAAAAGATAAATGGCAAAGATAAGACATAATCTTACCGGTCACCCCCCTGATTAGCGATAAATCGGAAGATTAATCGGTGAATCGAAAGATTTCTTGAACAGTGCAATTTTCTAATGAGAAATGAAGATGTTGCCGATCCATTCAACTGGATATGGAAATCATGCTATTTACCAAAGCATAAATTCTTTTGCTGGCTAATGCTCAATGACAGAATAAATACATGTGACCTATTGACTAGGAAGAGTATGCACCTTGATTCCACTAAATGTGTCCTATGCAATGTTGAAGATATGGAAGACAGAACTCACCTTCACTTTTCTGGCCCATTTAGTCAAGGGTTTTGGTGGAATATTGGTTTTGAATGGAACACAGATATGGATATCCATGATATGATAGTTGATGCTAAACAAATATACCATCTTAGTAATTCCATGGAAATTATAATTGTGGGCTGCTGGTGCATCTGGAATCAAGGAAATGGCTTGATATTTGAAGGAATTCCTTGCCGAATCAATGAATGCGGATATGATTTTATCTGAAATTTCAAGTTAACCATGCTGAGAGCCAAACCTAGTCTGAAGGATGGCATGTCATCCTGGATTGATAATTTTTTTTCTCCTTTCATTTACCTTCTTTTTTGTTTTCCTAGCTATCTCTGGTTGTCCCCCCATCAACCATTGTAAGACTATGGCTTTTTATTTCCTTATTAATGAAAAATGACACACAGTAGGGATTTTCCTTACTGTTTTATGGTCAAAAAAGTTAAATATTGACATAAAAACAATAATACTTCAATCATACTAACAAGGCAATTATGTCTTCTCAAAGTAACATGGCCGAAGAAAGCTTATCCCTACAAAATCATATAGTCTGGATATGCTCCATCTTCATCACACAAAGTATTCAAATCATGCACAACACCGATGACAATCCAAGCAATTGTTTCATACTTTTGATGTTCTCAAACCTTTTCAACTTTCACGCGATACATGAGCATTAGCCATGGACATTGCATTATAGGTGAATAGAGTATGGTGGTTGTGGAGAAGACAAAAAAGAAGGTGATGGTCTCACATCAACTAGGCGTATCAATGGGCTATGGAGATGCCCATCAATAGATATCAATGTGAGTGAATAAGGGATTGCCATGCAACAGATGCACTAGAGCTATAAGTTTATGAAAGCTCAAAAAGAAACTAAGTGGGTGTGCATCCAACTCGCTTTCTCACGAATACCTAGGGCAATTTGAGGAAGCCCATCATTGGAATATATAAGCCAAGTTCTATAATGAAAAATTCCCACTAGTATATGAAAGTGACAACATCGGAGACTCTCTGTCATGAAGATCATGGTGCTACTTTGAAGCACAAGTGTGGCAAAAGGATAGTAACATTACCCCTTCTCTCTTTTCTCTCATTTTTTTATTTTGGGCTCTTTGGCCTCTTTTTGTTTCTCTTTTTTATTTTATTTTTTTATTTCTCGTCCAGAGTCTCATCCCGACTTGTGGGGGAATCATAGTCTCCATCATCCTTTCCTCACATGGGACAATGCTCTAATGGTGAAGATCATCACACTTTTATTTACTTACAACTCAAGAATTACAACTCGATACTTAGAACAAAATATGACTCTATATAAATGCCTCTGGCGGTGTACTGGGATGTGCAATGAATCAAGACTGACATGTACAAAATTTATGAACGGTGGCTTTCCCACAAATACTATGTCAACTACATGATCATGCAAAGCAATATGACAATGATGAAGTGTTATAATAAACGGAACGGTGGAAAGTTGCATGACAATATATCCTGGAACGGCTATGGAAATGCCATAATAGGTAGGTATGGTGGCTGTTTTGAGGAAGGTATATGGTGGGTGTATGGTACCAGCGAAAGTTGCGCGGTACTAGAGAGGCTAGCAATGGTGGAAGTGTGAGAGCGCGTATAATCCATGGACTCAACATTACTCATAAAGAACTCACATACTTATTGCAAAAATCTATTAGTCATCGAAACGAAGTACTACGCACATGCTCCTGCGGGCATAGATTGGTAGGAAAAGACCATCGCTCGTCCCCGACCGCCACTCGTAAGGAAGACAATCAATAAATAAATCATGCTCGAACTTCATCACATAATGGTTCACCATACGTGCATGCTCTGAGGGAATCACAAACTTTAACACAAGTATTTCTACAATCCACAATTACTCACTAGCATGATCTGTAATATCACCATCTTTATATCTCAAAACAATCATAAGGAGACAAACTTCTCATAGTATTCTATGCATTTTATATGAAAGTTTTTATTATATCCCTCTTGGATGTATATCATATTAGGACTAAATTCATAACCAAAGTAAATTACCATGTTGTTTAAAAATACTCAAAAAATAATATAAGTGAAGCATGAGAGTTCAACAATTTATATAAAACAAAGCCGCCGCCGTGCTCTAAAAAGATATAAGTGAAGCACTAGAGAAAAATTGGCTAGCTCAAAAGATATAAGTGAAGCACATAGAGTATTCTAATAAATCACGATTCATGCGTGTCCCTTTAAAAAGGTGTGTACAACAAGGATGATTGTGGCAAACTAAAAATTAAAGACTCGTATCATACAAGATGCTCCAAGCAATACACATGTCATGTGGTGAATAAAAATATAGCCTAAAGTTAAGTTACCGATAGACGAAGTCGAAAGAGGGGATGCCTTCCGGGGCATCCCAAAGCTTAGGCTCTTGGTTATCCTTGAATATTAACTTGGGGTTCCTGGGGCATCTCCAAGTTTAGGCTCTTGCCAATCCTTATTCGATAGTCCATCAAATCCTTACCCAAATCTAGAAAACTTCACAACACAAAACTCAACAGAAAATCTCATAAGCTCCGTTAGTATAAGAAAATAAACCACCCCTTTTGGTACTGTTGTGAACTCATTATTTATTTATATTGGTGTAATATCTACTGTATTCCAACTTTTCCATGGTTCATACCCCCTGATACTACCCATAGATTCATCAAAATAAGCAAACAACACATCGGAAACAGAATCTGTCAAAAACAGAATAGTCTGTAGTAATCTGTAACTCTCGAATACTTCTGTAACTCCAAATATTATGAACTATTAGGAAAACCTGTGAAATTTTTGTACCAATCTTTTGCAAAAAGAATCAAATCAAAATAACGCTTCTGTAAAAAATGAAAATTATTTTCCTGGGTGCAAAAGTTTCTGCTTTTCAGCAAGATCAAAATAACTATCACCGTAAGCCATCCCCAACGTCTTACTTGTCACAAACACTAATTAAAACACAAAAAAACATCTAACCAGAGGCTAGATGAATTATTTATGGAAAAGCAGAACCAAAAAGCAAAGAACAAAAATAAAATTGGGTTGCGTCCCAACAAGGGCTATTGTTTAACGCTCTTAGCTAGGCATAAAAACACAAATAGATCTAGGTATTTTCATCTTTGGTATTCAATTCTTCAATTGCACACTTATAATTCTTAGGATATTCTTTGGTTTTATCAATGATCAAACTCCTAGGCAAGAAATCAAGAAATTCACTTGTGGCAATAGGTTACTTAATAATATCGAAAAAATTGGTGTGAACACTTGTTGTTTTGAGATCTTCATTTTCTTTACTAGAATATTCACCTTATTCTTAGGAACGTAAATAAACTTGGCAGTCTTAGTAGTAGGAAGATCTTGAGTAGTTTTAACGGAGGAAAAGGAGGAACCCAAGTTGGTAATAATATCTTCTAGTTTGCTAATTCTAGTAGAATCTTGATCTATCTTTTCAGTAACTATGAGTTCCTTTTCTCTAAGATTCTTTAAAATAACTCCTACCTTAGATACATATTGAGTATTCTGATTATGAATCTTTTTATCCAAGTTTCAATCAACTCTACAGTAGCAATTTTATTCTCAATAATATCAAGCCTTTGCATCACATGTTCCAAGGTTAAAACAGTTCCATTGAACAAAAGAGGTGGTGGGCCTAACAAATATATCATAGCATTGTAAGAATCAAAAGTATGGCTCCCCAAGAAATTCCCCCCGATAAATGTATCTAGAACATATCTATTCCAAGGAGTAATGCCCACATAAAAATTGCGAAGAAGAACGGTAGTAGATTGCTTTCGAGTAGATCTATTCTAAGCATTGCCAATTCTATACCAAGCATCTTTTAATTTTTCTCCCTCCCTTTGTTTAAAATTGAGGACTTCATTATCGGGAGTGCTAACAATGATGGTAGGACTAGCCATCAAAGAAAGACAAGCGATCAAACGCACGAGCAAACAAAAAGCATCAAAGAAGACGAACGGAAGAGGGGCGAAGAAAAAGGCAAATCTTTTCGAAAATCGTTTTAGAAGTGGGGGAGAGGAAAATGAGAGACAGATGGCAAATAATGTAATGCAAGAGATGAGAGTTTTATGATGGGTACTTGGTATGTCTTGACTTGGCATAGATCTCCCCGGCAACGGCGCCAGAAATTCTTCCTGCTACTTCTTGAGCTTGCGTTGGTTTTTCCCTTGAACAGGAAAGTGTGATGCAGCAAAGTAGAGATAAGTATTTCCCTTAGTTAGAGAACCAAGGTATCAATCCAGTAGGAGACAACGCACAAATCACCAATACCTACACAAACAATCAAACACTTGCACCCAACGCGATAAAGGGGATATCAATCCCTTCACGGTCACTTGCAAAGGTGAGATCTGATAGAGATAGATAAGTAAAACTAAACAAAAGATAAAATATTTTTGGGTTTTTTTCGTTTATAGACCGGAAAGTAAAATATTGTAAAATAGTAGATCGGAAACTTATATGATGGAAAATAGACCCGAGGGCCATAGGTTTCACTAGAGGCTTCTCTCAAGATAGCAAATAATACGATGGGTGAACAAATTACTGTCGAGCAGTTGATAGAAAAGCACAAAGTTATGACGATATCTAAGGCAATGATTGTGAAATATAGGCATCACGTCCGTGTCAAGCAGACCAACTCCTGCCTACTTCTACTACTATTACTCCACACATCGACCGACTCCTGCCTGTATCTAGAGTATTAAGTTCATGAAGAACGGAGTAACGCTTTAAGTAAGATGACATGATGTAAAGGAATTAACTGAAGCAGTATGATGTAAACCCCGTCTCTTTATCCTCGATGGCAACAATACAATAAGTGCCTCCCTGCCCCTACTGTCACTGGGAGAGGACACCGCAAGATTGAACCCAAAGCTAAGCACTTCTCCCATTGCAAGAAAAACCAATCTAGTTGGCCAAACTAAACTGATAGTTCGAAGCTAATTACAAAGATATCAAATCATGCATAAAAGAATTGAGAGAAGATTCAAATAATATTCATATATAAGCTGATCATAAATCCACACTTCATCGGTCTCGACAAACACACTGCAAAAGAAGATTACATCCGATAGATCTGGAAGAACGTCGAGGAGAACATGCTATTGAGAATCAAAGAGAGAGAAGAAGACATCTAGCTACTGCTATGGACACATAGGTCTGTGGTAAACTACTCACGCTTCATTGTAAGGGAAATAGGGTTGATTTAGAGACCCTCCATGTTCGAATCCCCCTCTGGCACGATGCCGAAAAAGGCCCCAAGATGGGATCTCAAGGGAACAAAAGGTTGCGGCGGTGGAAAAGTGTTTTTGTGGATGATTCTCGTGGTTTGGGAATATATGTGAATATATAGGAGGAAGATCTAGGTCAGGGGGTCACCGAGGGGCCCACAAGGTAGGGGCGCACCCTCCACCCTTGTGGTCGTCTCGTGGCTCTTCTGACTTGCACTCCAAGTCTCCTGGGTGTCTTCTGGTCCAAGAAAAATCATCGCGAATGTTTTATTCCGTTTGGACTCCGTTTGGTATTCCTTTTCTATGAAGCTAAAAAACAAGGAAAAAACATAAACTGGCACTAGGCTCTAGGTTAATAGGTTAGTCCCAAAAATAATATAAAATAGCATATTAATGCATATAAAACATCCAAAACAGATAATATAATAGGCATGGAACAATGAAAAATTATAGATACGTTGGAGACGTATCAAGCATCCCCAACCTTAATTCCTGCTCTTCCTCGAGTTGGTAAATGATAAAAACAGAATTTTTGATGTGGAATGCTACCTAACATATTTATCCATGTAATTTTTCTTTATTGTGGCATGAATGTTCAGATTCATAAGATTCAAAACAAAAGTTTAATATTGACATAAAAACAATAATACTTCAGGCATACTAACAAGGCAATTATGTCCTCTCAAAATAACATGGCCAAAGAAAGCTTATCCCTACAAAATCATATAGTCTAGCTATGCTCCATATTCATCACACAAAATATTCAAATCATGCACAACCCCAATGACAAGCCAAGCAATTGTTTCATACTTTTGATGTTCTCAAACCTTTTCAACTTCCAGGCAATACATGAGTGTGAGCATCTCTAGACAGCTGAATCTCTCCTCCCAAGTCCTTTGCTGATGGTGTCCGGGGAGGCAAAGTCGACCATGCAGGCAACAAGCTCCTCTTCCTCTCCTGCACAGGCCCTCAGCACGTCCTCGATCACCGAGGAGCGACACCTCGCCCCGTGCTCGCACTGACGGTGAGCGACCACAACGAGCGGAAGGAGACGGTGCTCCTGGCCGGCTCCATTGATCCATGGACCCTGGTAGAGATGTTTTATCTCTTCTTTCTCCACAGTGTCTTCGCGGGGCTCGTCCTGCCTTTTTCCTAGTTCTTCATCGCTGTCCTCAACCATTACCAGGTTCACACTTTGCATCTCCAGCCCAACTCCATCCTTCTCCTGTCGATCTTCGCCTTCTACTGCGAGGTGTTCGTGGGCGTGATGCCCACCGTTGTGCTACTCCACCACTTCTTCATACTCCGGATGCACGACTGACCCAGTGCTCTGGCTATGCCTCCTTCTTTGCGGTCCACAGCGGCAACACACTCATGAGGGCTGGGAATAAGGTGGAGAACTTCCAGCGCAAGTGGGTCTTCATGGACGCCAGAAGCTCCCTCGTGCGGCTGGAGTTGCCGACCGAGCTGCCGGAGAAGCTTGATCGTTGGGGTCATGAGAAGCTCACCGACCCCTGGGCAGCGCCAGTCCCGAGGAAGATGCAGTCGGTCATGGAGTCTAGGGCGCCGACGGGGGCCATGCTTGTTAGGGAGTTCCCGACGCAGCGCTTGGCCCCGCTCCAGGCACACTCGCGCCCCATGTGGGATTTCAAGGGCGCAAAGGACGATATCCGGCTACGCCCAGGGAGCTTGACAGACGAAGAGCTGAGCAAGGCCGTGCATACCTTGCTTGAGAAGGATCCGGGCGGCCTCCCGGCGGCCTATCTGCCGTTGTACCGCCGTGGCGAACGGGCGGAGCTAGTCGCCGCCATGCCCATTTTTGACGAGCTGGGGCTCGTCCCTCCTGCGCTCCCCAACTCCCAGGTAATGGTGTCTTCCAGTGATGATGCCGAGGAGAAGGGGGAGGAGGACTCGGAGGCAACCGTGGACGACATGGCTGAGACCTCTACTTCATCGCAGAACGAGCTTCTCCGCGGCCTCTCCGACAACGACGACGTCGCTGAGCTCCCAGTCGAGGAATTTTCGTGTTCCTCCGGAGTCGTCACGAGGTCCGGGGACACCCTCTTGCGGATGCTAGGCCGAGCAACGCAAAAGAAGGGCGAGGCGGCATCCCTTCCTCCAGGTGACACCTTCGCTTTGCCGTCCGTCGCCGCCGCGCTGAGGCCAGCTGCCATGCGCCCCGCCGATCCTCAGTGGGCGACAAAGCTCACGCTCAGGAAGATTGGGGGCGCCCCGGCCCTAGCCAGGAAAAGGGCGTACATCACCGCGAAGGAGTAAGCATCTTTCCTTGTTGTCATTTTTCTACCCTTGATGTTGTGCCCACAACACTCCCCTCCTGGTGACCAGGATGGAGCCCGCGGTGAATAAGAGGAAGGAGGAAGCCGGTACCCCCGAGGCCACACCATCCGTGACGGCCATGGAGACCCTAGCGCAGTCGAAGGAGATCGCCTCGTGCTCCTCCATATGGAGCGGGCCCCTCAGAGCACGGTGGTAGGGCCTCAGGAGAAGGTCGCCTCTGTGGGACAGTAGAATCCGGAGCCGCCGGTCCCCGTCGCACCCATGGGGGGCCAGGTGCTCCAGAGCCCCCTGTTGCCTTGCTGCTGTGGTGGCGCTGGTCCAGGCGGAGGTGCCGCCTCCTCCCCAGGTGACGGTGTCCTAGACTAGGGGGTACTCACCACGTCATCTCCCGATCTGTTAGATTGGCCCGAGGACCCCCATGGCCGTATACTCATGGGCCAGTCCGGACAGCTGCCCCATACAAGGAAGATTCCACAAGACTTGGCGATCAAGACAAGGACTCCTCCCCACCGGCGTATTCGGCTAGGACTCTTGTTATCCTAGGCCTCTGGTGTACTATATAAACCGAGGCCGGGCTAGTCGATAGGGACAACAATCATAATCATCATAGGCTAGCTCCTAGGGTTTAGCCTCTACGATCTCGTGGTAGATCTACTTTTGTAATGCTCGTATCATCAGATCAATCAAGCAGGAAGTAGGGTATTACCTCCATAGAGAGGGCCCGAACACAGGTAAACATCGTGTCCCTGTCTCCTGTTACCATCGATCCTAGACGCATAGTTCAGGACCCCTACCCGAGATCCGCGGTTTTGACACCGACATTGGTGCTTTCATTGAGAGTTCAGCTGTGTGTTCGGCAAAAGGTCGATGGCTCGCTGCAGATCAGCTGCGACTTGAATCTTCGTCACCTATTTCGACCGTCACCTTGATTCGACCAAGGACTGCGCCCTACCTCCGATCGTCATGTTGGATGAGGGCCTTCATCAACATCAACTCCGATCTCTATCAAGATCATGGAGGAATCCAGGGAGCCCGGGGGCTCAACGCCAACATTGCCCTCGGGCGACCATGCTGTTTTTCTGGACAGCGAACTTGTGTCTGCCGCCACCGCCTCCTCAATTGTCGTTTTAACGATTGCTTCGGTGGAATTGTGCGAAATTGAGTCTACAACAACCGTGGAAAATTTCGTCGAGTTCCGATGGAGGAATCTCTGGCAATCCGCGATATACCGGAGCCCTGTCAAATCTGGACGAGAATCTAGACGAGTTTAGGGCGTGGTGTCCAGCTTCTAGCTCGGACGTCCTTTGGAAGATCCAACTGTTGATCGGCTGCGGAATTCCTATATCTACCACCCCTCAAATTTCAGCTCGATCCGACCGTCCAAACTCCGGGAACCTTCCGATTAGTGCATCACTGTTCGGATCTGTTTTCTCTGGCAAAACGAATCCGACCCGAGTTCGTCTTTTTTATGAACGGGATTTCGGACATCCTTTTTGAAGGAAGTTTTGTATGGGGTATTGTGTTTTGTTCCCGAACATATCCCACTAACTTTAAAAATCTTTTGAACATGATCTTCAACATCATGCTGGTGTCAAAGCAGTCCGGCAATATTGCTCCACGGCCGCCGACCTGCGCTAAACACGTCGTCACTTTGTTGAGTCGAGCTCAACTTCTTCGGATCATCATCTCGGCAAGCCCGAACAAGAGTTTGGCATCGGAAAGGATAAATCATCACCAACATCGCCGCCCCATGGATTACACGGAGGCGCACCGGCATCGCCAAGACGGTCACTTCATCAAGCCGGCGTTGACCATGTCACGACCTGCATCGGCAGGGCCGCACTGTTGCTCCTTCGAGCCGGTGTCCATCACGCTGACCTACTTCGACTCATCGGCTGACATCGAGGCTTCGACATCTCGGCTGGACCGGGGGCTTCGCCATCTCTTCATCAACCTATACTCCAGAGACTTCGGCGTCACTAGCCGACCAGCTCCGTCACGTTAGCTGGACCGAGGGCTTTGCCTTGGCGAGCCAACCTTTGCCAGCATTGCCATGCCGTCGCTTTATCACCCATCAGGCAATGGGTGTGCGGATCGAGTCCCAATTTTGGGAATCACCTTTCTTCGGATTGCTACAATAAATAAACCAGGTGCTATTAATCCTAGTATTTTTTGCTTGTTTGGGTTCATTTTTCCCAAGGAATTATTACTCCGGTTTGTCCATCATATGTACGCAGGTCTATCAAATGGTGGCGCGATTAACGATTTATCGCATGGTGGTTCGGTCGGTTTCCATACATAGTCCGTGACGCTGCATCCGGAACTCGGACCGACTGTGAATTCAGGCTTTGCCACGCCTTTACCGCATCACCGACGCCTCGCATCAACATTGACTTGGCGCCAGCCATCTTTTCTTTATTACTCACTTTGCATAAATTAGTTATTATGCAACATTTTTATTATTATTACTATTATCCCCGGTCTGCACTATTTTTTCTGCACAGGAAAATGATCCAGCCGGACTATATCCTTTGGCGTCACCTCGGCTGGACGGGGCTTCACAACACTTCATTACCCCATGCACAGGACTTCGGCATCACCGCCGGCCTGCATTGACCGTGCTATGTCACTACTTCGCAGAGCCGAGCTCTTTGCTCCGCCACCTCGGGATCGGCTTGGGGATGGAACCTTGTCCCGCATCAAGCTCGGACCCGGCGTCATCAATACGAACACATTAACCAGCTAAGTTGCCTTCATGCTCAAAGTTTTAAATTTTAATTTATGTTCGGTTCGCCCAAGCATTATACTTTTTACGGAAAAAGTTGCTTGTAAACTTTCCTTGTCCAAACTTTGTTTGTGACAGACAAATTCAAATACCCCGTTTACTTTGGGGCTCCCTTGCTGGAGCTTTTCCTCTTGCATATGATTATACTTGTACGGCTTCGTTTCTTGTTCATGTATTACGCCACAATATGCACCATATTGACCTAAGTGATTTGCAAGTCGGGTTGCCTTGCTCTGTGTTTACCCTCACGTTCCGGATTGTTCGGCTAGGGAGTAAAGGGAGCACCTCTGCGATTGTCACGATCGGGTTACCCGAGCCGGACCTCGGACTGGTGAAGCCGAAGCTAGCGCTCTTACTGTTTTCAATTATGGTCGGCACACAACGGAACTCATGAATACAAAAAATCTATTGCACAAGTCTCATATTAACAATGAGCACCGAAGAAAGGTATCGGTGGGGGTACTATTTTCTTCGAAGATGCTTCTTACACTTCATTAGTAATATAGCATAAGTTCCTGGCGGCGCTTTATGCATTCTGACCTTATGACCTGATTGCCTGGTTATCGGAAACATCGTCGATATTCTCGACAGGTGGAGTACATAACACTTTTCAGTCCTTGATCGAAGAGGGAGAAGCCGACGGTCGGTTAAGACGCGTTTAAAGTTCGGGTGAGCATAGATATGATATAAGTACTTTGGTACATACAATCATTCTTTTACCCCAAGTCACTCGAGGGCTCTTAAATTTATGTGAGCTGTTTTATAATAAGTGTTCTTCTTCTTAGTCGTTGCAAAGTCTTTTTTCTATCACTCCTTTTTTCGACGCGAGTGTGCGGTCAATAGCCGGGGCGCCTAATTTCTGTCTCAAAGCCGCTAAAGTTTGCTAAACTGCCTAACGAGAAGTACTCCGCCTTGAGGATAGGAGGTTGAAGCCATAGGTGACCCGCTTGAAGTCTCGAGATAGGATGTGTCATGTTAAAGCACCTATGTAAACACCTTTTTTTTCTAAGACCAATTTTCGATTTGGCACCGAACACTCTATCTAGTTCGGACATTAAACTTTTGAATAAGTTTTTTGGCTTTTCCTAGCCTATGGCACTTTTAAACTATTTGTGCGTTTCCAGCATTAGTCTCGTAGTGCAACGCCGGACGCCTTTAGGAATCCGGCAAAAAATTCTCGGATATTCCTATATATGCATCGGTTTCGAATTGTCTCCAGTCAAAAGTTGGGTTGCCCGGCTCCTGTGCTTGGCTCCTACGTTCCGCTTTGTTTGGCTAGGTGTGCCAAGGGAGAACCACCACGATTGTGCTTCCAGCTCGCATGGTCAAGCACCTCAGTGGAGAAAGCCGAAACCGATCACACAATAGGCGAAATCGGTGAGCGATCGGATGACTATGTTAAATGACGGGCCGTTCATAACATTGGCCGAAGTGTTTAGGCTTGACCTTGGCTGTCGCCGAACACTAACCGGGGGCTCATAGCTAGCTTCCCCAGTATAAAGCTCCTATGACTAAGCGAAAGTTATAAAGCCAAGATATCTGATTGCCTCATTTCCGCTAACACAACCGCCTCCGGGCACCGAGACGTCGGCTAAGGATTGTCTGGTTATTGCGTAAACACCTGCGTAGTATCTACAAAGGGGTAGAAGCGACGATGGGCGATTTCAACTCATAAACGGTCGCAATGGGGTCAAAATAAGTATATATCATCAGCATTTGTATTCATTACACAAGCGTTGCCTTCCGTAATTATTGTTATATAAAGCCATAAATATGCATCAATTTGACTTAGGATTTTTGGCCAAGCTGGGTTGCCTGGCTCCAGTGCTTACCCCTACGTTCCCGATTGTTCGGCTAGGTGGTAAAGGGAGCACCTCTGTGATTGTTACTACCGGGTAATCCGAGTTACGTACCTCAGACTGGGTGAAGCCGAAAGCTAGCAATCTTAAAGGATCACATTGGTCGGCAACAACGGAAGTAAATTTTTTGGTTCATTAAATACCACAAAATTCGGGAACTTTCCCCGAACTAAATCCTCAATATTTTCCTCCCACATTGATTGGAGCTGAGGTTTCATGATCATGCTTAGCATGACAACCCAAAGAAAGGAACCGATAGTGGGACTATTTTCTTTGGAAGATGTTTCTTACATTAAAAAGTAATATAACATATCTCTCCGCGTACCTTTGTTTATAAAACCGTATGGCCGGATTGCCTTGTTTGCCGTAAATCTTTGCCCTCATAAAGGCTTTATAAGGTAGGACAAACACTCCTCGGCTACTGGCTGAGGAGGTTGAAGCCGATGGTCGGTCAACAAAGTTTTGTACAATGCGGAACGAGCATTAATGATGTAGAGTACTTGGATACATAGAATTATTACACATAATCTGTGATTTTACTCTGGATATCGATCCTTAATTCGGCCACCCGTGCCCACATTAAGGCTCGGGGGCTACTGGGCTTCGTGCTCATTATTTATAAATATCATAAAGGCACATCGATCCCCTGATCGGTGTTGCCACCCGACCAGTGTCTCGGGGGCTACTGCATTGCTTATTCAATGCAGAGAATTCAAAGTGCTCAGTGTTCGGCTTGAACGAACTATGCGCATACATGTCTTCGGACAATAATAGGTACCATATGGACCTATCCGGCATCAAGCTAGTATATTGCGGCGACTTCTCACGACCCTCTCTCAGGGGCCCGTTCGCCGATCACTATTATCTCTAATATATTACACTACGTTTTTATTCCTATGTATGCTGCCGAGCTAGGAATTGATCCTCAGGCTGATTTCGCGCATCGACTTGAGTCTCAGGGGCTACTGGGAATAGCGGTTTTTATGCTTTCCTTCAGGTGCATCTCGGGTTTAGTCTGATACAAACCTTGAGGGCTACTGGATATACATCGGTAGAGAATAAACTACACCGATTAAAAATATTCACAAAAAATCAGCTCATGATCGTGGTGGTGCACCACCTTGGAAGCAGTCCGGCATAAAGCTCGGGCGCTAGCGGCTAGCTCCATAGAGGGCATTTCCGGCATTAAGCTCAGCTAAACTCCTTCACCTTTTTTGAACCAAGATGATCTATGACATCTTGGATATAGTCCGGCGTTGGAGCTCGGGTACAGTCCGGCGTTGGAGCTCGGACACAGTCCGGCGTTGGAGCTCGGATACATTTCAGCGTTGGAGCTCGGAAGCAGTCCGACATTTGTGCTCGGCTGCAAAAGATACCTCGAATGCAGTCCGGCGTTGGAGCTCGGACGCAAGAGGACACTGCCTTCCGGGAAAAACTTCAAACCCAAGGTAGGGCATAAAAATAACAAGGCATTGATAAAGGCCAGAAACTTAAAGGGGCTCCTCGGATACCCAACGTGTAAAGTCTTCGGATGCACTTCTGCGATCCTCAAGATCAAAGATGAGAAGATTTGTTGAACCAGTTTTCAAGACCGACGACCGAAGATGAAGAACAGTTCGGAAGAATCGAGGAGCGTCCCTAACTTGAAGACCGGTTCAGGGGGCTACTGACGGTGTCTTGGACTAGGGGGGTACTCACCACGTCATCTCCCGATCTGTTAGATTGGGCCGAGGACCCCCATCGCCGTATACTCATGGGCGATCCGGACAAATTGCCGCATACAAGGAAGATTCCACAAGACTTGGCGATCAAGACAAGGACTCCTCCCCACCGGCAGATTCGGCTAGGACTCTTGTTATCCTAGGCCTGCGGTGCACTATATAAACCGAGGCCGGGCTAGTCGATAGGGACAACAATCATAATCATCATAGGCTAGCTCCTAGGGTTTAACCTCTACGATCTCGTGGTAGATCTACTCTTGTAATACTCGTATCATCAAGATCAATCAAGCAGGAAGTAGGGTATTACCTCCATAGAGAGGGCCCGAACCTGGGTAAACATCGTGTCCCCTGTCTCCTGTTACCATCGATCCTAGACGCATAGTTCGGGACCCCCTACCCGAGATCCGCCGGTTTTGACACCGACACCAGGCCCTCGCGTTGGCAGACTGTGGCCCCCTCGCCAGGCCCAGGGCTCTGGAGGAAGCCTACACCGCGCTAGACCAGCTCCGGACCGATCTCCAAGGCACCGACAGGTGCATGGCGACGAGGCGGATGGGGCTGATCTCGGGGTGGCTCCAGGCTGATGCGTCTGTCAAGACGGCCTAGCGCCGGGCCGAGGCTGCCGCTGCGGACGGAAGGAAAGAGGTCAGCAAAGTCGCGGCAGCTCGTGATGCGGTGCTGGGTGACACAGAGGCCGCCAGGGAGTGTTGCAACACGTTGGAGGTCAAGCTGAAGGCCCTCCCCGAGGAGCAGGCTGGCCACGCCCGTCGGCTCCAAGAACGAGAGGAAAGGCTCAAGGCTCGGGAGGGGGCGCTCGCCGACCGCGACGCCAAGCTAGCCCAGGCGAGTAAGGACCAAGCTGTGGAGCGGGATCGCCTAGGCAAGCTGAAGGAGGAGGTAGACAGGGCCCATGCGTCCCATGCCCAGCATGTTTCTAAGGAGACGGCTCGGCTGGAGGCCAGGGAGAAGGAACTCGCCGCCGCCGAGAAGGCGGCAGCCACGGGGCGCGAAGTCCTTGTCTCCCTCGAGCTGAGGTCCCGCACGGCGCTGCACTCCCTTTACGGAGAAGGATACGAGAAGCCGCTGGCGACTCCAGAGGATGGCCTTGCCGGTCTTCTCCCCAAGCTCGCCGAGACGCTTGAGGGCATCGCCGCCGGAGTGGGATCCATGGTGGAAGGGGAGTGCGGCGCGCTCTTCTCCGCGGCCACAACGCGTGTCTTCAGCCACCTCCATCTCCAGGACCCGAGCTTCGACCTTGGTGCGTTGATCGAGCCGGTGGCTCCTGAGTCCCGCAACGATGCTGCCGAGGCCATGAAGAAGCAGGTGGAAACCCTACTTGAGAAGTTCCTCTACACCGACCCCGCGGCTGCGGCGACCAGAGCCGGCGGGGAAGATGGTGGTGGCATTGTTGATGACGAGCTCCCCATGGCGGGCGACATCGGCAACCGAGGTGATGGCGACGCTTCCTCCTAGTTTGACCCTGCGACATTTACCGTTCCTCGTGGAGGCGTGAGAACTTATGCTTGAACTTGTGGGACATTATGTTTTGTAATAACTTGCTAGGACTCCCTGATTTCCTTTCCGTGCTTGATTTCCTTTCTGTTTGCCTTAGTGTTCTACGTCGGCAGGGCCCGGCCCCGCGCATACCTCAACCGCCGTTGGGGCTTCCGGATCACCAGGACGAGGCCAAGGAGTGAGGGGCTACGTAACCAGTGAGGCCCCTGAGTCGCGATGCTCAAAGGTCCCCCTTGACGTACGAACAGCCCTGATGAAGGAAATGTGAGTAGCGTATAAGTTAATCCGGAGCCCCCATATCTTTCCTCACCAGCTTTTTCCTAGGAGGGTCGCTAGAAGACCAGGTGCTAGAGACCTGGTGAGGTGGTGTGCGCCAGACGTGACCTGGGCGCAGCCCCTGTGCCCAACCCCCTCGCGCATCCCTCCCGTAGGGAAAGCGGCGCGGTGAGGCCAGATAGCGAGCCTAGTGCCCCCCTGAGGTTGCTGCAGCCACTAGGGCGCCCTCAGTTGTTTATTCACCAGCGCGGAGCATGGTGCTGCCACTCTTGCGTGGGCATAGCCGCTCCTCGACTGTGTCGTCCGCCAGGATGGAGCATGGGGCTCCCACTGGTGCGTGGGTGGGATCTCCCTCTGAGGGGAGACTCTAGGGCGTGTACAGCCCTGTCCTGCACATGGCTAGCATGGCGGGACTAGAGGAGGTGTATATGGGCACCCATGAGCCAGCGGGACTCACGAGGCCCTACCTCAAGGCGGGTTGCGCCTGAATTTTGGTTCAGAAAATTTGTAAGGATCCTGCGAGGTGTTTAGGTGGCCTGCGCCGAGTGAATCTCTAGAAGACATCACATTAGAAGGCCAAACACCAACGACCCCAGGAGGTGACGTGAATGGGGGCGGTCCGCCAGACAGAGCTCAACCTCTGGTTTTATCGACGTTGCAGGGACGGACCCGAGCACAGACGCCGTGCCCAGTCTTCTCATGCAACAATCCTAAAGAAAGACAACCAGTGCGCGGCTCCCGTGGAGGCGAGGCACCGGGTCGCGCGCGCCGACTCTTCCACCCTTGATTAGCTCATGCGACAACAAGGCACCAAGGACTACGGGAGGTGACGTACATGGGAGCTGGCCCGCGAGACAGAGCTCAGCCACTTTGGTTTAGCGACGCTGCAGGGACGGACCTGAGCACAGACGTCGTGCCAGTCCTTAATCATGAGGCGGTTGTGGGCGGGTTTCTGAGGGTGCACGACATTCATGGTGGCGAAGCACTGGACATGCAGGTGATAATATAAAGTAATACATGAGAGGGTAAAGCCAGTTCTGATACATGCACAAAATGATACAGGCTGCAGGGGCTGGCCCTAACAACTTGAGGATAATGCAGCCCGAGGGGTGCCCTCAATTGAACAAACCAAAAAGTCACCATGCACCGTCGTTGAAGAAGTGTTGGGGCAGTTGAAGATGTGCGCTGAAGAGGTTGTTCTTCATGAGTCTTCCGGCTCCTGAGCCTCAGGGAGCTCCGGAGGTCCGAGAGGCTCGCGAGGGTCCAGCGCCTCCTCCGGCAGGGTTGCCTGGTGTCGGGCCTCGTGAGCCGCCAGGATGCCCTGCATGTAGCGCTGGTGCGTGGCAGCCATGTTCAGTAGGCCGAACGGCATGCGGACATAGCTGCTGGGGCAGCCCCCACTCCGTCTAACGCGGGATGGCCAGAAGAGCTCCTGGGAAGTAGCCATGTTGAGTCCTGGGATGTTGACGCAGACGCGCAGCTCGCCACCCATGTCAGGGGCAGCAGCTGTGTTGAGCGATGCGGGGCAGCGCTCGCCGCACATGGCTCGCGCCTCCTGAAGCTCTCCGATTGCCTTGGTGATGAAATCCTGAGCGCCTGGCGCGTCGCGCCCTGCGCCCTGCTCACGGAAGTGCGCATTGAAGCACGCCTCCACATGGTGCCCGAACGCCTCCCTCGTGACGCTGTTCATGTCAGAGGGCCTCCAGACAAGAGCCCCCGAGCCTGTCCTGAGAGGGGTGCCGGGTGTGCCTACCTATGCGAGAGGGAAGGGCGCCCCATTAGTGGGCGCGGGGCTTGAGGCGCGATCATTGGACGCCACTACCTCCTGAGGGCCTCTGAGGAGGAGCTGCTTCTTCTTCTTGGGGACGACCTCACGAGGACGGATGGCACCCTCATCATTTGGATTCTTGACCGCTGCGTCTTGGTAGGCGCGCTCGAGGGAGCACACCGCGTCCTTATCATCGCAGGCGATCATGATGATGCCGCTGCTTCCTGGCATCTTGAGGACATTGTAGCAGTGGTGAGTCATCGCCATGAACTTGGCGGCGCGGATACCGAGGATGGCATTATGCACGGGAGGCGAATGTGGGCGGCGTCGAAGTTGATGAGCTCAGTGTGGTAGTTGTCGCACTTGCTGAACGTGACAGGAAGACGAATCTATCCCAGGGGAATGGTGGAGCCGTCGGTCACCCCTGAGAAGGGCTTGGTGGGGAGGAGCTGGTCATAGGGCACTTGGAGCCTCTCGAACGTCTCAGCAGAGAGGACATTGAGTCCTGCGCCACCGTCGATGAGTGTCTTGGTGATGAGGACGTTGCTGATGGTCGACGAGCAGAGCATCGGGAGTGCGCCAGTAGTGTCAACACACTTGAGCTGATTCGTAGAGTTGAAGGTGATAGCGTACTTGGACCACCTGAGGGGACACGACGCCTCGAGGTTGCGGAGGGCCGCGTTCACCTCACGAACGAACTAGTTGAAGATGCGATGGGAGGCGGGGGCCTGAGCGCCACCTAGGATGCAAGCAATAGCGCGAGGATCTTGGAAGCCCCTGGCCCCATCATCTTGGTGGTGGTCGTCATTCCTCCTTAGCGGTGGCGGCGGCGGAGGAAGGCCAACATTGCCCTGAGGACTGTCCTCACGAGGCTGATCCCTCCAGGGGCCGTCGCGAGGCTGGACCTGCCAGCGGTCCTCACGGGGCTGATCGTGCCAATCCTGACGGGGGTCGCGGTTGTCCCCGTGGCCTCCACCGGAGCCCCCTCCACGACCGTAGCCGCGGTGGTTGCGCTCAGGGCGGCGGCCAAGGCGCCCGTCGCGGATGGCCCTGAGCTCTTGGCAGTCGTTGTGTTGTGGCTGTGGACGTTGTGGAAGACGCAAAACGGGCAGCTACCCTTGGAGGATTCGGGGTGGTTGCTGTCGTGCTTCATCTCAGGTTCGGCAGCGAGCACAGCCGGGCCCTTGCGCTTCACGTCCTTAGCCTTGGCCTTCTTGTCTTCAGAGTCAGCCTCCGGGAGCTCAAGGAGGGAGAGGTGACCTTCCTCTGCCCTCGCGCACCTAGTTGCCATGTTGAACATCTCTAGAGCCAAGCACAGGTCCTCGTGTATGGCGAGATCTTCCTTCATCTTGACATCCCGGACGCCAACAGTGAATGCTGAAATGATGGCCTCGTTCGACACCTTAGGGATCTTGAAGCTAACGTTGGTGAAGCGATGTATGTATTTGTGCAAGGTTTCCCCTGGCTGCTGCTTGATGCACCGCAAGTTGCCTGCAGCAGGGGCGCGGTCGCGAGTACCCTGGAAGTTGGCAATGAAGCGCTCACGCAGCTCGTCCTAGGAGGAGATCGATCCCACCGGGAGGTACAGCCACGAGTGTGCGCCATCTTTGAGGGCCATGGGAAACCAGTTCGCCATGACCTTCCCATCACCGTTCGCCGCCTCGATGCTCAGCTCGTAGAGTTGGAGGAACTCAGCTGGGTCGGGGGGCCGTCGTAGCATGGAGGCAGATCCGGCTTGAACTTGCCAGGCCAGACGATGCGGCGCAGCTCTGGGGTGAATGCACGTCATCCTGCCAGACTCACAGTGACCTGCCGCGGAGGGGGAGCCTGATCTTGACGCTCGCGTGCCGCCTGTCGGTTCTATATCCGGTGTATCTTGTAGTAGGAGTCCTAAGCCAGGCGTCTTGGAGAGATGGTAACATGGACACAGGATTTTACCCAGGTTCGGGCTCTCTCGAAGAGATAATACCCTACGTCCTGCTTTTGATTGTATTCATATGGGGGTTAGTACAGAGTACATGCATCTACCACGAGATTGTTCTAATGAATGTGAGATTGTCTATTGGCTAGCATGGCCTCAGTTTATATATGCACCGTAGGCCTAGGGTTTAGGAGAGTCCTCGTCTTGGGCGCCAAGTCTTATGATATATCCCTTGTATGCGGCATGGGCTGTCCGAACTGGCCCATTAGTGAATCATCATGGGGGTCCTCGGCCCGACCAACTAGTCTGGAGACAACATGGTGAGTACCCCCTAGTCCAGGACACCGTCAGTAGCCCCCTGAACCGGTCTTCAAGTTGAGGACGCTCCTCAGTTCTACCGAATAATTCTTCGGCTTCGATCGTCGGTCTTGAAAACTGGTTCAACAAATCTTCCCATGTCCGATCTTGATGATCACCGAGCTGAATCCGAAGAGTTTACATGTCGGGCATCTAAGGTGCCCCTTTAAGTTATCGGCCTTTATCAATGCCTTGTAAGTTTTTTTATGCCACACCTGGGGTTTGAAGTATTTCCAGTGCGACAGCGTCCTCTACCGTCCGAGCTCTAATGTCGAACTAAATCTGAGGCATCTTTTCACAACTGAGCTCCAACACTATTCAGCATTCAAGGTATCCTCTTGCATCCAAGCTCCAACACTATTCGGCATTCAAGGTATCCTCTTGCATCCGAGCTCCAACGCCGACCTAAATCCGAGGCGTCTTTTCACAGCCGAGCTCCGACGATGGTCGGCATTCGAGGTATCATAGATTACATTGGCCTCTGAAAATTTGAATGAGTTCATCCAAGCTTAAATGCCAGAGTAGTCTTCTATGGAACGAGCCATTCGAATCCGAGCTTTACGTCAGGCCACTTCCGAGCTCCAACGCCGGACTACATCCGAGCTCTAATGATGGTCAGCGTCCGAGGTGTCATAAACTACCTTGGTCTTTAAAATATTGAACAAATTCGGCCGAGCTTAATGCCGGAAATGCCCTCTATGGAGCCAGTCACTGGCGCCCGAACTATATACCAGATAGGACCTAGATGGTACCTATTGTTGTCCGAAGACGCGTTTGCCTATAGCTCGGTCAAGCCGAACACTGAGCACTCTGAATTTTCTGCATTGAATAGGTAATGCAGTAGCCCCTGAGCCACTGGTCAAGTGGCAACACCAGATCAGGGGAACGATGTGCCCCTTTAATATTGGTAAATGATAAGCGCGAAGCTCAGTAGCCCCCGAGCCTTAATATGGGCACGGGTGGCCGAATTAAGGATTGATATCCGAGTAAAACCACACATTATGAGTAATGATTCTATGTATCCAAGTACTCCACATCATTAATGCTCGGATCCGCATTGTAGAAAACTTTGTTGACCGACCATCGGCTTCGACCTCCTCGGCCAGTAGCCGGGGAGTGTTTTTCCTACTTTATAAAGCCTCTATGGGGGCAAAGATTTACGACAAACAAGGCAATCTGGCCATACGGTTTTATAAACAAAGGTACGCGGAGAGATACGTTATATTACTATTAACGTAAGAAATATCTTCCAAGGAAAATTGTGCCGCCATCGGTTCCTTTCTTTGAGTTGTCATGCTGACCATGACGCAACCTCACCTCCGATCAATGTGGGAGGAAAAGACTGAGGATTTAGTTCAGGGAAAATTCCCGAACTCTATGGTCTGAATGGGCCGAAATTTTCACGTCCGTCGTTGCCGACCAATTATATCCTTTAAGATGGCTAGCTTTCGGCTTCACCCAGTCTGAGGTACTAACTCGGATGGTCCGGTAGTAACAATCATAGAGGTGCTCCCTTTACCGCCTAGCCAAACAATCGGGAACGTAGGGGTAAGCATAGGAGCCAGGCAAACCGGCTTGGCCAAAATATTAAGTCAAATTGATGCATATTTATGGCTCTACAACGATAACTACGGAAGGCAGCGCTCGTATATTGAATACAAACAATAATGATATAGGTTTATTTTGACTCCGTTGCGACCGTTTATAATCTGAAAGTGGCCTATCGTCGGCTTCTACCCCTTTGTAGATGCTATGCAGGGTGTTTCCATACTAACAAGACAACCCTTAGCCGACGTCTCGGTGCCTGGAGGTGGTTGTGTTAGCGGAAACGAAGCAATCAGATATGCAGGCTTTATAACTTTCACTTAGTCATAGGAGCTTAAAGTTGGGATGCCAGTTACTAGCCCCCGGTTAGTGTTCGGCATCAGCCGAGGTCAAGTCGTTAACACTTCGGCCAATGTTATGAACGGCCCGTCATTTTAACACGGGGTGACCTCCATCGATCTTATAGTTTAACATAGTCATCGGATCGCTGACCAGTTTACGCTTATTGTGACAGTCAGTTTTCGGCTTTCTCGACTAAGGCACTTAACCATGTGAGCTGGAAGCACAATCGCAGTGGTTCTCCCTTTGCACACGTAGCCAAATGAAGCGGAACGTAGGAGGCAATCACAGGAGTCGGGCAACCCAACTATTGACCAAACACACAATTCGAAACCGATGCATATAAAGCAATATCCAAAAACATTTTGCCGACGACTCCTCGGAGTACCTAGGCTTATGGAGGGTTCGGCTCTAGTCGCAGCTCCGCGTTGATATTGCCGAAGCTTTAAAAGTGTCTGACGTTGTACTACAAGACTTATGCTGGAAACACATAAATGGCTAAAAGTGCCATAAGCTTGGAAAACCAAAAACTTCAAAAAAACTTTACGTCCGAACTAAATCAAGTTTTTTTTGTGCCAATCCAAAATCAGTCTTAATTTTTTGTGTGTTTCTGTCGTGCTTTAACATGACACATCCCATCTCTAAACTTCAAGTAGGTCAGTCTTTGGCTTCAACCTCCTTATCGCAAAGGCGGAGTGCTTCTCCGAGGCCGGTTTAGCAAACTAAACTCGAGCGGCTGAGAGAGAAACCAGGCTATCCGGCTATTGATCATACACTCGAGTCAAAAAAGGAGTGGTAGAAAAAAGACTGAAGCGACTTAACAGAAAATAGTTATTATAAAACAACTCATATAAATTTAAGAGCCCCCCGTTAACATGGGAAAGGAAGTGTTTTTAACAAACGATGTTTGTTGACAAACTATGTTTTAAACACAAATATAATGTTTGGTTGAACCGAACAAGAATTAAAAAAAATTGAGCATGGAAGCGACTTAGCTGGTTAATGTTTCTCGATGTCGATGCACGGCCCAAGCTTACGGCGGGACGAGGTCCCAGCCCCCAAGCCGGTCCCGAGGTGGCGGAGCGAGGAGCTCGGCACTGCGAAGTGGAGACATAGCACGGCCAATGTGGCGAGGTGTGAGCCCGATTCCGACCGAGGCGACGGAGCAGGCCAGCTGTATGACACCGAAGTCCCCGGCGTGGGTTAATGAAGTGTTGACGAAGCCGCACGGATGGTGGCAGCGACGAGTCCTGCTGTTCACGGGCAGTAGGGTTGGTGGCGGCGTTGACCACCAGAGAATCAGAGTGGCGAGGGGCACGGTTGCCCATGGGCGCCGTCTAGGCGACGTGAGCTTCCCGGCGCTCGGTAAGGACACAACGAGTGTCACAGCCCTAGCTTTAGCCTTGCTTGTGGACTAGTCTTGGTTGTTGCATCATGTTTAAATTTTGCTTAAGCTTGGAATGGGGATGTTCAAACCCTAGCACCAAATGAAATCCAAATAGGATCAAAATGAAATATTTTCAATGAACCCAAAATGCCCTTCAGAAAAGTTCATCATCATTGAATTGGTACAGAACCTCTACCAAAAATGGTGCACATTTTTCTAGGTCACTCTGGATTTTTGAATTAAATCATATTGTATTTGACTTTGGGCATTTAAATACTCTAAATAATTTAAGTGCTCAAATAATACTAGAATTATTTGTGGGCCACTGCAACAATCTAGAGAGTGTCCACAAATTATTTTAGGATTTTACAAAATGCTTTAGTATTTTAACTAAAGCCAAAACAATTGAAGAAAATAGAAAACTGAAACAATTTAGAAAAGGCAGAGAGGGAGGGATGCTCACCTAGGCCTCACTTGTGCCGGGCTCACCCACCGGCCAGTGCCGGGCCATCCCTAACTCCGTGCAAGAGGGCAGAGGCGGGATAGAGCACGCTGCGAGGCGCCACGCCTCCTGCGCTGCCGCCAAGCCTCTAGACGTGGCATGAACGCCCATGAGTCATCCCGATCCAGTGACACCCCCACTTCCCCTGCTCTCTCCCTCGTCTACAAGACCGGCAGGGGCGCCGTTATCGCCGCCACCCATTGTTCTTTGCGTCCTCAAACCGCCCCGAGCTCCGCCGTGCCTTCCTCGTCCTCTCCGTCGGCTCACGCGACCGGAAGAGCCCTGGTGCGCCGGTCTCGACCTGTCCTTCCTCCTTCGGCCACCGAGATCGCCGGTGACTGCACCTCGTCTCCAGCCCGTCCCCGAGCCCGTTGAGACGGCCGTCAGACCCCCAGTGAGCTCCCCTTGATTTTGCCCCTCTCCCCTCACTCCTGCACGCGCTCTAGCTCCGACCCCCATCGTGTCCGCGAGCACCATACTGTCGGTGATGTTGCCGCCGTCGCTGCAGCCACTGAGGCTTGAAACCGATCGCAATACCGTGCTCCGCATCCTCCCAGGAGCCGAAAACCACCACCTATCCGTCCTACGGTGCACCACATCGTCGTTCTCGAGCACGCCCGAACCACGGCCGCCGCAGACCTCGTCGCCGGCGTTGATTCCGGCGACCCCACGCCTAACTCCGCCTCCTAATGTGGCGAGTAAGGGCTACATACGGTGCCCTCGGGCGTAAACCACCGCCGTAGCGCGTTCCCGAGCTACGCCGTCGCGTTTGTGTGCTCACCAGCGTTCAACTCCGGTGTGCTGACGTGGCATGTCATTAGCCACTGATGACCCCGCTAATTAACCCCCTCTCTCTCTGACATATGGGCCCCATGCCCTAATTAACGCTGGGATTAATTTCATGTTTGGTTTAAATTAAACCAGCCAGCCCCACATGTCAGTTGACCCTACCATGTCAATGTTGACCTGGCCCCATCAGTCAGCCTCTGTTCCTTCCCTGTTACACTGACGTGCGGGCCCCACAGGTCAGGTTTGACCTCGAGCGCCCCTGTTGACTTGATGACATCATGCTGACGCAGTCCAGAAAATTCCAAAAAATGTTTAAGACTTCAAAAATTCATAGAAAAAAATCTATAACTCCAATGGAAAAGATTTATATATGAAAAATGATTGAAAAAATCCAATCTCTCCATTCGTACTAATTTCATGCATGACAAAGCAACTTAACCTTGCTATATAGATCAAAACATGGTAATGCACATTATAAATTCATAACTTGAGTTTGAATTTGAACCCCTGGTTCGAATTAGCTCAAACCCTTCTGGTTTTAGTTGCATTAGCTCAAATCACATCTTATTGCCATGTCATGATCATGCATCATACTATTGCATTGCATTGATTGTTTTCCCTCTTGTTTGCCAGTGTTTGTCCCCTCTCGGTAGATGTTGTTCCGACGATGAGATCGATGAAGAACTATACTATCTTCAGAAGTTCCAGGCAAGCAAAACCCCCCTTGTTCATTCCGATACAATCCCACTCTCTCGCTCCTGCTCTCGTTTACTACATTAGGACAACAACGATTCATCTGTTACATGTTGCGGTAGTTGAACCCCTTTCCTCTGCATGACCTATCATCGCCACAGTAAATAGACGAAACGCACTGGCATGAGTAGGAGTTGTTTGAGCCCTGATGTGCCTACTCATTCATGCTTGTTTTTCATGCCTGCTACTACTTAGAGTTGATTCAGGTCTGATTCATCGGGGAAGAATTGGAGGTGTATGAACATGTCCTACTATTAAGAGCTAAGTGTGTGAACACGATTTGGTAAAGGTATCGATGAGAGGCCATGTAGGAGTACATGGTGGGTTGTTTCATTAGAACCGTCCTTAGGAACTGAGTTCTGTGTGTGTGATTTAAGATTAGCTACTACCACACATTGGGATCCTTAATTGACTCCCCCCACTTATTAATCGCCCCTGTCCTCTGTCCAGGAGTTGCAGGTAGTTTATGGTCTTTCTAGTATGCTGGAGGCCGTGCGCAGCGCTTACCCGAGGGATGGGCCGTGATGCGGTAGGCACGTGGCCCGGTGTACCGAGTCGCCCATTTGGTGACCAGGGAACCCTGCACACATCGTTCGGGGTCGTAGTGGAAACCTCGGCCGGACTCCCTGCGGATGGAACCTGAATAGGCGATAAACCTGGACTAGGGACTTGTGTGGTTAGTCAGGTCGTGGCCGACACCCTCACCGGGCTTCCGCTTGAAAGTTGCCGAGATACATGACGTGTACATGGCGGTAAGTGGCGAGAGCATGTGTGAAGAAGTACACCCCTGCAGGGTTAACATCACCTATTCGAATAGCCGTGTCTGTGGTAAAGTACTACTCGGTTTCTTATACAGTTCATACACAAGTGAAAGTCGATACTCTAAAATGCGCAAGATAAGCGTGAGTGCTATGGATGGCGTTCTCGTATGGAGACGGGAGCGGATCGACAGTGGTGTATTGATATGGTGAATATGTGGACTCGTGCGCGCCACCTCAAAAGAGTTACCGGCAGTTGTAGTTCAGGATAGCCACTGAGTCAAAGTTGGCTTGCTACAATTAAACTCCACCACCCCCTTTGCTGATATTGATGCATATATAGCTAGTTCTGATATGTAAGTCTTGTTGGGTACATTTGTACTCACGTTTGCTTAATTTATGTTTTTGCAGAGAGACTTCGATCTCACTAGTAGTTCCGTGTGGACTTCGACGTTCAGCTTGTTACCTCAGCTACTATCTAGTGCCCTCGGCAGGGTCTTGTACATAGTCAGGCTTCTCAGCCTTTTTCATTTGTAGTTGTCTGTACTCAGACAAATTAAGCTTCCGCATCTGCTTATCGTGTGTATGACTTGAATGTTGGGTCATCGGACCTATGTTTGTAATATCTGGCTCCTCGGAGCCTAATGAATAAATACTTTGAGTCGTAGAGTTTTGTTGTGATGCCATGTTGTATTTGCACATATCGGGCATATTGTGTGTATGTTAATGAAATGCTTGGTATGTGTGGGATCTGACAACCTAGTTATTTATTATTGGTAGCCTCTCTTGCCGGGAAATGTCTCCTAGTGCTTCCACTGAGCCATGGTAGCTTGCTACTGCTCTGGAACACTTAGGCTGGCCGACATGTGTCCTTCGTTCCTATGTCTGTCCCTTCGGGGAAATGTCACACATTGTTCCTTTAAGTCCTTGTAGCTTGCTACGACTTGGGTTCATATGTTGTTGATCGACACGTTCGTTGCTGGGTCATGTATGCCTGTCCCTGTAAGTTAGCGCCACCTTGGGTTTACGACTAGTCATGTCAGCCCGGGTTCTTTGTCTTATGGATGCTAGCGGCACTATCATATACGTGAGCCAAAAGGCGCAAACGGTCCCGGGCCAGGTAAGGTGGCACCCGTGGGAATACCGTGCGTGAGGCCGCAAAGTGATATGATGTGTTACAAGCTAGATCGGTGTGACCGAGGATCGGGTCCCGACAACTTTGGTATCGAGCTGACGACTGTGGGATTACCAAGCCAAGCCGGGTGAAGTCGAGTCTAGAAATGCTTTAGTTATATAATGGAATTGATTGTGGAAGGGAACGTAAGGCTATTTTTACTCCTTTACCTTATGCTCTTTAGATCTGAGTCATCCTCTTCTTTTCTACAGGGATTAAGAACTAGGCTTCTCATCTTTCTATCAGGATCACGTGTTACTAATCCGTAGACTTATAGGTTTGTTGGTTTCAAGCCTCAGTTCAGTTCCTACTACTTCCGTGTGTTAATAGTTGTTCACGGAACCTTGATATGATGATGCTAAGTGGTTTTGCAACCATTTTGCGGGATGTCTCAAATCTTTACGAGCATTTACAAATTTGTTATGCCGTCAAGTCATCCCAAGTTTCTAAATAGTACAATGCACTTGCAAATAATTCCTCCATGTTCCCGATGTCCATTTGGGCGGATTAATCACACTAACCAAGGTGTTGAGGTATTCCATTGCCTCGGCATATATGTTGGAGCTATTATTATGACCCTAGGCGTCTTACAGAACCACCTATTACTCTAGCCATGTTTTGTGTTCCCAGTGTGATGATTCTGGCCATCATTATCGAAAGCATCCCATGATGCTTTTAGTTAGTAGGTATTCCATCTTTGGGTTCTTGAACCCTAGATTCACTCCACTTACCTCCTTTTGATAGTGTTTGCTCGTTCCTTCAGGATATTAGTAACTTTTGTGATAGTCCTCGAGGTTCGTGGTTTATCATTCTTCCAACACCATGAGCCATCCATGGTGGAACTTCCTTTGAACCAAAAGATCATAAAAAGAGTGCTCTTGATGAGTTCTCCATTCTATATTGTGACTCTGCCAGTTCTACCTTTATGCATGGGTTATCCGGAAGAAATATGTTGAACTCGTTCGACATGCTAATCTATGCACCCACAACTCAGAAAATCGCATGTTCCTTTGAGTTGTCCCTCTTTAGTTGTTTTCCGACCTTCGTCTGTCAATTTATAGTCAAGAGTATGAGTGCAATCGTGTTCATCGATGCCCATTATTCTTGCGGTCCGTCAAGCCATTCTATTTCAGAATGACTAGGAGAAACAAACTCCAGTACCTCATCCATATCCAGGATTGGGTCAAAGCAGTTGCATTCCGCATATCAAAATGCCAATCTAGCTTTTGTTATTTTCTACCTTGGGGTATTACCATCTTTATGTCAAGAATGTCATGGGAATTGCACCACCTCCTATGAACTCTTGATACAGTGAGACCTCTCGCCATCATCGTTCATTCCTCGGTCTCCGTGTTAATGTAACCAGAATACTGACAAGTGAATTGTGATGTTTGAAATTAATACTCCTAGCAACTCCGTTGCTTGGTAGTTAATTGACAATACCCCCATTCTTGGCATGATGGTTATTCAATCATCATCCTAAGATTGAGCGCACCACCTAGTCCATATTTCCTGGTGCACTCTTTGATCAAAGAGTTAGGATTGTGTCAACCCCTTGCTTATTTGATCACATCGTCTTGCACCGAAAGCAAGATTACTCTCGAGCTTAATAACATATTGGTGGTTTGTGATTTTCCGAATATCTTCTTGGAAGTATCACCAGGTTGTTCCCTGACCGTTATATTGAGTTCGTGATCAAGTTGGTTTCTTGTAACCACCCCTTCTCCAATAATCTGCGTTGGATACCCCTGAGCTAGTTGGTTAAGCTAGACAACAACTTGGAGAGTTGGAAGATAAAAGCTTTGCCTAACTTGGTTCAGTTAAATGGATATCTTGTGTGTGTGTGTCGAAGAAAGATGATATCTTCATCGATTGATCTCAGTGATCAGTTGTTGGATCTATTGTCTTGTCCAAACTTTGATTGGAGTGTGGGCTATCCTCAAATCAAATCAGAACCAACGATGTTCGTAATGTTGTCTTACTTTTGGTTGATACCTCGAGCATACACCATTACACCTTTTGGTCTGACCAATACTATCACATTGTTCACATAATGGTGGAATTCCCATGATATGGAAATTTCGATGAGTTGTTGTTGAGCCCATCAGCAGCATTTTGTCTCCTCCATGATTCGTGTTGAACATTCAGCTAGTGTTGGAAACTTTTAAAGCATTGTCTTTGTGACCCGTTCATGAGTTTTATGCTGGATGAAAGAAGCGACTTCCTCTAATTCACGTGCATTCGATGCAAGTTGCCGTCGTGAATTTGAGAAAGCTTGTTTTTGCCTCCTCTGGAATCGTTCCAAGTCAGTCATGCACATGCGAAGTACTCTATGGTCTAATAGACTGATCATCTTCTTTCCATATGTATTCCCTAGCACACCAAGCCACTGATTGGTTTGTTCAAGGAGAAGGAGCTCCTTCTTAAGAGCTAACCCTGGCTTATAAAAGGACTTTGATATCCTCAATTAAGGTTCCCCACCTGAAGTCGGTAGTGTTTACTATAAGACTACTATGTGGTCATGCTTGCCTGGGACAGCGAGTTCACATTTGTGTAGCAGAACCAGCTGATGTTTTGGAGCTTACTACCATAGTCCATTTCCTGAGAATCTTGCAACGTCGTCTCTTTGATTTGTGTTGGAACCTTTCACATTCAGACATGCTGAGTCTGGAGTATCCTGTGATCAACCAGATCTGAATCTCGGGCAGATATAATGGTTGGGACGTTTCCCAAGAATTATAATATTGGTTCTATAAACCAGTAAAGTGGATGTTGTGGGTACCCCACCTAGCTAGAAGGCCAATTATTGTAGTATCTTGATTCGGCAATTTAGCCACCTCCCCATGAGGATGTCATATGACTTATTATAGGAGTTGTTCCTTATGGATCCTTTGTTTTCCTGAAGTCTGACCTATACTTGATGGCCACGTTAATGCTTTAAGCATGAATGTGGTATGTAGAACATCAAGGAGAACATTAGAAGTGGAGTGCTAAATGTCTCTCGATCGATCATCTAGATCTCGTTCCCTTGACTTAGCCAAGGTGAAATCTGAGAAAGTGTTGTCTTCCTTTGCATCTGCATTCTCCACCTCTATTCATCATGGTTGTATGGAGTGTTGCCGGGATCTTGGCACAGATGCTGGTAAAACCCTGATGAATATGGAAATGCTCAAGTTCTTGAAAGCACGCTCAAGCACTAGGTTACATCCTCGGTACCAATTGGAGTGTGCCTTCCATTTGCCAAATTGCCCTATAACCGTAGTTTCCTTTCCAAACTGAGTATGCCATTCTTTTGAATTCTTTCAAACGATCAATTGTGAATTACCACAGGTTGGTATGAAGAGTTTCAATGATCTATGTATCAAAAGTAATTATTTTTGCCACCTAAGGGAATAACTTTATGAGTCGCCTCCCCTAAGGTGCCCCTGGACTAGAGACTTGTGTGGTTAGTCAGGTCGTGGCCGACACCCTTGCCAGGCTTCCGCTTAAAGGTTGCCGAGATACATGACGTGTACATGGCGGTAAGTGGCGAGAGCGTGTGTGAAGAAGTACACCCCTGCAGGGTTAATATCATCTATTCGAATTGCCGCGTCCACGGTAAAGGACTTTTTGGTTGCTTATACAGTTCATAGACAAGCGAAAGTGGATACTAAAAAATGCGCAAGATAAGCATGAGTGCTATGGATGGCGTTCTCGTAGGGAGACGGGAGCGGATCCATAGTGGTGTATTGATATGGTGAATATGTGGACCGTGCAGCCACCTCAAAAGAGTTACCGGCAATCGTAGTTCAGGATAGCCTTGAGTCAAAGCTGGCTTCTGCAGTTAAACTCCACCACCCCTTTGTTGATCTTGATGCATATGTAGCTAGTTACGATGTAAGTCTTGCTTTGGGTACATTTGTACTCACGTTTGCTTAATTTATGTTTTTGTAGAGAGACTTCAGTGTCACTAGTAGTTCCGCGTGGACTTTGACGTTTAGCTTGTTACCTCAGCTACGATCTTGTGCCCTCGGTAGGGTCTTGTAGATAGTCAGGCTTCTCAGCCTTTTTTCATTTGTAGTTGTCTGTACTCAGACAAGATAAGCTTTTGTGTGTGCTTATTGCGTGTATGACTTGAATGTTGGGTCATCATACCCATGTTTGTAATATCTGGCTCCTCGGAGCCTAAAGAATAAATACTTTGAGTCGGAGAGTTTTGTTGTGATGTCATGTTGTATTTGCACATATCGGGCATATTATGTGTATGTTAACGAAATGCTTGGTATGTGTGGGATCCAACAATCTAGTTGTTTATTCTTGGTAGCCTCTCTTACCGGGAAATGTCTCCTGGTGCTTCCACTGAGCCATGGTAGTTTGCTACTCCTCCGGAACACTTAGGCTGGCCGACATGTGTCCTTCTTCGTTCCTATGTCTGTCCCTTCGGGGAAATGTCACACGTTGTTCCTTTAAGTCCTTGTAGCTTGCTATGACTTGGGTTCATACGTTGATGACCAACACGTTCGTTGCTGGGTCATGTATGCCTGTCCCTGTAAGTTAGTGCCACCTTGGGTTTACGACTAGTCATGTCGGCCGGGTTCATTGTCATATGGATGCTAGCGGCACTATCATATACGTGAGCCAAAAGGCACAAACGGTCCCGGGCCAGGTAAGGTGGCACCCGTGGGAATACCATGCGTGAGGCCGCAAAGTGATATGATGTGTTACAAGCTAGATCGGTGTGACCGAGGATCGGGGTCCTGACAGCGAGCGTCGGCCATGGGAATGGTAGAATGGCGGTGGAACGAACCGTGGGAGAGAAGCTTCGACACGCCCCTACCTGGCGCGCCAAATGTCGGATTTCGGGCTCTGGAGACCCAAGAAAGGTTCGAACTCTGGGGCGTGTGCAAAGAATTCAACCTCTCCAGCCAACCAGTTCGTCACCCCGACGGCCTAGCTCGATGAACAGGAAGGGAAAGGGACACAACAGTTTACCCGGGTTCAGGCCACCTTGCGGTATAAGACCCTACGCCTGCTTTGTGGTGGATTAGCCTCACGAGGGGCTGAGGATGAACTAGTACAAGGGAAGAAAAACCTCAGGAGGTCTGTTCTTGTGTGGGTGTGAGCTTAGGGTTTGATCGATCGCTGTCCCCCGCTACGGTAGTGGCTAGCCTATATTTATAGTGGCTTGGGTCCTCTTCCTCGAAACGAAGGCGGGAAGGGATCCCACAGTGTCCAATTTTGAAGGGGGACAAGAAGTACATCCTATCCTGACAAAAGGTGGTATTCACCTACAATGCTTCTGGTCATCATGTCGTGGTGGGCTTGGTGATGACATCCGTCCTGGCGGTCTTGGTCTCGTTGCACGGGAATAGAAACCTTTGATTGATTCCTCGGGACCCCATGCCTGTGCTTGCCTCCTTCGCACCAAAGAGGAAACCTACGGCTCTGCGCTCACATGGCCTTGGTCGTCATGGCTGGCGTCACCTCGACCTCATGAGGTGGGCGCCTACATAGGAATCTCCGCTCCTTAGGAGCTAGCCTGGAGAGGCTGCTCCCTCTGGAGGTCTTATCGTCATCCGCCTCGCGAGGCTTGGCCCCTCGCGAGGGTCTTGTCTTGTTGGTGCTGAAGATGGACTGTACTGCTACCTCTTGAGCATGCTTTAGTTTTCCCTTGAAGACGAAAGGGTGATGCAGCAAAGTAGCATAAGTATTTCCCTTAGTTTTTGAGAACCAAGGTATCAATCCAGTAGGAGATAACACGCAAGTCACCTAGTACCTGCACAAACAATCAAGAACCTTGCAGCCAACGCGATAAAGGGGTTGTCAATCCCTTCACGGTCACTTGCAAAAGTGAAATCTAATAAAGATAATATGATAAATATTTTTGGTATTTTTGTTGTATAGATTGGAAAGTAAAGATTGCAAAATAAAATAAATAGGAAACTAGAATTGTAGATCGGAAACTTATATGATGGAAAATAGACCCGCAGGCCATAGGTTTGTCTAGTGGCTTCTCTCAAGATAGCATATATTACGGTGGGTGAAAAATTACTGTCGAGCAATTGATAGAAGAGCGCATAGTTATGAGAATATCTAGGCAATGATCATGAATATAGGCATCACGTCCGTGTCAAGTAGAAAGAAACGATTCTGCATCTACTACTATTAATCCACACATCGACCTCTATCCAGCATGCATCTAGAGTATTAAGTTCATAAAAACAGATTCATGCATTAAGCAAGATGACATGATGTAGAGGGATAAACTCGAGCAATATGATAGAAACCCCATCTTTTTATCCTCGATGGCAACAATACAATACGTGCCTTGCCGCCCCTACTGTCACTAGGAAAGGACACCGCAAGATTGAACCCAAAGCTAAGCCCTTCTCCCATTGCAAGAAAGGTCAATCTAGTAGGCCAAACTAAACCGATAATTTGAAGAGACTTGCAAAGATATCAAATCATGCATGTAAGAATTCAGAGAAGAACCAAATATTATTCATAGATAAACTTGATCATAAATCCGCAATGCATCGGATCTCGGCGAACACACCACAAAAGAGTATTACATCAAATAGATCTCCAAGAACATCGAGGAGGACTTTGTATTGAGGATGAAAGAAAGAGAAGAAGCCATCTAGCTAATAACTATGGACCCGAAGGTCTGCGGTAAACTACTCACACATCATCGGAGAGGCTATGGTGTTGATGTAGAAGCCCTACGTGATCGATTCCCCCTCTGGCAGATCGCCGGAAAAGGCCCCAAGATGGGATCTCACGGGTACAGAAGGTTGCGGCGGTGGAAAACTGGTTTCGTGGCTCCCTTATGTTTTTAGGGTATAAGAGTATATATAGGCGAAAGAAGTACGTCGGTGGAGCTTCGTGGGGCCCACGAGGATGGAGGGCACGCCTACCCCCCCTAGGCGCCCCTCCTGCCTCGTGGCCGCCTCACAGAGTTCCAGACTTCAACTCCAAGTCTTCTGGATTGCTTTCGTTCCAAGAAAGATCACCGCGAAGGTGTCATTCCATTTGGATTCCGTTTGGTATTCCTTTTCTGCAAAACACTGAAATAGGCAAAAAAAACAGAAACTGGCACTGGGCCTTCGGTTAATAGGTTAGTCCCAAAAATGATATAAAAGAGCATATTAAAGCCCATTAAACATCCAAAACAGATAATAAAATAGCATGGAAAAAATCAAAAATTATAGATACGTTGGAGACGTATCAAGCATCCCCAAGCTTACGTCTTGCTCGTCCTGGAGTAGGTAAATGATAAAAACGGAATTTTTGATGTGGAGTGCTACCTAACATATTTTTCAATGTAATTTTCTTTATTGTGGCATGAATGTTTAATATTGACATAAAAATAATAATACTTCAAGCATACTAACCAAGCAATTATGTCTTCTCAAAATAACATAGCCAAAGAAAGCTCATCCCTACAAAATCATATAGTTTGGCCATGCTTCATTTTCATCACACAAAATGCTCCAATCATGCACAACCCCGATGACAAGCCAAGCAATTGTTTCATACTTTAGTATTCTGAAACTTTTTCAACTTTCACACAATATATGAGCGCGAGCCATGGACATAGCACTATAGGTGGAATAGAGTTGTGGTTGTGGAGAAGACAAAAAATAAGAGGAAGATAGTCTCACATCAACTAGGCGTATCAATGGGCTATGGAGATGCCCATTAATAGAGATCAATGTGAGTGAGTAGGGATTGCCATGCAACGGATACACTAGAGTTATAAGTGTATGAAAGCTCAACAAAAGAAACTAAGTGGGTGTGCATCCAACTTGCTTGCTCACGAAGACCTAGGACAATTTGAGGAAGCCCATCATTGGAATATACAAGCCAACTTCTATAATGAAAAATTCCCACTAGTATATGAAAGTTACAACATAAGAGACTATCTATCATGAAGATCATGGTGCTACTTTGAAGCACAAGTGTGGAAAAAGGATAGTAACATTGTCCCCTCTCTCTTTTTCTCTCATTATATATATATATATATATATATATATATATATATATATATATATATATATATATATATATATATATATTTTGGGCCTTCTCTTTTTTATGGCCTCTTCTTTATTTTCTTTTTTTTGTTTTTCGTCCGGAGTCTCATCCCGACTTGTGTGGGAATCATAGTCTCCATCATCCTTTCCTCACATGGGACAATGCTCTAATAATGAAAATCATCACACTTTTATTTACTTACAACTCAAGAATTACAACTCGATACTTAGAACAAAATATGAGTCTATGTGAATGCCTCGTGATGTATCGGGATGTGCAATGAATCAAGAGTGACATGTATGAAAAATTATGAATGGTGGCCATACCACAAATACAATGTCAACTACATGATCATGCAAAGCAATTTGACTATGATGAAGCGTGTCATAATAAGCGGGCAATGAAAAGTTGCATGGCAATATATCTCGGAATGTCTATGGAAATGCCATAATAGGTAGGCATGGTGGCTGTTTCGAGGAAGGTAAATGATGGGTTTATGGTACCGGCGGAAGTTGCCCGGCACAAGAGAGGCTAGCAATGGTGGAAGGGTGAGAGTGCGTATGATCCATGGACTCAACATTAGTCATAAAGAACTCACATACTTATTGCAAAAGTCTACAAGTCATCAAAACCAAGAACTACGCGCATGCTCCTAGGGGGATAGATTGGTAGGAAAAGACCATCGCTCGTCCCCGACCGCCACTCATAAGGAAGGAAATCAAAGAAACACATCATGCTTCAAATTTGTCACACAACGGTTACCATACGTCCATGCTACGGGACTTGCAAACCTCACACAAGTATTTCTCAATTTCAAAATTACTCAACTAGCACGACTCTAATATCACCATCTTCATATCTCAAAACAATCATCAAGTATCAAACTTCTCATAGTATTCAATGCACTCTATATGAAAGTTTTTATTATACCCATCTTGAATGCCCATCATATTAGGACTAATTTTATAACCAAAGAAAATTACCATGCTTTTCTAAAAGACTCTCAAAATAATATAAGTGAGGCATGCTATCAATAATTTCTATAAAATAAAACCACCACCGTGCTCTAAAAAGATATAAGTGAACCACTAGAGCAAAATTATCTAGCTCAAAAGATATAAGTGAAGCACATAGAGTATTATAATAAATTCCGATTCATGTGTGTCTCTCCCAAAAGGTGTGTACAGCAAGGATGATTGTGGTAAACTAGAAAGCAAAGACTCAAATCATACAAGACGCTCCAAGCAAAACACATATCATGTGGTGAATAAAAATATAACCTCAAGTAAAGTTACCGATAGATGAAGATGAAAGAGGGGATGCCTTCCGAGGCATCCCCAAGCATAGGCTTTTGGTTTTCCTTGAATTTTACCTTGGGGTGCCTTGGGAATCCCCAAGCTGCCACTCCTTATTCCAAAATCCATCAAATCTTTACCCAAAAACTTGAAAACTTCAAAACACAAAACTTAACAGAAAATCTCACGAGCTCCGTTAGTATAAGAAAACAAACCACCACTTTAAGGTACTGTAATGAACTCATTATTTATTTATATTGTTGTTAAACCTACTGTATTTGAACTTCTCTATGGTTCATACCCCCCGATAGTACCCATAGATTCATTAAAATAAGCAAACAACACACGAAAAACAGAATGTGTCAAAACAGAACAGTCTGTAGCAATCTGATTCATACGCATACTTCTGTACCTCCAGAAATTCCGAAATAAATTGGTGGACGTGAGGAATTTGTCTATTAATCATCTGCAAAAATAATCAACTTAAAAGCACTCTCCATTAAAAAATGGCATCTAATCTTGTGAGCGCAAAAGTTTCTGTTTTTTACAGCAAGATTGCAAAGACTTCACTCATGTCTTCCCAAAGGTTCTACTTGGCACAAACACTAATTAAAACATAAAACCACATCTAAAGAGAGGCTAGATGTATCATTTATTACTAAATAGGAAGAAAAAAGCAAAAAAAATAAAATAAAATTGGGTTGCCTCCCAACAAGCGCTGTCGTTTAACGCCCCTAGGTAGGCACAAAAATAGATCTAAGTATTGTCATCTTTGGTATGCAATCCATAAGTGGCTCTCATAATAGATTCATAAGGTAATTTAATTTTCTTTCTAGGAAAGTGTTCCATGCCTTTCCTTAATGGAAATTGGAATCTAATATTTCCTTCTTTCATGTCAATAATTGCACCAATCATTCTAAGGAAAGGTCTACCAAGAATAATAGGACATGTAGGATTGCAATCTATATCAAGAACGATGAAATCTATGGGCACATAATTCCTATTTGCAACAATAAGAACATCATTAATCCTTCCCATAGGCTTCTTAATGGTGGAATCCGCAAGGTGCAAATTTAAAGAACAATCATCAAATTCATGGAAACCTAACACATCACACAAAGTTTTTGGAATCGTGGAAACACTAGCACCCAAATCACACAAAGCATAGCATTCATAATATTTAATCTTAATTTTAATAGTAGGTTCCCACTCATCAAAAAGTTTTCTAGGGATAGAAACTTGTAGTTCGGGCTTTTCTTCGTACGATTGCATTAAAGCATCAACAATATCTATAGTAAAAGGTTTATTTTGATTATAAGCATGAGGAGAATTTAACATGGATTGAAACAAGGAAATAAAATCTATCAAAGAGCAATTATCATAATTAAATTCCTTGAAATCCAAAATAGTGGGTTCATTGCTATGTAAAGTTTTGACCTCTTCCATCCCACTTTATAAATTTTAGCATCAAGATCTAAAAACTTCGAATCATTAGGACGCCTTTTAACTAAAGTTGACTCATCTCCAGTCCCATCTTTATCAAGACAAAGATTTAATAGGAGTCACATCAATCACTTTTAGATCTTCATCATTATTATCATGAAACTAGAAGAACACGCTTTCACAAAGCAATCTTTTTTAGCACGCATATTAGCGATTCTTTCTTTGCACTAATCAATGGAAATTCTCATGGATTTGAGAGATTCATTGATATCATGCTTAGGTGCAATAGATCTAAGTTTCAAAGAATCAACATCAAGAGAAATCATATACACGTTCCTAGCCAACTCATCAATCTTAAGCAATTTTTCTTCAAGCAAAGCATGGAAATTCTTTTGCGAATTCATAAATTCTTTAACTCTAGTCTCAAAATCAGAGGGCATCTTATTAAAATTTCCATAAGCGTTGTTGTAGGAATTACCATAATTATTAGAGGAATTACTAGGGAACGGCCTAGAATTAAAGTTTCATCTATACGCGTTGTTACCAAAATAGTTCCTACCAACAAAATTCAAATCCATAGATTCATTATTATTCTCAATCAAAGCGGACAAAGGCATATCATTAGGATCAGTAGAAACACTCTTATTAGCAAACAATTTCATATGTTCATCCATCTTACCACTCAAAACATTAATCTCTTCAATCGGATGAACTTTTTTACTAGTGGATCTTTCGGTGTGCCATTAAGAATAATTAACCATAATATTATCTAGGAGTTTAGTAGCTTCTCCTAAAGTGATTTCCATAAAAGTGCCTCCCGCGGCCGAATCTAAAAGATTTCTAGAAGCAAAATTCTATTCGGCATAAAATTTTTGTATAATCATCCATAAATTCAAACCATGTGTAGGGCAATTACTTATCATTAATTTCATCCTCTCCCAAGCTTGTGCAACATGCTCATGATCAAGTTGCTTAAAATTCATAATATAATTTCTAAAAGAGATGATCTTAGCGGGTGGAAAATACTTAGAGATAAAAGCATCTTTGCACTTATTTCGTGAATCAATACTATTTTTAGGCAAAGAAAAGAACCAAGTTTTAGCACGATCTCTAAGAGAAAACAGAAATAGCTTCAATTTAACAATATCATTATCCACATCTTTCTTCTTTTGCATATCGCACAAATCAACAAAGTTGTTTAGATGGGTAGCGGCATCTTCACTAGGAAGGCCAGAAAATTGATCTTTTATGACAAGATTCAACAAAGCAGCATTAATTTCACAAGATTCAGCATCGGTAATAGGAGCAATTGGAGTGCTAATAAAATAATTGTTGCTGGTATTGGAAAAGTCACATAATTTAGTATTATCTTGAGTCATCGTGACAAACAATCAATCCAACACACAAGCACACAAGAAGCAAGCGAAAAGGGGCGAACGGAGAAGAGAGAAAAGACAAAGGTTTTTGAAAATCGTTTTAGAAGTGGGGGAGAGGAAAACGAGAGGCGAATGGCAAATAATGTAATGTGCGGGAGAAGATTTGTGATGGGTACTTGGTATGTCTTGACTCGAGCGTAGATCTCTCCGGCAACGGCGCCAGAAATGGCTAGTTGACGGGAGATCAAATCTTGACTTGACTTGGCGCAAACCTCCCCGGCAATGGCGCCATAAATCCTTCTTGCTACCTCTTGAGCATGCGTTGGTTTCCCTTGAAGAGGAAAGGGTGATGCAACAAACTAGCGTAAGTATTTCCCTCAGTTTTGAGAACCAAGGTATCAATCCAGTAGGAGGCCACGCACAAGTCCCTCGCACCTACACAAACAATCAAGAACCTTGCAACCAACACGATAAAGGGGTTGTCAATCCCTTCACGGTCACTCGCAAAAGTGAGATCTAATAAAGATAATAAGTTAAATATTTTTGGTATTTTTATTGTATAGATTGGAAAGTAAAGATTGCAAAATAAAATAAATAGGAAACTAGAATTTTAAATCGGAAACTTATATGATGGAAAATAGACCTGGGGGGCATAGGTTTCACTAGTGGCTTCTCTCAAGATAGCATATATTACGGTGGGTGAACAAATTACTGCCGAGCAATTGATAGAAGAGCGCATAGTTATGAGAATATCTAGGCAATGATCATGAATATAGGCATCTCGTCTGTGTCAAGTAGACCAAACGATTCTCAGATCTACTACTATTACTCCACACATCGACCGCTATCCAAAGATGCATCTAGAGTATTAAGTTCATAAGAACGAGTAATGCATTAAGCAAGATGACATGATGTAGTGGGATAAACTCAAGCAATATGATATAAACCCCATCTTTTATCCTCGATGGCAACAATACAATACGTGCCTTTGCTGCCCCTCATCACATCGGGAAAGGACATTGCAAGATTGAACCCAAAGCTAAGCACTTCTCCCATTGCAAGAAAGGTCAATCTAGCGAGCCAAACTAAACCGATAATTGAAGAGACTTGCAAAGATATCAAATCATGCATATAAGAATTCAGAGAAAAACCAATATTATTCATAGATAAACTTGATCATAAATCCACAATTCATCGGATCTCGGCAAAGACACCGCAAAAGAGTATTACATCGAATAGATCTCCAAGAACATCGAGGAGAACTTTGTATTGAGGATCAAAGAAAGAGAAGAAGCCATCTAGCTAATAACCATGGACCCGAATGTCTGCGGTAAACTACTCACACATCATTGGAGAGGCTATGTGTTGATGTAGAAGCCCTCCATGATCGATTACCCCTCCGGCAGATAGCCGAAAAAGGCCCCAAGATGGGATCTCACGGGTACAGAAGGTTGTGGCGGTGGAAAAGTGGTTTCGTGGCTCTCCCTGATGTTTTTAGGGTATAAGAGTATATATAGGCAAAAGAAGTACGTCGGTGGAGCTCCGTGGGGCCCACGGGGGTGGGGGCGCACCTACCCCCTGGGCGCGCCCTCCTGCCTCGTGGCTGCCTCGCAGAGTTCTAGACTTCAACTCCAAGTCTTCTGGATTGCTTTTGTTCCAAGAAAGATCATCGCGAAGGTTCCATTCCGTTTGGATTCCGTTTGGTATTCCTTTTCTGCAAAACACTGAAATAGGCAAAAAAAACAGAAACTGGCACTGGGCCTTCGATTAGTAGGTTAGTCCCAAAAATAATATAAAAGAACATATTAAAGCCCATTAAACATCCAAAATAGATAATAAAATAGCATGGAACAATAAAAAATTATAGATATGTTGGAGACGTATCACATACCAGGCCTTCGATGGAGCCACGCCGTGAGCCGCAGGTAGGCAAGTCCGGGTAGCCCGGTTTCCAGAACACTGATAATGACTGTCTTTATAGGGCACCACACACCGTTGGTACCTCCGTGTGCGGTTATGTGATATGTCTGGGAGCGAGGCTCCGGAGACAATGATAAAATTGTGAGAATGTTTGGCACGGGGGTGTTACCAATCGAGTGGACTCTATGTTAGTAATGACTAGGGAAAGGTGGTGATCGGGTGCTCACCCAGGGTACTTGAGGTACCGTGGGTCGTGGTTGACACGAGAGTTCTGCGGATCTTGTGGGGAAAGTGTGCAACATCTGCAGAGTGCCAAACTATTCGCATAGTCGTGTCCACGGTCAAGGACAGTTGGGTGGTGCTGCTTAGATTACGTCCATATGTTTATGAAGAACAACATAGGTTGGAAATATTATTTCTGTGTGAATCGTGAGGAAGCTCACGATGGAACTGAGGAGTTGTGGATAACTGTCTCTCTCTCTCTCTCTCTCTCTCTCTCTCTCTCTCTCGTTATGTTGATATATGTAACCTCTTGTGGCATGTTGGAGACACATGCGTGAACACTAAAAAGATATTGATCATACTTGCATGTTGAAAACTAGCATTCCCTGAAATACCAACCTAGAGTTGAAACCATGCATATTTACCTTGTTATCATTCATGGGTTGCTTGCGAGTAAATTCAAACATACTCACTGGCTTGTCCTTGGCTATTTACTTGGCCAGGCCTGAAAGAGCAGGTACACAAAGAAGAGTTCTTTGGTGATGATCATGCAAACTAGGATGCTTTCCCAGTTAGAATGCTTGTAGGGTTAAGGCAAATGGCATGGGTCCAAGTTATCGACGAAGATTTCCGCTGCGATGATTTACTCAAGACCTGACTCGTATTTATGTAAAACGGTATGTAATGGATGTAAACTCTTGATATTCAGTCTGTGGTGTATAGTGAGCATTGATCCTTGGGATCACCGTCCATGTGTAACTGGTGGCTTCGACAGTATAAGTCGGGGTCCCCACACATACGGACTCTAAAAACAGCCTATACTGAAGTATTTCAAAATTACATGGGGCTGGCCAATAATAAGGTGACGCGGCACCTATAATAGCCTCTGGACGAAATTTATAAAGTGGCATCTCGTATATTTCGTACAGCCTCCATGCACTCATTATGGTGGCTTCAAATTCGTGAAATCATCACTTGAAGCTCCGTTCTTGTTTCCCTTGCGCATACCATCATCTCCATGATTGATCTTGCTCCAATGTTCATCCTTCTTATCCAAGCTAGGCCCTTCATTTGTAAGCAAAACAAATGTATCCAATTTAGGTAGCATCATATTCTCAGGAACATTAGAATCGTTACCAAGAAACGAAAGTGCCTAGTTATTTAATTGGCGTGCACAAGCTCTAGTAATTGGTCCAGTATGTATAGTCGTAGGGGTTGTGGGTGTAACAATGGTATTCATGTCCTCATCACTCGCCATGGAGTCCGCGCGCTTGGGCACTTTGGCCGAGCGAGACTGACTTGAGCCGCTGCAGAAGGAGCTGGACGACCCTGCCCACCTCCGGTCTAGTTCCAATTGGCACAAGCATCGGATTATCCCGAGTGACCAGCCTCGGAATTACCAGGTACTTGGCACTCCACTGCAAAATTTGGCAGTGACTACTCGGATCGCAGATTCCATCCAGCCCTCCGGCTCTATGGCCGGGGAAGGGATCCGTCTGATCCATGTGCTCCTGAAGACAATGTTGTCGCAAAAGGTGGTGGTGTCCTAGTCCAGGGACTGCATCCATTGCATGTCGGTGCGGGCCGAGACCGTTCAGTCGGCCCATAGTCCACTCGGCTCTGGGAGGCGCCGCGCATCGTCCTCTTCGATAGATGAGTATGGATATCGAGGGCATGATTGAGTCGCTTCGCCTCGGCGGCACAATGATTATGATCGCACTTTGATGCCCCCACCATGAGACATCTCATACGGGCGCTAGCCCTATGACAACAGGCAGCCACGCGGCCGCGATCGAAGGCCGAGTCCGTCACGCCACACAAGAGACCACCGAGACCCGTGGTTCAATGTGAGGTCCATTCTCGCTCAGAATTTGGTCGACAAGGGTTGGCCCCTAAGGGAGGGCCTTGATGCTAATGTGCCGAGTGCTTCCGCACCCTCCCGCCCTGAGTGTTTCAGTCGGTGCATTCGGGCTGCAGGGTAACGCCCCGAGTCCGATGCACTAGGTGTCTTCCAGTTACTCACCGTCGTTGCCATGTCATTTTCTTGCGTGTTGCATTTTTCCATGTCATCATGTCCATTGCATCCTCATGTTTTCAAAACTTGCATCCGTCCGGTTCTCCCAGTTCTCTCTATTGTCCATTCTGAGCCCAGACACACTCGCACGCGCCCGCGGCACCTCTGAAATATTATTTTATAAGTGGCATAAAAATGTTCTCGGAATGGGTTGAAAGTTGACGTGCGGTCTTGTTATAGCATAGATAGACTGCCTTCCAAATTTCATCACATTCGGAGTCCGTTTGACAACCCAACCGTCATCCGTAGCGGCACTGTTGCCGGTTAATTCGTCGGACGTTTTCGGTCTCCGGAAACCCGTGTCGGGCTGCCATTCTCCCTCTCTTCTCAGCCCAAGGCCTCCTACATAACCCACCTACAGCCCACCTAGCCCCCCTTCCGACCGGTGCCGTTGGATCGCGACCGGAGGGTCGAGAACACCCCCAAACCCTCCAACCCTAGCCCATTTCTATTTATAGGCGCCTCCCTTCCCATTTTGGGCAACCTAGCTCTCCCCCTAACATCCAGCCGCCTCCATCGTCGTTTTCAGCGCCGGTGTGTTCCCTCGCCGCCACTTGTCACCGCCAGCACCACCTAGCGCCACCACAGCCGCCGCTCCCCTCCACTCACAGCGCGCCATGTCGCCTAGCTACTCCCTCCACCGCGTCCGGCCTCCGGGGCCTAGATCTGGCCTCGGGCCGGATCCGCCTGCTGACCCATGAGCGCCAGCGCCCGAGCCCATGGCTTCCTCGTCGCCTCCCACTCGAACCTGCATGCGCCCGCCTCCCCGAGATCCAGATCGGGAGGAGCCCGACCCCGCCGCCGTGGACCCCAGGACCGCGCCTCCCTCGCTGGCCTCTCCGGAGGACGCGTCCACCGCCTCGCTGCCCCGTCGTCCCTGCGTCATGGATCCAAGCCACCTCCGCCCTGGAAGCTCGCGCCGCCATGCCTGGCCGCCAGATCCGCCCGGCGCTGCCCGATCCGGTTGGCCCCCGCCTAATCCGCTCATCCCAAGGCCCGACCCAGATGCCACCCCGAGCCAGCCCAAGTGGCCCAGTGTGAGCACCCGTCCAATCCCGCGCCATGTGCGCCATTTTGGTATCCGACGCTCACTCTGCCTGGTAAAATGACCAAGTCTTTTATGAAGTCTGTATCATGTTGCATTCTTGTGGTGGGCATAACTTTGCGCATGTTACTTTGTTTTGCATGCGTAATATGTGAAATTGTTCATCTCTGAATTCTCTACATGCTAGTGTAATTTGCATGCATGTTACGGTCCATCTTCATGCCTTAATCTTTGTCGCAAAAGTGCTAAATGATATAAACTGCTGAAGTTTGTCATAACTTGTTGTTTTGTCTTTTTCATGGCATTTGGTTTGTTTATCTTTTGAGCATCATGTCAACATATTTTAGGATCATATTCATGCAATATTTACGGTGTAATCCATGTATTTTTATGTGCCTTGTGGTGAGTGCATCAAGCTTGCAAAGTGTGCTACTTGATGTTTGTTGTTTTCTGAGACATTATGTTGCCATGTTAACTTGATGCTAACATCGTATCCAATCGTAATCTGGAGATGCCTAGTTGACATGTTTTGATGTCCATGTTATGATCTATCATGCCATGCCATTTTATGCCTCATATATGTCCTGTAGCATATGTTTGAATTGCGATGAACATGCCTAAATGATGTTCCAGTTTTCTGTTAACTTCATGATGCCATGTTGTGAGCTTGTTATTAATTAATGTATGCCTCCTTTGGAGATGCTCCAATTACATGACTTGAAGTATGCTATGCGTAGTATATCCACATGCCAAGTTTGATAATTTTGGACTTCATATGACATCTGTTCCAATCTTGCAAACATGCCTGCTTGTTGCTGTTCCTACCATGTTCACTAAATTTCACTGTGAAACTGTTATCATTTGGAATTTTTCCATGATGTTTTGAGCATGTTCTAGTGGTTTCTAGCAGTAGCTCAGTGTTCATGTTTTGTAGTACTCTACCTGTACATGCTTTGCGTGCCCTTTTATGCCATGATATCTTTCTATAGCATATACTTTTGTTGTCTCGAAGTATGCATCATGAATCTGTTTTCAGTCACTTCCACGAAGTCTGAGAATCTGTTATGACTTGCAAGCTTGTCTTGATGAATGCCATTGATCTATTTGTTATATCGAGATGCTTAGTAATCATGTTTTGCCATGTTTAACCTGTATTTTAATTCCATGCTTTTTTTGCTATGATATTGCACTGTAGCATGCTTATTTCATGCCTCCAACATGTCAAATGTTATTTCTTCTCACATGTATGCCCTGTTCTTCAGTAAGTCCTAATCTGTGATATTAAGTTGCTTCTTGCATTGATTATATTGGATTAATTCTGATGCTTATGAACATGAACCTTGATGTTAGTTGAAGAATGTAATCTTTACTTTGAGAGCATGTCATGATTGTGCATATATTGTTCTTGTGGCATATTGTTATGGTGCTTGTAAGTTGCCTAGTTGATGTTTTGGACAGCTTGTCCTTTAAACTTGTATTGAGTGTATGTGTTGAACCGTTGCTCTGTTTTGAGCATGCTCTACATGAAACTTGCTTAGTTATGCATGTAGTTTCATGTTGTCATGTTGCATCCATGTTTTGTAGTGTTTGTGATGTTGTTTTGCTTGCATTTGCATCAATGCCATGTTTAACTTGTTTTGCTCATATCTTCTAGGCTGTAGCTCCGAATTAAATGAACTTTATATGTAACTTGACTAGAAAGATGCGTAGATCATATTGGTGCACTTTAACTTGCTGTTTAACAACTTCAATGTTATGTGTTATTCAGATCTGAACCAATTTCGAAATTTGCATATGAGGACTTACCGGAATTGTTATATGTTGATTTCGGCCTCATTTAAACTTGCTTTGATGTGTTGTTCTTGTATGCATCATCTCTTGCCATGAGTAGCATCATATAGCCTTGTCATGCATCATACTTGGATGAGCATCATGCCATGTTTATGTGTTGCGTGTTTACCATGTTGTTTGCTTCTTTCCAGTTGTGCTCCTTCTCGATACTTCATGTTCCGTTGCGATTGTGACGATTCGTTCGACTACGTGGGATCTTCTTCTTCATGGACTCGTTCTTCTTCCTAGAGAGATTTCAGGCAAGATGACCATCACCTTGGATCTCACTACTATCTTTGTTATGCTAGTTGTCTTATGCTATCACTATGTCGCGCTACCTACTACTTGTTTATCAAGCCTCCCAAATTGCCATGATAGCCTCTAACCTTTTCACCCTTCCTAGCAAACCATTGTTTGGCTATGTTACCACTTTGCTCAACCCCTCTTATAGCGTTGCTAGTTGCAGGTGCAGTTGCAGGTTGTTCCATGTTGGGACATGGATATTTTGGGATATCACAATATATCTTATTAGATTAATGCACATATATACTTGGTAAAGGGTGGAAGGCTCGGCCTTTTGCCTGGTGTTTTGTTCCACTCTTGCAGCCCTAGTTTCCGTCATACCGGTTGATGCGGAGCATCCTACGGTCATCCCCATGGACCTACCATCGTCTCATCAAGAGCCAAGAGGACCCATGACACGAGCACGAGCTAGAGCTCTCGAGAACGAGGTGACTTCTTTCCTTAGCGATATCACATATGATCCACTCGAGACATGGCTACTACCTAAGTCCGATATGCTATGCTTGATCAGGTGTCAAGAGGACCCTCCCGAAGATGCTCGTGAAGGCGGACAAGCCGCCAAGCCGCCAACACCTCCCAGGCCCCGGACATCCGGCGCCACGCACCAGAACCTACAGAAGCTGACTCCACCAGCCCGGACATCCGGCCCCGTCTGTCTGCGCACAGTAAAGGGCCGAAGCCCATGTACCCTTTCGTCCCCCCTAGACTATATATACTCTCCCGTCTCCCTCTTTCTAGGGTTAGCATTGGTTTAGCTCTTATGTGAGATAGAGCATTGCTCATCCATATGGATCTGCTCCTCGAGAGAGACCGTGGCCCCTCTACGGAGACGATCCACGTTGGATTCAAGACCCCCTCTTGGGTGGCCCCATCAAGACCTCCTCACGGAGAAGAACCTGTTACCCTTGTTTTCGTCCTTTGTTGACTTTGGATCGTGTATCTCCCCTTATGTTTTGATGTTCTAGCATATGTGTGACTATATCTTGTTGGTTTTGAGAGTTCCTCTTGTGTTTTCCCTCGTTTTCCCCTCGTGTTCTTCGTGTTCTTAGTTGGGATCCGCTCCTTTCGTGAAAGATTTGCCGTATAGGGTTCCACCCTGCATCATCTTGGTATCATGAGCCACATTGATCATGATTTCGGAGCCCCCTCTCTTTGTTTTCTAGCCTAGATTTGTTGATTTTGTTCCTAATTCGAAAATTGCCCCACAAAAATAGCCCCAATTTTTTTTTTTGTGATTTGTTGGTGTGATGAAGTTTTGTTGGATTTGATCCGCGGATTTCGTGTGTTGCAGGTAGATCTAGCTTTTCCCCATATTTTCCCCAATTTCCATCCACAAAATATTCCGAATTTTGCCCCGGATTTGACCTCTCCATGCGGTGTTCATCGAGTTCGTCCACGGATCCAGAGCCCGGACATCTGGCCCGACAGCCCGGACATCCGGGCTACTTCGGACATCCGGCCATCAGCCCGGACATCCGGCCCCTGACAGCAACACTTCCATCCACTGCTTCCTTTCCGTCTAACTTTCGTCCAATTTTGTCTCGGTACCCACATACACTTCCACATAGCACCACCACTTCCGCATAGCACCACCATAGCCTTTCCCTCCACCAACTCCGACAATTTTGACCCGTCCTGTTTTGAGAATTTGAGTTGTGGTAACCGTGTCCTTTTGTGTTTTGGCTATCTAGGTACAGTTCAACATCAACATCACCACCTCTCATCTTCGCCGAGGACTACTACGAACGGCTACATCACTTTGGTATCACCCTCACCTTGGTATCATCTTGGTATCATGATATCATCATACTTTCTTGCATTTGCATTGATAACCCCATAACCTTACTTTTGCGTCACTCACCAATTGAGACTAGCCTTTGAGTATTGCCGGCAACGTGACTTGTGCACATTAGTGATCATACTCTTCATAGCATACATACAATATCATCGTGTTGCATATGTCGGTATCATCTCTTGTGTCACAAAGTTTTCATCGCATACACAATTGCTATCTTGGTTCGTGAAGCATTGCATTAGAGAAGAGCTCAAACAACAAAGAGCCAAACAAGCTTTTAAGCAAAAGAGAAAGATAAGCAAAGAGCTTATAAGCAAGAACCATAGCATCATACAACATTAAGATTGTCATACTCGATCATCTTGGATCATATCATCGGAATACCATACATATAGCATACTTGGGGTAGAAGTCGTTGCATTTTTGCTTAGTAGGTTGTGCACAAGTTCGTATCCGCCTATTGTGCAATCGTGCTAGCGTCTCTCTAGTGTTGTGCAACAAGAGCATTTTCGTGGATTCCACATTTTGGCTCACACCTTGGTTGCACGACCCCACTTATCTATTTGCGTGTGTGTTTTCGTGTACCTTATCTTGCTATTGGTCTACTTGTTGCATTTGCGAATTTGCGAATCTTTTGCAACATTATTGAGTCTCACTTACAATTGCATCAAATTTTGTGCCACCATCCTAACCGAGCTCCACTATAAGCTTTTACTTGTGTAGGTGTGAGAAACCAACAAGAATTGGTACCGATTGTGCTATTTCCTTGTTCCACATTGGAGTGATCATTGATCCATTTTCAACATCGGTCAAGGTACATTTGGTATAAGTTCTTCTCTTTCTCCCACTCACATATCTTTGTTTGGAATGATGGATAGGCCAAGTACCTCTACCAACCCACTCTTCCTTGAGCAAGACGACGACCCGAACAACTACGTCACCAAACTACACCTCTTTGGTACACAATGAACTTTGCATGAAGAGCAACTATGATGTAGGGCGGAACCCTATGTGGACGATCTTTCACATTTGGAGAGGATCCCTACGAGGAACACGAAGAACAAGCGGAAGAGCACGAGGGAAATCACGGGGAAAACACAAGAGAATCACTCAAACCAACAAGATCAATCACACATGTGCTAGATCGATGAACACAAAGGGAGATACATGTTCCAAAGTCAAAAAAGGACGATACAAACGGTAGCCGTTCTTCTCCGTGAGGAGGTCTTGATGATGGTCTTCTCCACAAAGGAGGTCTTGAATCCAAGGTGGATCTTCTCCGAAGAGGGGTCGCGGTCTCTCTCGTGGAGTAGATCCGATATGGATGAGCGAAGCTCTATCTAACAATGAGCTAAATCAACGCTAACCCTAACTAGGAGGTGGAGGAGGTCTATTTATAGTCTCAAACGGGGGCGAAGTGAAGGGGTACATGGGCCTCAGGCCCGAACACTGTCTTGCGCAGACAAAGCCGGTTGTACCGGTCATGTGGCTGTAGTTCAGCTGGGAGCTCGTAAGGGCGGTAGTACCCGGTCGAGGCGAAGCGGTAGTTCCGCTCGAAGTCCGGGCGCTGGATCTGGAGGTGTACGCCGAAGGGGCAGCGGTTGTTCTGGTCATCGGGGCGGTTGTTCCGGTCTTTTGGCCGAAACCGGTAAAACCGGTGCAGCACCGGCCTTGCTCCGCTCGATCACGAGAATGGGGGCGGTTGTTGGCGGTAGCTGGTCGGTTGTTCCTTTGGCCGGTGGTTGAGCGGTAGTCGGCCGGTTGTTCCGTTGGGGTGGCTTCAGCGGTAGTACCGCTTGGAGTGGGCGGTAGTACCACTCGTTCTGGAGCGGCCAGGTTCTCTTCCTCCTTCTCTTCCATGCTTGGCCTTGGTCCTTGGGTTCTCCATGGTCGTCTCGGTTGTACCTGAGTATATGCAAGATCCATGCATGAGGTAGTAGCCATGTCTCACATGTAGAAGGTGAAGGTTCGGAGAGGAGCGAGTTCACCTTGTGTCCAATGGTGTATATTCGAGGTATCGTCATATGTCCTCTTGGGGCTTGGAGAGTAGTCGAAGTGTACATGGCGATGACCGTGGGATGCTCCGCATCATCTCCCCCCCCCCCTTGGGAAAGATCTGACCTCGGATCGTGATCCTCATCACCATGGAAACGGTTGTCCTCGACGGACTTGTAGTTGGACGAAGTTGAAGACATGGCGCAATCCAAGTAGTCCAAGGTGTCGCCGGAGTGATAGACATGCAAAAAGAGCAAACACAAGCAACACTCGAAAATACAATGGTTAGCGCACACAAAGTGTCCATCATTTAAGAATGAGTCCGTGCGGCAAGATTGGTCGTGACAAAGTGCATGAAGCTCATCAAGATGATCTAGAATGATATGCAAAGCATTCATGGGAGCAAAAATATTCATTGTGCACACAAATGTGTTGTGAATATGATATGCAACCACGGTGCAAAATGATGTCATAGTGAGACGGTTTATCAATAGCATGAATATGGCAATGGAGGCTCAATATGATTATGTTATCATGCAATTGATGGTAGGCAATATGATCACGATGTATGAATATGCCATCAAGAAAGATCACAACAAATTTGCTAAGGAAATGTACAAACTCATATATCATGGATGACATGGGAATAGGTGCAACAAGACAATCATAATGTGTGTCAATCCATGCATAGGGTGCAAATTTGTCATGGGTGGTGCTGTACCATAGCTTGATGTCGTGGCACTCCTCAACTTGAAGGTCCATAGGGTCCATCTCCTATGTCGGTCCTCCATCCAATATATGTATCATGTAGACAAGAAGAAGGAAACAACAATGAAAGTATGGCCCATCCAATATGCATATTTGAAGATGGCTCAAAGGGAAGGAGTTCAGCTTTAGGAGATTCTCGCAAATGTTGGTGTTGCACATCATGTACACCTTCACATAACCAAAATGTCTTTTTATGGTACCGCCTTGTGAATCCTTCAAAATGAAAGAACATGACAAACACTCGGAAAAACAAATGAGGTAAGTGCAAATGCAAGACCTTTCATTCAAGGGGCGAGATACCCAACAAGTGTGTTCATCATTCTTATCATAAGAAAGAACAAGGTGTTGTATGGTATGAAAGCATATGATGCAACTACAACCAAAGACAATAGGCTCAAGTAAGCAAGCATGCATCACAAGTAATATGTCCAAGTCTCCACGATCAATAAGCATAGCAAGTTGGCACTCAACACAAGGTGATATGAGAGATGCAACTAATGGTGACAAGAGACAATGATCAAGACAAATCAAGTGAGAGTCATGAACATATATGTCATCAACCCAAGAAAGCAAGTGATAGTGGAACATGGGTGATGCAACATAGCAAGCAATCATAGTGGTCAAGTCAAGCAAGCTAGTAGTGCGAAGATGCAACGTACTAGAAGGAATCATGGCAATCATGTCATGGGTGCAAATAGTGTGCATGAATACTTCACATGACACAGCACAAGCATGAAAGCAAGATATGAGGAAAGTATCATCAATGTATTGGCGAGAGGACATATGTAAATAGCAATGGGTCATCATGACTCTCCCAACACAACAAGCATCAATAGCATGGGGCACAAAGAAATCATGGCAATAGCTACTAGTATCTCCACCAAGCATGAAAAAACACATAGAATTATCATAATGGTGAATCATGGGTAGATGCAAGCAAGGGTCACAATTGCATGGCAAAGGCATATGAGTAAAAATAACATGCAAAGTGAACACGGGAAAATGAGCATAAGGTGACAAGCTGTAAATAGCCAATAGCCGTGTGAGAGACAAGTAAAAGAGATGCGCATAGTCCTTGCGCGAGGGGAATGGTGGTAAGGATAGTCCACGGGATCCCACATCATCATTGCTCTCAAGAGCTCGTTTCGTCAACTCATGGGATTGAGAAGTTGACGAGTATACATGAGTACCTACACAAAACAAAGACAAAGAGAAGATTGTGTGTGCATGGTATATGTACACATCATCCATCATGATGCGCACGGGCATGTGTCGGTGAGCACAAAATATCCAATGCTCAAATAAATGAGAGACGTGATATAGAAACATGTCATCCATCATGAGAGGTTTGTTATGATGCTTGTCATAATGGAGACTCAAAGGATGTAATGCATCATGAGAAATATCTAGAGCATTATTATTCATGGAATGCATATGGTGCACGCAATTATGGGAATCATGCAAAGTATGAAATGCATCAAGATCTCCTAATATGTATGAGGAAACTATGGGGGTCTCCTCATGAGCAAGAGTAGAAACATCACGTGGAGAATATTGACAACATCCAAAACAATGCATATTTGGAACAATGTGATCATGGCATGGCATAGTAGATGAATTGCGCAAATCATGTAAAGGAAGCATGGCAATATCATCACAAGAGAAGCAAAAGCCAATGACCATCATCTCGTCATCTATGCCATAGGTGCAATGGGATTTATTTTAATGGGGCATGCATACTTACTATGTTGAGATTGAAATGAGGCAATATGGGAGATCTCACTCATAGCATATGACAAGTTCAATGGATTGTCAAACATGAAGTGACCAATAGAATTTTCACAAGATATCTATGAAGCATAGCATCACAACTAGGCAACTCAACATGCTCATCATTATATTCATCGTAAATAGGTAGGTCAAGGCATGAAGAAGTCTCACTAGCATGAAGCATGGCAATAGGTGTGTCAACATCATGGGAGGAATCGATGTCAAGAGAGTCCACTAGTGGGAAAAGAGAAGCACCATCACCTATGTTACCGTTGGAGCGTCGCTCATGTGTTGTAGGTGAGGTGTTGAAGATCGTCTCGTTGTCATCTTCCTCTTGATGGAACCATGTGGGGGGTGCATCATTGTCCACCATGGCCATCGGTTTTCCCTTTTGAGGGATGGACTCGTCGAGGATAGGCATGTCGTCATGTAGGAGACCTAGCACCCAAGAAGAAAACACACTAGGAGTAGAGGTGAAGTCGTTAGAAATCATGGTGGCCGCACATGCCGTGTCAACTACCTCACTCACTAAGTGTTGTGGCTCACTCACTCCCTCGTGGATGCTCTCACTCATATGGTTGGTGGAGTCACTCAAATGGCGCTCAACCTCACATAGGATGTGTGGCATGCTCTCATATGTCTTGACTAGTGGTGGTCACACTCATCCTCTCATAGGAAATGCACTCAATGTCATATAGGGTGGAGTCACTCATCTCACTCATGGGTTGGTGGCTCTCCTCACATGGCAATTGGGTCATCTCATGATATGTGGGTGTCGGGGAGATGTTGGTGCAAATGTCTCCATGCGCGGTCGCGTAGCTTGACTCGGAGTATGAGTCCAATATGGGTGCTGTCTTCATGTTGTTGAAGGGGTTCGCGCTCGTCGCCGTAGTCGAAGGGGATGGCCCTTGCTCGACCGTCTTGTCACCGTCTTGGTGTGGGAGGCCCATATGATGTGGCACCTCGCAGCTCGTCTCCATGACCGAAGGGAATTTCCCATGCTCGGCCATCTTCCTTGAGGGGCTTCCGAAGATGGAAGTGTCCCCCTCGCTCGTAGGTAGTCGCCTTGGACTTGATGAAGTTGTTGTAGGCGTACTCGTGGGAAGTAGGTGAAGATGTCGTACGTCCGAAGGCGAAGATGCCTTGAGAACACTTGGCGAAGATGCCGAAGTGGCTGATGTAGCCGTAGCGCCATCTTGGTGGTGGTCGTCTCACAGTCTTCTTTTGTGCTCATGAAGCTTCGACTTGGCGTGAGGTAGGTCTTGTTGGGACTTGTGCACTTGCGCTTGTGGAGCATCTTCATGATGATGATGTCGTTGTTGAGCTTGAGCTCGTAGTAGATGTCGTTAAGTGGTAAATGCGTGCACATGATGCTTGGAGGTGACTTGCTCTTCATGACGATGTGGGTCACGAGCATGATGGTGATCGCCATGGAGATGTGGACGTGGACGACTTGCACTTGCATCGCTTGGGTGCTCCGAAGACTTGTGGCTTGAATGTCACCGCCTTGAAGATGTCGAAGGGGAAGAAGACTTGAGCAAGGTCCGAATCTCCTCCATCCTTGCATCTTGCTCCTCTTTATGTGCGGCAAGCTTCTTGTCGATGTAGTCCCTTCTCCTTGCTTCGGAGTGACGAATGTCGATGGAGATGTTCTCGATGCGCTCTCGCAATCTTGATTGTGCGCCTTGCATTTGTCGTTGTAGATCGAAGATAGACGCTTTGGTGATGTAGTTGTTCACGCCGTCGTTGTTGTCGAGGACCGGAGATGAAATGCCTTGCCTATCCATCACAAAACTTGAGCAAATATGAGTGGGAGAAAGAGAAGAACTTACACCAAATGTACCTTGACCGATGTTGAAAATGGATCAATGATCACTTAATGTGTAACAAGGAAATAGCACAATTGGTACCAATTCTTGTCGGTTTCTCACACCTACACAAATAAGGCTTATGGTGGAGCTTGGTGAGGATAGTGGCACAAAAATTTGATGCAAAAATGTTAGCAAGAGTCAATAATGTTGAAAGAGATTCACAAATTCGCAAGAGAAACAAGTAGACCAATAGCAATGAATGGCACACGGAAACGCACACACGGATAGATAAATGGGGCCGTGCAACCAAGGAATGAGCTCAAAATGTGGAATCCACCAAAACACTCGTGTTGCACAACTCAAGAGAGACGCTAGCACGATTGCTCAATAGGCGGATACGACACTTGTGCACAACCTATAAGATGCAAAATGGATAAACTTTGTATCCCAAGTATGATATGTATGTATGGTTCCCGGTGTTTCTCAAGATGATCCAATATGATCGGATATGACAATCTTATATGCAATGTGGTATGATGCTATGGCACTTGCTTACAATCTTCTTTGCTCTTTCTCTTTTGCTTAAAAGCTTATTCCTTTTTTTTTCTATGGCCACTTTTGCACAATGCACAAACCAAGATAGTAATTGTGTATATGCGGGAACAAACTTGTGACACAATGGATGATATGATACCAATATGATATGGTATATATGCAATGGAAGGTGTATCGATGATCACTAATGTGCACAAGTAGCGTGGCCCGCAATACTCAAATGGCTAGTCTCGATAGGCAAGTGACGTAAAATGGGCTAGGGGTTAACAATGTAATTGCAAGGGAATATACAATGGTGTCGTCGAGGTTACCGTCGCTGCGATGATGAGTGGCGGTGTTCTTGATGTAGATACCAAGATGATGGAGACTCGTCCCTAAGTAGCCGAAACACCTTAGGAAACGGAAAAACCACAACTCAAAATCTCAAGGACAAAAGTCAAATGGTGGTAGCGGAAAAGCGGTGGTGGTTTGCACTTGGTGATGTGGAAGTGGAATGATGGGCTATACACGTGTTGAAGTTGAAGTTGCCATCCCTAAGTAGCTGAAACACCTTAGGAGACACAAGCCACAACTCAAAAAGCTCAAACAAAATTGGTTTAAGTTGGGGTGGAAGTGTATGGTGGGTAAGCCTAAGAGGAAGTGGTGGTGGTGGTTGAAGAAGAAGCAATCGTCCCTAAGTAGCCGAAACACCTTAGGAGACTCGAATCACTACTCAAGCAACCACTAATGCTATGGCAAGCAAAATGGGTTAGGTTGCGGAAGTCGGTGGTGGCTATCACGGATGATATGGTGGAGGGCCTAGGCAAACTTGCCAAATTTTGGAAAATTTGATGGAGTCAAATGGTGTTGGTAGTATTTTTGTGGGATGGGGATGTCAATAGCTTCAAACGAGCTAAAGAACGTCAAAATCGGACTCAGGATGTGGAAGTTATGGGCAAACCGGTGAAACTCTTGAACGCCGAGCTGGGAGGCGGTAGTACCGCTTAGGGGGGGCGGTAGTACCGCTTGTGGTGCTCAGCGGTTGTACCGCTTGGAGGGCTGGTAGTACCACTCGTGTCGGGTTTTGTCGCAGATCGAATCGGGGCGCGATTTTGGGGCGGAAATGGATGATTTCGGGGGCAAAATTGGATGGATTTCGTGGAGGAAAGATGGGGAAACTTGGGGGAAAGCTAGATCCACTTGAAACCAAGCAAATCCACGGATCAAAATCAACAAAACATCATCAAACCAACAAATCACAAAAAAATTTGGGGCTATTTTTGTGGGGATTTTTGGATTTAGGACGAAATCAACAAAATCAAGCTAGAAAACAAAGGGTAGGGCCTCCAAAAACGTGATCAACGTGGCTCATGATACCAAGATGATGTAGGGCGGAACCCTATGTGGACGATCTTTCACGTTTGGAGAGGATCCTACGAGGAACACGAAGAACGAGCGGAAGAGCACGAGGGAAATCACGGGGAAACACAAGAGAATCACTCAAACCAACAAGATCAATCACACATGTGCTAGATCGATGAACACAAAGGGAGATACATGATCCAAAGTCAACAAAGGACGATACAAACGGTAGCCGTTCTTCTCCGTGAGGAGGTCTTGATGATGGTCTTCTCCACAAAGGAGGTCTTGAATCCAAGGTGGATCTTCTCCGAAGAGGGGTCGCCGTCTCTCTCGTGGAGTAGATCCGATATGGATGAGCGAAGCTCTATCTAACAATGAGCTAAATCAACGCTAACCCTAACTAGGAGGTGGAGGAGGTCTATTTATAGTCTTAGTGCAAACGGGGGCGAAGTGAAGGGTACATGGGCCTCGAGCCCGAACAATGTCTTGGCAGACAGCCGGTTGTACCGGTCATGTGGCAGTAGTTCCGCTGGGAGCTCGTCTTGGGCGGTAGTACCGGTCGTGAAGCGGTAGTTCCGCTCAAGTCGGTATTTGGATCTGGAGGTGTACGCCGAAGGGGCAGCGGTTGTTCCGGTCATCGGGGCGGTTGTTCCGGTCTTTTGGCCGAAACCGGTAAAACCGGTGCAGCACCGGCCTTGCTCCGCTCGATCACAGAATGGGGGCCGGTTGTTGGCCGGTAGCTGGCCGGTTGTTCCGCCTAGCCGGTGGTTGAGCGGTAGTCGGCCGGTTGTTCTGTTGGGGTGGCTTCAGCGGTAGTACCGCTTGGAGTGGGCGGTAGTACCGCTCGTTCGAGCTGACGAGTTCTCTTCCTCCTTCTCTTCCATGCTTGGCCTTGGTCCTTGGGTTCTCCATGGTCGTCTCGGTTGTACCTGAGTATATGCAAGATCCATGCATGAGGTAGTAGCCATGTCTCACATGTAGAAGGTGAAGGTTCGGAGAGGAGCGAGTTCACCTTGTGTCCAATGGTGTATATTCGAGGTCTCGTCATATGTCCTCTTGGGGCTTGGAGAGTAGTCGGAGTGTACATGGGGATGACCGTGGGATGCTCCGCATCAAACTAGCAATGAGCGATCGCATCGACAACCTGGCCACCGACTTGCGACTCTCTGAGAAACGCATAAGAGACTACTTAGACAACAAGCTCGACGAGCACAAGCATGAGAATGACGCACGAATGGACGAGATTCGTGCCTTGTTGGTCAACCGCTCTTCTACCACTTCGTCCTACTCAAGACGGAGCCGCTCGAGTTGACACTCCGACGACACTATCTCTGGCTCAAGTACCCCAACATTGAATACTCTTTGTCGTGCCGCGCGTCAAGATCGTCAAGCAAACCACAATCCTCTACGACAACGACTCTCAAGAGCAAGCTCGCGCGCAAGAACGTCGACACCGTCAAAATCAAGCTACATTCGCGCAAGCACAAGAACGGCAACGCCAACGACAACAAGAACAAGAGGAACGAGCGCGACAACATCAACATGCACAAGACCCCGAGGCACAACGCCACGAACAACAACTTCGTGAAGCTCAAGCACTTGAGGCGCAACGTGCCCTTCGAGATTCAAGTCGAGCCGTAGCCAACCGAGGCCGACAAGCTCGTCTACATCAAGAAGCACTTCGCGATGAAGCTCAAGAGAGGATTTTCCAAGCACGTGTGCATCGACAAGCTCCGCCACAAGCTCGCCAAGAACATCAAGTTCAACAAGAGCAAGATGACCATGGAAAACCTCCAAGACAAGAGCAACATGAGTTCGAAAACCCTCCTCGCCAAGAGCAACATGACATCGTCAATCCTCAATGACATGGGCGTCATCATCCCCGACCCCAACACAATGTAGAGCAACGATATGGCAAGCTAAAGTTCACCATGCCCAAGTTTACCGGAAGAAATGACCCTGAAGAGTACATATCATGGGCATTGAAGGTTGACAAAATCTTTCGCTTGCACAACTACGAAGAAGAGAAGAAGATCACAATGGCATCCCTTGAGTTCCAAGACTATGTCCTCATTTGGTGGGAACAAGTCATTGAGCGCCGAGAGGCAAGAGGAGAACCACCCATCACTACTTGGGCGCAAATGAAGGATGTCATGAGAGCACGTTTCGTGCCAAACTACTACAACCGCGACCTCTTCAAGAAACTCCAACTACTCAAGCAAGGAACCAAGAGCGTTGAAGAGTACTACAAGGAAATGGAGGTTGCCAATGGCACGAGCCAATGTCACGGAAGATGATGAGCAAACTATGGCACGTTTCTTGAATGGACTCAACCATCCTATCAAGAAGATCACCGACTTCCAACCATACTCGAATCTCATTGAGCTAGTGCATCAAGCTACCAAAGCAGAACGACAAGTGCAAGATGACCTCAAGCACACCAAGTTTGCATCCAAGTTCTACGGCTTCTCCAACAATCAAGCTTCAACGGCTCCAAGACATTCTACCTCAACCAAGCCTTCTACAAGCAACGGCGACAAGTCAAGTTACAAGAAAACTTCGACAAGCTCAAGTCGTCCTCCTACTTCAAGCAACTTTAAGCCGAAAGCTTCATCATCATCCACCCCAACCGATGAGACCGTCAAGACAAGTTCCTTCAAATGTTTCACATGCGGCGGCCGAGGCCACAAGTCCTTTGAGTGTACAAACAAGCGCACCATGATCCTCAATGATGACGGAACCTATGACTCAATGAGTGAAGGAGAAATGGAAGCCCTTGAGCAAGTGGCCATGCACCGTCAAGTGAACAACGAAGATGATCAATTCTTTTGCGATAAAGATTCAAGTCCCGCTCCTGTTGTCTCCAAGGTCTTGACTCTTCAACATCAACAAGACGAAGACCAATGATGGCACATCTTCCACACCAAGGCCGGAATAAATGGAAGGTTCGTCAAGGTCATCATCGATGGAGGAAGTTGCCATAACTTAGCAAGTGAAGAACTATGCTCCAAGCTTCAATTGGTCAAGATGAAGCACCCGCACCCCTACAAGGTTCAATGGCTAAGCGACACCGGCACTTTGCAAATTGAGCATAGAGTACAAGTTTCTTCCAAGATTGGAGCTTACAAAGACACTTTGGAGTGTGATGTCATTCCGATGACCGTGTGCCACCTCCTTCTTGGACGGCCATGGCAATTTGACCGAGGTGGCATTCACAATGGGCGTACAAATCATTATAGCTTCAAGATGAAAGGAAAATAGTATGTGCTACGACCTATGTCTCCAAGCCAAGTAATCGCCGACAAGCAAGCAACCCATTGTGGAGATAATAGTTAGAGAGTGAGCCACCAAAAAGAGAGTGAGCGCCACAAGCCCAAATTGAGTGCCTCCACGATGAGCGACAAGAAAAACTTAGTCCTATTTGCCACCAAACGTGAGATGAGAGAAGTGTGTGAGAACCCATCAAGTGTTATGCACTATGTTCTTTTGTGCAAGGACGAAGCACCAAAAGCTAACCCCACTCACGATCTACCTTTAGTGTTATCTTCCCTATTGCAGGAATTCCAAGATGTTTTCCCCGACGAGCTACCTTCGAGTCTACCTCCACTACAAGGCATCAAACACCGCATCGACCTCATCCCTGGAGCGCCACTTCCAAACAAGGCTCCCTACCAAGTTAACCCGACGAAACCAAAGAAATACAAAGGCAAGTAAAGCATCTCATTGATCAGGGACATGTGCGTGAAAGTTTGAGTCCTTGTGCCGTACCGGCCATTCTTGTGCCAAAAAGAGACGGTAGCTTTCTCATGTGTTCTGATTGTAGATCCATCAATGCTATCACCGTTCGCTATAGATACCCCATTCTGCGCCTTGACGATATGCTTGATGAGCTTAGCGGTGCCACTATTTTTTCCAAAATTGATCTCAAAAGTGGTTACTATCAAATCTGCATACAAGAGGGTGATGAATGGAAAACCGCTTTCAAAACTAAGTTTGGTTTGTATGAGTAGTTAGTCATGCCTATGGGTTTATTGGAAGCACCCGGTACTTTCATGCGTCTTATGCATTATGTGTTTCGCCCTTACATTGGTGAATTTTTTGTTGTCTACTTTGATGGTATCCTTGTTTTTAGCAAATCTCTCAAAGAGCATCTCACCCACCTTCGCACCGTCCTACAAACTCTTTGAAAAGAGCAACTTTATGCTAATATGGAAAAATGCCTTTTCGGTGTTGATAAGCTTGTTTTCTTGGGTTTTGTAGTATCTTCTAAGGGTGTTCATGTTGATGAATCTAAGATCAATGCTATTAAGAGTTGGCCCCAACCAACCAATTTGCAACAAGTGCGTAGTTTTCTTGGTTTAGCCAGTTTCTACCGTAGATTTGTGAAGGATTTTAGCACTATCGCATCTCCTTTACATGCTTTGAGCAAGAAGAATGCACCCTTTGTTTGGGGACCATCGCAAGATAGCGCCTTCAATGAGCTTAAGAATTTGCTTACTCATGCTCCCGTGCTTGCATTACCCAACTTTGACAAACCTTTTGAAATTCATTGCGATGCTAGTGGTTATGGCATAGGAGGTGTGTTAACGCAAGAGAAGCGCCCCATAGCATACTTTAGTGAGAAACTTTCCGGAGTGCAACTCAATTACCCCATCTATGACAAAGAGCTATATGATTTAGTGCGAGTTTTGCATGAATGGGAACATTACCTTCGCCCTCATGAATTTGTCATCCATACCGACCTGAAACGCTTAAGTATCTTAAGGGTCAAACTAAGTTGAACAAGCGTCATGCTAAGTGGAGTGAGTTTATTGAGTCATTTCCTTATGTCATCAAGTATATGAAAGGAAAGGAAAATGTTGTGGAGGATGCGCTTTCCGCATATGCATGCTTGTTACTCAACTTGAATTGAATGTCATTGGTTTTGAGCACATAAAAGACTTGTATGAGCATGATCCTACTTTTGCCATTCCTTATGCCAAATGTTTGACGCATACATCTTGGGAACGCTATTACATCAAAGATGGTTATTGAGGGAGTCCTGGATTAGGGGGTGTCCGGATAGCCGGACTATAGCCTTTGGCCGGACTCCTGGACTATGAAGATACAAGATTGAAGACTTCGTCCCGTGTCCGGATGGGACTTTCCTTGGCGTGGAAGGCAAGCTTGGTGATACGGATATGTAGATCTCCACCCATTGTAACCGACTGTGTAACCCTAGCCCTCTCCGGTGTCTATATAAACCGGAGGGTTTTAGTCCGTGGGGCCGAACAACAATCATACCATAGGCTAGCTTCTAGGGTTTAGCCTCTACGATCTCGTGGTAGATCTACTCTTGTACTACCCATATCATCAATATTAATCAAGCAGGGAGTAGGGTTTTACCTCCATCGAGAGGGCCCGAACTCGGGTAAAAACATCGTGTCCCTTGTCTCCTGTTACCATCCGCCTAGACGCACAGTTCGGGACCCCCTACCCGAGATCCGCCGGTTTTGACACCAACATTGGTGCTTTCATTGAGAGTTCCTCTGTGCCGTCGCCATCAGGAAGGATGCCTCAACCCGTCTTTAAAGACGGCACTGTTGCTAAAGGAGCTTTGGCTATCGGCCAAACTCTCCGGCTAGGCGGTTTTCTTATGACCGCCTGTTCGGCCACCGCGCCGACGATGACCTCTCGGGTCATCGAAAGCAATCTTCACGTAAACTCGGAACTCGCCGAGCAGTTAGATTCGACGGAGCTCTCTTCCTTAAACGAGCCCTTGGATCGCATCGCCGCCCTGGGAGTCGCTACAGACTACGATCAGATTGGGCCTAAACCCGATCTGAGAGACATTAACTCTCCCCAGGTCACTCATCACGTTCTTGTGGTGGAGGAACAATGCGGCGACCCTTCATCTATCTTAAGGACTAGCTACGTCCGATTCCCGATCCTCAAGCCGGATACCCACGGAGGGGAGGACGTCACTCAAGACCTGAACTTAGAGTCAGGCAACGGGCTAGATTCATTGGACAACATCCAAGAATCCAAACTTCCGAGCTCGGAAACTCCTTGGCCCTTGAGTCTCAGATTGGGTGAGGTTTCAGATTTAATTCCACCCACCCACCCGAACATAAGCGATCTATCCAAAATTAGGCAGGAGCCCGAGGAAACAGTACATCGTTATTGGGCCAGATTCCTCCTGGTTATGAACAGGATAAAGGACTGCCGCGTGGAAGACGCAATTTCATTCTTCTGCAATAATTGCACGGACAAGGGAATCCTCAACGCCATAAGTCGCCGTGAAATTACACGCTTGCTGACTTGGCGTCCATAAATGCGAAAATCTTGTGCGATGGAAAGCGCCTGGAAAACCGAAATCAAATTTTGGGACAATCCGGCCCTGAATACAACCCCAGTCCTAAATAAAAGGGTGCATCATCGCCAGGCACCTCGGTTGAACACCAAAAAGCAAAAACCCTCTACGGGGCATGGAACCGTCTTTGGAGGGATGGCTCAATGGACCTGTAAAATTCATAGTACAGAGGCGCCACACCAACTCATAGCCTTAGAGCATGTTGGATACTACGGCGGTGGCCAAAAGTGGCGAAGAGCTTCTAACTCCGTAATCCACATAGCACCAGCCAGTGGATACCAAAGACGGTATTAACAGTCTTGAGACTTTGGCATCAAATAATATGCGGAAACGAACACTCAGCAGCCTTGCCGAAGACTACAAGTAGCAACGATAAACCCAAGCAGTGACACGGCTATTACCATTAATGCCAGTGATGAACCTAAATTCTGAACAGCCCAAGCACCACCGCATTGGTCCTCGGTCCAATAGTGGACGGCTTTTCGCCTTGCCAAGGTACTAATGGACGGTGGCAGCGGATTGAACCTCATTTATGAGGAAACCCTTGAAAAATGGAAATAGGCGGAGCCGCATTGAAGCGAAAGCACAACCTTTAGAGGAATAATCCCCGATCAGGCGTCTTGTCTGGAAAAATCACACTTGGATGTGGTGTTGCACGCCGGGATAATTACAGGTCCGAGGAGGTCACATTCCAAGTGGCCCCGTTCAGCAGCCGGATACCACGCTCTATTAGGGCGAGAGGCATTCACAATTTTTCAAGCTATACCCCATTACGGGTACATGAAGCTCAAAATGCCCAGCCCAATGGAATCATCACTCTTGCTAGTGACCCGGACATAGCACTCAGCGCGCCGAAAATAAGACAGTCGCACTGGCCCTTGAAGCACTATCCGAAGCCCTAGCGGCCGAGGAACTTACTGCGCTGCGCTCCACGGTAAACATGGACGATGTGATACTCGATAAAAGATCCAAGTTCACCTCCTTTAAACCGGCGGACGAAATAGTCAAACTCCAAGTCCATCCAACGGACCCTACAAAAATGGCCTCGATTAGGCGCAATTAAACCCTGATGTAGACGCCAAGACTACGATAATTCCTACGCGAAAATTGGGACATTTTTGCCCGGCACCCTTCGGACATGCCAGAATCCCACGCCCGACTGGCCGAGCACAGCCTAAACATCCTAAAGGATTCAAGCCGATCAAGCAGGCTATTGGCGTTTCTCGAACCTAAGAGACAAGCCATGGGAGAGGAGCTAGCCAAACCATCGGAGGCTGGATTCATCGAGATATAAAACATCCGGACTGGCAAGCAAACTTGGTGATGGTACCAAAGAAGGACAAATCCTGGCGCCTATGCGTCGATTTCAAGGACCTCAACAAGGCTTGCCCAAAGGATCCCTTCCCCCTCCCCCGCATCGATCAAATTATCGATGCCACCGCAGGACACGATTCATTGTGTTTCCTCGACGCAGACTCCGGCTACCATCAAATTAAGATGGCAGAGCCAGACCAAGCCGCAACGGCATTCATCACCCCATACGGCCCATTCTGCTTCAACACAATGCCCTTCGGGCTCAAAAACGCCGGCGCAACATATCAGCGCATGATTCAGACATGTCTGGCAAACCAGATCGACAAAACAGCGGAGGCATACGTAGATGATGTGGTCATCAAATCCAAGCATGTCGGAACTCTAATAGACGACTTGAGGCTCACATTCGATAACCTCCGAACATATGACATCAAGCTTAACCCGGAAAAATGCGTTTTCGGCGTATCAGTAGGAAAGCTCTTGGGCTTCATTGTATCCGTAGAGGAATTGAAGCAAACCCAACCAAGATCCGAGCTCTGTCACAATTGGATATCCCAAAGGACCTCAAACAAATACAAAAATTGATCGATGCGTGGCGGCTCTAAGCCGCTTTATCTCCAACAGGGAGAAAAGGTATTACCCTTTATCCTCCTCCTCGCGCACGAACACTTCGAGTGGACCGGATGCTGCAATGGCCGGACTCGAAGAAATAAAAGCCATATTGGCAACAAACCCGGTCCAGGCCGCGCCTAACATCGGCGAACCAATGCTATTATACATTGCGGCAACCTATCAAGTTGTAAGCGCAGTGCTCATTGTCGAACGAGAAACGGACGGACACAAATTCCCCCTTCAAAAACCAGTTTACTACGTGTCCACTATCCTCACCCCATGCAAGTCACGGTACCCGCATTATCAAAAGATAGCGTACGCGGTGTTTATGGCATCCCGGAAACTGCGACACTACTTTCAAGAGTGTTCGATAACAGTAGCCTCCGAAGTACCTCTTAACGACATTATAAACAACTACGACGTGACAGGCCAGATTGCCAAATGGGCCATTGAGCTCCTCCCGTTCGACATAACCTATAAGCCACGGCGAGCTATTAAGTCGCAAGTTTTGGCCGACTTCGTCGCTGAATGGATCAAGCCGAACTCCCTAAAGAGTACGGCACATATTCCAACTGGATCATGCACTTGACGGCTCCAAAATGTTGGCGGTCTGGGGCTGGTGTCGTTCTGACGTCCCCAACAGGAGATACAGTTCAATACGTACTCCAGATAATGTATACAGACTCCAACAACGCAGCCGAATATGAGGCCCTTCTACATTGTCTCCGGATGGCAGTCTCCATGGGCATTCAACGCCTAGAGGTGCGCGGGGATTAGAACCTCGCGATATCCCAAATAAATGGAGACTTTGATTCCAAGGATCCGAAAATGGCAGCTTATCGCAACGCCGTCCTAAAAATATTCTTGGAGAGGCTGTTCAAGCCATCGGTATTATGGGAAGGGGAGTCCGGAAATAACATCCGGACCCAACAAAGACCTTGCCCGTCACCGAACATTCTCGACACAACAGAGGCTCGCCAACGAAGTAACATCTTCATTACGTAATAATGGCAGTCATTGCCCCATGGATGTAACCATTCCTAGCCTACCTAACCAGGTGAACTTCCCGAGGACCAAAACGAGGCACGCTGCATAGTGCGGCGATCTAAAGCCTACAAAGTCCACGAGGGAGAGCTTTATAAGAAAAGCACCACCGAGTCCTTCAAAGGTGTATCTCCGAAGAGGAAGGCGGAATCTTCCGCTGAAATTCATGCGGACTCGGCGGGCACCACTGTGATAGCCCGGCCCTTGTAAGCAAGGCCTTCCGTACAGGATTTTATTGGCCGACGGCCGGGCAGATGCTCAGGACTTAGTCCAACGACGTGTCGGTTGCCAACTCTTTGCTAATCAAAGCCACATGCCACCCACCGCCCTCCAAACTATACCCATCACCTGGCCCTTCGCGGTCTGGGGGCTTGATATGGTTGGACCCCTTAAAGGAGGAACCCACAAGCAAAATACCTACTGGTCAGGGTGGATAAATTCACCAAATGGATAGAAGCCAAGCCTGTTAAGACGGCCGAATCCGAACCGGTGATAGACTTCATATCAGGGGTTGTACACCGTTACGGGCGTCCCCACGGCATCATCACCGATAACGGCACGAATTTTACGGCCGACGAGGTCAAACTCTGGTGCAAAAACATGGGCATCAAGCTTGACTATGCTTCAGTTTATCACCCACAAACTAACGGTCAAGTCGAGCGAGCAAATGGTCTAATCATGAGCGGCATTAAGCCCAGACTAGTGCGGTCCCTCAAGGAATCTAACACGCACTGGGTAGAGGAGCTCGACTCCGTACTCTGGGGGCTGCGGACCACGCCGAATCGCACCACCGGATTCACATGATTCTTTATGGTATACGGCGCAAAGGCAGTTCTGCCCTGCGACATAATTCATGACTCACCTCGCGTGTGCATGTACGAAGAAAGAGAAGCCGAAATCGATCGGCAAGACAGTTTGGACGCCTTGGAGGAGGAGCGTGACGTGGCAAAAGCTTGTTCCGCATTCTATCAACAGCAGGCTCGAAGATATCAAAGCAGAGAAGTACGGGCCAAAACTTACAATGTTGGCGAGTTAGTTCTACGCCTGCTGGACAAGAAAAAGGACAAACTCAAGCCCAAATGGGAAGGTCCCTTTATTATTGACCAAGTCCTGACCGGTGGAGCGTACCGTCTGCGAGATGCATTGGATAACCGACTCGAGCCGAACCCATGGAACGCAGCCCGTCTCCGAAGATTCTACGCCTAGCGCCGGACTCTGTGTTCGTCTCCTTCCTCTGTCTATCTTTTTTTTACACATTAGCTGGCTTATATTTTTCTCCTTCTCCCTCCTTTTCCCTTACAGCCTTCAAGGGCTCGTTCACGCCTTGTTCGCATATAATTGACGCGCTATCCGCGCTCATTATACCTGGGGGCTTCTTTAATGAAGCTTATTTATCTGGGCTTCATGCCCAACACATGTGTCACACTTCCGCATGTACCTTTTATTCACCATTATATGCATCGATATGACTTAAGTTTTGGCCAAGCTAGGTTGCTGGCTCCTGTGCTTACCCCTCGTTCCCGATTGTTCGGCTAGGTGGTAAAGGAGCACCTCTGCAATTATTCTTGCCGGGTCACCGGATGTGTACCTCAATTTGGGTGAAGCCGAAAGCTAGCGTTCTTAAGGGAATATTCGGTCGGTGAACTAAAGATGATTTCTCACTTACTTATTTATCTGCCCCAGATGTTTTACGCTTTTTCATGATTCGGACATGCACTTTAGGGCATGCTTCCTAGGGAAAGGAACCCCTAACGGAACTATTCTCCCTGGAAGATGTTTCTTACTAACCATGTAATATAACATAACTAGTTGGGCACTTGTCTGTTGAAGCACTAATGACCCCTACGCTTGGTGTCCATGCATGCCCCGGTTCTTACATAACCGAGAGGGTATTCGGACACACTCCGGACTATCGGGTCCCGAGGTCGAAGCGAAAAGGTCCGCCATGACAAACGATCTACAATCCGGCTAGAAGGCATTTTACATGTCATCTTACATTACATAGTCAATTTGACTAAGCATATTCCTCTTCAATACCATCCAACAGGCTGTCTAGTTTACAGTCCTGTTGGGAATATTAATGACCAACTCTACTTGGCGTACACTAAGCTCACAGGATCTCCTTCCCATCGGCCCCCACAGGTCCGACCTCGGCCATGTGGTTTGGGTCAACCGTGTACCGAGTCTTCACCATGGCCCAGCCTCCACAGGGCCTTGACGGCAGGCCGATATCTTCCATAATCGGAGCGCCACCGCGCTCCCTTAAGCCTCTCTGCAAGCTCTCCAAGGCCTTGGGCATGGAGACAGATAGCCACAAGGCACAGGCGGCGCCTTTCATCACCCGCCGAACTTCGTTAAATGCAGTTGTAAGAGCTTGGGAAGAAGGTCACCCGTAGAACCGGGCATTTCCTCTGCGGGGCGACCTGTGAGCATACCTCTGAGACATAACTCTGTTAGTCGACTTCCTCGCCGAACTCTTTTTCAAAGTTCGTTCAAGCACTTACTAAAAATGCCGCATCGAAGCCGTCGATTCTCCTTCACGGAGTCCGATAGCTAGGCACGAACATCCTTTAGTTCCTCGCCCAGCTGGGTGTTGGCATCTTGGAGATTATTCTTCTCCTGCCTCACCCTCATAAGCACGCTCTCGCCAGCCTTTAACCGGCGCAAGAGTTGTTGCTTGTCCGGATCTACTCGCGCCATCTGCAATGATATTGTCGAGTTGCACACACGCCGCACTTCACAACATACTTATCTTTCAAGCGTATATTACCAGAGGGGTCTCCTTGGCCTCCCACAGCGGCTAGTGCGGTCTCAAGTTGGGCTTTGCACTCTTCCAGCTCCTGGGACAGTTGGGTATTCTTTTTTGTAAGATCCTGCATCACAAATTATCCTTAAATCAGTTATTCTAACTGTTTCAAGTCTCGGGGGCTACTGACATATATAACCATCAAATTTTCTCACCCGTATGTCTTGCACATACTGCTTCGTGGCTTTGGCTAGACCATTTTGAGCGGCACGGAGGTACGCATCTCCCGAATTGAAGGCATCCAATGCCTCTTGGGAGAAACAAGCGTCACGAGGAACTGTCCGGCGACGCCTGTGGTTCATGGCACTCTCCACCTTGGAATTGGTGGCAGACAGCCCGTCTGCATCCTCTGTCGGAGGAGCGTCCGATGCGCGCCTCGTGTTCGCATCCGCTTCCAGACCCGGCCTTGGAGCCTGGCTGGTGGTGGCGCGATTGGCAACCTCTCCGGATATAGTCCCGTGAGCGCTCTTTTTCCTGAAGAGAGCACGAGCGTTATTATGCCTTGAGGGAATAAAACCTGGGAATAAGGTGGCACGCCATACCGTTGAGCCGGCGTCTCAGTCCGGACCGCATTTCTTTTCAGCCTGCTGGGCCTTGCTGCCCCTTGTTGGCCAGTCACCGCAGGCTCGACCTTCCGCCTCAAGGACTTCCCCTGCAAGACACCATTGGTATACGGTGATCAAACATAAGCACAGATGGGTCATTTCAAAGTATTGGGACTTCGGTCTCAGTTACCTGTGAGGCTGGAAGTAGTCCGGGGTAATCAGCCGTAATGGCGACCAGGGCATTGTCGATGCTCAGTTGATAAAATACCCCATCGATCAGCTCCACGGATATGTCCGGATCCTCTTGGGAGGCCGGATCGAGGGACCGTTCGGATCCTCGGGTTGTGGGGAGGGCTGTTTATATCGCTTTACGGCCCGGCGCAATTCCTGTGGTCGAAATCACAAGATGAGATACTTAACTATGGGAATATGGAGCGGATGGGCAAAAGAAGTGTCCGCTTACCCAGCTTGGAGGATTGTTCATAGAGAATCCATACATGGATTGACGCGAGGAACTCCTCCTCTTCTCCCTTGTACAATGCGGACAAGATCTTCTTCAGAGCGGCAACCGATCCCGGCCCCTTACGGCCGCAGTGGGTGGCATCATCCTCCCCGTTGAAATCCCACATGGGGTGGCCTCTATACTAAAGCGGCTGCACCCCCCGCATAATGCATATGGCCATGACCTCGATCATGGTCAGTCCGGAGTGAGCTAACAGCCTTATCCGGCTCATCAGGTAAAAGACGTCCTTGTCGTTTTCCTTCTGAGGGCTCCGTGGACGCCAGCTTAGGCGCTTCTTCAAAGGAGCATTATCGAACTCAGGGAGGCCGATCCGAACAGGGTCCGGCAGGGGACATCTTCTATATAAAACCATTCTGAAGGCCAGTCTTCGGACGCCTTCTTTGGGGTTCCGGATAGATATCCGGTCCCGGCGATGCGCCAATGTTCGGCTCCGCCCACTTGATATATCGACCCCTCCTGAGAACGGGGCTCAAGGCAGAATAGCTTCTTCCACAGCGCGAAATGAGCCTCGATGCCCAAAAACAGCTCGCAAAGGGCTACGAAGCCCGCAATATGCAAAATGGAGGCAGGCGTAAGATTGTGCAGCTGGAGGCCGTAGAACTCCAGGAGCCCCCGGAGAAACGGATGAATTGGAAATTCGAGCCCTCCTATCAAATAAGGGACAAGGCATACCCGCTCTCCTTTGGAGGGATCAGGGGCAGCTCTCCGCTTGCTCTCCGCCATTATAGGTGGCAAGTCCGGCTCGAACCGGGACCATGAAGGCTGGGGGAAGGAATCCCTTGGTTTGGAGTGGCACTAGCTCGCTGTGCGGGACAGAGCATCTATCCCAATCTCCAGGCTGAGGGCTGGGAGGGCGAGAGGAGCAGCTGCGTCGACTGGCCATGATGGAATGGATCTCTGTCGGGTGCGCTCTGATGAATGCTCTCGAAGGGAGGATGGTGTGATTCGGCTCTAAATCCTCGTCTCTTTTATAGGCAGCTCATTTGCGCAGCTAGGGGGGTAAACGTAAAAACACCCTGGCTTTTCGCATTCGTTTGACACGTGGAAAATGGCCATTATTGGGCGTGGAAGCCAAGGAGCGCAATATTCACGAGAAGCCGGACACTATTCAACGGGTACACATAATTTGGAGAAGAACCCGCCTTGCAATGCCGAAGACAATCTGCGCGCTGGACTCATCGTCATTGAAGCCTGGTTCGGGGGCTACTGAGGGAGTCCTAGATTAGGGGGTGTCCGGATAGCCGGACTATAGCCTTTAGCCGGACTCCTGGACTATGAAGATACAAAATTGAAGACTTCGTCCCGTGTCCGGATGGGACTTTCCTTGGCATGGAAGGCAAGCTTGGCGATACGGATATGTAGATCTCTTCCCGTTATAACCGACTCTGTGTAACCCTAGCACTCTCCGGTGTCTATATAAACCGGAGGGTTTTAGGTCCGTAGGACGAACAACAATCATACCATAGGCTAGCTTCTAGGGTTTAGCCTCTCTGATCTCGTGGTAGATCTACTCTTGTACTACCCATATCATCAATATTAATCAAGCAGGAGTAGGGTTTTACCTCCATCGAGAGGGCCCGAACCTGGGTACAAACATCGTGTCCCTTGTCTCCTATTACCATCCGCCTAGACGCACAGTTCGGGACCCCCTACCCGAGATCCGCCGGTTTTGACACCGACATTTATCTTATGAGAGCTAACAAACTACGCATCCCTGAGTCTTCTCTTCGTATGTTTCTTTTGCAAGAATCACATGGCGGAGGACTAATGGGACATTTTGGACGCGACAAGACATTTGCCATGCTCTCCAAGAACTACTTTTGGCCTAAGATGTTTCACGACGTCAACCGCTTCACCAACCGATGCTCTACATGTCGCACAGCTAAGTCTAAATCCCAATCTCATGGCATTTACATGCCACTTCCAATTCCATATCAACCATGGGTAGATATTAGCATGGATTTTGTGCTTGGTTTGCCTTGAACTAAAAATTGCAAAGATTCCGTTTTTGTTGTTGTGGACCGATTCTCCAATGATAGAGGCGAGGGTGTCCCGATCTTTCGGTGAGATGATAACTATCGATTTGGTGGAGACGACTTTGACGATCCGACTACAAACGATGCACGACGTTGCGCCTTAGCAATCGCTAAACCAATCTCCACGAGGTTCTTGGCGATGCGGAAGCACGATCAGCCTGACCACGAAGGTCTATTCCTACAAGCAATCGAAGAACGAGCAAGAATATGATAAAGCAATCTGAATAGTTGCGAATATATATGAAGTATTGCTAATGGTGGGGATCCGAAAGCGGTCTTGGTCTGGTCGTTGGACACAAACGAAGTACACGAAGTTGCAATGGCTAACTTTTAACTAAACAAATCCCAAGGAAAAAGCTACTAGATGGATCTACTTATATAGGAGCAAGGGGTGGCGGCCAAGGAGGTGGGAGGACGTCCCAAGGCAGCCTAAAACTAACCCTAGGTCGTACAAGGCTAATGGGCCCAAGCGGAGGTGACGTAACACCTTTGGACTTGTAGTTTGACTCGGATTCTGCTGCAGCATCAGATTGTTTCATCCATAACTCAACGCTCCGGACGAATTTGAAGGTGAATCCAATTGGGTTGGAAAGTGCACGAAATCTATTTTCCAACAAAAAATGAATCACCCAATTTGGAGTCCGGATGAAAACGTTATTGACGTTTTGAGTCAGGTATGTCTGTGCAGTCCGAATCTGAGTCCAGAACGTGAGAGATTTGGACTCTATCTTCTCTTGGGCCAAAAGTGACGTGAGAGAACTTTTTGAATAGCAAGTAAACATCTCTTTCTCCGTTATCTTCATATGTGGATTGTACAAATGTCCCGTACACCTGCAATTAGACATGGCACAAAAGGTTGTGAAGTATTTTTGTCCTGGATGACATAAATAAATTATTGCATAGTTTGCATTAGAAATCACCTCACAAATATACATGCATGCAATATTTTTGGTCGTATCCAATGTAGTGATGTCCTCATCATCCTCCCCTTCTTGACAACAAAGCCGTCCTCGGCGTTGCTTAATCTGAAATGTGGCTAACAAACGAGGTGTACATGTTGTATATGTATATGTCATCCATTTTTACTTCCCTTGATTTTTGCACATATGACACATGAATAGACGAGTAACTTGCATATTTCATAAAATCTAAAGCCAAAACATTATCACAAGAAGTAGAAGGTATGAAAATATTGCAACTCAGTTTGCACATATAAGTGAAGCTCTTATTCATTTCAAAAGATTGACAATGTTCATCATTAAACCATCCCAACATTGGTGAATAAACCTTACTTGCATCAAATTTACATGCTACAACATGCTTAAATAAGCAAACATGCAATACGTCATTTGACACAGAATCATCACCAAGATTAGAGGTCATATCAAAATGATTAAACATTGTTTCTTTTGCATCAATAGTTAATTCATTGGGTGCACTCAAAATTGTTGGTATTTCAGTTGTTTGATCACATGACGCATTCATGAGAGTAACATGATTCTCTAAAATAGGTGATGCGCTCAAATCAACAGGTAACTCAACACATGATGTATTCAAGTTAACTAGGCATGCATCATTCTCATGGGAAGTTATATCATCAATACCTTTATAGTTACCATGTTGCAAAGATGTAGCTGATGTAGGTACGGATGATGGCAATGTACCATACTCTTGAGATGATGTCGTGCTCACAATCTGAGGTGTGGCTGCTCTAGTAGGTGCAACAGCGGAGGAACCAAGCGGTGGTGGTGAGCATGAACTAGAATAGTAGGTGTTGTAGTCATCCAATGCATCCTCCTCAGAATTTGTTTCTCAAAGGTACAAGCACGAACATACATACCAGTAATGCAACGAGGAATATACTGAAATCGTGCCTGAATATCATGGTTCAAACCACCAAAAAATCTATTCATTGTATCATTCTCAGATTCTTCTATGTCACAATGATGCATATAAGATTTGAACTCTTGGTAGTAAGCATGAACAGTGTTGTTGCCTTGTTTAAATTGTTCAAATTTGTGAAGCAATTCACGACGATAGTAAGGAGGGAAAAATTGTTGTCTCATTACATCTTTCAAATCTTTCCAAGTTGTGGGTTGGTTATCAATGTTTTTCTTACAATGCACACTCCACCAAACAGAAGCAAAACCAGTAAATGCTCTAGTGGCAGCTCGTACTCGCTCAAGTTCAGAAAAGTCATGGTGACTAAAAACTTGTTCTACTTCAAGCTCCCAAGCTAGATAAATAGCAGGATTAAATCTACCCTCAAATGACGGTAAAGAGATAACCTGACCATGTGCTTGTGTGTGTTGTCCCAACTCTCGTGATGGTGATGATGTGTCCGTCATCCAAGAACGTCTATCTCCGGAACCTGTCATGATTAGTATAAACAAGAAATAAAATTCGAGAATAATGTTCCGATGAACTACTAGGATGTGGTCGTAAAGTGCTCACAGTAAAGCAAATATCAATATCTTACAAGTTCTTACCATGCGGCAGGTGGTGACAGGCAACCAGCGGTGTTAAAGAACTCCGAATGTTGTGTAAAGCGATTTTCAGGGGAACATACGTATACACGGTGTAGAAATATGTGGAGCTGGGTTGGCTATATATGGTAGCAAAAGATTAGCAATAATCAATTCAGAGATGCAATGTTGAATAAACGCTCAACGACGGTACTGTGCTGGTCCTAGGCTAGACCGGACTAGAGGCGCGAGCCTAGAACACTAATGAGGTCAGGGCGTAGCACAACTAGCATCAATGAAGGATACTAAGTAGCTCTGGACAGCAAGATATAAGTGAAGATCACAACGGCAGTAAAGATAATGATGAAAAACAACTGCCAAGCAGGATATACAACAACTTTCTCCCCAACTTTTTCCGGGAAAAGTTTGTGCTAATTTTCTAATATTTTTTCTCAAAATGCCACTGACTCAAGCTTTCAAACGCAAAAAGAATCACTCAATTTCGAGTTGATATGAGGAGTTAAAAAAATTCTGAAACGTGCTTGAAAAACTGAAACAAGCTGTGTTCGCGAACTTCGGAGGGCAAAAACACCTATTTAGAAGCCGATTTTGAGGTGTAAAATATTGAACTAGCTTCTGCAACTATTTAGATGCGGCTCGTCGCTAGCTTTCATTTGAGTACTCGCGGAGCCAAAACGGACTTCGTATGAGGAAGTTACGCCTGTTTTACTGATCAGTGCACAAAACAGATTCCAATCCGAGTTCAACTACGAGATTAACTCTAGATAATCCGAATTTTGTTTTTTTTTTTCTTCTCCTTTTTTTTCCTCACACTTTTTTTTCTTTTCTTTCTTTCTTTTTTTCTCTGACTTTTTTTTTCTTTTTTCTCTTTTTTTTCTCTGTCTTTTTTTCTCTCCCTCTTTCCAAGACAAACTAGATAAGATGCAGATTGGATCAAGCGAAGATGTGAACGACCTCAACTATGATTGTGACAATGAACTATGGGTAGCACGTGGTGGAAATTGATGGATGGTGTGGTGGACAGCGGAAGGGATAACGATGCAGCGGCGACGTGACTAATGTGAACAGAACTCGAAACTCTAAACGAACTAGACACTAAGACCAGCAACTTGACACGATGATGCAACCGCAAATTCAACAAAGCAAATACAGAAAAGATTACGCAAAGGCTCAGATTGGTTCGGATAGGACGAACTAACCCTAAATTTTTTTGGCTTTTTTCGTGGACTATAGGTATGAAGAACAGACTCGATCTAAACTACGAAAAACTGTAAAATCTCACCGAGCAACCTGAAAATCTGATACCACTTGATAGAGGCAAAGGTGTCCCGATCTTTCGGTGAGATGATAACTATCGATTTGGTGGAGAAGACTTTGACGATCCGACTACAAATGTGCACGACGTTGCGCCTTAGCAATCGCTAAACCAATCTCCTCGAGGTTCTTGGCGATGCCAGGAAGCACGATCAGCCTGAACACGAAGGTCTATTCCTGCAAGCAATCGAAGAACGAGCAAGAATATGATAAAGCAATATGAATAGTTGCGAATATATATGAAGTATTGCAAATGGTGGGGATCCGAAAGCGGTCTTCGTCTGGTCGTTGGACACAAACGAAGTACACGAAGTTGCAATGGCTAACTTTTAACTAAACAAATCCCAAGGAAAAAGCTACTAGATGGATCTACTTATATAGGAGCAAGGGGTGGCGGCCAAGGAGGTGGGAGGACGTCCCAAGGCAGCCTAAAACTAACCCTAGGTCGTACAAGGCTAATGGGCCCAAGCGGAGGTGACGTAACACCTTTGGACTTGTAGTTTGACTCGGATTCTGCTGCAGCATCAGATTGTTTCATCCATAACTCAACGCTCCGGACGAATTTGAAGGTGAATCCAATTGGGTTGGAAAGTGCAAGAAATCTATTTTCCAACAAAAAAAGAATCACCCAATTTGAAGTTCGGATGAAAACGTTATTGACGTTTTGAGTCAGGTATGTCTGCAGTAGTCCGAATCTGAGTCCGTAACGTGAGAGACTTGGACTCTATCTTCTCTTGGGCCAAAAGTGACGTGAGAGAACTTTTTGAATAGCAAGTAAACATCTCTTTCTCCCTTATCTTCATATGTGGATTGTACAAATGTCCCATACACCTGCAATTAGACATGGCACAAAAGTTTGTGAAGTATTTTTGTCCTGAATGACATAAATAAATTATTGCATAGTTTGCATTAGAAATCACCTCACAAATATACATGTATGCAATATTTTTGGTCGTATCCAAGGTAGTCATGTCCTCATCATCCAAAATGGCTCATTTCCTCCCATGCAACAAGATAGATGATGCTTCACATGTTGCAAATTTATTTTGTAGGGAAATCTTGCGCCTTCATGGAGTGCCCAAGACGATTGTCTCGGACCGCGACGTCAAGTTCTTGAGTTACTTTTGGAAGACCTTGTGCGCCAAGCTAGGAATCAAGCTTTTGTTCTATTCGGCATACCATCCTCAAACCGACGGCCAAACGGAGGTGAAGAACCGCACGCTCTCCACTCTACTACGTGTCTTGATAAAGAAGAACATCAAGGAGTGGGAGGAGTGCCTACCTATCGTCGAGTACGCCTACAACCGTGCAAGACATTCGACTACCGGCAAGTCACCCTTCGAGGTCATCTACGGCTTCAACCCGTTGTCACCATTGGACATCCTACCTCTACCGTTACAAGAGCGCACAAACATGGACGCGAGTGCCCGAGTAAACTACCTCAAGAAGATGCATGAAGATACAAGGCACACCATCGAGCGCCAAGTACAACGACTCGCGACCAAGCTCAGCGTCAACAAGCAACCCATGATACTCAACATTGGAGATCTTGTGTGGCTACACCTTCGCAAGGACCGCTTCCCCAACGAACGCAAGTCCAAACTTCTACCACGAGCCGATGGACCCTTCAAGGTGCTTGCACGCTACAACAACAACGCCTGCTTGATCGACATCCCACGCGACAAGTACTCCGTGAGCGACATCTTCAACATCAAAGATCTCTACCCGTACCATGGTGATGAGGATTTCGATCCGAGGTTGGATCTTTCCCAAGGGAGGGAAGATGATGCGGAGCATCCTACGGTCATCCCCATGGACCTACCATCGTCTCATCAAGAGCCAAGAGGACCCATGATACGAGCATGAGCTAGAGCTCTCGAGAACGAGGTGACTTCCTTCCTTAGCGATATCACATATGATCCACTCGAGACATGGCTACTACCTAAGTCCGATATGCTATGCATGATCAGGTGTCAAGAGGACCCTCCCGAAGAAGCTTCGTGAAAGCGGACAAGCCGCCAAGTCCGAGGATGAAGAGAACCAACGGAAACGGTCAAGAACACCTCCCAGGCCACGGACATCCGGCCAGGACCCCGGACATCCGGCCCCTGGAGCATCATCCTCAGCAGCCTCCCAGCCGCCCAACATCTACAGGCCCCGGACATCTGGCCCCAACCCGGACATCTGGCACGAGCCCGGAAATCCGGCCAGAAGCCTGGACATCCGTCGCCACGCACCAGTCCTACAGAAGCTGACTCCACCAGCCCGGACATCCAGCCTCCAAGCCCGGACATCCGGCCCTTCGGGAAGGCCCGGACATCCGGCCCGTCGCCCAAACATCCGGCCCGTCGCCCGGACATCCGGCCCCGTCTGTCTGCGCACAGTAAAGGGCCGAAGCCCATGTACCCTTTCGTCCCCCCTAGACTATATATACCCTGCCGTCTCCCTCTTTCTAGGGTTAGCATTGGTTTAGCTCTTATGTGAGATAGAGCATTGCTCATCCATATGGATCTGCTCCTCGAGAGAGACCGCGGCCCCTCTACGGAGACGATCCACGTTGGATTCAAGACCCCCTCTTGGGTGGCCCCATCAAGACCTCCTCACGGAGAAGAACCGATTACCCTTTGTTTCGTCCTTTGTTGACTTTGCATCGTGTATCTCCCCTTATGTTTCGAGGATCTAGCATATGTGTGACTATATCATTTTGGTTTTGAGAGTTCCTCTTGTGTTTTCCCTCGTTTTCCCCTCGTGTCATTCGTGTTCTTAGTTGTGGTCCGCTCCTTTCGTGAAAGATCGGCCGTATAGGGTTCCACCCTACATCACCGGTGTTATGTTCGTTGATTTTGCGTCCCTAACACGGCGAGGGTTTATGGGCCGCTCTTGACAGTTCGCTTTGAATAAAACTCTTCCAGCAAGGCCCAGCATTGGTTTTTAACATTGGCCATAATAATATTGAACTGAATAATTAATTGGCATAGGGCGTCATCAACCAGAGGATTCTTTTCTACATATAGGGGGCTAGTGCTGATGGCATTGGTCCCAAACTAGAGCACTGTGCGGGGCCTCCCCTTGGCAACTTAGGGTATTTTGGCACCTGTACGCGTAGCTCATTCATCGTGGCCTGAGGCGAGATACGCGTGGCTACTATCAGGGTGTCAGCACGTCGGGAGGTCTTGCTGGACTTGTTTTACCATTGTCGAAATGTCTTGTGCACCGGGATCCCAAGTCTGATCGGATGTCCCTCGATGGAGGATTGTCTCCGCGGATCGTGAGCTTGTCATCGGCTAAGTTGGGACACCACTGCAGGGTTTAAACTTTCGAGAGCTGTGCCCGTGGTTATGTGGCAGATGGGAATTTGTTAATATTCGGTTGTAGTGAACTTGAAGTAAACTCAATTAAAATACACAAACCGCGTGCGTAACCGTGACTGTCTCTTTTCGGGGAAGTTCGAGAGGAGAACACGGTTGGGTTATGTTTGAACGTTAGTAGTTCAGGATCACTTATTGATCATTACTAGTTTGCGACCGTTTGTGTAGCTTCTCATCTTACTCTTGTACTCGTAAGTTAGCCACCATACATTGCTTAGCCGCTGCTGCAACCTCACCACTTACCCTTTGCTAACCATTAAGCTTTGCTAGTCTTGATACCCATGGTAATGGGATTGCCGAGTCCTCGTGGCTCACAGTTTACTACAACAACAGTTGCAGGTTCAGGTAATGCGGTGATCATGACGTGAGAGTGATGTTTGCTTGTTTGGAGTTCTTCTTCTTCCTCGTCGATCTTGGGATAGGTTCACGGGTCGCTGGGCTAGCGGTGGTGGATGTCGTTTGACTTTCTGTTTGTGTTTCATCCGTAGTCGGATGTTGATCTTATGTATGATGTATTCTTGTGGCATTTTTATGCCTTTGTATGTATCCCCAACTATTATGTAATAGTACGATGTAATGTTATCCACCTTGCAAAAGTGTTTCAATATGTGGCTCTATCCTTGGTGGGACCTTCGAGTTCCTCTCGGATAGGATCGCATATTGGGCATGACATGCAAAGATTCCCAACAGCTTCAGGTTGGCGACGGGGATCTGCAAGTTCACTAGCGAGTCAAAGCCAGAGATCAGGTTGGAGGACTACCGGGTGGCTATCCAGATTGGCGGAGGCAATGACAACATGGCCATGAAGCACTTGTCATTGATGCTTGAAGGATCTTCTCGGGCTTGGCTCACTCAGCTTCCACTCGGCAGTATATTCTACTGGGATGACCTCGCCCGAGTCCTCATCAAGACCTTTGAGGGCATGTACAAGCAACCGGGTGGATTGGCCGAGCTGCAACACTACGTCTAGAGGAAAAATGATACTCTCCAAGAGTATATCCAGTGATGGACCACCCTGCACAATAAGGTGGAGAACATCACCGAGCACCAGACGATATGTGCCTTCAAGGCTGGAGTAAGGTACCGAGAACTGAATCTGAAGTATGGCCGCACTGAGATCCCAACTCTCGGTCGGGCTATGGAAATGGACAGTCGGTATGCCAATGGTGAAGAGGAAGACCGACTAGGAAGTGGCAAGAGCCGAGCGGGCGATGCAAATCAGTAAGATAACAACAAGGGCAAGAAGCACAAGTGGAAGGACAAGGCAGCCAGAAATGCTGAAGTTGCGGCTCTGGCTAGCCAAAGCAAAGGCAAAGACCCGCCGAAGCAAAACAAGGAATGCAAAGGCAAGAAGCAAGTCACTCCGAAGAGTGACATCCTTGATCAGCCTTGCCAAATCCAAACAAAGAAACACGAAGATGGCAACTTGACCTTGCCCAAGCATACCACTCGGGAGTGTCGGCTCCTCAAGCAAGATATGCGGCAAGATCCCTCAGGGGACAAGGATGACGATGGTGGAGGCAAAGGTGCCTCGGGCTACCCAAATGTCGAGAAAGTCTTGATGATCTTTGACGACGTCGAAAGAAAGAGACGCCTCAAGGTTATAAACCAAGAGGTCAACACGGCAGTTCTGACTGTCACAAAATATCTCGACTGGGCTAAGACGCCTGTCTCCTTCGATCAGTCGGATCACCTAGCCCACATACCGACCCCTGGGCGGCAGGCTTTGGTGGTAAAGTCTAGGAAAGGTTCCGACCTCCTGACTGGCCTCGCCGAGACGTTCATGAACCTTCATCTCTTTGGAATAAAGCTCAACCCGGCTAAGTGCGCTTTTGAGGTTCCTACTGGCAAGTTACTCGGTTTCCTCGTTTCCGAACATGGGATCAATGCCAACCATGAGAAGATTGGCGCTATCATCCGAATGAGACAACCAAAACGTCTGCATGGCGTGCAGAGACTCACGGGCTATCTAGCAACCTTGAGTAGGTTCATCTCACGACTCGGTGAAAAAACCCTGTGTTGGCGCAATATTTGCCTACCTTGTGTTTTGGAGATTGTTGACAGAAACAAGTATGGACAGATTCGAAGAGATGGAGAAGAATCAAAAGTTGATCGAAGAGTAAGATGCTTTTTCCTCAACTACTGATGATCTTACCACTCGATATGATTCCCTCACAGTCGACTACGAGAGTTTATCAGATGAACTCCTTAACAGGAATCAAGAACTCGTGTCACTGAAAGAGTCTCATAATGAGCTGCTGTTAGAGAAAGCTTCTCTCTTTGCCGAGCAATCTACTCGTCTTCCTGATGATTTTATTCCTCCATGCTTAAAATGCCTAGAACGTAGAATTGTTGATTCACATGTTGAAACTTCAAATGCTAGCATTGAAAATATTGCAACAGCTACGAATGATATCTATAACCCCTCTTCCAAGGAATATGCTACTATTGCTGATGAAAATTGCAGGCTAAAGGACTTACTTGAGACAGGAATGCTATGAAGCCTAAAAGGGCATCAAACCTTATGTGACGTGCTCAAGAAGTCAATACTACACAAAAATCCTCGAAAGGAAGGATTGGGTTTCGAAAGGAAACTCAATGTTGATGGAACTTACTGGACTCCTGAGCAATATCCTCGTATGAGTTGGGTTCTTACTAAAAGCAAAACACTCGAACCTGCAACTCTATCAGGATATGATTCTTCCATTCCTGCCATTTCTGATGAGTCTGATGACTCAAATTATAAACTGTTCAAACAACAGAATGGTAAGGTTTTCGCTCGATATATTGGGACTAACTGCAGGTCTGGCTCACCCAAGAAGCAAATATGTGTGAAGAAGTGCATTATTGAAGATCTATCTGTCACTGCTAACTTGAACATGCAGACTAATTTTCCTCGAGAAAGTGATTATTATTCGCAGTATAAGCATCGACCTAATATTTCACAGAAGGAATACATGCGTACCTCCTTGAATCATTACACTCATGTCTCTAGAAATAACTTCAGTGCATATTCATATGATCACTCCCAAAGTGCACAGGTATCTCTCAAGTCTCGCCGAAAGAATGATCCAGCTCAAACGAAGAAAATGAGATCATCACTGCTCACACAAGTGTGGGTTGTGAAAAATAACTAACCCCCTTCTTGTAGGTGTTATCTCAGGGATCTTCATCGACCATCTTTTGCCCAAAGATCCATTGGTCCTAGTTCTTTGTGTTTTCCTATTGAATCGTTGTTTTTCATGGTTTTGAGTTTTCTCTTGTTTGGTTCAATGTTTTGTGTTGGTTTGTGTTTTTCTTCTGTTCATCTTGGTCAGAAACATGCAACTTGGTCTGAAGAATATCTCAATCTGACGTCCTTGGTCGCGAATGAAATCAACTTTGAAATTTCATTTGTTTTAGCGCTTGCGCTTCCTCAAACCCTTTGGCATTCTGTACAATTACCGAGATTTCTGCAGGAAACGGCTGACACAATCTCACGATCGTGATCGCGTCCTTTATATGGGGAACCGTCTTCGGCCTTGGATTTCGGAGGGAGCGGTTTCGCCTCGGACTATAAAACCCATTGATGCAGAGCATCCCACGTTCATCCCCATGTACACTCCGACTACTCTCCAAGCCCCAAGGATACATAAGATGAGACCTCGACTATGCGCCATTGGACACAAGGTGAACCCGTTCCTAAATGCTTCTCCTTTCCATTCGTGTGAGACATGGTTGCTACTTCAAGCGCGGACCTTGTGCATACTCAGGTACACCCAAGGAGACCATGGAGAGCCCAAGGACCAAGGCCAAGCATGGAAGAGAAGAAGGAAGAAGAGTCTGCTGCTACAGCAGCCGGACATCCGGCCATGTCCCGGACATCCGGCCCAGCCCGGACATCCGGCCCTACCACCGGAAATCCGGCCTCCATCACAGAATGCATCTGGGGACGACCCCGACAGCCCGGACATCCGGCCCCGCGCCCCGGACATCCGGCTCTTCCCGAGCCGCCGGACATCCGGCCCCTAGCCCGGACATCCGGACCCCGCCTATCCAGAGAGCTCCGAGACCGGCCACTCCAGCCCGGACATCCGGCCCGCTAGCCCGGACATCCGGCACCTCGTGAAGGCCCGGACATCCGGCCCGACGCCCGGACATCCGGCCTCCCCTCCCTGCGTGTAGCGCATCTGGGCCGAGGCCCATGTACCCCTTCACCCCTTAGACTATATATACTCCCCCTCCACCTACGTTTTAGGGTTAGCGTTGATTTAGCTCATTCGTGATAGAGCTTCGCTCATCCATATCGGATCTCCTCCTCGTGAGAGACCGCGGCCTCTTCAGAGAAGATCCACCATGGATTCAAGGCCCCTTTACGGGAAGATCCCTCGTGGATTCAAGACCTCCTCTCGGAGATGAACTACCGCCACTTGTATCGTCCGTTGTTGACTTTGGATCATGTATCTCCCTTTGTGTTCATTGATCTAGCACATGTGTGACCTTTTACTTGTCGGTTGAGTGATTTTCTCGTTCCTCCTCGTGTTTTCCCCTTGTGTTTTCCGCGTGTTCTTCGTATTTCCCCGTAGGATCCTCTCCAAACGTGAAAGATCGGCCCCTAGGGTTCCGCCCTACATCATCTTGGTATCATGAGCCACGTTGATCACGTTTTTGGAGCCCCTACCCCTCTTTTTCTAGCTTGATTTTGTTGATTTCGTCCTAAATCCGGAAAATCCCCACCAAAAATAGCCCCCAATTTTTTTTGTGATTTGTTGGTTTGATGATGTTTTGTTGATTTTGATCCATGGATTTGCTTGGTTTCAAGTGGATCTAGCATCTCCCCAAGTTTCCCCATCTTCCATCCACGAAATCCATCAAATTTTGCCCCCGAAATCATTAATTTCCGCCCCAAACGAGATCTGGAATCGTCGGGCCGGACATCCGGGCCTCAGGCCGGACATCCGGGCCATCGGGCCGGACATCCGGGCCCCAAGCCGGACATCCGAGCCTTAGAGCACCAAATCTGCCCGGTTCTGGACATACACCACCGGAAATCCGGCCCCTACCCCCGGATATCCGGTCCCTGGGAAATCAGTCTCCCGTGTTTCACCGTTTCGGCCATAACTAATTCATCCGAACTCCGATTTTGACGTTCTTTAGCTCGTTTTGAAGATATTGACATCCCCCATCCCAAAAAAATACTACCAAAACCATTTGACTCCATCAAATTTTCCAAAATTTGGCAAGTTTGCCTAGGCCCTCCACCATATCATCCACATAGCCACCACCGACTTCCGCATCCTAACCCAATTTGTTCCTATAGCATTAATGGTTGCTTGAGTAGTGATTTGAGTCTCCTAAGATGTTTCGGCTACTTAGGCATGGTTGTTTCTTCATCAACCACCACCACTATTTTCGCATAGACGTGCCCACCATACACTTCCAACACCCAACTTAACCCAATTTTGTTTGAGCTTGTTCGAGTTGTGGCTTGTGTCTCCTAAGGTGTTTCGGCTACTTAGGGACGGCAACTTCAACTCCGACATGTGTATAGCCCATCACACCACTTCCGCATTGCCTAGTGCAAAACCACCACCGCTTCCCTCTACCACCATTTTGACATTTGACGCTTGAGATTTTGAGTTCGCGGTTTTTCCATTTCCTAAGGTGTTTCGGCTACTTAGGGACGAGTCTCCATCATCTTGGTTTCTACATCAAGAACACCGCCACTCATCATCGCCGGACGATAACCTCCATATCATCTTGGTATCGTGGTAACCCTCCATTGTATATTCCCATGCCATTAAATTGATAACCCCTAGCCTATTTTGCGTCACTTGCCTATCGAGACTAGCCATTTGAGTATTGCCGGCAACGTTACTTGTGCACATTAGTGATCATACTTCCCAAAGCATACATACCATCCCATCGTGGTGCATATATTGGTATCATATCTTGTGTGACAAGTTTGTTCCCGCATATACACAATTGCTATCTTGGTTTGTGCATTGTGGAAAAATTGGCCATACAAAAAAAAGAAGAATAAGCTTTTAAGCAAAAGAAAAAGAGAGAGCAAAGAAGCTTGTAAGCAAGTGCCACAGCATCATACCACATTGCATATAAGATTGTCATATCCGATCATCTTGGATCATCTTGAGAGAACACCGGGAACCATACATACATAGCATACTTGGGATAGAAAGTTTATCCATTTTGCATCTTATAGGTTGTGCACAAGTGTCGTATCCGCCTATTGAGCAATCGTGCAGCGTCTCTCTTGAGTTGTGCAACACGAAGCGTTTTGGTGGATTCCACATTTTGAGCTCATTCCTTGGTTGCACGACCCCATTTATCTATCCGTGTGTGGGTTTCCGTGTGCCATTCTTTGCTATTGGTCCATTTGTTTCACTTGCGAATTTGTGAATCTCTTTCAACATTATTGACTCTTGCTAACATTTTGCATTAAATTTTTGTGCCACTATCCTCACCGAGCTCCTCCATAAGCTTTACTTGTGTAGGTGTGAGAACCGACAAGGATTGGTACCAATAGTGCTATTTCATTGTCCGCATTTGAGTGAACTTGATTCATTGTCAACATCGGTCAAGGTACATTGGTATAAGTTCTTCTCTTTCTCCCACTCATATTTGCTCGAGTCTTGTGATGGATAGGCAAGGCATTTCCTCTCCGGTCTATGACAACAATGACGGCGTGAACAACTACATCACCAAAGCGTCTATCTTCGATCTACAACGACAAATGCAAGGCGCACAATCAAGATTGCGAGAGTGCATCGAGAACATCTCCATCGACATTCGTCACTCTGAAGCAAGGAAAAGGGACTACATCGACAAGAAGCTTGCCGCACATAAACAGGAGCAAGATGCAAGGATGGAGGAGATTCGGACCTTGCTCAAGTCTACTTCCCCTTCATCATCTTCAAGGAGGCGACATTCAAGACACAAGTCTTCGGAGCGCGAAAAAGATGCAAGCGCAAGTCGTCCAAGTCCACATCTACATGGCGACCACCATCACGTTCGTGATCAACATCGTCATGAAGGGCAAGTCACCTCAAGCATCATGTGCACGATGACGACGAAGCGACATCTACTACGAGCTCAAGCACGACAACGACATCATCATCATGAAGATGCTCCACAAGCGCAAAATGCATAAGTCCCAACAAGCCCTACTTCACGCCAAGTCGAAGCTTCATGAGCACAAAAGAAGACCGCGAGACGACCACCACCAAGACGGCGCTACGGCTACATCAACCACTTCGGCATCTTCACCAAGTGTTCACAAGGCATCTTCGCCTTTGGACGTACGGCATCTTCGCCTACTTCCCACGAAAGCACGCCTACATCGACTTCATCAAGTCCAAAGGCGACTACCTATGAACGAGGCGACACTTCCATCTTCGGAAGCCCCTCAAGGAAGATGGCCGAGCATGGGAAACTCCCTTCGGTCATGGAGACGAGCTACGAGGTGCCACATCATCTGGGCCTGCAACACCAAGACGGTGAAAAGAATGTCGAGCAAGGGCCATCCCCTTCGACAACGGCGACGAGCGCAAACCTCTTCAACAACATGAAGACGGCGCCCACATTGGACTCATACTCCGAGTCAAGCTACACGACCACGCATGGAGACATTTGCACCTACATCTCTCCGACACCCACATATGTCGAGATGCCCCATTTGTCATGTGAGGAGAGCCACCACCACATGAGTGACATGAGTGACTCCACCATATGTGACATTGAGAGCATTTCCTATGAGAGGAGGGGTGTGACCACCACTAGCCCCACACATGAGAGCATGCCACACATCCTATGTGAGGTTGAGCGCCATTTGAGTGACTGCACCAACCATATGAGTGAGAGCATCCATGAGAGAGTGAGTGAGCCACAACACTTAGTGAGTGAGGTAGTTGACACGGCATGTGAGGCCACTTTGATTTCTAATGACTTAACCTCTACTCCAAATGTGTTTTCTTCTTTGGTGCTAGGTCTCTTACATGACGACATGCCTACCCTCGACGAGTCCATCCCTCCAAAGGGAAAACCGATGGCCATGGTGGACAATGATGAACCCCCCACATGGTTCCATCAAAATGAAGATGACAACAACTTGGTCTTCAACACCTCACCTACAACACATGAGCGACGCTCCATAGGTAACATAGGTGATGGTGCTTCTCTTGTCCCACTAGTGGACTATCTCACGAATGATTGTTCCCATGATATTGACCCACCTATTCCCATGCTTCATGCTAGTGAGACTTCTTCATGCCTTGACTTACCTATTTATGATGAATATGATGATGAGCATGTTGAGTTGCCTAGTTGTGATGCTATGCTTCATAGGATATCATGTGAAAATTCTATTGGTCACTTCATGATTGACAACCCATTGAACTTGTCATATGCTATGAGTGAGATCTCCCATATTGCATCATTTCAATCTCAACATAGTAACTATGCATGCCCCATTAAGATCAATCCTATTTGCACTTATGGCATAGATGACGAGATGATGGTCATTGGCCTTTGTTTTTCATGTGATGATATTGCCATGCTTCCTTTACATGATTTGTGCAATTCATCTACTATGCCATGCCATGATCAAATTGTTCCAAATATGCATTGTTTTGGATGTTGTCAATATTCTCCACGTGATGTTGCTACTCATGCTCATGAGGAGACCCCCATAGTTTCCTCATACATATTAGGAGATCTTGATGCATTCCATACTTTGCATGATTCCCATGATTGCGTGCACAATATGCATTCCATGAATAACAATGCTCTAGATATTTCTCATGATGCATTACACAATTTGAGTCTCATTATGACATACATCATAACAAACCTCTCATGATGGATGACATGTTTTTATATCACGCATCTCATTTATTTGAGCATTGGATATTTTGTGCTAACCGACTCATGCCCGTGCGCATCATGATGGATGATGTGTACATATACCATGCACACACAATTTTCTCTTTGTCTTTGTTTTGTGTAGGTACTTATGAACACTCGTCAACGTCACAATCCCATGAGTTGACGCAACGAGCTCTTGAGAGCAAGGATGACTTGGGATCCCGTGGACTATCCTTACCACCGTCCCCTTCGCGCAAGGACTACGCGCATCTCTTCTACTTGGCTCTCACACGGCTATGGGCTATATACCATTTGTCCCCTTATGCTCATTTTACCGTGTTCACTTTGCATGTTATACTTGCTTCTATGCCTTTGTCATGCGATTGTGACCCTTGCTTGCATCTACCCACGATTGACCATTATGTTACTTCTATGTGTACTTGCATGCTTGGTGGAGATCCTTGTTGCTATTGCCATGTTTATCATGTGCCCCATGCTATTGATTCTTGTTGTGTTGGGAGAGTCATAATACCCTATTGCTATTTACATGTGGCCTCTCGCCAATACGTTGATGATATTTTGCTCATATCTTGCTTTCATGCTTGTGCTATGACATGTGAATTATTCATGCCCACTATTTGCACACATGACATGCTTGCCATGATTCCTTCTAGTATGTTGCATCTTCGCACTACTAGCTTGCTTGACTTGATCGTTATGATTGCTTGCTATGTTGCATCACCCATGTTCCACTATTACTTGCTTTCTTGGGTTGATGACATATATGCTCATGCCTCTCACTTGATTTGTCATGATCATTGCCTCTTGTCTCCATTAGTTGCATCTCTCATATCACCTTGTATTGAGTGCAACCATACTATGCTTATTGATCTTGGAGACTTGGACACTATACTTGTGATGCATGCTTGTTTGATTGAGCCTCTTGTATTTGGTTGTTCTTGCATCATATGCCTCCATACTATGAAATGCTCCCTTGTCCTTTCTTATGATGAGCATGATGCATACACTTGTTGGGTATCTTACCACCACGAATGATAGGTTACGCACTTCCGCTAACCTCATTTGTTTTTCCGAGTGTTTGTCATGTTCTTTTGTTTTGAAGGATTCACAAGGCATTACCGTCATGAGACATATTGGTTATGTGAAGACATACATGATGTGCAATTCCAACATCTTCCGAAACATTCATAAGGTGAACTCCTTCCCTTTGAGCCATCCTCTAGTACGCATATTGGATGGGTCACTCTTTCATTGTTGTTTCCTTCTTGTTGTCTACATGATACATCTCGCGAACGGAGGAGCGACATTGAAGATTGGCTCTATGGAACTTCACATTGAGGAGCGCTCGCACTTACTGGATGCATCTTTGGAATTCCACTCATGCCACGACATCGAGCATTGGTACACCACCACCTCCATATTTGTTGATTGTGCTCATACGTGTCATGCTTGATGGACATATCATTCTCACCACAAGTTTGCACCCTATGCATGGATTGACACACATTATGATTGCCTTGTTGCATCTTGTATTCCCATGTCATCCATGATATTTGAGCTTGTTCACTTCCTTAGCAAATTTGTTGTGATCTTCCTTGATGGCATTTTCATACATCATGATCATATGGTCCTCCATCAATTACATGATGACATTCACATCTTGAGCATCCATTGCTATGTTCATGCTTTTGATGCACCATCCCATTATGACATCATATTGCACCGTGGTTGCATTGCTCATACTCATAACACAATTGTGTGCACAATGATTGCATTTGCTCCCATGAATGCTTTGCATACCATTCTAGATCATCTTGATAATCTTCATGCACTTTGTCACGAACTATCTTGCCACACGGACTCATTCTTGCATGATGGACACTTTGAGTACGCTAACCATTGTATTTCCGAGTGTTGCTTGTGTTTGCTCTTTTTGCATATCTACCACTCCGGAGACACCTTGGACTACTTGGATTGCGCAATGCCTTCATCGATGTCCAACTACAAGTCCGTCCACGACAACCGTTTCCATGGTGATGAGGATCACGATCCGAGGTCGGATCTTTCCCAACGGGGGGGGGGGGGGGGGACATGATGCGGAGCATCCCACGTTCATCCCCATGTACACTCCGACTACTCTCCAAGCCCCAAGGATACAATAGATGAGACCTCGACTATGCGCCATTGGACACAAGGTGAACCCGTTCCTAAATGCTTCCCCTTTCCATTCGTGTGAGACATGGTTTCTACTTCAAGTGCGGACCTTGTGCATACTCAGGTACAACCAAGGAGACCATGGAGAACCCAAGGACCAAGGCCAAGCATGGAAGAGAAGAAGGAAGAAGAGTCTGCTGCTACAAAGAGCGGACATTCTGCCATGTCCGGACATCCGGCCCAAATGGACATCCGCCCTACCACCAAAATCCGGCCTCCATCCTGAGAATGCATCCGGGGACGACCCCAACAGCCCGGACATCCGGCCGCGCCCGGACATCCGGCTCTTCCCGAGCCGCGGACATCCGCCCTAGCAGGACATCCGGACCCGCCTATCGAGAGCTCGAGACCAGCCACTCCAGCGGACATTCGCCCGCTTCTTGGACATCCGGCACCTCGTGAAGGCCCGGACATCCGGCCCGACGCCCGGACATCCGGCCTCCCCTGCCTGCGTGCAGCACATCTGGGCCGAGGCCCATGTACCCCTTCGCCCCTTAGACTATATATACTCCCCCTCCACCTACGTTTTAGGGTTAGCGTTGATTTAGCTCATTCGTGATAGAGCTTCGCTCATCCATATCGGATCTCCTCCGCGTGAGACCGCGGCCTCTTCGGAGAAGATCCACCATGGATTCAAGGCCCCTTTACGGGAAGATCCTCGTGGATTCAAGACCTCCTCTCGGAGATGAACTACCGCCACTTGTATCAGTCTGCTGTTGACTTTGGATCATGTATCTCCCTTTGTGTTCATCGATCTAGCACATGTGTGATCGATTACTTGTCGGTTGAGTGATTTTCTCGTTCCTCCTCGTGTTTTCCCCTTGTGTTTTCCGCGCGTTCTTCGTATTTCCCCGTAGGATCCTCTCCAAACGTGAAAGATCGGCCCCTAGGGTTCCGCCCTACATCACCCATCCTCCAGGCGTCTTCCTCCTTGTTCTTTCTCTGTTCGACCTCTCCTCTCGCTCTCCACCTGAGCCCGAGCTCGAAGCAGCGTCCACGTCGTGCCTCGTCGTGCAACTCCGGTGAAGCCCCGCCGCCGTTGGTCACACTAGTGTGGGACATCTTCTCTCCTGCACTGCCGTAGATGATCTTTGTTGCCAACTTAGGGCACATAGATCCAGAGCTAGCCATATCCCTTCTTCTGTTCTAGGGCTATTTGTCCCGACGCCATATCTTCTGTTTTATTTCCTTGTGGTAGATCTTTAGGTTTCACTAAGTTGTGACTTGTACGGTTTGTAGTTGCTCCTCGTACTAGTCAGTTTGGATCTAGGGTTCATGTGCTATACGTCGAAAGATTTGAGGATTTGTTATCATGTCGTATGGCATATCGCAATTCTCTCAACGATATCTTCCAAAACATATGCCATGAATTCCTTTGTTGCTTCCGAGAAAATATCTGTTTTGAGTCAAAGTTGCCTCTATGCATGTTTGTGACCCCTTCCTATTTTCCTTCGTATTTTTGTTTTTCTCTCAAGAGTGGTAATGGAAAACAGTTCAGAAGAGCATTCTGGGTATGAGGAAGAAATTCCACAGTGGCCGCGTGTGGCTGAAAGAGCAAAGTTGGCTGAAAGAAAAGCTGCAAAGCCGCCGAAGGTGCAGAAGAAGAAATATGAATCAGAAACTGATGGAAAAGAAGATTGTCGGTGGAAACGACACCTATGGGATCACGGGGAATCCCTTCTACGGTTGGCGAGCGCGGGGCTGTGGAAAGAGCGGCTTTGAGGGATCAACGCGAGACATTTATCCAGGTTCGGGCCGCAAGCAATGCGTAATACCCTACTCCTGCTAGCTTGTGCTTATCTGGTGTTCTTGGACTAGCTACATAGCCTGCCCGGGTCCAAAAAGTCTGAATCCTCTCCCAGTATGCACACAGGAGGTGGAAAGTTGTACAGTGGTCGAGTTTATCGCCTGCCATCACTGGATAAAACGCATTAAATGCGCTACTTAGGTATCCTCTTGCTTTATCAGGGGCGGTAACGAAGCCCTTCTCGTCCATCGCCGCTTCGCCTTGCTCCGACGCTCGTCCAGGCTGACTAGGCGGGCGGCACCATGCTGGCTGGCTAGGTGCTGAGTTGGCGCGATGGCAGAGTCTTCACGAAGATCTGCATGCCACCACACAGGTGCTTGCTGAGTTGGCCTGGAAGCTGCGCGTCGCCACGTAGGCGCTTGCCTTGTTGGCGGGTTGATCGGTGTGTTGGAACAGTGGTGGAGCCTTGGCAGGTGTGGGCTTGGCTGCGGCCCCGCAGATGTCCCCGGCAAGGGCCTTGCCGGGGCCTCGAAGGTGTCCCCGGCAAGGATCTTGCCGGGGGTCTCCGTCTTCTGATGTTCATCTAGCATGGTTTGTTATTGGTCTTCACAAAGATCTGCATGCCACCATGGAGGCACCTCCTGAGCCTTGGTTCCAATATGGTTGATGACGTTGGAACTCTCAGGTTCGAGGGCGGCGGCTCCGCTGGTGTTGGGCAAGTTGCCCCGGCAAGGCTCTTGCCGGGGCCATGAAGGCCGCCCCGGCAAGGACCTTGCTGGGGGAGTTTCACCTTGCCCCTCAGCTCTTCATGCTTCTAGTCTTGAGCTCGGCTATGGTAGTCTTTGCTTCCTCTGGCCCGCCAAGCGTGGCCACGGGCGTGGGGCTACAACTGCCCGCACACAAGTAAAGGGGTACAAAAAGGGACCCCTACTTTTGTACAATCGACAGAGCCCAGACTGGGCCACATATAAGTTGCCAGGCGTTATTGGGCCAGCCTAGAACGGTCTTGTGGCATGCGTGGCGGAGTTTTTACAGCAGTAACTCCCTCGCTCGTTGCGCTTCCCCACGACCCGCGTTGAATGCGTGACATGGGGGTTGTGCATCGGGCGGTTGCTGCACGCATGCATCACATCGCAGTAAATGGTAAAGTGGCGGCTCGCGCCTTCCCCATAAAAAGACGAAAATGCAGGGGCGCCGCTCATTTACCCCCTCTGCGCCCTCTCCAATCTTGGAACTGCCATCCCCCTCTTCTTCCTCAGACGAAAGATTCGAAGCTCTCATCTATGATCGCCGCCGCTGCGCCCTCATTGCTCTTGATTCTTCGCCCTCTTCCAGCCACCATGGCACCCAAGACCAGCAAGGGCAAGGGAGCGGCCAAGGAAGTCGGGGAGAGGGAGGCGACAGAGAGCGACCTGGCGGTGCTTCGGACGCAGCACGCCTACTTCCCTTCGACGGTCGACGCGGTCCACCTCAGGGACAACTTCAAGCCCTTGTGGGGGAGGGAGACGACGGGGCACCTTGCCACGCGCATCATCCCAGCCGATTTCGCCAAGGCCGAACCAAATCGGTATCCCTTCGTTGTCGATTACTTTTCTTGCGGGCTCTGCCCCCCTTTCTCCGATTTCTTCAACGACATGATGCACACCTAAGGCTTTCACCTCCTCGACTTTACGCCGAATGCTGTGGCGTGCATGGCTCTCTTCGACCATCTCTGTGAGGGCTTTGCCGGAGTGCTCCCCAGCATGGCGTTCTTCCGCCACTACTTCTATCCTCGCATCCAACCAGGGGACGCCATTTCTGGGAGCATCGCCTGGATCCCGAGGACCCAGGAGAAGGGCACGTATCCAGAGGTTGCCTAGAAGGAGAGGTGGGAGGAGCGGCTGGGCCGTTGGCTCTGGATCGAGGAGGATCCGCATGAGTTCTGTCGAGTTCGTCAGAGCCCGCCGACCCGCCGCAGGGAATGGAGCGACCTCGACGCCAACGATAAGAAGCTCTCGGTCGCCACCACCAGGATCCATCGCCTCACCATGGCCGGGCTCACCCTCGAGATGATTGGGGCGGATTTCATCCGTAACCGAATCGCCACGCTGCACAACAAGGGGAGGCCGGCTCGGGACTTCGTGAATGCGGCCGGCGTCATGAGGCTCCACCACGGCACGAAGCATAACTTCACGCGGTGATGGGGCATGCCCATTTTGCTGTGAGGCTCTTCCAGCTCAATGTGGGCGACGACGGCTAGGCTGAGAGGACTGGCAGGGCCGCGAAGTCCGGCAAGGCCGTCAAAGGGCCCCTGTTTGGGTTGCCGGCGGGAGTGGTCCCGCTGAGCAACAACTCTCGTCGGTCCGGACTTCAACGCGCACAGCCTCGACCCGGCCTGGGTCGAGCCGCCAGCACAGAAGGTGCAGGAGTTCTTCAACAATTTGTCGGAGAGCTATGTTCGCGACGAGCCGGAGCTCATCCGCGACACCATCAAGGAGGAGCTGGACTACATTGCCACCAGGGCGGCGGAGGCAGCGCTTGCCAAGGAGGCCGGCAGCGCTGGCGCCGTGGAGGAAGAGGCTTATTCGGCCGCAGAGGAGAAGGAGCTTGCCTGGTGGTAGAGTTCGCCCGTGAGGCCAGCGCAGCGCCCAGGGGCCCCCCTCATTGAAGACGCGGGCGATGAGTCGCCCAAAGAGGAAGCCGAAGCGGACGACCCCCCCGTCCGCGGAGAAGAAACGCGTCCTGGGGCGGGCCAGCTCTGGCGAGCCGGTCCGGCCCAGCAGGACCGCTTAGCTGCAACCGGCCCAGGAGCAGCTCGTGCGCCAGACGAAGGCGATGAAGGTCGCGGCAACGAAGAAGGCAGTGAAGGCCACAGTGGGGAAGAAGACGGCAACTGCCTCCTCCTCCTCCAAGCGGCGCCGGACCCCATCCCCTTCTTCCCCTCCTTGGCCAGCACCTTGGAGGCCGAGTACGACCTCGGGTCCTTCAGCCCGAGCAGGAAGAGGAAGCTAGCGGAGGGGGAGGTGGAGGACGAGTAAGTATTTCGCCCTCCGCCATCTCCTGGCCTTACGCCTGCGTTATCCTCCTTTGATTTGATGTTATCTTGACAGGGACACGGAGACGCTGGCTCAGAGGGTGGCGAAGAGGGCCAAGGCCTCGACGGGCGATAAGCCCCCGACGGGTACTTCGCATACGCCGGTGTTGGTGGACAGCAGCCCCTGACGCAGCCCCCGCTTCAGGCCCCAGCGTGAGTTCATCATTCACTGCTTCACTGATGAGTATTGGGGTGTGAATTCTTGATGCTGACCTTGCTGGGTTTGCGGGAGGAGAACGACAGTAGGAGGAGCCGCCGAGGGCCACTCCCAACACGCCGCCTCGACTATGCCACCCGGAGGCGACCTGCAAGGGGCATCCACCACCGAGCCCACGCATATGGAGGAGGAGGAGGCGAGCTTGGGTGCCGGTGGTTCTGCCCTGGCAACGAATGCTGGCGGGGAGGGTGCCACTTCTTCCCAGCCCGGTGCGGGTAAGTTGTTTGTTTCCCGTCCCTGTTCTTTCTCCTTCTTTTTGAACTTGACCGTAGCCCTGACTCATTCCTCTTGGTATCTAGACCCTTCCTCGGCGGACCGGGAGGACATTGACACCCTCATCGAGGAGGTCGCCAGGTACGCCGAGGCCAAGGCTGACAAGATCGCCGCCGACGAAGCCCCCAAGGCCGTCGCTGAGGATGCCGCCAAGGGGCCTTTCGGGGAGGCCGGCAAGGCCGCTGCCGAGGAGGACGGCAATGGGCCTGCCGGGGAGGCCGGCAAGGTCGCTGCCGAGGAGGGGGTGGTTGACGACCAACCTTCCTCCTCTGCTGCCTCTGGCTCGGGCAAGTACTTGAAGGTGGGCGACCTGTTCGTCCACCTCCCAGGAATGGCGAGCACCAGGGCGCCAACCGAGGGGGAGGTGTTTGACGACGAGGCGCTCGCCTCCCCCGGGCTTCAGGTCGTTGACGAACCAAGCGCCGGTGGTGGCGGTTCCCAAGAGGAGCAGCTTCTTCGGGCCATGAGCGTCAACTTCCAGAAGCTCCAGGGGCTCCATCGTGCCCGCCTGGACAAGGCGAAATCCAGGATGGCGGTGGCGGACAAGGCGGAAGTGGATTTTGTGGAGCACGTTGCCGAGACGCAGGCCCGGTTCCACAAGGCCCACGAAGAACTGAAGCTTGCCCAGGATTTGCTGGCTGAGCGCAAATAGGAGCTCATCCTGAAGCAGGCTGACGTCGAGAAGGCCCGGGAGGCGGCGAAGGAATAGCCCTCCAAGGACGAGGCTGCTCAGCACCAGCACTAGGCTCAGCTGAACTCCCAGGAGGAGGACCTTGCCGCCCGTGAGGAGACGCTCGCCGCCACACTCCGCGGCAAGGATAAGGAGGTCGAGAAGCTTGTCGTGCAGCCGACCCATGAGCTGGAGCAGAGGCACAAGGAGGCACTCAATGCTCAAGCCCTGGTCCATGCCGACAAGGTGAAGGAGCTGGAGGTGGAGCGGGATGGGCTGAAGCAACAGGTCTTGGAGCTGACGGAGTAGAAGGACGCGGCCAACGGTGATTTGGCGGAGGTGTTGGCCGCAGTCCTCGGCAAGTCCGAGCAACTCTGCAAGGCCAACGACTCCATCAATGACCTAAGCTGAAGCTGGAGGGCTTGGAAGGGAAGCTTTCGAAGGCCAGGGCCCGCGAGGAGACCCTGAACAACAACCTAGAGGAGGAGAAACGGCTGCTGGGGACGGCGCCGCTGAGTACGAGGAGTACGCGAAGGGCGTGAACCTCTGGATCAGCCGCCTCGTCGCCGTCGCAAGGAAGCTCACCGCCCAGCTAGCCGTCATGGGCATGCCGGACATCAGGCTCTCCGAGGACAGGAACACAAGCCCCAATGTCAGGCTAACCTTGTTCTTCGAACGCATCCTCGATGCCCTGGAACAGCTCCGCTCCAACCGGGCCGCTTATCTGGCCAACGAGGCCCAGAGGCTCTGCCGGGGTGCCCTGACGAAAGTGCTCACCAAGGTGGCGTTCTGGAACCCCACCGTCAACTTTGCCGACGCGTTGGAGAGCTTGCCGGAGGAAGTGGACCTCGCGGCACTCAACGAGGTATCAAGCCCATCATCGACTGTGTCGATGGAGTTCGGATGGTGGAGGGCCAGGACCGGACTAGGCACCCCGTTTTTCTTTGCCGCTGTGAGTTCAAGACCACGACCGTTTCATCTTAAGTTAGAACCGCAGTGATTACTTGAGGTAACATAACTTTGCTGTACTTTAAGATCAAGCGTGCTATCTTCCTATTAGATCTTTCTTTGTATGTTCGCACCCTACGCTTGGTTGGGTAAGGTTGTCGGCGCGCAAACCCATGCCGGGGTGCTTTGAGGACGGATCCTTAGTAGCTTGCCGGGGGCGCTTGCTGCCAGGCAAGCCACCTTGCCGCTCCCAGCGCGATCGCTTGAATTGTCGAGCGGACTCGGAACAGGACAAGAGCGCTGCCCGTAGCGGGTAGGCCACCTTGCCGTTCTCAGCGCGGCCGCTTGAACTGTTGAGCAGACTCGAAACAGAGCAAGGGCGTTGCCAATAGCGGAAGGGTCCCATTGCATGCATGTTTCCCATACAATGAACGAGATCTTTTGAGGAAGATAGACTTATATAAATGAAATTACTCAAAATTTTGCATGACTTAGCTTTTCGTGGCCACGCGGATAGCTGTTGCGGCTGCGGATGGCACCAGATGGCGGCTGAGCCACGTCGCCTTCTCCTCTCTAGCCATCCCCATGAAAAAGTCGATGCGCTGACCTTCAAACTGGATTTTCACAGCTTGCGCCCCCTACCTGGCGCGCCGAAGATGTCGGTGGAAACGACACCTATGGGATCACGGGGAATCCCTTCTACGGTTGGTGGGCGCGGGGCTGTGGTAAGAGCGGGTTTGAGGCATCAACATGAGAGATTTATCCAGGTTCGGGCCGCAAGCGATGCGTAATACCCTACTCCTGGTAGCTTGTGTTTATCTGGTGTTCTTGGACTAGCTACAAAGCATGCCCGGGTCCAAAAAGTCCGAATCCTCTCCCAGTACGCCGGGGGCCTCCTTTTATAGTCAAAAGGGGCTACCACAATGGCACACAGGAGGTGGAAAGTTGTATAGTGGTTGAGTTTATTGCCTGACATCACAGGACAAAACGCATTAAATGCGCTACTTAGGTGTCCTCTTGCTTTATCGGGCTGAATGGCCCGTCCGTCCGTCTGCCGCCGCCTCGCTCGACGCGTGTCGGTGACTAGGCTCGCAACGCCATGCATCCGGCCGTTGGCTAGCTCTTTGAAAGTTAGTCTTGATGGCGTAGTCTTCACGAAGATCTGCATGGCACCACGCAGGTGCTTGCTGAGTTGGCCTAGAAGCTTCGCGTCGCCACGTAGGCGCTTGCCTTGTTGGCGGGTTGATCGCTGTGTTAGAACGGTGGTGGAGCCTTGGCAGGTGGGGGCCTGGCTGCGGCCCCGCAGATGTCCCCGGCAAGGGCCTTGCCGGGGCCTCGAAGGTGTCCCCGGCAAGGAGCTTGCCGGGGGTCTCCGTCTTCTGGTCCTCATCTAGCATTTTATGTTCTTGGTCTTCACATAGACTTGCATGCCACCATGGAGGCGCCTCCCGAGCCTTGGTTCCAATGTGGTTGATGACGTTGGAACTCTCAGGTTCGAGGGTGGCGGCTCTGCTGGTGTTGAGCAAGTTGCCCCGGCAAGGCTCTTGCCAGGGCCGTGAAGGCTGCCCCGACAAGGACCTGGCCGGGGCAGTTTCACCTTGCCCCTCAGCTCTTCATGCTTCTGGTCTTGAGCTCGGCTCTGGTAGTCTTTTCTTCCTCTGCCTCGCCAAGCGTGGCCACGGGAGTGGGGCTGCGATTGCCCGCGCACAAGTAAAGGGGTACAAAAAGGGACCCCTACTTTTGTACACCGACAAAGATGATGTTCCATCATATCACAGTTAGCTTGAGGATGAGCAAGTCACTGATTCCAAGACCCTGTTCTCTGATGGAAATCCCAAGAAGGGTGGTCGCGGTAGAGAGAGGAACACTGCGGCTAAAATGTCTGATCCAGAAACTTACAAAACTCCACCTGGAGTTGAAACTGCCACCAAAAGAAATAGCAGGCTTCAGAAGATTCGCTGTCATTGGGCGAATAAGTGGTTCAACTATGAAAATGTCCAAAGGAAATATCAGATCTTGTTCGCATTCACTCCACCATGGAATGACTGCATCGCCGAGGGTTGCCTAGGTCAGGATGATGAAAAAGTAAGGCCAGCTCCTCCTCCAAATGCCCATGTTGATTCTTCGAAAACAATTGTTGATTTCCCTGAGGAAGTTGCAAAGAGGGAAAAGGCCAAGGCCAAGTGTGAAGCTAGGGCTGCAAAAAAGAATGAAGTGGAAGAAAAGAATGTCAAGCTGACACAGCAAGATGTGCAAGAGAAGAAGGAAAGGGCTTCTGCCCGAAAAGAAAGGAAGAAGAGGAAGTATGATTCCCCTCGTGCTTCGAGGAAGAAGCCTATTGCTAGAAAGTCAAAGAAGGTAGCATCTGCCTCATCTGAGTCCTCCGATGAAGAAATGGGCGATGAAATTCCCATGTATGATCAAAGAGCTCTGCTTGACAAGCCATACCAAACACCCTCTCCAGCAAAAGTTTCGCCTTCATATAGATCGTCACCAAGGCTTGTAATCATGCCGTCAGATAAACCTTCGGGTTCTGCTGCCCCTACGGCGAATAGAAAGTTGTTCCCGGTGAAAAAGTTGTTGTTGCTGCAAAGAAGGCGAAGACAAATGTTCCTCCTTCCATAGAGGAACTGAAGTATGACTCTGATCTCATTATGGATATTATTGAAGGAGCTACCTATGATGAAAAACTAGCTGATCTGAGCAGCTTAGGTCTGCCTGAAGATGTTTTCAAGATTGTAGAAGAACACTTTGTTTGGCTGGGAGAGATTACCAAGGAACTAAACCAAGCTGTCGTGGACAAGAAACTACTTGAGCAAATGAGGAAGGATGCCCGCACTGATTCTAAAAGGAAAGACGTGAACAAGGGGATTCCTTAGATTACCAAAGCCCTCATAGTTATGAGGAACAACAAGATTGTGTGGCACTCAAAGATGAAGATGGATGTGTCTCAGCTCTGTGATTGGAGAAATGATGAGCTTAACCGTTAGGCCGATCTTGCTCGACGAAGAGAAAAAGAAGAGAGGTGTCAGAAAACTAAGGCAAGAGTCAATGCATCAAGGCAATCTCGAGATCGCGCATCCAACCTCAGAAAGTAACCGATGCTCCTGTTGATTCTAGTGCTCCTCTGCAACAGATACCACCATCCCCTCGTCGTGACGTGGAAACCATGCAACAACATGGGCCTGAGGTAGTCATCACTTCTACCAGAGCTGCTCAAGAACCTGATGTGGTGGATATGTTCCTGATCAATCCTGCGAAGAGAATGCCATGCCCGAGCAACAAGCCCCGGAAGAAAAAGTTGGCGCAGAGATGAGATGGAAAAGGCAGTTTCATCGCCTTTGAAGAAAATTCAAGTTGAGCCCTCCGGATCCACCAAGGAGGATGACAAGGTTGAGGGGGAGCAAGTTGCTCCCCAAGGAAATACCACCCCGGTATCCTCATCTGGTGCCCCTACCCAGGTGGAGGTTGATCCTGCTTCTGGTTCTTTGGCTTCACTGCGAGAACAAGAAGAGAAGATATCGGAAGAGCCCATGGCTCGCGAAGAAATTGTTGTCCCACCAGTTTTGCCTCACCAATATGTACCACCAGTTCTGCCTCAGCAGACTGAAGGAGAAGCTGTAGTGACCCAAGTGACCAAAGAAGTTGCCGTGCCCCCTAATGTGGAGGGCTCACCGAAAGAAAATTCCCTAGTGCCTGATAGACAGAAAACCGTTGAAGGAGTTCCAGCGAAGGAAAATGAAGGACGGACAAGTGCCTCAATGCCATCAGCTCCAGAGAAAGCTAAAGGGCCTCTTGCTCCTCTAAAGCCAATCAATGAAAATGTGCCAGCTTTTGATGATTCTCGGTCGATGGAAATTAGTGGTGAAGAAAATCGGAAAAATCCCCAGGAATCATTTCCACTGTTTTCAGCTGAGTACGGGCCCAATGGCCCTGCATTTAATGAACAGCTTCATCTCTCAAAGCTTGCATTCTTTGGGGACATCCCGTATGAAGGAGAAAGAACTTCACTGTCACTAAGGTTTTGGACTGAGGAACAAGCCATTTATTATGCTTGGATTTTATTTGGCAAGGATAGAATTCTCAATCACAAAATATTGAACTTCACTGAACTCGAAGGAATGCCCTTCTTCCATCACGCAATTGATCATATTGAACATGCTATCCTGAATGGATTCATGCACTTCAATCATGGCTGGAACAAAGAGGTTATCCTTCAGTTCTATGCCACGCTATATATCTCAGGAGATCTTGACAACACCTCATACTGGACTCTTCAATGGATGACAGGCAGAGAAAGGATTAAATGTTCGGCAGATTAGTTTTTAGCATTGATAAATATTCCTCCATGTGAGTTTGAGAAGGATAGAAAGCACAGGCTGCATTTCTTGGAAGTGTCCAAAGCACAACTCCACATGCTGATGGATCCCACCATGGTTGGTGACGAATTCATTAATGTTGATCCGAAGAAGTTGGCCTATGACAACAAGGTGTTATTTCAAATTCTGTGCAATACTCTCATTCCAACAAACAGACCAAATTCCATCAAAGGCATCATGGGAAATGCACTTCTTGCCATGTCTCAAGGAATCAAGTTTGATATTCCTGACCTTTTCATTCGAAACCTTGCATGTGCAGCTGACAGACCTCAGTCTTTGAAGCCCTATGCTCTATGGATCATGTTCACAATCGAGCAGCTCATCCATGAGAAACTCTTCTAGGCTTACACTCCAAAGGTATTTTTGCCACCAGTTCGTGACACTCTGTGCATTGTGAAGGATATTGGAAAAGGGAAGGAACCTATTGATACTGTTGCCAATGTGTCTGGATATGAAAATGCACTGAAGGTTAAGAAGGCCAGGGTTGTAATTCCTCGTGGCGAAAATCCATCTCCTTATGAGATCTTCATTCGCACTCAGCAGACACTAGAAAGCCCCATTAAGCTGGATAGAAAGGAAAAGCTGGAGTTAATGACTGAGCTGAATTTGCTTCACAATCACACTCGTCGAATTCTTTTACATGAGAAGGAGACAAAGAAGCGATCATGGACTCTGTTAAGGAAGCATTACTCTCGGAGGATTTAGCTAAAAAGGGCATCATGAAGGACTATAACCATCTGGACTTACTCGTTGTTCCTCGCATCCAAAGACAAACTCAAGTGCTCCCACAGCATTCTGCTTCAACGGACCTGTTGTTTGTCGTCCATGATGATGAAATTGCAGATACAACCGGCACTCTTATCTTTAAGCCAGATATTCATCGCTCCAAGTCATCCAGAGCCCAGGCTGACACTCCTTCTCCTGCCTCGACCATTCCTCACTCTTCATATTCTGATTCGTCGAGTGGTTTTAACTTTGATTTTGAGGATTCTCCCACAGAGTAGCTCCTCATAGGTTTTCTCATTCATTTTTGACACTTTTTGACAAAAAGGGGGAGAATTACATCGAGTGATAGTTTATCGGGGCTCTTGCAGGGTGCTTTTATTCGCTTTTGGTTTTCCCTCGAACTATTTGCTTCATGAACTTATCGCACCACTTGTGGTGTTGAAACACTCGGTCGTCGTGTAACATCAATAACCCCCCCCCCTCCTGCAATGCTATTTGCTTCATATTATCTGTGTGCAGGTACCATTGAATGTGTTTTTTCCTTGAATTATTACCCTCGATAATTATCTATCTTACAGGGAAAAATGCTTGCTCCTCAAAGAAGAATAGGAAATCAGCAAGGAGGAGAAGTACTTTGAGTACGAAATGATCTATAACTGATGTGGTCGGATATGCGCTGATTGTTATCATTCATTATCTAACCTTGTAGGTAGAGAATGTCAGTCTGAGATTTTATGCCTTATGTTCTGAAGGACATATGATTCACTGACAAAGTTTTTTTCCTCGTAATTACTTGTTATCTTCTGTATCGTAGGGAAACCGCAAATAAAGCATATCCACTCCGAGCTACATCTTATTACTGTTTCTTGCTCTGATTGTATGGAATATCTAACATTCAAGAGAAATACATCTCGTGTGGATTCAAATTGTGTTCTGAGAAAACCTTCATGTTATATCCGTCGACACAAAAATCTTTCTAAGCATATTTTGAATCTAATTCTCTTCAAATTCTTTGTGACAGGAATCACCTCAAACACCGTCAAGTGCATTGAAAGAAGTCAAGTACGGATTCATAAATCAATGTCACTTATACGAAGAATAATCTCATCTCCCTCCGGCCCTTCATGCTCTAAAGCATACCTTCAGGGGAGAGCAATTTATCTTCATATTTGTCTCTCGCCTTTTATTATTCATCGCATTACATTCCATTCATTAACTATCCTTCGATGTGATTTGTTTTGTCAACAATCATCCAAAAAGGGGGAGATTGTTGGTGCAATACTTGTCTACCTTGTGTTTTGGAGATTGTTGACCGAAACAAGTATGGACTGACTTGTTTGCTAGTGCATACAAAGAGAAAAAGTCCATACACAACCGAAGAGAATGTTGTCTCAGGTTCTAAGTTCGAGGAACTTCACCGAAGTATATTTGCGTTGTAGAGAAGAACGAGCTATATTTTTCCAAGTGATATAGTCGAGATAATTGATGTGAAGAAATCGACCCCTCAAAAATTTACTGCTAAAGCAAATCTTTTTGACTCGGTATAGTCGTCCAAAGAAATTGACTGCAGCGATGGAAGTCGAAGGCAAAGTGAAGAAGTAGTATTCATTTCGTTCTTCTTCTTTCAGTTATTTGAGTCATAGGACCTCCGCACTATTAATAGGGGTATAGGTTCTCGAAGCTTAGATCCGCTGTGATGCTTAGCCAAAACCTATGAAAGTTGTGAGAGAAATCTCTTTGTGTTCTGAGCAAATACTTGTCAGCAAGAGACTGTGATCTTTTTCATTTTGAGAGATTTGTCTCGGACCGAGGAGTTAGCATTACATGCTCTGCAAGTAATGTTACCGTTGGACTTGTGTCGTTCGGCCATTGGCTGATCCCGATGTCTAATTTGGTCATTTCCCATCAGGGAAGGCTGCGGCTATAAATAGCCACCCCGCTCCGCTTGAGATTTGTGAGAAGATTGATTTGAGCAACCTCTCTCTGAGTAATTTGAGTTTAAGACCCACCGAGAAAAATCAAGAGCCCCAATCTTAGATAGTGGTTTAGCATCAGAGTAGTTCTGAGTGAGAGTTCTTGTACCTATTACTCCTGAGAGCTGCGCACTCTCTACACGGATATGTTTCGACTCGATTGTTGAAGAGTTGTTGTCTTCACCGAGCTAGATCTTCAGCAACCAAGAAGAGTAATTGTGGTTCGTGAAGGTCGACCGAATGTTTGGAGATCGCCGACAAGGATCTACGATGAGTGAAATCAACCTCAGTCTGATCAGCTCTGCATTGAAGGAGAATAGGGTAAAGAGAGTTTATCTTCTGTGTTAAGTCACAGCCCCTCCAACCAGACGTAGCCCTTTGGCAGAAGGGTGAACTGGTCTACCAAACCTCTCTGTCTCCATCGAGCACCACTGGTTCAATCTACTCTACTGCATTTCCTTCAGTAGTTTAAGTTTGTGCTCTGTGGCGATAGTTTATCCGACCATTTCGTCTGTTGTAACTCTCTTCTGTCTTTACTATCATTCATGTGAGTTATTCTTCATATCTCATACTGTCGCATGTGCATCTCTGTGTCGTCATCTTCATTTCACTTCGATTAACCATCTTGCATATCTCTCGTCACCCGTATCATGTTTTGTCTCATACTACTGCATCTGTTTGCATGTTGCATTACTCTCGTCGTAGTTAAACATGTAATTTCCCAAGCTCGCAGTGTCATTACTTCATTCATCGAAGAATATGCTTCTGATGAAGAAGATTGATTCAGTTCATTTCCTTCTGTTCATTATTCCGCTGTTGTGATTGTGATTTCAATTGTTTCGAAAGAAATTTTGAATCTCCCATTCACCCTGTGGGGACCCCGACTCATAAGTTGTGATCACTGAATGCACGTGTACAGTGATCCCAGAGATCAATGCTCACTGAACACAGAGAAGCTGAATAACAAGAGTCTTGCATCCATACGTACCATCTTATACAAATTATGACCATTATCGTCAAGTCTTACATAGATAAAGCCACAAGGGCTGAATACCAAATAAACTTAAGCAGTGGAAATCTTCGTCGATAAGTAGAACCCATGCCATCTGCCTTAACTCTATAGGCATTCTGACTGGGAAACGTCCTAGTTCGCATGTTCATCTCCAAAGAACTCTTCTTCGAACTCCTGTTCTTCCATGCCTGGCCAATTAAATAACCAGTGGCAAGCCAGTGAGTACTTTGAATGTAGTCGCAAGCAACCCATGTTTTGGTTCAAGATACAACAATGCATGATATAGGTAAATTTTGTAGAAAGCTAGTTTTGTTGTGCTATGACATGTTCAACAACTGGTAAAACATGCATCATATGAATTCAGGTAACCATAGGGAGTGGTTACAGATATCAACAAAAATGGAGTGGGCATCAACCCAACTCAATCATGTCAAGTCCTTTGACTTGACCCAAGTAGTTCTTCCCACTTATCCAAACACACACACTGGTTTGTAAACATGTGGACATAGCCCAAGAGCGGTTACCCAATTGTCCTTGACCGTGGACACGGCTATTCGAATAGTTTTACACTCTGCAGAGGTTGCACACTTTACCCACAAGAACCGGGGAACTTCCGTGTCATCCACGACCCGCGGTACCTCAAGTACCTGGGTAAGCACCCGATAATTATCTTTCCCTAGAAGACACTAACATAGAGTCCACTCGATTGGTAGCAACCCCCATGCCCAACATTTCTCATCTTAAGATTTTGGAGCCATAGACATGGTCAAAGGGCTGCTTCCCTTGGTCTTCAAAGTCTTCAAGTCCTTCTCCTTCTTCTTATCCAACTACTTCGTCAAATACGGGATCTATACGTCGCAAAAGAAATGCCGGGAAAATAAGGCAATAGCAAAACAGAAAAACTAAAGTGCTCAGAAAAATGTCAACCTATTTTTAATAAATACTAGGGTGAAAACTAAGAAGGATAAAATTCCTAGTTTTGGTTTTGGAGTAGCAGAATAGAAGAAATGGATTTTCAGAGGGGTTTAAATATATTCAAATTTGAATTTGAATATGAACAGTACATAAAAGTTGGTTGGACACGAATGAAAGTTATACCATTAAATAGGTGGGATTTTTACAAGATTTTAGGAACTGGAATTATTGCATTTGGATTAATATTTAATCTGTGGAATTTTTGGGAAAGTGATGAGAAAAGAAAAGGAAAAAGGCCACTGTGTAACCGGGCTGGAAACAGCCAAGGTGCATGTGCCCAGAGGCGATTCGGCCCAGGCGAGCCGAGCGCCGCGCGCGCGCCAGGTTTGGACCTGACGGGCGGGGCCTAGGCGCCAGTGAGAGATAGGGAGGCGAGGGAGAGGAGAGGCTGATAGGCGGGGCCCGCCGGTCATCCCTAACCCTGCGACAGAAGGCCAGCGAGCTCACCGGTGACGATGTAGGGCACGGCGAGGCGAGAGGAGGGCAGGGTTAGACTCAGCACAGAGTCGCCTCGGGTGGAGGTGGACTTGGTCGCCGGGGTGGCATGGTTCGTCGGCGGCGAAGTCATGCAGCAGAGGGGCTACGGGAGGTCGCTGTTCCGGTCATCTCAGGCTGCAAAATGAGCGGGAGAGAGATGGGAAACGGTCAGTGGAGTGCGGGGGTTCCAGATCGAGAGGAAAGAGAGGCGGGGACGACCTGTACCTCGTGAACTCCGGCGAGCCGAAGCGGTGGAGAGGAACTGGGGGTTCAGGGGGATGATTTAGTGGTGCAGAGAGTGAGTGGTGAGGAGAGGAGAGCTCGGGGGGCTTAAATAGAAGGGGGGCGAGGTGCACCGTGGCTCGTGCGCCGGCGAGCTTCTAGCCGTTGCTAGAGGCCACGGGGGCTCACTTGAGTGTGTCTGGGGTCCTTGTGGGAGAGTTCTACGGCCCCGGGAAGGAAGAGAGAGAGCGGGGAGGGTCAGAGCATCGCGCGTGTGAGCGTGCTCATTCGAGCTCTCGGGCGGCCATGGTGCGCGTGCGAGCACGGCAGGAGAGAGAGAGGAAAGAGGGGGACCAGGCTGTGGCGTGCTAAGGACGCCGAGGAGCATCGTCGGGCGAGCTGGGGAGGCCCGAGGTGGCCGGAGGTGGTTGGCAGGGGGCGGTGAGGGAGTCCTGGACTAAGGGGTCCTCGGGCGTCCGGCACATTAGCCATGGGCGGACCGATGGGTCAGAAGATAATGAAGACCAAGACTGCACCCATGTTCGGATGGGACTCTCCTTGGCATGGAAGGCAAGCTTGGCGACCAAACATGTAGATTCATCTCTTTGTAACCAACCTTGTGTAACCCTAGATCATCCCAGTGTCTATATAAGCCGGAGGACTTAGTCCGGAGGGAGAGATACTCATTACCATAGTCATACAGGCTAGACTTCTAGGGTTTAGCCATTACGATCTCGTGGTAGATCAACTCTTGTAATACTCATATTTATCAAGATCAATCAAGCAGGAAGTAGGGTATTACCTCCATAGAGAGGGCCCGAACCTGGGTAAACATCGTGTCCCCTGTCTCATGTTACCATCGACCTTAGACGCACAGTTCGGGACCCCCTACACGAGATCCGCCGGTTTTGACACCGACATTGGTGCTTTCATTGAGAGTTCCACTATGACGTCAACGACAGGATTGATGACTCGCCTTGTCCTTAGAGACAATATCACCGCCGGAGGAGGATCGCCCTGTGCCAAACCCTCCGGCCGGCGGCTTTTACCATGACCGCCCGTTCGGCCGTTAAGCCGACGATGACCTCTCGGGCCATCAAAATTCCCTTTGTATCGACTCCAAAGACTCCAAGCAGATGGATCCGACGGAGTTTTCTTCTTTAAACGAGCTCCTTGATCGCATCGCCGCCCTGGGAATCGCCATAGATTACGATCGGATAGGGCTTAAACCCAATCAAAGAGAAATCAAATCTCCACCGGTCACCCACCAGATATCGGTAGTCGAGGAGCAAGACGGCGACTCTTCCCCTATACCGAAGACGGACTATGTTCGGATCGCCGACCCTGAAGAGCCGCATACCCACCAGCGAAAGGATGTGACCGGCCTTCCGAACATAGAATAGGACGATGGGCCTAAGCAATCAGAAGATACTCCGGAGCCCGGACTGTTGAGTCTGGAAAATCTTCAGACTCCGGATCATCGATCGGGTCAGGGTCCGGAAAAATTTCCACCCACTCACCCAGACATAAGCGCTCTTATGAGCATACAACAGCAGTCTCAGGAAACGGTCCACCACTTCTGGGCCAGATTCCTCCTTGTCGAGGACAAGGTTAAAGATTGTCGTGACGAGGACGCAATATTAGCGTTCTACAACAATTGCACGGACGAAGGAATCCTCAACGCCATCAATCGCCGCCGCATACTACACTTCGCGGACTTGGAAACTATCATACAGAAGTACTGCGCAATGGAAAGCGCCTGGAAAGCTCAAGCAGCTTGCTGGGAGCCGTCGGTCCCAACTCAACCCCTCATCCAGGCGAAAAGGGCGCATCCCCGCAGCCCGCCCAGTCCAATAGCCAAGAAATATAAACCCATTATGCGGCACGGAACCGTTCTAGAGGGATGGCTCGATGGCCCATGCAAAATATACACAACACCGGATACCACATCAACCCACAGCCTTAGAGCATGTTGGATACTCCGGCAGGTAGCCAAGAGCGGCGAGGACATCCTTACCAAAAACGCCCCAGAGCAACACCCTCCAGAAGACGACGACCCCAGAGTATTGACGGTCTTCGAGACATTCGCTTCAAACAATAAGCGCAAAAGGTAACTCCGCGGACTCGCCGAAGTCTGTCAAATAGTAGCAATAAATCCTTGGAACGACACGGCTATAACTTTTAACACCGGTGACGAACCAAAATACAGGACAGTCCGAGCACCATCCGCCTTGGTCCTCAGTCCAATAATGGACGGCTTTCGGCTCACCAAGGTCCTCATGGACCGCGGCAGCCGACTAAACCTCATCTATGAAGATACACTCCACAAAATGGAAATAGACAGGAGCCGCATCGAGCAAAGCAGCACGACCTTCCGAGGAATCATTCCCAGTCGGGAGGCGCGGTGCCTGGGAAAAATAACACTCGACGTGGTATGGAGAATTATCGGTCCGAAGAAATAACTTTCCAAGTGGCCTCTTTCAACAGCGGATATCACGCCCTCTTGGGGCGAGAGGCATTTACACGCTTCCAAGTTGTACCTCATTACGGGCATATGAAGCTTAAGATGCCCGGGCCCAATGGCATAATCACTCTCGCCAGTGATTCGGACATAGCACTCCGCGCCGAAAACAAAACTGCATCCCTGGCTCTAGAGGCATTATCTGAAGCCCTCGCGGCCGAAGAGTTAACTGCACTGCGCTCCATGGTGGACAGGGACAATATGATCTTAGACAAACGCCCCAAATCCACCTCCTTCAAGCCAGCAGAAGAAATATTCAAATTCCAGGTCCATCCAACGGACCCCAAGAAGACATCATCTATTGGGGCACAACTAGACCCAACGGTCAACACCGCGCTACGAGATTTTCTTTGCGAAAACTGGGATATATTCACCTGGCACCCTTCTGACATGCCAGGAATCCCGCGCAAGCTGGCCTAACACAGCCTTAACATATTAAAGGGATATAAACCGGTCAAACAAACACTGCGGTACTTTTCCGAGCCCAAATGCCAAGCCATGGGAGAGGAGCTAGCCAAGCTAATCGAGGCTGGATTCATTAGAGAAATAAAACATCCAGACTGGCTGGCAAACCTGGTGATGGTACCAAAGAAGGATAAATCCTGGCGCATGTGCGTCGATTTCAAAGACCTCAATAAGGCTTGCCCTAAGGATCCCTTCCCCCTCCCCCCGCATACTGCAGGACACGACTCGCTGTGTTTTCTCGACGCATATTCCGGATACCATCATATCAAAATGAAGGAGTCCGATCAAGCTACAACAGCATTCATTACCCCATATGGGCCATTCTGCTTCAACACCATGCCCTTGGGCCTCAAGAACGCCGGCGCCACATACCAACGCATGATTCAAACATGCCTGGAGAAACAGATCGACAAGACAGTTGAAGCTTATGTGGACGACGTCATCATCAAAACTAGGCACGTCGAAACACTAATAGACGATTTACGTCTCACATTCGACAACCTTCGCGCGTATGACATTAAGCTCAATCCGGAAAAGTGTGTTTTGCCCCTCACTGGAAAAACTGCTGGCTTCATCGCTTCTAATAGAGGAATTGAAGCAAATCCAGCCAAAATCCGAGTCTGTCACAATTGGCTACGCCAATGCACCATAAACAAGTCCAAAAACTTCGCGGGTTGCATGGCAGCTCTAAGCCGCTTTATCTCCAGATTGGGAGAAAAGGCACCGCCACTCTATCGCCTTTCTACGGCGAAATGATCACTGAAAGTGGACGGACGGCAACAGCCGGACTAGAAGAAATAAAACGCTTCTAGCGAAAGCAACCCAATCTCTGGCCGCCAAACGTCAAGTAACCCATGTTACTATACATATCGGCAACACATCAGGTGGTGAGCCCGTACTTTCGTCGTTGAATGAGAACAGACGGACACAAATTCTCGCTTGAAGCCAAGATATACTACGTATCCACCGCCCTTACACCATGCAAATCCGGTACCCCATTATCAAAAGATATCATACGCGGTCCTCATGGCATCCCGAAAGCTACGACACTACTTCCAGGAGTGCTCGATCACGGTGGCTTCCGAAGTACCACTCAACGACATAATAAACAACCACGATGCCATGGGCCGGATTGCCAAATGGGCCATTGAGCTCCTTCCATTTGATATTACATACAAACCACGTCGAGCTATTAAATCCCAAGTACTGGCTGACTTCGTCGCCGAATGGACAGAGGCCGAACTCCCTAAAGAGTACGACACATATTCCAATTGGGTTATGTATTTCGATGGCTCCAAAATGCTGGCAGGGCTAAGAGCGGGCGTTGTTTTAACGTCCCCCACAGGAGATGTCGTTCAGTACGTACTCCAAACACTATACTCAGACTCCAATAACGCAGCCGAATACGAGGCCTTATTGCATGGTCTTTGGATGGTCATTTGTCTCCATGGGCATACACAATACCGGAAGTGCGCGGGGACTCAAACCTCGCAATATCTCAAATAAATGGAGACTTCGATGCCAAAGATCCGAAGATAGAAGCTTATCGTAATGTCGTCCTAAAAATGTCGGCTCGGTTCGAGGGGCTCGAGTTCCATCATGTGGCCCGAGAAAGTAATCAAGCGGCGGACATTCTTGCTCGTATCGGTGCCAAGCGCGACCCCGTCCCACCTAATATCTTTCTGGAAAGGCTTTTTGAGCTATCCGTGGTGTGGCAGGGGGAAAGCAGCAACACTAGTCCGGATCCAAACACAACCCCAGATTCCGAACACACCGATATCATCGGAGGCTCAGCCACCGAAATAACACCATCAGCAAATCTCATTTTGGCAGTCATTGCCCCATGGACCGAACCCTTCTTGGCCTACCTTAATAGGAAGGAACTTCCTGAGGATCAGAATGAGGCCCGCCGCATTGTCCGGCGTTCGAAGGCCTACAAGGTTCATGACGGAGAACTCTATAAGAAAAGCGCTACCGGAGTCCTTCACAGATGTATCTCCGAGGAGGAGGGGCGGCAGCTCCTGGCTGAGATTCATGCCGGTCTCGAAGGGCACCACGTCGCAGCTCGGGCCCTTGTTAGCTAGGCCTTCCGTACAGGGTTTTATTGGCCGACGGCCCGAGCAGATGCACATGACCTTGTCCAATGATGCGTCAAATGCCAACTCTTCGCCAACCAAAGCCATATGACCCCCATTGCCCTACAAACAATCCCCATCACTTGGCCTTTTGCGGCCTGGGGACTGGATATGGTTGGACCCCTTAAAGGACGAAGCCATAAGAAAAAATATCTGCTGGTCATGGTGGATAAATTCACTAAGTGGATAGAGGCCAAACCAGTTAAAACGGCCGAGTCCGGGCCGGTGATAGAATTCATATCTGGCGTCGTACACTGTTATGGTGTTCCGCACAGTATCATCACTGATAACGACTCCAACTTCACAGCCGACGAAGTGAAAACCTGGTGCGCTAATCTGGTCATCAAGCTCGACACGCCTCTGTTTATCATCCACGCATAAACGCGGTCAAGTCGAAAGAGCCAATGGTCTTATTATGAGCGGCATTAAGCCTAGACTAGTGCGGTCTTTGAAAGAATCAGACAAGCACTGGGTTGAGGAGCTTGTCTCGGTACTCTGGGGGCTGCGGACCACGCCCAATCGCACTATCGGATACACACCTTTCTTCATGGTGTACGGTGCAGAGGCAGTGCTACCCTGCGACATTATTCATGACTCACCTCGAGTGCGCATGTACGAAGAGAGAGAGGCCGAGCTCGATCGGCAGGACAGCTTAGATGCCCTGGAGGAGGAGCGTGATGTTGCAAAAGCCCGTTCCGCATTTTGTCAATAGTAGGCTCGTAGGTATCAAAGCAGAGAAGTGCGGGCCAAAACTTATAACGTCAGCGAACTCGTTCTACACGTACCGGAGAAGAAAAAGGACAAACTCAAGCCCAAGTGGGAGGGTCCCTTCATCATCGACAAAGTTCTCACCGGAGGGGCGTACCGCTTGCGTGATGCGTCAGACAATCGACTAGAGCCGAACCCCTGGAACACGGCCAGACTCCGAAGATTCTATGCCTAGCGCCGGACTCTTTGTTCGTCTCCTTCCCCATATTTTTTCCATCATTTTTTATCTCTTTTGTTTTTTCTCTTTAGCCTTAAAAGCTTTCGTGCAGTTAGGCCGTGCACCCCTGACGCATACATCTTCAAGTATGTACGTCTATTATACCTGGGGGCTTCTTGGACAAAAGCTTGCTATTATTATTTTCCGAGCATCAAGCTCATCACATATGCGTTTTATCCCGTATGTACCTTTTCTTCGCCATTATATGCATCGATATGACTTAAGTTTTGGCCAAGCTGGGTTGCCTGGCTCCTGTGCTTATGCCCTACGTTCCCGTTAGTTAGGCTAGGGCATAAAGGGAGCACCTCTGCGATTGTTACTGCCGGGTCATCCGGATGTGTACCTCAGACTGGGTGAAGCCGAATGCTAGCGTTCTTAAGGGAATAATCGGTCAGTGAACTAAAGGTGTTTTCACATTAGTTCCATCGTGAACCCCCAGAAGCTATACACATTGTGATTTCTTCGTCACAGTCCGGACAAGCACATCGATGCATGCACACCCAGGGAAAGGAACCCTTAACGGAACTATTCTCTCTGTAAGATGTTCCTTACAATTTTAATCTAATATAACATAACTAGCCAGATACAACTTGTCTGTTCAAGCAACTATGACCCCTACGCCTGGTTTTGCCGCATACCCCGGTTTAGTTTGCCACTCAGGTATTCAGAAAACACTCCGCACCTTCGGGCCGAGAGGTCGAAGTGAAAAGGTCGGCCATGACAATCGTTTTACAGTCTAGCTAGAAGGAAAGTACATAGTCACTTAGGAGTCAAAAACTTCCTCCTCTATACCATCCAACAGGAGGTCTAACTTACAATCATGTTGGGAATATCTAGCGGCCACCTCTACTTGTTCATATGCTAAACTAACGGGAATGTCTTCCCCATTTGACCCTAGCGGTCCGACCCAGGCCATGTGATTTGGATCCAGCTTGGTATACCGCGTTTTCACCATGGCCGAGGCCTCTCGGGCACCCTCTCGGCAGGCCGATATCTTCCATAGTCCGATACGCCGCCACGCTCCCTTGAACAGCTCTACAAGCTCCTCCATACTCCCTGGAGGGGAGGCAGATGGCCATAAGGCCTTGGCTACACTCCGCATTGCCTGCCGAGCTTGCTCGTGCAATTGCGACAACCCTTGCAGAAGATCACTTGATGATCCGGACACCTCCTCTTTGGGATGGCCCGTCAACATACCTGCAATCATAGCTATATAACCTACTTTAACCTCCAAACTATTATAAGGTAAATTCGGCCACGTACTGAATATGCCGCCTCGCAACTTTTTATTCTCCTTCACGGAGTCGGCTAGCTGGGCTCGCACTCTTTCAGTTCTTCGCCCAGTTTGGTGTTTAAATCCTGGAGTTTGTTTTTCTCCTCCCTGACTCGGGTCAGAACACGCTCGCCTACGGCATTTTAGTCTGTTTGCCTCTTTCTCTCTTGCTTGAGCGATTTTCAACGTATCTTCCAGTTGATCTGACGATCGTATTATGAGATAAGCAATAGTATTAGCACAACTGGTATATAATTGTTATTCCTCGATGGCGGGGAACATTACCAGAGGATGCCCTCTTGGACTTTTCCAGTTCGGCGGTAGTAGCATTTAGCTGTGTCCGACACTGCTCCAGCTCTTGAGCTAGCAGGTTGTTCTTCTCCGTAAGAACCTGGTCATACAACGATCCTTAAATCACTTGTGCCAACTGCTTTCAGTCTCGGGGGCTACTAGCATGTGGTTATCCTATTCGGACAAAAGAAACCTTACCTGCACATTCATTAAATGCTACTTTGTGGCTCTGCCTAGCCCATCTCGAGCAGCTCGGATGTATGCGTCAGCCGAGCTGAAGGCATCAAATGCATCTTTTGAGAAGGCAAGGTCCCAGAAAACGGCCCTCCGGCGCCGATGATTCATCGCGCTCTCCACTTCCGAGTTGGTGACGGACATATCTTCCGAGCTCTCGGCCAAAGGACAGTCCGGTGTCATTCCCGTATCGGCCCCCGTCTCTCCGGCAGGGTCTGCACCACGGCTGTTGGGAGTACGTCTGGCCGAATTCCCAGAAATAGTCCGGCGAACCTTTTTCCTCATACAGGACAAACATAACAGTCACAGATGGGTGTGACTACTGAAGCATACTTTCAAATCAATACCTCTTTGACGAAGGCCGGACCGTGTCTTCACCGGTCTTCCTTTTAGAGGCCTTGCTCGGCGCAGGAGCCGCTCTCTTTGGAGTCGCCCCCGGGGTAGCATGACGTGCCGAACGCCTCCCCTTTAGAGCATGAGACAGTGCGGCGGGTGAGGCAATGCGAGGAAACTCTTTCAGGGGGGATTTCTCCTGATGACTTACGTGGGAAGCAGGAAGAAGACCAGGATAATCAGCGATAATGGCCGCTTCCGTGCCATCGTAGCTCGCCTGGTAAAACACCCCTTCCGCAAGTACCACGAATATATCCGGGTCCTCTTCAAACCCAGGGTCAAGCTCCCGGTTGTGGTTCTCTATCTATGGGGCGGGGCTGTGAAGCCCCTTGGTGATTTTTTGCCAGTGCTGTTATAAATAGACGGATTAAGAATTTATTAAAGATGACTCGGAAAGCGGAATGAGTAAAAGCAGAGGGGTCAGGACTTACCCAGCTGGGTGGGTCATACATAGAGTATCCATCTCTGCGCTTGATGCAAAGGAATTCCTCCTCTCCCCTTTAAACAGCCCGGCCAGTATCTTGGCCAGAGCGGCGGGGGTGTCCGGACCTTTCCGACCACAGCGGGAGGCGTCGTCCTCCCCATTATAGTGCCACATTGGGAGCCCTCTGTATTGAAGTGGCTGAACCCCTCGCACTATTGAGGTCGCCATTACCTCAACCATTGTCAGTCCGGACTGAGCGAGCATCTTTATCTTGCTCATGAGCTAACCAACTTCCGCACTATCATCTTCTTCAAGACTCCGGGGACGCCAACTATGGTGTTTCTTTAACAGAACGCTTGCATAATTAGGAAGACCCTTCCGAACTAGGTCGGGAAGTGCGCGACGTCCTCAATGTAGAACCATTCGGAAGGCCATTCTTCAAATGCCTTCCTGGTGTGCCGGACAGGTATCCGGTATCGGTGATGCGCCATATTTTGGCTCCGCCCACTTCAAATATTGACCCCTCGTGGTTGCGCGGGACAAGACAGAACAACTTTCTCCACAATTCAAAATGGGCCTCAATTCCCAGAAATAGTTCGCATAAAGCAACATAACCCGCAATGTGCAGGATAGAGGCGGGAGTAAAGTTGTGCAGTTGGAGGCCATAATATTCCAGAAGCCCTCGGAGGAACGGATGAATGGGAAATCCGACGCCTCTTAGCAGATAAGGGACGAAACATACACGCTCCCCCCGGATGGATTGGGGAAGTCCTCCGCCTGGGTCTCGCCATTAAAGGAGGCCAACCCTGCTCGAACAGGGACCAGATCTGCAGGGGGAGAAATCCCTGCGTTTGCAACTTCGCCAATTGACTATGGGACGCAAAGCACCTCTCCCACTCACCTTTCTCCGGGTCGGAACGGGAGGAGGAGCTGGGAATGCTAGCCATGTTGGAATGGTCTTTCCTAGCAATCTCTGAGGATTCTCTCCGCGTGGTGCCGCATGGATCTGAGATCCAATCTCTTTAAATAGATGCTCTTTCTTACATGGCCGGGGTGTTATTTGCAAAAAATACCCTGACCTTCCGCATTCGTTCGACATGTGGAAGCTGAAGTCATCGATGCATAGATTGAATTAAAAGTCGAATACATTACTTGGAAGTCATCGGAGGAGGAACCCGCCTTGCAATGCCGAAGAAAATTCATGCTACCAACACCTCGTCATTGAAGACCGGTTCGAGGGCAACCGAGGAGCTGCGTACTAAGGTTCTAAGGCCCGCCCATTAGCCATGGGCGGACCGATGGGTTGTGAAGATACGAAGATCAAGATCGCACCGTGTTCGGATGGGACTCTCCTTGGCGTGGAAGGCAAGCTTGGCAACCAAACATGTAGATTCCTCTCTTTGTAACCGACCTTGTGTAACCCTAGATCCTCCCGGTGTCTATATAAGCCGGAGGACTTAGTTCGGAGGGAGAGATACTCATTACCATAGTCATACAGGCTAGACTTCTAGGGTTTAGCCATTACGATCTCGTGGTAGATCAACTCTTGTAATACTCATATTCATCAAGATCAATCAAGCAGGAAGTAGGGTATTACCTCCATAGAGAGGGCCCGAACCTGTGTAAACATCGTGTCCCGGCCTCCTGTTACCATCGACCTTAGACGCACGCCTGGGAACCCCTACCCGAGATCCACCGGTTTTGACACGACAAAGCGGTTACAAAGGTTCGTCAAGACCGTAGCGCGCTCCAGAGCATCCAAATGGCTTGGCATGCCATTTTCTAAGCAGTGTGGGCGCCCCAAGCATGTCCAGCAGGTCTAGGAGGGAGTAAATAAAGGGGGAGGGGCCTTGGATGCCATGGATGGCCAGTAGGAGAAGAGTGGGGTTGGGAGAGAGATGGAAATGGGATGTCCAGAGGGGTAAATGAGGTGGTTTCACCCCTCAATCATTGAGCTGATATGCAGCCATAGTTACTGGAGGTAGAAGAGGGTCAGGAGCAACTGTGGTACAAAGTTGAGCCCATGGAGATTAGTGGAAGAGGTCAAAAATGGAATTTTGGTAAAGTGGCAGAAGGTGTTTGATGCTTCTCTGGGTAAGCAAATGAACTCCATTTGGCATGAGACTCCACAGGGTGAAATGGCACATATAATTAGGGCCTTCCACCAATTTTGAGCTCATTTGGGCAAAGTTGCCAATGCAACTTTTGTAAACCCTAGAAATCAACAGAAATGCATTTACCAAGATCTAGTCATGCAAAACCATTCCCCTTGATGCACCACTTGGTTTAGTGTCATCATTTGGGTTTTTGAGCATGACAACAAAGTTTGGGGGCATTTGGAATAAGTTGGCAATGTAAAGTTGTTCAAACTTGAATCTGGACAGAGATGGGTTTGGGGCACTTTGGTGAACCAAAATAGTTTGGATTGAGCTGAAACTTTGCAAGGTCACCATATTATGCATATGTGACTTGCTAGAATTTTCCTGGATTTATTGGAAAATATTTCTTGTAGAAATATTTCAAATACTTTTAATGGACAGAAATGGTTTTGGAGGGTTTTGCCCAATAATTTGAATATGACCATGTGTTGAAACTCTTACATATGGAAAATATATGTCCACTGAGTTTCCCTGATTTTTCTGTAATATTTTTGAAGCTTTAAAATAATTTTAACCTATTAAAGAGCATTTCTGGCCTTAAGGAAAAGCATTTAAATAAAATAGGAAATTACTTTTAAAATCATATTTTTGTGGTTTATGGGAGTCCTATATCTAATAGGTTTCAAATATACTCTTTGAAATATTTTTCATACCCCAAATCAAGTACTTGTAGTGCAAACCTCAATTCAGGGGTTTTTGGAAAACTAATTCTTGAAAATACTATTTGGCCAAATTATTTTTGTAAGAAAATACTATATTGCTCTATACACCTGGCATGATCATTGGGCAGAAGTTTGGGTAAGTAGATGAAGTATAGAAGGTGGAGTTGTGTTGAATTTAAAGAGCACTTGAAAAACACAGAGAGAAAACCAACTCCAAATAAAAGCCAAATAATGCAAAAGTTTTTGTCAAACCACAATTTATCATGATTTATTAGCTTAAGTGTTGTGGCGTGAAAATCAGGGTGTGACAGACTTACCCCCTTACAAGAATCTCATCCCCGAGATTCCCAATCTAGGCATGGAAAGGAATGCGAAAACTGGATCTGGGGGTAGTCTTCACGTCCTCATACTACTTGTGCTTCCGAGTGGTGCTCCATTGAACCTTGAAGTACTTGATGGCGTGGCTTCGTGTATGACATCCTGCTTGATCCAGATTGCGATTGGGGTCTCTCGCGTAAGTCATATTGGGCTGGATGATGTTCTTTCACGGGTCCAAGATGCTCCACGACTCAGGAGCTGGAGTGGTCCTGGTGTGCCCTAAAGGCGATCGACTCAGCTATGTGCTTCAGATCCACTTTGGTTCTTCCAACAATGAGGCAGAGTATGAGGCTCTTCTTTATGGGTTGTGCATCGCGGTCTCTCTCGGGATCTGCCGGCTGATGGTCTATGGTGACTCGGATCTGGTGGTCAACCAAGTCATGAAAGAGTGGGAATCCGGAGTCCAGCGATGACATGCTACGCAACACCGTCAGGAAACTAGAAAAGAACTTTGAAGGACTAGAGCTCCATCACACTCCACGACTCAAGAACCGGGTAGCTGATAACCTGGCCAAATTTGGTTCCACTCGAAAGGCCGCCCCGAAGAACGTGTTCGTGGAGCACTTGCACTCGCCCATGACCAAAGATGACCCCTTCGTGGAGGAGCCCATGCAGCTAGTCGGACCATCAAATTCGACTGAGGTCGACATTCCTATAGTGATTGACCTGGTCCAGGAGATTCTTGTGATCACTCCGGAGTGGTCCGAACCATACATCGCATACTTGCTCAGGCAAGAACTCCTAGAGGATGAGGTTGAGGCTCGTCAGAACGTCCGCCGATCGAAAGCCTTCACCGTCATGGGTGATCGGCTTTACAAGAAGAGCACCTCCGGAGTCACTCAGTGCTGCATTTCGCCAGAGGAAGGACAACAGATCTTGCAGGGGATTCAATCGGGAACCTGTCGGCACACGCGTCCTCGACGTTGGTTGCCAAGACGTTGGTCCAATGAGGCTGCCCGAGACATAGTAGACCAATGTGTCGGGTGCCAATTCTACGCAAACCAATCACACAAACTAGCATTTGTGCTAAACATGATCCCTCTCACCTGGCCATTTGCCGTCTGGGGACTCAACATGATCGGCCCCCTTCGGACTGGGGCGAGTGGATTCACTCATGTGTTCACTGGTGCGCGTCGGTCCTAAACAAACGGTTTTTAACCCCTTTCCGCGACAGCATTCGGAACCGTCGCCAAGTGAGTGTGGGCGATAGGGGGTTCCTTCCCACACGACCCAGAAACCGTTAGGGATATGCCCTCCTGGCACACACGCTCGGCAAAATGAGGTCGTAGGCATCAAGCAGCACTCAAATACAGAAATACGTACAGTAGTGCTAAAAAATACAATTATACAGGCGAAATCATTTCTGGTCGTAAGTACATCCCACACAGTCAGTCACCACTAAATGTTTTCGTTCGTCTATACATCCCACACAGTCACTACAAGGAAAACGTTTGCGCAAGGTGTCGTAACGCAAAAAGTTTTGAAGAGAATGTCGTGTGTGATTGTTCATTGATCCAACATGGTTTATTCCTAGAAACTGTGTGCGTTGCCTGAGGTCATCGCCCACGGTGGTTTCTCATTAACCGTTTGCAATAGGAAAACCCAGTTAGCAAGCAAATTGGCCTATTATTAATAATCCATTTACTAATCTAATTAACATTCATATTAAGCACATAATATATTCCATTTCCATATTAAGGAAGCATGATTTCATAATTGAAATACATCAGAGTAAAACATGATATAGCCTCAGCACTCAGCTACCCCATTACACAACTGCACCAGCAGCAAGTTTCACATGCAACATCTAGAACCTTTCGAAATTAGCATCATAGACGGTACATATAGAGATGCATCTCATCTCGGAAAAGCCAAGAAGCGGAATATAATATTGAGCCTTCATTCATGTTGAAGGTCTTTGCAACTTTAGGCCGGTTCGTGGATGATTGACCGTCCCATCCTTCGACCTCTTCAGAACAATTCAATATTGAACCGTGGGTGTTGTATGAAAACTTTCCTCGCCTCCTGATCACAGAGGTGGTTTGAGAGGTAATCATCAGTGAAGCCTGAAAACAAGGATGTGCATAAATATCTTCTCTATATTGGAAATGGGGAAAAGGAATACAAAAAGGCAAGGTATAATAGTTAGTGCCATCTTGTAAACCTCAGTGCTTCCCATTGTTTCCCTGCAACGCATATAAGGTAGTTAGTCATAAGGTTAAGTATGGGTTCGCATGCTATCAGTAAAATATGTTGATGATAAATAAGCACATTGCAGATTCATCAGATTAATTCAAGCCACATGGAAAACCCATTTTTCCAAACCAAGCATGATTAAGAACTAGGAAATATAGCACTTGTATATGTTTCTCATGTATTAAGTGCAACCAAATTTGATTTATTCCTCACATTGTATACAACAATAGAATGCATCCGCAGCAATTGAACATCGCATTGCAGAATTGAACAAAGAAGTTAACCACCACAACAAATGAACCAAACTTTAACTGAGCACCACATTGCGCAATATAACATACACCTAATAGAAGATCAGACAATTAACCAAACCAAGCATGCTTAACAACTTGGAAATATAGCAACTGTATTTGTTTCTCATGTATTTAGTACAGCCAAATTCGATTTATTCCTTATATTGTATACAATAAGAGAATGCAGCCACAGCAATTGAACATCACATTACAGAATTGAACCAAGCAGTTAACTAAACACCACAACAAATGAACCAAACGTTAACTGAGCACCACATTGCACAATATAACATACTCCTAATAGAAGATCGACACTTACCAAACCAAGCATGCTTAACAACTTGGAAATATAGCAATTGTATTTGTTTCTCATGTGTTTAGTACAGCCAAATTCGATTTATTCCTCACATGGTATATAATAAGAGAATGCAGCCACAGCAATTGAACATTGCATTACATAATTGAACCAAGCAGTTAACTAAACACCACAACAAATGAACCAAACGTTAACTGAGCACCACATTGCACAATATAACATACTCCTAATAGAAGATCATATAGTTAACCAAACCAAGCATGCTTAACAATTTGGAAATATAGCAATTGTATTTGTTTCTCATGTATTTAGTACAACCAAATTCGATTTATTCCTCACATGGTATACAATAACAGAATGCAGCCACAACAATTGAACATTGCATTGCAGAATAGAACCAAGCAGTTAAGTAAACAACACAACAAGTGAACCAAGCCTCAACAAATGAACCAAGCAGTTAACTAAACACCAATTGAACAATATAACATACTCCTAATAGAAGATCAGACAGTTAACCAAACCAAGCATGCTTAACAACTTGGAAATATTGCACCCTAAAGAGTTGAACATCACATTTGCAGAATTGAACCAAGCAGTTAATTGAACACCACATTGCACGACATATAGAACATATACACTATAGAAGAAGATTGCATGGTGAAAGTAGATAGCACAATTCACTAGAATTTGTTAAGGAAAGGCAGTAGCTAGCAAACTGAACATGGGTCCTTACAGTGAGCTAATAAGACAAGCTACTCCTCATTATCCGAGATATCGATGACGATTGGCTCCTTGGACATGGAAGAGGGCGAGGCCTCCGCATTGTGGGTGCCCTCGTTGTAGTGGTGAGTTGCCTGAGCTGCTCCGTGAACCAACCTACTGGCTCTCGAGATGAGGTAAGCACGTGCACACTGAGAAAACACCTCGTAGTCTTTGTCGGCGCAATCGACGGTTGGCCTCGAGAAAACGCCACTTAATCGGTTGCTTAAAGCAGCCAACCGTGTCGCGGCGTTGGCGTGTGAGGCATCAACGGTGGCCTCGATGGCGCAGGTGCTCCTCCAAGATCCGGGTAAGCACGTAATGGCAGCCATCACGACCTCATCCAAGGCTGCAGGCGGTCGCGATTTGCTTCTCACTGCCAAATGCTCCTTGAGGTCCTGGCTATATCAAGGCACCATGGCTTAAGCCGACGCTTATTTGGTGGAGGGGTCGGTGATTTGGGTGGAAGGTGTCGCGCTCGCGCCGGCGGTCGGGGCATTTGGGATGTGGAAGGAGGAGGAGGATGGGGGTCGGGTGTGGATTACCTGCCTGGATAGGCGAGGCCGAGCAGCGTGAAGGAGGATCGCCAGCGAGGAGGCGGCGGCGCTGCAAGCAAGGAGTGAAGGTTTCAACTTGGAAAGGAAGGCGCAAAGGGGGTAAATGTGGCTTTTGGTAAGGGGGAAGGGGCAGGGAGGTAGACATTTCTGCGGAAGCCAAAAATTTGGAATCACTTCAGACAAAAAACTAGGGTGCAAAGTGTCATCAGACACGGTCCCTTATTCAGACACGGTCCAAAGATATTTTGTGCTGCATCTCACACGGTTGGTTATAATAAACTGTGTGGGATCTACTTGATTTTTCGTCTTGATTTGAATTGCATAAAGGGGTCACAGTGGCCATGGAGGGTGTTTGAATTGCTAGACCTTTTATCTACAGTGATCATAAAAGAATTGGAATTATTTAGGGTTCGTTTGGACATTTTTATGCATTAAGTGAGTTTTCAATGCATTTATGTGCATAATTCAAATTTGAACTACATGCACATGCTCCAGTGCATATAAATTCATTGAAAAACAAATCTTTTGTCCTTGGGTGCATGCTTAGGTCCCATGCAAGAAATGGGAATGAATTTCAAACACCATGGCACCGTTGATTGCCGGCAAAACATTGAGATGCCTGGTTTTTAAATTCTAGTAAATTCAAAACTCATCTGAAATTGATGAAACTTGGCATGATATCATGGAGCGGCATCAACATGTCGTGGTACAAATTTTGTCCCATTTGGGGCAGGTTTGTGTATATGCTTCTCACAAACCGGAGCTTCTCATAACAAGCATGATGGTTTTCGGTAGGGAACATCCCACCTTTGGGGAGGAAACGATATCCATAGCCTCTTATTGCTTTCAAGTTTTTTACTCATGTCAACATAGAACAACAAGAGTGTTGTGTGAATTTTTGTGATTTTTCGGGGTTCGTTTGGACATTTTTATGCATTAAGTGAGTTTTGAATGCATTTATGTCCATAATTCAAATTTGAACTACATGCGCATGCTCCAGTGCATGTAAACTGGTCGAAAAATCAAATATGTGTCCTTGGGTGCATGCTTAGGTCCCATGCAAGAAATGGGAATGAATTTCAAACACCAGGGCACCGTTGATTGCCGGCAAAGCATTGAGATGCCTGGTTTTGAAATTCTAGTAAATCCAAAACTCGTCTGAAATTCATGAAACTTGGCATGCTATCATGGAGCGGCATCAACATGCCGTGGTACAAATTTTGTCCCATTTAGGGCAGGTTTTGGTCTATGCTTCTCACAAACCGGAGCTTCTCACAACATGCATGATGGTTTTCGGTAGGGAACGTCCCACCTTTGGGGACGAAACGATATCCATTGCCTCTTATTGCGTTCAAATTTTATTCTCGTGTCAACATAGAACAACAGGAGTGCTGTGTGAATTTTTGTGATTTTTTCGGGGTTCGTTTGGACATTTTTATGCATTAACTGAGTTTTCAATGCGTTTATGTGCATAATTCAAATTTGAACTACATGTGCATGCTCTAGTACATATAAATTGGTCGAAAAATCAAATATGTGTCCTTGGGTGCATGCTTAGGTCCCATGCAAGAAATGGGAATGAATTTCAAACACTAGGGCACCGTTGATTGCCGGCAAAGCATTGAGATGCCTCGTTTTGAAATTCTAGTAAATCCAAAACTCGTCTGAAATTCATGAAACTTGGCATGCTATCATGGAGCGGCATCAACATGCCGTGCTACAAATTTTGTCCCATTTAGGGCAGGTTTGGGTCTATGCTTCTCACAAACGGGAGCTTCTCAGAACAAGCATGATGGTTTTTGGTAGGGAACGTCACACCTTTGGGGACGAAATGATATCCATTGCCTCTTATTGCTTTCAAAAAATTTCCTCTTGTCAACATAGAAAAACAGGAGTGTTGTGTGAATTTTTGTGATTTTTTGAGGTTCGTGTGGACATTTTTATGCATTAACTGAGTTTTCAATGCATTTATGCGCATAATTCAAATTTGAACTACATGCGCATGCTCCAGTGCATATAAACTGGTTGAAAAATCAAATATGTGTCCTTTTGTGCATGCTTAGGTCCCATGAAAGAAATGGGAATGAATTTCAAACACCAGGGCACCGTTGATTGCCGGCAAAACATTGAGATGCCTGGTTTTTAAATTCTAGTAAATCCAAAACTCGTCTGAAATTCATGAAACTTGGCATGCTATCATGGAGCGGCATCAACATGCTGTTGTACAAATTTTGTCCCATTTGCGGCAGGTTTGGGTATATGTTTCTCACAAACCGGAGCTTCTCACAGCAAGCATGATGGTTTTTGGTAGGGAACGTCCCCACTGTGGGGGACGTAAACAATATCCATTGCCTCTTATTGCTTTCAAAAAAAAATTCTCGTGTCCACATAAAAACAACAGTGAGTGTTGTGTGAATTTTGTGATTTTCCGGGTTCGTTTGGATATTTTTATGCATTAACTCGAAGTTTTCAATGCATTTATGTGCATAATTCAAATTTGAACTACATGTGCATGCTCCAGTGCATATAAATTGGTTGAAAAATCAAATTTGTCTCCTTGGGTGCATGCTTAGGTCCAATGCAAGAAATGGGAATGAATTTCAAACACCAGGGTACTGTTGATTGCCGGCAAAACATTGAGATGCCTGGTTTTTTAATTCTAGTAAATCTAAAACTCGTCTAAAATTCATGAAACTTGGCATGCTATCATGGAAGGGCACCCGACATGCTGTGGTATTTTTCGTGTCCATTTTGAGAGAAGGCGCATCTGAATAATGACAGCCAACAAAGGCATTTTGAAAAAAAAAGCTGCCACTTTAATATCTCAAACGTTTGTATAATTCAAACCGTGTGCGTTCGATTAACCATTCACGTGATGCCACGTGTCTTGGTTTTAATGGCTATAGGTTTTAATGGCCCTTGATCGCAAACGTTTTATATAGAACACCCGTATGTAGAGTGAGAGCAGGATTTGTGCATCTCTTGAACACAAACGGTTCTTTTGGATGACCTGTGTGAACCAGTTACAAACAATTTGGTGCGATTTGCATCTGTCATATTGGGTATGTTGCCATTTGTCAAACTAGAAAGATTGACATTTGTTGATAAAGTAACGTTGCCATTTGCCAACCTTGTAACACTGCGATTTGTCAAAATATGAACTAAAAATCACTAGCAGTATCTAATTTTTTCAACTAAAATTCAGTAATTAAGCATAGATGGAGGCGAGGAGGCGTGTTCAGCCGGGCGGCAAATGGGCGCAAAGATTATTCGACGGATACGGGCGTATGCTAGTTCCCGATATGGCTTTAATGCAGACGAGGGAGAGGGTAGCGGTTCATGAAATGTTGAACGGCCAATGATGCATCCTCCTTCAATTAGCATCGTGTGAATGCATGAGGGAAGTAATGGGAGGACGGCCGGGAAAAGAGGCAGCATGATGTGAATGCAACGCAGTTTGCACTCATATAAAGGTGCCCCTCCATTCCAATGCACCTACCACATCGTACGCACCTAAGCATTTGCCTAAGCACCTACACAAATAAGTGCGAAAGTGCTCACTACAGACTCATGGCGGCGATGCGCGCGAGCGGCCAGCGTCTGTGCCAGATGGTCCACGACGCCGGCCTGCGGCATGGCACCGTGGATCATCTCCACACGGTGTTGGCGACCGGATGGTGGATGGCCGCCGTCGACGCCAAATTTATGACTCTCAAAGACGACTAGATGATCGCTCGCACCACCAACAGGTTCACCGTCGTCAAGAAGCTCACGACGACATCGCCAGATTCTCCTCCACAAGGCCGGGCTCCTCATAGCCTGCACCCTAATCGGCCTCCATGGTCGGAACCTCTTTCAAGCACTGGTGGCCCTGCGACTGCCCACCGACGCCACGAAGAATGTCCACCTAGAGGTCGCGCTCGCCGCGAGGCGCCTCGCCCTGCAAGAAACCATAAACCTACACATCCATGTGGACGAGCGAATCATTTATGTATCTACAAGGCCAGTGAGGACACTACGACATTGGCCTTCTTCAACCGGCTGGAATCCTGGGATGCCATTGTTGAGAAGCACCTTGACCTCGCGACAAAAGCCGCCGCTCCTTAGCCGCCGGTCGGTGGCCCGGCGGACTGAGTTGAGGAGGAGGAGGTCGTACGTTGATGGATGCATCTTTCTTCTTGCCTAATCATATGCATCACAGTAACTAGTACTCCATCCGTCAATTTATAAGTTGTGCTGCCAGTGTCTATCTCGTTACTTTTTGATAATTTTTGTTTTTTGAACACATGTTGATTGGCTTGAATGAAGGTCTATCCCGCCATTAGGCGCCGGAGCGTGTTGTGCTCACCGTTAGAGTGCCGGGCCCAGCGTTATTGCTTTCGTCGTTAAGCGCCTTGCGGTGTGCTCTGCTTTCAGCGTCCGTCAAAATTGATGCGCTCGGCTTGTGGGCGACGCTTTTTCTTGCACGCGTTCAAGCTGCTATATATAATATATATATATATATATATATATATATATATATATATATATATATATATATATATATATAGTTGTTTCATTGCTGAGGCGTCCGTGGAGCACTACTCGCGTCCCTCCGCCAAGACGCTCACGCGGCCAGTTAGTGATGCTTGATCACGTCAGGGCCCCATATGCATGCGGGATTGCTGCTGGCGTGTTGCCATGATGCACGATTACGTCGGCAGACGATGGAGTTACGCGCTGCAAATTAGAACTACCATCAGGGCCTGCCGATATTCCTGGCCGTCCGGCTTCCCCTTTAATTCCCGCGGCCATTATAACCTTAGTCTCTCAACCTTTCAATCGCGCCCCACAAAACAACAAGCACACCCACGACGACACATAGAGAGGGGATGTCTAGCGACGCTCCAATGGAGTTCGGCAAGCATAGAGTGGAGACCCACGTGAGGGAGACGGATCTCTCGGTGGTGTACACCATCGACCCGGGCCGTAGGATTTACTACATCAACAAAGGCAGTGTTTGCTTGCTCGAGACAAGTACAAGGTGGTCGGCATCGACCTCCAAAGACACCGCCGGTCGTCCCGCAAGATAGATCAAGGTTGCCGTCACCCGTTGTGTGTGTGCCATCATGTCCTCATCTACCACTACCGGATGGCCACAGAGCCTTGGCGACCGCTTCAACAGTTTGTCAACAAAGCACCGACTACAAGTTCGCCACGGTGGAAACCAAAGACAATGTAAAAGCGCTTTCAGTGTTACTGGCTTGGCCTGCAAGAACCTTGTCGAAATCCGTGACCACTACAGGGTCTGGGGCAGCACAAAGCGGGACTCCCTGATCGAACTTGCCTCGGCCGAAAAGATGAAGCAGGATGCCCAGAGAACAAGCCCCTTATCCTGGCACAAGGCCTGGATGCGGCAACTGGATGAACCTCACCTCAGGTTCGCGGCCAAGAGCGTGTACACATGCTACGAGATGCACAGGCAAATCGTTGACATGAGGAAGTGCCTCGTTACCCAAATCGATGAGTCCGGATCGAGCCACAAGCAGAGCAAGCATCACAAGAAGTAAATGATGATCAGATGATTGTTTATGCTAGTTAATCATGCATGTAATATATAGTTTACTTTATTGGTGTGTGGAAATGTCATGTGTGTAGTAGCCACCTATGTAATTATGCAAGTAATAGTTTACTTTGGTGTGTGCAAATGCCATGGTTGTAGAGCCACCTATGTAAGTGGATGTTTAATTTGGTTATGCAACCATGTCCTTATAAGTGTGTATATAATGTTGTTTTTCTGTATGCAATCCCATCGCACAACACACACGTCTTATTAGCGCAACTGCCCTGTGTTATTATTGGTCTTCGCACACATTTCGATTCATGAGACCTGTTTGCCGCGTATCACACACATCTTGTTATATTGAACCGTTTCTGTTCTCTTGTCTCAACACAAACAGTTCATCATTGTGAACCGCATGCCGTATATCGCACCCATCTTGAATCTGGCTGACCGTTTTTTTTTTTGTTGCCTAATCACAAACAGTTCATCCGAGTGAACCGTATGTTGTATATCGCACACACCTTCATTTGGCTGCCCGTTTCTTTTGTTCCTCCTCAACGCAAACAGTTAAGTGGACTAAACCGTCTGCCATGCATCACACATGCAACTTAAATCTGAACCGTGTTTGATGCATCCTCCATCGCAAACATTTTGCACCTTTTTGACGGTTTTTTACACCACCGTTTGCGACTATGGCATCGCACACAGTTTCGTCGAAGGGTCTCTGATTGTAGTGTCGCGTTAGCAGCATCCTCCAGTAGTGGTTGGTGGAGGTCGACAAGTTTACCAAGTGGATTGAAGCAAAACATATAAAGCAGTTGGACTCGCCAACTGCCATCAAGTTCATCAAGGAGATAATCTTCATATTCGGGCTCCCCATAGCATCATCACCGACAATAGGTCTAACTTCGACTCGAATGAGTCCCGCGAGTTTTGCTCTTCTCAAGGCACTCAGGTCGATTACGCCTCCGTGGCTCACCCATAAACGAATGGCCAGGCGGAACGGGCGAGTGGGTTGATACTCCTGGGGTTGAAGCATCGCCTTATGTGCGACCTGACTCATGCTGTAGGAAGCTGGGTCACCGAGCTTTCATCGGTCCTCTGGGGCTTGCGTTCTTCATGGTGTACGGGTCAGAAGCAGTCTTGCCAAGACACTTGCTTCACATTTCCGCCCGAGTGGATCTATACTCGAAAGTCGAAGCTGAAGAGGCGTGACAGGATGGCCTCGACCTCCTAGAGGAAGAGCCTGAATTGGCACTCATCAGGTTGACTGTGTACCAACAGGATCTGCATTGCTATCACGACAGACATGTCAGAGGGTATGCCTTCTAGGAAGGTAAGTTGGTCCTCCGAATGGATCAGCATAAGCCTCACAAGCTGGCGCCGCTGTTGCAGGGGACTTTTGCCATATTGAAGGTCCTAAATAATGGAGCTTACCGACTATACAATTTTAGCAAGGACATAGAAGAGCCTAGGGCTTGGAACGCGGGCCTGCTCCGCAAGTTTTACACTTAGAATAAAAATCCCCATTTTAATAGTTTTTTGAACGAACTTAGATGAATAAAAGTCTTACTTTTCATGTATATCGTCTAGTTCGACCTAATGTCGCGTTTCACTCACGTGACTACAGCATTCGGAAACCAGCACACTCCTAGCTGGTGAATTGGCTTAGATGCGAACCAGTTTTTGCCTAAGTTAAAAACATTTCAAGTGCCGACATGCTCCACACTCGGGGGCTTAACTGCGAACCAGTTTTCGCCTAAGTTCAAAACATTCCGAGTGCGGACATATTACGCACTCGGGGGCTTAGCTGCGAACCAGTTTTCGCCTAAGTTCAAACATTCCAAGTGCGGACATGCTCCACACTCGGGGGCTTAGCTGCGAACCAGCTTTTGCCTAAGTTAAAAATATTCCGAGTGTAGACATGCTCCACACTCGGGGGCTTAGCTGTGAAGCAGCTTTTTCCTAAGTTAAAAACATTCCGAGTGCGGACATGCTCCACACTCGGGGGCTTAGCTATGGACGAGCTTTCATGTAAGTTAAAAACATTCTGAGTGCGGACATGCTCCACACTCGAGGGCTTAACTTCGAACCAGCTTTCGCCTAAGTTAAAAACATCCGAGTGTGGACATGTTCCACACTCGGGGGCTTAGCTGCGAACCAGCTTTGGCCTAAGTTAAAAACATTCTAGTGCGGACATGCTCCACACTCGGGGGCTTAGCCGCGAACTTTCGCCTAAGTTCAAGATACCCCGAGTGTGGAATGTTCCACACTCGGGGGCTTAGCTGCAGACTAGTTCTCGCCTAAGCTAATCAACACATCGGCAAATAAGGATTAAAGCTCCCAATTAAGAACTTCGATCCGTTCGAATGTTCAAAGGAAAAAAGCAAAGGAAATGAGCTCAAGTCTCATCAAAGATTGCGTTTACATCAACCACCCGGCATTCCTGGGCAAATTTAATTCAAAGAAGTTTTTCATGCATCTAGCTGAGGGCTGGCCGGCTTGACGAAGGTCATCAGATCAATTCCGTGTGCTATCTACATGGCGGCCTTAGAGAACGTCTCCATGAAGTCCTCAAATTTGAGCTTCTTCTTGTTGACCACACGGAGAGTCTTCAGCTTCTCTTTGTCCACATCCTTAAAATGGACGCGGACGAGTGATAAGGCCACGTCGGCGCCACTGCAAGCCACCGATTTCTTCCACGCCTGCACTCGGGCAGGGATCTCATTCAGCCGCGTCATCATGGACTCCAAATCCGCCTAGAACGACTCCTCGGGCCACAGCTCCTTGTCAATTCTTCCTATGGTGCCTCTCAGCCGAGTGATGTAGCCCAGGGCTTTATCGAGATGCTCATCCAGTCGGAGGACAGCGAGGGTGGCCTTGTCGTTGACGTGTTGCCTTGAAGGATTCAGGTCCCTCTCAATCCGCTCTGTCTCCAGCTCCTCATTGAGGCAGTATTCTGTCGGGAGGAACAACATGAAAATCAACAGTTGAAGAGACCCGAGAGCAAAGGAATTTCAATCAGGCCGAAGACTTACCAGCGAGCTTCTCATTCATCTCTCGAAAGGTGGAAGCTCATGGCGATGTATCCTGCCGAAAGGCGTTTCTTCTTCTCAAGAAGCTGAGCAACCTTTTCCCCCAAGGTTTTCTTCTCCTGCTCGAAGGCGCTTGCCTGGTCCTTCCACTTTTTCTCCCACTCAGAGGCTCCACCTTTAGATGCTCTAGCAGCGGCCTTGAGGGTCTTGATCTCCTCCTCCAGCTTGCCAACTAGTGCCAGCTTCTCCTCAGCGGTCTTGGTTTTAGTTCTAGCCTACTTCTGCGCCAATGCTAGCTATTTGTCCTTGTCCTCCAGGGCGTGCTTCATGGCGTCTAAAGAAATAGAAGTCCTGAGCCTCTTTACAAGTTGGACGTTCTCGCTATGATCATTTTTCGAGGCGAATTGACTCAAATCAAGGAAGAAAACGGAATACAATGACTAGTCAGAGGAAGCAATTAACCTCAAGGTATTCTTCTCCTTCCGTAGTTGGGCGCTTTTGTGTTTCTAAGATCCGGATCCACTCGGACCGAAATCATCTCCTTCTCCAAGGCAGCATAGTGAGATCCTAGCTCGCATGCCTCTGTTATCAGATAAGAAGATAGTCAGTCGAAAGAAATGAACAAGACCAACATCAAACCCTCTAAGTCCTAGATCACTCAGCTGACCACCGAGTCAGCAATGAAGAAGATCGAGGACAACAACACACTGGTCTTTGATCATTCGGCAAACCACCGAGTCAGCAATGAAGAAGATCAGGGACAACAACACCCTAACCTCCATCTCATCAGATGACCCACTCGGTCAACCGAGTGCGGTGGCGCACACCGAGTGCCACACAACAGGTACAATTCTAAAGACTACTGCTGATCGATTGCCTGCAATCGGCAGTAGTGTAACATGCCCAGCATCACACTACAGTAATCCCTTATGATCGGTGCCAAGTCATCTTGATTTCACGAAGTTTGATCATGTTGGGATAATATCTCAACTCAAATCCCTTCTCTGAATTCTATTCAAATTCAAAGTGAAATTTGTAGTTGCACAAAAGTTGCTGCAAAAATGTTCACCATCTGCCAAAAATTCCATAACATTTATTTGTTAAGGAAAACAACATCACTCCTTTGCAAAAATGGGCAGTAGCTTTTAAAACAATGCTATCCCAGCAATTTTTATTGCCAATTCATTTACGAAAATACAAATGATTTCTTTTCGTCTCCCAACTTATCATGTAAAGTGCCTAATGTTGCATTGAATTTATGTGGCAAAGTCACATATTTTACAAAAGTCAAATGGAGTAAAACGAAAATGCAACAGAAAAGAATAAAGAAAACAGATAAGAAATAAAAAGAGAAAGGCCGAAGCTTACTGTGCAATTAGGCCTGCGAGCTACAGTAGCCAGCCTAGCCCACCTAGCCGCGTCGTCCTCCTCATCGTCAGGCTGTCACATGCCCTTTCACGACACGGCGACGCCTGTCACATTGTCACAAGATCTCATGCTCCCTGTCCCGGTTAAGTACTTCCCCGAGCCGCTCTCGTCCTTCCCCGCAACCCTAGTCCCCTTACTCGCTCGCACGCGCCTCGCTCTCTCTTTTCCCCATCTCACCCGAGAGCTCGCCGGCCCCTCCTCGATCCTGCCCTCCGGCCACCGCTTTCTTGCCTCACTGAGATGTGGTGAGGCTCCGCCATCGTCTCCTTCGTCGACTGCACCCATCCATTCAAGCCGGGAGCCACCGAGTCGAGCTCGCCGACCTCTTCTTCCCCTACGGCCATCTTCGACTCCGGCGATGGTTCCGGCGACGACAAGCCTCCCAGAGCCCATTAGAGCACACCTACAGGGCCCGGTGAGTAGTCGCTTCCTTTCCCCTCTCTTCACGCCGCATCGCCTTATACTCATCGCCTTCTTCTTTCCGAGGAGCACGCCGGAGCTCGCTTTGAGCTTGGCCGTGCTCGCGAGCCGCCGCCACATATCGGGATGTAAATACACTGCCGCCCACGCGACACCTAAAGCCACTCGCACTCACGCCCGTGCCCCCGCCAGCTGCGTCCTCGCCGTGTCGGGCTTACGACCGTCAGCGGGCCGATCGTCCCTGCCGCGCCCACACGTCTCACGTGCCGCCATCGCTCTGTTGCTTTATGCCATCGCCGCTGCTAGCTCTCGCTGCCGCCGCCTCCAATCGCTGATGCCGTTGCCCATTGACGCGTCGCGCCTTCGCCCGGTCGCCGCCGTTGGTCCCTCCAAAGTAGCCACCCTCTCGCCACACGCTGAACCTCGCCGCTCGCCCGTACCGCCAGCAGCCTCGTTGCTTGTGCCCTCACCGCAAGACCTAGCCGCGACCTCGCTCACCTCGGCTGGCACCCGCTGCCCCCCACTGCCACCCCGCTCGCTGACGCCGCCGCCACAGCCCACCACCGCCTCCCCCATAGCCACCGTTTGACTCGCCCGAGAGCGCTCGTTCAAACGCCACCACCAACGCGAGCTCCCATGGCCGGAGTCGGCCTGCCGGCGATCGCCGGAGCCGCTGGATTAGAGCCTGTGGTTACGCTGACATGGCATCATTATATTAGGTTAATCACGTGCTTAATTACCTCCCCTGTGTATGACAGTGGGACCCGTTGTTTAATTAGAACCATTTAATTAGAAGAAATGACCTGTTAGTTTTAAACTGAGTCACTGACATACGGGACCCACCGAGCCCGCTGACTGGTCAACCGTGGACCATTCAACTGATGAGTCAGCAGTTGACTGGACCCACCGTTGGCACGTGGTGCACCTATGGGTGCACTGCATCGGGTGCACCCAGTGTTCTAACTGGAATATTTTCTAATTAACTTTAAATCCAGAAATTTCAGAAAATGCTTTAAACTTCGATAAATCATAGGAAATAATCTGTAACTCCGATGAAAAAGTTTTATGTATGAAAGTTGCTCAGAAAAATATGACAAACGGAATACGCGGTCCGTTTACATGTAAGATGCCTCTAACTATCTGAACATGGGACATTTCCCCCTCCGGTCATCTGTCTGACACAGGTCCGGAACCGGGAAAATATTCCCGGTTGAATTCCCCCTTCACCTATCGTGCAGCACTTCGTTAGGTCGACCCTAGTTCCGCTTTTTGTCATGTCATGCTTAGTGGTACCTCTGTTTGCTATGTATTTACTATTTGTTCCCCCTCTTCTCTCCGGTAGACCCAGAGACCGCGGTTGATGCCACTGTGATCGGCTACGTCGCCGACGACCCTTCTTCTCTTCAGAAGAGCTTCCAGGCAAGCCCCCCCTTGATAATTCTGATATCGCCCATTCTCTTCTCTTATGCTTGCATTAGATTTTGCTACTGTAATTGATTGCTCCTATTCTAATGCATAGCCTGTTTTTTATACCTGCTTTCATACCTTACCTGCTTTTTCTAAACTGCTTAGTATAGGCTGGTTAGAGATCCATTAGTGACTCCCATCTTGTCCCAGTTGCCCCGCTTTATGTTCGATGACCCAATCAACGTGGATCGACGCCCAGTGCCCGATACACCGCACATTACCCCCCTCCCCTTAGTTGTATGACCCTACCGAAGTTACTATCGAAAAGCCGAGGGTGATACCTCATCAACACTTCGATGTTAACCTGTAATGTAGCTATTCGTCGTGGTCATAGAGGGTGATTCCTCCTCGACCACTCCCCGATAATGACTCTCGTCAGTGCAACCCCTCAAGTGTGTACTAACGAGGGTGATTCCTCCAAGTCCACCTTGATGGTTACATCGAAAGTGGGAACCCGCCGAGTGTGATTCCTCGTGGTTTCCCCCTTGGTGTTAGACACACGGTTACTATGGTTACTATGACTTTACACCGAACCATGTTTTCTAAAGACGGGTTCTGCCTCGAGGGGTACCCGCCTCGAGCATATTTGCGAGTGATGAGGAGCTCGGGTTGACTTGGAGGTGCCCGCGAGATAATTAGGAGGCGTGGTAGGGCATTCCTTAGCCCGTGCCGCAAGTCCTCGACGGAGCGACAGTGGTCACATCTTTCGTGGGTCTCTGCTTGTTACCGCGCGTTCCTAATCCACTACGATTTGGATATTTGATCCGAGGGGCATCCGGCCTGATAGCACTAACTATCACGTGGGCATAGTATGGGTGTTCTGCATTGTATGCATCAGCCGAAGCTTAATAGACGTCATGCGACTGAGCGGCACGCGCTGGGTTGGACTGGGAAGCACCTGCCTTTTTAAGGAGGTATCTAGGTCTGCTCATCGGGTCATGATCTCGCAATGTGCTTGAGGAAGCTGGCCCGGGCGATGTGGCCCAAGACCCCTGGGGCATAAGTTTAGTTCAGCAGGTCGACCTGCAGATAAGTTTTCGACCGTGTTGCAGATTGCGTGTCGTTTGGCCAGGCCAGGCATGACCCAGTAAAGTGTGTCCGGCCGGAGTTAAGCGAGCATGGTGGGTAAGTTGGTGCACCCCTGCAGGGAAGAAAATATCTATCGGTAGCCTGTCCTACGGTAACGGACACTCGGAGTTGTATCCCGATTGATACAACTAGAACTGGATACTTGAGGTGATAACTTCGATAGTATGGCTCTAGGATTGCTTTCTGGGAGTCGAGGAAGGATCTCTAGGCGTAGGTTGATGACACTACTACT